>CM038792.1:247347239-248019994 GCA_021764765.1 Vicia sativa
GAGAGTGTGAAAGCAAAAATGACAGAGAGTTTCTGAGTTTCTTTTGGGAGAAGAAAGAGTGATACTACTTTTAAAAGAAGAAACTATTATATGCGGATGTCTCTTCCTATTCTTGGACCTTTTAAAATAGGGCTGAAAATACCCAAATAACCCTCTTAAAATTAATTGACATAAAGAGTTCCTTTCATCCCTTGTTGTAGCCACAGTTAATTGCTACAACTCCTCATATTGACAAGTACCCAATTTGTCCCTTGCAGTCTTAAATTGACCAGCCTCAAGAGTTCTAATAGCAATGTCATAGTATAATGTCATGACATCCTGTATGACATTGTACTCAGTCAGCATCTGCTTGATCCAGATCATCTTAAAGCAGTTTCTCCCAGCTGCTATGTATTCAACTTTAACATTGTATAAAGTTAAACAGTTTTGCTTCTTGCTGATCCAAATAATGAGATTGTTTCTCAAGAAGGAACATCCATCAACAGGGCTTTTACCCAAGTTTTGATCAATACTTTCTCCACTGGTTTTCTTGGACAACTTCAAATGTGGTGGGGTAAGAGTCCTAGTATGGCTGCCATTATTCAGTCCAAGCTTCTTGACACAATTCCTTGCATACTTGCTCTGTGAAAGAAGTGTTGAGTCTTTCATCAATGTGTCTGACATTCCTCCAGATACTATGTTATTAACATAGATGAATGCTACCATGATCTTTTCTCCTCTGACAAAGAGGGTTTCATCCAAGACTCCTCTCCTGTATTTTTTGACAGTAAGATACTTGGTTATCCTTTCATGCCAGATCCTAGTACTTTGCTTTAGTACTTTAAAAGTGGTCAGATGTCTAGACATTGAGTGTGACATTCTGATTTCTTGTCCAACCTTATTCTTACCACAGATTCTCCCTTTGTCTATGAAAGATCTTGGTATCCTTCTGACTCCCTCTATGGAACTCATCCTTCTCATTCCTTTGAGATGTGGATGACTGTGTTCTTGCCACAACTTTACTTCCTCTTCATCTTTGTCCAGAACACACAGAGGACAGAGTGGTGTTCTCAGATTCCCACATGTAGCAATTGTCCTTTGATCTGACTCCTCTCATAATCACTACTTGTTCATCATTGATTACAAGACATTCAACCTTAGAGAAGTTGACTGTGAATCCCATATCACATAGCTGACTTATCCTAATGAGATTTGCATTCGGACCTTTTACCAAGAAGACTCCATTTAGGTTTGGAACCTGTGTTTGAGTTTCCAACACCTTTGATTTCTCCTTTAGCTCCATCTCCAAAGGTAACAAAGCTAGTAGAATGATGCTTAACATCATTGAGAAGATTCCTGTCTCTAGTCATGTGCTTGGAACACCCACTGTCAAAGTACCAATCTTTCTTGATAGACACACTAAGAGAAGTGTTAGCTACCGAGCAATGCTTCTTCTTCCACCGTTGAGAGTATGATACTGCTGGTTTTAGGCTCACATAAGACCCTTGATTAGGATATCCATGTAGCATGTAGCAAAAGGATTTTATGTGACCAAACCTTCCACAATAATGACATCTCCATCTTTGAAACTTTTTGTTCATGTTTCTATGATTTTGATGTTGCACCCAATGTTGTGACATCTGTTTTGACATTGGTTTATTAGGTCTGTTCTTCCTTTTGTCATTGACAAACTTCTTAGTCTCCACATATCCTGAGGCAGACCTATTTCCTGTTTTGTGGTATGACATCTTCTTTGCCATAGACTTGCCAGGTTTGTTCCTTTCCTGGTTATTGACAGATCTCTTTGCAGCCACATATCCTGAGCCAGACACATTTCCTGTTTTATGTTGTGACAACTGTTTCGACATTGGTTTCCCATGTCTCTTCTTCTTAATGTCACCAACAGGATTCTTTTCAGCCACATATCCTAGACCATGCTTATTTCCTGCATTTTGTCCAAGCTGAAGAATTTCTTCCAACTTATCAGTACCAGATGACAACATTTTGACAGATTTAGACATCTGATCAAGTTTAGAGTTCAGCATTACAATATCACTATTGAGGTGATTTATAGTGGCTGTGTTTTCCTTTTTCTCAGCTTCCAGCTTCACATTCTCAGCTTCCAACTTCTCAATCAGCTTTTTCTGTTCCACATGTTGTTGACAAACTTCACCATTTTTTATACATAGCTTCCTGTAGGTTTCAGCAAGCTCTTCAAATGTCACTTCCTCATCACTAGAGTCCATATCAAAATTGTACACTCCAGAGAGAGCAGTGACAAGTTTGGCACCTTCTTCCTCGATTCACTTCGAATCACCATCGCAAGTGGATGCCCATCCTTTCTTTTGTTTCAGAAAGGTAGGACATTCACTCTAATATGTCCAAATCCTTCACATCCATGACATTGGATTCCACTGCCTTGACTTCCTTTCTCCTCTGACTTGGATCTTCTGCTGGAGTCATAGGATCTGCTGATGTCAGATGAAGTGTCCTTGACATTTGACCTTGACTTTGGATCAATCCTCTTGATGAGCTTGTTGAACTGTCTTCCAAGCATAGCTATAGCTTCAGATATCTTCTCTTCATCTTCCACCTTGCATCCTTCTTCAGTATTAGATACAAGTGCTATGCTCTTGTTCTTTTTGTCAACAGTTTCACTGATTCCCATCTCAAAGGTCATAAGAGATCCTATAAGTTCTTCAACCTTCAAGGTGCTGATGTCCTGAGCCTCCTCTATTGCAGTCACTTTCATTGCAAACCTCTTAGGCAAGGATCTGAGAATCTTTCTCACCAGCTTTTCTTCTGACATCTTTTCACCAAGTGCTCCTGAGGCATTGGCAATTTCCAAAATATTCATGTGAAATTCATGAATAGTCTCATCTTCCTTCATCTTCAAATTCTCAAATTTGGTAGTGAGCATCTGAAGTCTTGACATCTTCACCTTGGATGTCCCTCATGAGTAGTTCTGAGAGTGTCCCAAACATCCTTGGCCAGTTCACACTGATGGACCAGTCTGAAGATATTTCTGTCAATGCCATTGAATAGGGCATTCAATGCTTTAGAGTTCCCCAGAGCTAGCTCCTCTTCCTCTTTGCTCCATTCTTCCTCAGGTTTCAAGACAGTAGTTCCATCTTTCTCAAGCTTGGTGGGATGTTTCCATCCTTTGTCAGCAGCTCTCCAAGCCTTAATGTCCACTGATCTTAAGAAGGCAACCATACGAGGCTTCCAGTAATCATAATTAGACCCATCCAGAATAGGTGGTCTACCTCCAAATCCTCCTTCCTTATCCATTACGCCGTAAACTATTATCCCTAGATCTCACCTGAAATAACAGTGGTGCCCGCCCGATGCCAATTGAAATTCTGGCAGCAGACACGTGATGTCACGTAGAATGTTATGACACACTATCTAACACTGCTAACAATTCACACAATAAATGTAAATGAAAAGAACACAATAAGTTGTTTACCCGTTCGTCTAACTACACCTACATCCGGGGCTACCAAGCCGAGAGGAAATTCACTATTAGTAGAATTAATTCGTGAATAAACCAACCTTTATCTCCTTCACTTAAGACCTACCCAATGCAACTTCAACCTAAGTCCTACTTAGATCCGAGTTCTACTCACTCCCCTCAATCACAAAGTGATATCAACCTATTGAATAATTGAATTGTGAAGACACACTTCAATAAACTATCTTGATCTCGCTTCAAAGCTTTCAATCAAGAGACAAACACTCGTGCTTTAAAGCTTTGAGTGATAAACTACCCTTACAAACAAATCCTAGTCCAATGCACTTATCAATTGATAGTTGCTTGGCTCACAAGAGAAACTAGAATTACAAATACCAACTGTTATAAATCCTAACAGTACACAAATGACAACCTGCTATATCTTCAATAAATTCTGGAGGCGTAGTACAGTTGTAAGGGTTGAATTCCTTTTATAGAAGCAGTCCTGAACCTTCAGTTTTGGGCTTCCATAAAGATAGCTAGGGTTCACTTAATTTAATCCTAAAAACATGGTCTTTTCAACAACCAATTTAGGTTTAATTAAGATTAACCTAGCAGCCACATGATCATACTTTCTAATAACAGAAAAACATAAAATAGCAGCTCAACAAACTTCCTGAAAAGTCTCAGAAAAAGCATTCTCGAATGTCACATCAATGTCATAACATCCGTTATGACATCGTTCTGTAATTTCAAAGACAACTTTATCTTCCAGTTCTGAGCTGTCTTTTAACATCCTTAGCAGGTAGGATTTATCTTCAATCTCTGAATGTCATGACATTTATCATGACATTGCTAAAGCCTAGTTTTACCAAAATTAATGCCAACTTAAAACACTAACACTTTCAAACCGTAAGTCCGTTTTAATCGCCGTTTTGGACGTTATTCCTTAAATTAAAGATTCTATTTTATGAAATAAAGAAAATAATATTAACTTGGTTTTATTTTGGAAAGTAGTGATTTTCCGACTTTGTGGTCTATTCGTACCTCGTGTACTTGGTGGATAGGAAATGATATATCGTTGTGCTGATGTATTGTGTGCACATTGATGGTTGTACACTTGTTTTGGTGATGATGTTGCAATAATTGGTTGTGCATATTTATGCTATTGGTGATGTTCATGATAGTTGATTGATATCATGTTTTGTATTGATGATGGTTTATGATGTATGATGTTATCATAACCTGTGTTGAATGTTGCATGCTTGTTGTTGTGCATGCATATACATTGATGGTAGCTAAATCTCATTGTGTGGAATTAGTGAGTTGGCCAATAACCGTTGTCGAGTTAGAATGGGCGATGAGGCGTATCTGTGTCCGAGTTGGAATGGAGCAGATGTTGATACTGGGTCCGAGTTGGAATGAAACAATATGTTGAATTTAGTTCACTTTTGGTACCACATGCATAAAGTCTTGCTTTATTTGTATGGATTATAACATGCTAGGATGAATTCCAATGTTATAATTTGTTGTTTGTCATGTATATTTATGACTTGGGTTGTTGAATGGATGAATAAATCGATTATGTCAATAAGGTGGAAAATAATGCAATTTAATTATAAGGTGGAATAATAATGAATAAATCGATTTTATGAATTTATAATGCAATTTAATTATGATGAAGTCTCACCCTTACTTTGATAATTTCAGATTGAAGCTTTAGCGACTTAGGAGTTGGTGAGAATGGCTCGTAGAGCTATGCTATTTATTTTATTGCGTGTCGATGTCATGCTCGGTCTTGTAACACTGGGAACATTTGGTTTAGAGTTATCATTAAACTCTGTTGTTTTAATTGATGTTGTTTTGGATAATTGTTTATGAACTAAGGCTTTGACCTTATGATATTTATTTGGTATTTTGAGTTATCCAAGTTTGAATAAATTCCGTTGTGTTAAACATGTATATCTTTTTAAATGGAATTGTGTTTTCCATGAAAGCATGACATTGTATTGGAATTTTATATTTTAATTAATTGTGACACCCTTTAATGCATGTTAGCTTTGATTAGGTTTTATTCATTTTCATAAACTATTTTTAAACTCTAATTGAAACAACGAGAGCACTCACTTAGGTTTGATTATAGGATCTGAATCAGTAAACACGAGAGTGTGAGAAGAGGGTTTTCAAATAAATATTTCCTACTGAAACATGTGTTGATAATACGAGTTTGAGTCAATGCGTTGCTAAAACCCCCGAAGTCCGACCATTACATACCGATACTTTTCCCATGAATCTAAACTAGATTATAATCAGTTAGGTTCCCTAAAACCCCAATTATTTACATAATTAGCCTTGGATTTACGTAGTAACCTTACATAATGATAGTGTTAGACGGTGTGGCAAGTGATCGAGAGGGGGGTGAATAGATCACCTCTTTATTATTACGCATTAAAAATTATTTATCAGAGTTAATGATAAAACTTGCAGAAAGCGACAAACGATCCTGAATTGACTAACGTCTATTATGAACCGCTACTAGAAAATCGGACATCTGATATTTTGCTAGATTTTAATTGAGATGAGAAAGATGAATTAACACAGAACTTATGTTGAATTAATGCACTTATCACTATAACATTATTTCCAATGAATAAAATCAAGCTAGCACTTTTTTCAAACAGTTGGAGTATGCTTGTTCAATGATCAATGTCAATGGAGTTTTGATAAAGAGTTTCCAAATTTTGTATCAATGAACAGAAAATTGTACACCAATTGAATCACAAACGTATTGCAAAAGTAAAGAGAGAGAGAGAGAGAGAGAGAAATAATACGATGCGCAGAGCAGTTTGGTAAGGTAGTTCCCCATGTCCGTCGTCGCGTGTGGGTACGTCTCCCTCTCAATTTCCAAATTGGAATTGAGAACTATCTATATTAATATGCTGAAAATTGTTTACAAGGTTGTAATACAAAGAATGAAAAACAAATCCCGCAAATCTTCTTCTTCTTGTATCAACCTTCTCTTGATCCGAGCTAATCAAGAACACACTTGCAAGATAAACAAACAATTCACAGGTTCCACGAACTATTTGCGAGATCACCCTGATCTCCAAACCCTACGTCGCGGCTGAATCTGCTTTGTGTAACCGTGACTAACAAACCCACAAGAACACCTCCGTTCTTGCTGGACAAACCTTCTAGTTTTTCCTCGAAATCCCCTTCGAATCTTTAACTCAGCTAGATCACCGATCGTACCCCTGAACGTTATCTCTTTGATCCCTTGATCCAACAAGCAATTATGATTATGTGTCAATGTTCTTGAACCAAGGTGATTGAGAAGATGATGAAGATGAAGTCTCTTTCAGGTTTCTATGTGCTCATAAAATGGATGTTCACCAATTGTTTTGTGACACCTTGATCAACTAAAATTGCCAAACTTTCTTTTATATGGAAACAGAAAATATTAGAAGAAAAACAGACTTTTGAGTCGACACAAACTTCGTATGAGTTGACACAAGTTACTCAATGTATTGATACACATGAATTTGTATCGATGCATACTGTATTGAAATTACTTCCAGAGAGTAAAGTTGTGTATGAGTCGATACAAATATCGTATGCGTCAACATAAGTCAACTAATGTATTGACACAAGTGCTTTTGTATTGATGCATAATGTATTGGAATTAATTTCAGAGATTTGAGATCAGGTTGTGTCGATACAAGTTTCGTATGTGTCGACACAAGTCACTTATGTATTGATGCAAGTGATTTTGTATTGATGCATACTGTACTGAAGTGGTTTTCAGAAGGTTGACATAAGTATGCGTCGATGCATGGAAAATATGTGTCGATGCAAATACATTATGTATTGATGCAAGAGCTTATGTGTTGATGCAAAAACTAAGTCATGCAATAATCTAGAATCTGAGTTCACATTTGTATCGATGCAAAACGCGTATGCGTCGATGCATAATGTATCAGATTTATTTCTAAAATAAAGGAACTGATATAGATCGATACAAAAGTGCTTGTATTGATACAAACAACAAACAGAACTGAATTTCCAATTTATGATGTTCATATGTATCGATGCAAAACATTATGTGTCGATACAAAGCTTTTGCCTTTGAGCCATAAAACTGACTTAGATCGATACAAAGATCGTATGAGTCGACTCATACTGAAGAGAATTGTTGTTATGAGCTCAGTCAAGTTTATGTACCGATGCATGGCTTTTTGTATCGATCCAAAAGGTTTGCTCATGAGCAAAATCATATTTTTAACATTATTTATGCATGTGACCAAGTTTTGACAACCAGACACATATATTTGCAATCATACAAAAACTATCAAGCATATATTATGTAAATGGTCTCACAGATAGGTCGACATTTAGTCTCTTGGGATTCAATAATCTTTAAAGCTACACGCGATAGGACTGTATACTTGCGGTCTAGATTCTATAGGACGTATAAAGTCTCGACCACTGAGGCCGAAAGAGCTTATATGAATATAATCACATATGTGTAGTAGGTTCTTTGATGTATGCTATGGTCTATAATAGACCTAACATATCATATGCAATAAGTCTTGTAAGCAGGTACATGGAAAATCCTAGAAAGGCTCACTGACAAGCATTGAAGTGGATTCTAAGGTACATAAATGGGTCTCTAAACAGAGTCTTGATTTATGGTGGAGCCTTGCGTGAATATAGTAAAACAGTAATCGAAGGATATGTCGACTTTGATTATTCAGGTTGTATGGATTCCATATAATCTATTTATAGATATGTTTTCACTATGTTTGGTACAACAATTAGTTGGAAAGCAACACTTCAGAAGGTTGTTGCATTATGAACCACTGAAGCGGAATAGATTGTTTTAATTGAAGTTGTGAAAGAGGCATTGTGGATCGAAGGGTTTGCTAAGGAGCTGAAAATTCAAGGTGAAGTTATCACTGTTAAATGTGATAGTCAAAGTGCAATACACCTGTCGAAGAATTCAGCCTATCATGAGCGAACCAAGTACATTCATGTGAGGCTGCATTTCGTCAGAGGGGTATTCTAGCGTGGAGAAGTCCAAGTGCTGAAGATTTCAATAGATCATAATGTTGCTGATATGATCACCAAGACATTGCCCAGTTGCAAGTTTTTCCAATGTATGTAGTTGATAAAGCTGCATGAAGAAAGCTAGTTTGTTCTTTGATAATATAGTTCTTTCCAATGTGGAGATTTGTGAGATATTGGATCGAACTCTATTGGGTCGAAGGTAGCTTCTGGTTCAACAAGATTGAGCATGTCTTCAAAGTCTGCTCACATGCCGTGTCAAGATCTCCATATTGTAGTCAAGTGTGTTCTAGAGTGTGGGTGTCGAAATGCTAGGGTTGTTAGTATTTCGAATTTGGCATGTTTGTTATGTCCAATTGTTTAAGTTAACTTGTACCCTACGTAAGCTTGTAATGGGTATTTGTGATAAAATCTCATTAGTTTAGTATGTTAGGTTTATTATAAATAGCATATTAATCTCTCATCATTGCAGGCTACAAATCTTAATTTAGGGTGAGAGGAATATTTGTTATTCTTGTAACACTTGTAATCTTGATTTAAGAGAAAGTAAAGAATAACAGTTACTAACCAAATTTTGTGTTCTTCTTGTTTTATCATCCTTTCTATCCCTTGTTTGTTTCTTAATCATTAAGGAACAAGTTTATACTCCGTACCCAAGACACCCGATTCACAACCATTCTACATTTTTCCTTTGTATGATACTATCATAAACCACCTGACCCTGACTCCTACCTATTGTGGCATTGTTATGAATGACTTTTTTGATGCTGCATGAAACAATGAGCAATTACACTAAAAATACTAAGTGTGTGTTTGGATTAACGGTGAACATAATTGATTCTAGCAGAATTGAGTTTAATAGAATTGATTTTAATAGAATTGACTTCACATAATTGATTTATGTTTGGATACATTTATGTAAAAATGAATTGAATAATGAATTTCAATGTAAAAATCATCCAGAATCAATTTTGGAGTTAGAAGTTACAAATTCTAGCTTATAGTAGAATCAATTTTATAGTCAAAATCAATTCTACTTTTGATAAAAACACACCACATCATAATCAATTCTACACCTGTAAAATTGATTATGGAACTTTTAAAAATTATTCCAAACACACACTAAAACAATTCTAAAACTAATTTCATCATTCATGTTCTTTAAGTTGATTACATTCATCAATTTCATACTTATAACATTAACATATTTCTAATCAATTATATATTCACTAGAATGAATCTATTAGATTCTCACCACCTAACTATCTAACCCATCTATACTCATGGGTTCTTAAAACTTCTGCTTAATATTAGGCCTATATAAAATTTGGGCTTAGTATTTGGCATCCTTACTCAATGAGAATTTTATCTGGCACCCTAAAATCATACGCGACACCTCTCACATATTTTTGTAATGTAAAAAATATTCCTCTATTTGTTTCGATAGTCACATGTTGAAATTTCTATCTCAAATGAAAAAAATTTGGTAGGTCATACCAAAAATCTAATATGCATTTTTATCGATATTTTTAAAAAAATTCAGTGTAAAATAATAATTTTTGAGAAAATCTGCAATTTTATGCCGGATTTTTCAAATATTCAATGCAAAATACTAAAATTTGGAAAATATTTGATTTTATACATGTTTTTTTTAAAAAATAATCAGTATAAAATATTGGGGTGTACCAAATTTTAAAAAGAATTACTATTTTTTAGTATTTATTTAAAAAAGACGAACTTAATAATATCAATTTTTTTGATAAATTTTATATATTTTATAGTTTAAATTTTTTAAAAAACCGGTGTGAAATCATAATTTATTTTAAAAAATAATTTAATTTATATTCAATATTTGAAAAATATTGTATAAAATATGATTTTATATGGGATTTTTCGAACATCCCGTATAAAATTATAGAATTTGAAAATAAACTATAATTTTATACCAGTTTCTTCAAAAATATGCCATAAAATCCTATATTTTATACTATTTTCCCCAAAAATCTAGTACAAATCTTTTAATAATTTTTTCACAAATCTGATATGAATCGTAAAACCAAATTGATTTAGAAGTATTATGATACTAAGGTATAACGAAATAGGTGTCATCTACTCATGGGCTTTTCTTAAAACGTGGGCTTAGTACTTAGCTTATTACTTAAGTTTAAGAAAATTTTATTTTGTATTCTTAGAGTTATTCTCATACCCCCAACAATTTTGAAAATATTTTAAATTTGTCCTTTTTTATTTTCTTTAACCTTTTATTTTTTACTATTCATATAAGTCTTTCGAAAAAGACAAATGTGCATCTCACTCATGCGAATTGGATAACACTAGATAACTTAGCATGTCTAAATCCAGTATGTTAATATGCTACATTGAAAATCTCGATGTCATTAAATTCAATTCACAATTTGCACCAGATAACTTGACAAACAGAAATTCGGTTCACTATTTTCACCAAATAAATAATATCCAATCATGTTTTCCGATTTTGACTAATTTACCAACCGAATTTTATCATCCATAATTATCCGCTACGTAATATTTTTCTTATCTATTATTTTTTAATTACATTGAATAGGTATGGATATTCCTTTGATGGTATGTGATAAAAATCAGACATGTGTCGATACCACTGAAATATTTTTAATGTCACAAAGATTTGCTGCACGAGAAGATGCGATAAGGTGAATTAGGGAGGTTGGAATCAGGAATAAAGTGACAGTTATAATAATTCGTTCAAATACCAAAACGAGCAAGCGAAGAAGATATGACAAAGTAATATTTGGTTGTGATAGAGGTGAAAAATACAAAGAATGAGATAGTGAAACACAAAGCGCTAGTAAGAAATGTGGCTATCCTTTCAAAATTAGGTCAACACCATAAAAAGATGGGTTTGGATGGAAGATTGATGTAAAATATGGACTTCACAGCCATGGTTTACCTGATATATTTGAAGGTCACACACGTTTGTAGGTCGACTAAATGCATATCAACATAAATATATTGTTGATTTGAAAAAACGTCATGTTCCACCAAGACATATACTATTGTCATTGTAAGAGCAAGATGTCACTCAGATCACACAAATATATAAACATAAGAGTAAGTTATAAGAAAACATAAAAGGACTTAGAATGGAAATGCAACCGTTGTTTAAGCTGATACCAGATTCAAATTATGTTTACCGGAGAGTTGTTTAAGATGAGTCGAAAGTTGTTAGAGATATTTTCTGGTCCCATCCAAAATCAGTGAAGTTGTTGAATATATTTCCTGTTGTGTTGATCATGGATAACACATATAAGACAAACAAGTACATGCAACATTTGTTTGAAGTAGTTGGTATGACATAAACTGAGTTAACATTTGTTATTGAATTTGCATATATGGAATCTAAGCAGATAGAGAATTTTTGTTGGATTTAGGATAAGTTGAAACAATTGTTTACTAAGCAGGGGTTTTGGCCACAAGTGATTTTGACTGTTAGAGATATTGCTTTGATGAAAGCAATTAAAATAGTATTTCCAAACAATAAATTTGCTGTCGCACCCCAAAATTTACCCTATCATTATTCATGCCGGTTATTTCTCTAAGTTAGTCTTTTTTTATTTGTGGCCGTGTGTACCATTTATTTTGTTGTAGATGATTCATTATGTCGTTTCATTTGTGATAAAAGTGTTGAGACGGTTGGCTCTATAAGTGTTCGAAGTTTTGTCATGATCATCTTGTGAGAAATGTACTAGAAGAAGAGGATTTGCGTCTTTCTATTAGAAATTCAATATTTCAAAAGGTTTACAAGTTCGAATGCAAGTTTGCAATCGAAGATAAACTTCATTTTTATTAGTTCAAGAAGTCCAAGTTTCAACACCTTTTTTCTAATTCATCCAATTTCTTTCAAGTTTCCACAAAGATTTGGAATTTAAATTACTTGTTTTGTTTCGTTCTCTTCAAAAGAAACAATGAAGGGTATGGACAAAATCTCATCCAAAGTTTCTACAAAAAAGAATTCATTCAAGCTTAAAGGAAAAGTTACACTAGGATTTCAAATTAAATTACGCACATACAAGAAAGCTTCAAAGTTCTACAATTGCAATTCCATTTGAAACAATTGATACAAATTCATTCAAGAAGTGTGTATTAGATTACAAGGAAATTTTTTAATATAAGGTGAACAAAGAGGAACAATTCAAATTACAAGAGAAAAGTGATTTTTTTCTAAAGGTTACAACAATGCTACGAAACTCTAATTGCTTTCTAATTGTCTTCAAGTTTCTCCAAGTTTCTTCCAAAGTGTTCCAAGCCATGCTTTCCTCACCATGGTTCATACATGAAAACAAAGAAAAGAATGGTTAACAATAAAATTCAAGCATAAACAGAATTATTTCAATTTATTTTGTAACTCATCATTAGGGAATTCCGGAAAGAATCAGGATTTAAGGTTGTTTTCTATCATGCTTAAAGGAGGCCTCAGTCAAATTTTTTCATCCTTCATCGGCCGAAAAAGAACTCCAATTGCAAATCATGAATTACTTCGGTTCACAAAGGGAGGTGTAACTCAAAATCATCATAGTTACAAATAATAAAACAGCCAGCAGCAAGCACAAGTTAAAGGTTTTAGCCCAAAAAACCAGATATAAATACAACATTAAAAGCAGAGAGTAGCAGAGCAGACACAACCACAAATATCAAGGCAACAAACCCAATTGATAAAGCAACAACAAGTTTATGGCCAAAAGCAGCAGAACAGCAGAGCCAGCATCAGAAAAAGCAGAAATACTAGTTCCAACACAATTCAAAAACCTAGTTTTACCAAGACATAAAGGAGGACTAGCTGTAGGCAACGAAAAAAAGAAACCAGAAGCATAAACTAGAAAAACCAGAAGCCAAAAACCATAAGCAGACATCCCTTTTTGTTCCAATACCAGAAACACCATAACAGAAAGCCATTTCCAAAACCATCACCATAACAGAAATCCATTTCCAAAACCATAACCATAACAGTAAAGCCAAACCAAATCAAAAACAACATCATACTCAAGCCAGCAACCCAGAAAACAGAAAATCAAAACCCTAAGCTACTCATCATTTTCCTACCCGTAATAACTCTTCTTTCCCTCTCAACATCATCATCTCCATTTCTCCTTTCTACATCGTAATCGCTCAGATCATCGAAACAGGAACCTAGGGTTTCCATTTCCCCCTTTAGATTTAGAGCTTAAACCTGCGAAAATCATAAAATAGATGACGGATTAATGTTTAGAGCCAAGGGACGAAACAGAAAGACCCAAGATTTTGGGTTTCTGGGCCACGCTGCCACCGTCACCACCGTGAGGTGATTTCCGGCGCGGGTGCCTTCTCACTTTCCGGCGAGGGTTCCAACAGAACAAGAGAGAGATGAGAGCGTGTTATTTTAGAGAGAGAGGAAATCGTAAATATGAAAACTGATTTTTGTTTCTGTAGTTAGTTTGTTAATTTTTTTCTTATTATTAAAATATGTTTTATTAAAATAAGCTTAACATGTTAGGATTAGTTAGTGGGTTTTTGTTTGGCTAACCCTGGCAGTGACACTTGTCACTGTCTGTTTGGTCCCTTTGTCATCCAATATGCATAGATCTATGGTAGTATCTGTGTTGTCTCTTTTTCAGCCACCGGATCTCAGGAAGTTCAGATCCAATGCTCTAGATTGATGGTCCACGAAGGGCTTCCATGGAATCTCCCACACAAGACCCAGCGAATGGTGGGCTTGGACTTTGCTTTAGTTCCAACACCCCTCCTTCAGCTTCAATCCAGGCCCATTTTCTCAACTCTTGACTTTTTAAATTTATTTTAATTTAATCATATTTGCAATTTAATTCGATGTACTAAATAATAATTAGTTATAATAGTTTTTATTTGATAATTTATCGATTAAACTATTAGTTGATTTTTTATCAAATAGAAAAAATCAATTCTAATAATTATTTAAATTTCCGATTGTATTGTGTGATAATTGTTTGTTTATTTGCTTATCCGGTATTTATCCACCATTGTACACTTCGCACACAACTAATATTAAAGTTAATCCGATTTTCTTTTGATTGGCTCATAAGCCGATTTCTTAAAGGGTCTCATAGTTGGGGATGGGTATGGCCATCCTCACAAGGTTAATTAAAGCCCTTATTGCTTTAATTAATCATAACCCGAATAAACATTGGTCCATATACCAATTTTCCATGCACCAGGGTCTCATAGTTGGGGATAGGAGCACCTATCCTCAAAAGGTTAATTAAGTCCATATACTTAATTAATCATAACCCGACTCCACTTCTCATTTCCTCGCGCATCAAGCTTCGAAATACTTTTAGAATTAACTTACAAACCTCGATCCAATGTCGAGTGCATTTTCAAAATCTTTTTCCTAATAAAATCCAAGTTTTTAAGTCGTTGGACACTAGGCCAATTGTTTAAAAACTTATTCCCAAATAAACTCTTAGTCTTTAAGTCGTTGGACGCTAGACCAATTTCTTAAAGACTTCTAAATAACGTGAAACCTGTTTCACCTCACTTTTTCTCAAGAAAACCTTTTTGGGTGATAGATGACTCGTCTGAGCATTAGCTCCTCGGGTTTCTAGTATTTGAATCGTAAGACGTTAGTCCTATTGTTTGGTACTTTTTCGCTCACTTAAAAATAATTCAACTCACTCAATTCCTTTTTCGCTCATATGCGATTATCAAAACTCTTTTCTTACAAAGAGTGTGCAATAGCCATTTCAGACATGAATGAGGACTTAAGCTTTTCAAACAAACTAAACAAGTCCAAGTTCAAGCATTTGAAATGTCTAATGCACGATTTTTCTTATAAAATCAACACAACCAACTTTTTGAGAAGAACTACGGAGTTTTGACTTTCCCATTGCACAAGGGAATACGTAGGCACACGGTTTCGAAACCGTGCCAAACTCAAAATAATAATAAACAAACCCCTTTTTCTTCTTTTGTACTCATAACTTAGCAATAAACACACACAAACACTTAGAACTAAATGGGTCCCATTGAGTGCGATGGATGTAAGGGGTGCTAATACCTTCCCCTTGCATAACCGACTCCTGATTCCATGTGTTTTGGTCACGTAGACCGCCTTATCCGCATCTGTGGGTTTTTATCTATATTTTCCCGTTCTTTTTAGAACAAATAAAATTAGGTGGCGACTTCATTGTTTTTAAAACATCCGATGAAAAAACCTGTCATCACAGCTGGCGACTTCACTAGGGATTATTTTTGAAATTCTTTTTGACTAAGCGAGTAAACTCTAGTTTAGTTTTTCGCATGTTTGTTGTGCTTGTTTATTGCTTTGATGTTTATTATTCATTGCCTATTATTTCTTTATATTTTGTATATTATCCTGTTGATGTATATTATGATATTGGGAACTTGTTGGTTATGGTTCATAAATAAGCCCACTACCCAGGCTTCTAGGAAACATTAAGCTTAGAGTGGTTGTGTAGCTTAGGTCCACTAGACATCCGTGTCTTTTGGATCGACGTGAAGACTACACCTTAGAGTTGGTCTTTTTAAGGGAATTGTTGCACCGCACGCTAGCGCGGGACGGTAATTCTTGGACAAAGGGCCTATAACTCTAAGTATTAGGATATCCAAAACTGAAACAACCGCTCAAAAGTTTTTTGAGTATCCCTTTAAGAGCCATTTCTTGGAGTATACTTTTGAAAATACTATCTTCATGGCGATAATATTTTTAAAAGGGGATCTGAGACTTCGCGAAACATTTAGCAAAAAAACATTAGAACCAACCTTGTTTGGGGAATTGTTGGGTAGACGTCGAAACCAAGTCCGACCATCCAGTGACCTATCATGTGATCTACAGTTACACTTTCGTTGGATCCCATCTTAACTCATTTGCATTGCATTCTTGCATTAATCATTCATTTTTCATCATATTTGTTGCCATTTTCATGTATCTTTAAAGGACTCGTTCTTGGAAGTAATCAGATCACACATGGATTTAATCAAAAAGCATAACCCTCATCTCAAGTTCAAGATCCTTGACACTCAAACTCTGTTGAAGCTCAAGGGGAAGGTGAAATTTGTTCAGTTGAATAACTTTCACGCCAAATATGGGTGGATTTTGGAACTATTGGATGCAATGGTTGATCATGATGCCTTGAAAGCCTTAGTGAAGTTTTATGATGCTCCTCTATGGTGTTTCACATTCCAGGATTTTCAATTGGTCCTGACGATTGAAGAGTTTGAAAGGTTATTAAATTGGCCCTTGAAAGGCGATATCCCTTTTACCAAGTTAGGAGAAAGCTTGGATGCAATTGATATAGCAGCTGGTCTACACCTCTCTGTCAGAGAAATAGGGCCAAAGCTAGTAGAAAAGGGAATTTCTAGGAGATTTTTGGAACAAAGAGCCGAAGAATTGGCCGTATCAGAAGAATATTGGTTGTCATTCAACGCTGTTTTAGCCTTACCGATCTATGGGGTGGTATTGTTTCCCAACAATGACGACGATTACATAAGTCAACCGACAATTAGTGTTTTTCTTTCAGATAACCCTGTGCCCGCTTTGCTTGCAGACATGCTCCTCAACATACATGTTCGATATGAGAAGAAAAGGGGAGTTGTAATGCGTTGCTCTATTTTGCTCTACTCATGGTTGAAGTCCCATATTCCTCAGGGGGGACCTTGGGTTAAAATCTTAGAGAATTTGAGTTGGTCTCAGAAGTTAGGTTCTCTTACTGCTAATGGCGTTTTCTGGTATTCCCCAAATTGGTATACATGGGAGGTCATCACTCACTGCGGAGCATTTCCTAACGTTCCGCTAATTGGATCCCAAGGATGCATCAATTATAATCCTAGGTTGGTTCTCAAGCAATTGGGTTGTCCTATGGAGACCGCACCAAAGGAAGAATTTCTGAAAGAATTGCTAGACTTCGAAAAAGAAGATCCCGGTTTGTTGAAGCAGATCCAGAAAGCTTGGACCCAAGTTCATAGGAAGGGTCCAGAGCTCAGAAAAAGAGGAAATGATGATGGAGAACCTTATGAATCCTCGATACTTAGAAGAGTAATGGAGGTAAAATTACCATTTACTGTGGAAGTTCCATTTGATGTGCCAGAACCTGAACTCACTCACGTCCCTATTGAGGAGTTCAACAAACTCAAGCTCACCATTACAGAGACGAAAGCTGAAGAGGGACGACAACAAGCAATCCTTACTCGTGTTGCTCGAGAAAGGGATGTGTAGCAACTCGATTTTCAAAAATCATTTAAATTTCGAAAAATAGTGAAATCGCCACCTAATTTTATTTGTTCTAAAAAGAACGGGGAAATATAGATAAAACCCACAAAGAACGGATAAGGCGGTCTACGTGACCAAAAAGACATGGAATCGGGAGTCGGTTATGTAAGAGGAAGGTATTAGCACCTCTTACATCCATCGTACTCAATGGGACCCATTTAGTTTTAAGTGTGTGTGTATATTCGCTAATTTCTAGGTTTTAATCAGAAAGTAAATGAAACGGAAATTGTTTTTTATTATTTTGAGTTTGGCACGGCTTTTGAACCGTGTGCCTACATATTCCCTTGTGCAATGGGAAAGTCAAAACTCTGTAGTTCCTCTGGAAAAGGTTTGAATTGGTTGTGTTGATTTTATAAGAAAAATCACGCGTTTAGACATTTCGAATACTTTGAACTAGGACTTGTTTTGTTTGTTTGAAAAGTTTAAGTCCTCGTTTGCATTTTGAAACGACTATTGCACGCTCTTTATCGGAAAAGAGTTTAATGATCGCATATGAGCGATAAAAAGAGTTTGAATGAATTATTTTGTTTTTATGCGGGAGACGAGTATCGGACCATAAGCAGCGTTCAACGGCTAACGCCCCAATTACTCGGATGAGTGGACAGAAACATCCGAATCATCTTTTTCTACCCAAAAAAACTTATTAAGAAAAGGTGAGGTGAAACAAGGTTCACGTTAATTAGATTCAATTAAGAAACCAAACATACAGTCGAGGGTCGATACTGGACTGACTACCATATGTTTGGGAGGAGGGAGAAATAGGGTATTTATTCATAAAATATTTTGAAAAGAGACTCGACGTTGGATCGAGATTTAGAACTTAAATTACGAAAGTATTTTTGGAACGCGTGCTGGAGAAATTGGCTTATGAGCCAATCAAAAGAAAAAATCGGAGTTATTTTTAGATTAATCGTTCGTGACGTGTATGATAATGAATAAACAAACAGACAATTCAAGCATATGAAAATAAATATAAATCGAGGAACAATTAACTTATCTAAATAAAAATCGTTAGAAAAATAAAATAAGGTATGATTAGTAAAATGATTTAAGACTATCATGTTTTAGTTAATAATCTTAAAGATCAATTAAAAATTGATCGGAGATCTTTTTGTTTGTTTTTTTTTAATAAAATAGAAATAAATAATGCCATGAATGAATAAAAATTATATAAGATAATAGAAAGAAAATAAGTAAATAAATAAATAAAACAAAAAAAGTGGGTTAAGAGAAAATCCGGTTGGATCATTGGGCCGGACCGGTTCAACCCGGGTCCAGGCCCTCCCCAAAACAGAACGAACCGGGTAATTGGGTGAAAAACCCCAATTCCCAAATCATCGTCTCCTCTCTCACGCGAATCAGGGGAACTAAAAAGGAAAAGAAACATGGCCGATTCGAAGCTGGAAAACGAAACGAGTCGAAACCAACAAACAAGTATCACAGTCTTCTTCGATTGCACGACGATGGTGGAAACAGGGTGATAAGTATTAGAGTCTGAAGCTTCTGGGTTCCAAAAAAATTTCGCCTCCCTCACTTCGGTCATCCTCTTTCAATCGATAGTGAAACCTCCATCAAGATGCATACATAAGCAAGCTCTTTGTTCCAGCCAAGAAACCGGTCTCCCGTGGTGAACCTGATGAACTCACATGTTCATGGTCACCGTAGGGTCATCCTCGGTTGCTAAATGACAAGGTAAACATCGACACATTCTGATTTCATTCAATTTTTTTTTTGAAATTTTTAAGGTTCCTGAGTATAATGGTTTTTTTTTTTGCAAGCATTGATGTGAAGAAAGAATGGGTACAACGCCTCGACTCTGAGGAATGCTAAATCAGCCTTAGTTTCCTTCTGAGCTTTTCATCGGCGATACGTTCGGATTCCAAAACTTTCAGACAGCAAGAATCATCTCAGGTAACATAAAAGTTTCAAAATATTCGTCTGTTTGATTCATTTTAACAGAGAAACCTATTTATGACACAGGGCATACAAGAGGCAGAATACCTCAGCTCTATGGGATACTAATCGAAGGTTAGTTCCTCCTTGAGCTTGTCATTGGTATTGCTCAGATTTCGAACATAAAGCACTTAAACTGGCAGAAATGTATCAGTTAATGATAAAGAAACTTTAAATATCTGTTTTGTATTTAGTTTGTATGTTGGTAGAAACTAAAGCTTAATCATAAAATGTAGTGCGTAATAGCAAAACCAAGCATACATGAGGGCAAGTTAAAGCTCAAGGCTATGATGCAGAGAAAGTGGTGCAGCTATATTACCTGAAAGAAAATACCAGTGGCTGGGTTCGGTAAGCCTTCCTTTCCTCTACTTCCTGGACTGAACTGGTATGAGTGTGGATTAGCTCTCCTTACTTCAAATTTCGGTGTGAAATTTGAAGAAGAAAGTTAGGGTTAAGAGTCTTTTAGTGTATATGTTGGGGATGAATTTCTGAGCTTTTTTAGGCTAAGTGTTCCTGCCCAATGAGAGGAAACAGTGCTGTTTATATAGAGTGTAGGTTTGGGTGAGAGAGGTTTGGAGTGAGGTCAGAAAGGTGGTTTGGAGCTAGGGTTGGATAGATGATTAGGCTAGGAGTTTGTTAGAGTGGAGGGACAAAACTTTGGTGCAGCAGGTAGTGGGAAATGTTCAAAACAAACTATGAGGTACTATTTTGCTTTTTTTCATGAGATCTTAAACTGGTGTGACAGTGATAGGTTCTGGTAAAAATGCTAGCAAACATGCCCTTAGATGTAATTATGGATGGCTAGGATTAAGATGAGTTTGTGATCTGTAAAAGTGAGCTGTCAATAGGACAGAAATGAGGTAAAGGCTGAAAAACTGAAATTTTTATCTGTGGTAAAAATCTGTTAAGGTGGACCCCCCTTTGCTTGTACATTTATGGGTGGAAATATAACACAGAATATTCTGTTCTATTCAAAATTGTGTGTATCTTTCTTGCATTTGAAGCTTCTTTTTTCAAAACAAACTCAGACTAACCTTTTCTCAATGCTGCAGATTTGAAGCACGGTGTATTATGTGTCGTGTCGAGTCATAATCTACTCAAGTTCCCTGCGGATACCACACCTAATGTATTTGTCATCCCGTAAGTCAAATTCAACTTTTTCGTGGATCGATTTTTAGACATGTTAGGATTCATGGAATTGTGAAGTATGCCTCCCTTTTGCATTTTGATTTGGATTTGCATTGAAGGAGTGTTGAAATGATTTGTGAATGAATGCTTCTATTGTTGTTGAACTGTATATGCCGGTTGTAGAGTAGTATATTGCGTCATGAGCTCGCAATGTGGACTGTTTTACTTGACGCTTGTTATCACTTTTTAGAATGGAAATGGAAACAATGAACCTGCTGCATTACCTCTCAACAGACTTTGCCATGCATGAATCCCCATTTGCACATTAACCACATATTACTAAACTGGTGCAGAATTCTGGTCTGATATGTCATTACAAAGAGAGCATGATAATTGGTTTGCTAAAAAGGAATTGGTGTATGCAGGCCTGCAGCTATTCCCAATGAGAACTTTTTCTGTTGATGAAACTTCACTTGATAATTGAATTTGCTTCGTGACAATGTGATAATGTTTTATTCTTTTTCTGTTGATGAAACTTTTTTTCTTTTTCTGGTGTATGCAGGTTTATATCAGAATCAGTGATAATGTTTTATTCTCAACTGTATGTGCATTTAGAAGTAGTTGCATTTGCTAATCGAATTTGCTTTGCAGGGGTGTTGAAACGGTTTGTGAATGACTGCTCGTATTGCCGTTGAAACGTATGCACCGGCTGGAGAGTATTATCATTTTTCAGAAGCAAGAATCAGAAATCTAATTAACACGGGCACCCCAATTGTCCGAAACAAACTCTGGCATACTAACATGGGACACACCACAAGGATAATACTTCAGACGCCCGTTCGTGTGCATCGGGAGGAATCTCCCTACCAGGGACGAGAACATTCAGAAGATTGGGGTACTCTGCAGCAGTAAACAAGTGTGCATGGTATGTTTAAAAGTTCATAGCAGGTGCGGATTCGATCGAATCTTTGTTGCACTACTTCGCCGTTTATGGATGGAATAGCAACCACTGCCTGCTCCAATGCAAAAGAGTTTCGACATATTTGATGAACACCAAGAAGATTGATAGACTTCCTATCCGCCGAAGCCTTAATAGACGCAAATGCTGCAACCCCACGAGTTCCACCGAATATGTAATTCCGCTTTGCATTTAAACATAACAAGGGCAATTCCTCATCTCTTCGAGTTATCTGTGCGGCGAGAGAAATGGCAAAGTCATCTGGTTCTTCAGTATTATGTATTTGTCATTCCCTGTATATGAAATATTGTTTCCAACTGCACTTTTGTATGTAAAACCTTAAGGCCATCAATTGCTAATTTCCTATAATCTTGAGAAAATGATGCTAGACTCCTTGTAGGTGCACTGTCTGAATGGCTATGATGCTTCTGTCCTCTCTTTCTCTAATTGTAAAGTCAAATTCAATATTCCTTTTTTGCATTTGAAATAAAGGAAGACTACTGTATTGACTTCCAAAACAACTTGCTTCCTTTCCAATGGTAACTTGAATTTGTAATTGGAACTCAAACATTTTGAATTAATGGAAGAAAAGGTTACGAATGACATGACCAAAATATTTCGTATAAGTGCTTTTAATTTGCTCTTTGTAAATTCAATAGAAACAATGAATGTAGCAATTCACTTATAGAATTTATGACGGTGCAATAATCTATTTTATCACCTCATCTTCCTTTCTTCAAAAATTAACCAAATGTGACAAAGACTCCACCCAGCCTAAAACTTGTATGTACGTATGCACTCTTTTAGGGAAACCAGAATCTATCAAATTTAGCGTCCATTTTGAACAAAGACCAAAACGGGATCCAAAACGAACAAACATATTGATTGGCGTCGGGAGACGAACTACACAAAAGTTATAATAAAACCTTGGTTACAAATGAAACATTTGCCAAACAATAAACTCCTTCGCCTTTTAGCTTTCCATTGATATTGCGCCATTG
Source organism: Vicia sativa (assembly GCA_021764765.1). Taxonomy (NCBI): domain Eukaryota; kingdom Viridiplantae; phylum Streptophyta; class Magnoliopsida; order Fabales; family Fabaceae; genus Vicia; species Vicia sativa. Next base: position 247,370,075 of record CM038792.1, read on the forward strand.
TTGATGAAATCCCACTCAAACCTTAATCTCTAGTAGAATTTCTGGCCAGGTAAATAACCTTCCACAACGAGAAGCCAATCAAACTGATCGCGAAATTCACACCTTGATTTTGATCCACCACAAAGATAATGCATGTATGCATGCAGCTGGATTAGGGCTAACGATTATGCTCAATATGACCAGATGAAAAATAAAACAGAAAGCGAGGCAAATTTTGGGGTGTGACAGCTGCCCCTATTTAAATATCTTTAATCAGGCGGTTTGAAGAAGCATTTCTTTGAATCGTCTGGTAAAAGATAATTTAAATACAACATACCCTAAATTTGCCCGAAAAACCAAAATGGGTATGATATGCATGCAAATGTCATGATATGAGAATGCGATGAATTAAGAAACCATAATAATTTTCTTTTATGCAATATGAGTGAATGTATGGGAGAGTAGGCTCATCAAGGTGTCAAGAGGACAAAAATTGATAATGGACTAAGTCTTCCGAAAGTTCTGGCGTTCCACCAAGAACGAGTTACAACTTCTTCCTCAACCAATACATTTCATCTGAAAAAGCATCTGGAAAGGGTGACAAAACGATTATTCGACAACAAGCTAAGATTTCACCCATTGAAGTATTCAGAAAATTAACGACGGACTATCTCTCATAACAGAGAGATTGCCATCCATCAGAATAACAAATCAACGAAGAACCGTCTCTTGTCACGAAGGAACCTCCATTCATCGGGATAACAAATCAAAGCAACACATAACCACACGTTGGAACTTCAATCATCTTCTGTCAATCACCATCAACAGTCGAATGTAGCAATGCACATAACCATATGCAAAACTCGATGATAACCATCATCTTTCGCTATTAACCAATAGCAGCAGCAACACATAACCATATGTTGAAACTTCAATCATCTTCTACCAATCACCATCAGTAGTCGAAAAATAGAAATGCACATAACCATATGCAAATCTTCAATGATAACCATCGTTTTTTCTTTTTGCTATTAATCAATAGCAGCAACAACACATAACCATATGTTGAAACTTCAATCATTCTTCCATCAATCACCATCAACAGTCGAATTCAGCAATGCACATAACCATATGCAAAATCTTCGATGATAACCATCATCTTTCGCTATTAACCAATAGCAGCAACAACACATAACCATATGTTGAAACTTCAATCGTTCTTCTACCAATCACCATCAGTAGTCGAATGCAGCAATGCACATAACCATATGCAAAATCTTCGATGATAACCACCATCTTTCGCTATTAACCAACAGCAGCACAACGCATAACCATACGTCGAAACTTCAATCATTCTATGCCAATCACCATTAGTAGCCGAATGCAGCAATGCACATAACCATATGCAAAACTTCAATGTTGACAATTCTTTTGATAATAACCATTATCGGTAAAATGCCATGATAATGTAAACAACTTTACTGGGGAATAAAACTAACAAGCTCTAAACTCATGGTTGAAAACAAAAATGGATAATTCCAAATTGAACAAATATTCTTCCAATCAATCTTGACAGTAGACCAATAACAAGGATGAAATCTGATGAAGATAACCATCTTCGATCGGAAACTCTTTAAAACTGCATGTCGATAGAGATATTTATGTTTGAATGAGGCGAGGAACTCACTGGGGAAATAAACACACCAGAGGCTCGCAGGGAGATTAACTAGGAACACCTTAGGAAATCGGATCCATAGAGGACTATTGCCCCTTTAAGACTGATTAAGAGATTATTATATGCAAGAATCTGAACAGATCTTGGTTGAGAATGACAACACTGGGGATACCACAATGGTAATCCTTGCTGGAGAAGGCTCACTTGGGGAGCAGGTGAAGCTTTAATGGAGAAAACTTTGGAAGATAACTCTGTGGGAAGATCACTGGGGAAATCCAAGTAGAAAATTCCGTTGACACAAGAGTTTACTGGGGATGATCAATCACTGGGGAGGAAATTAGCTTGAGAGCTGACGTCACTGCCGATTTATTTTGAAGAAGACCCAAATTGTGCTGGGGAGAAGAACTAAATTGTCGTGATCTTCGAAATCAGATTATGATTGGCAATAAAATACCGACTTTAATATGAAAGTCCCTAGTCCGAGTTGGGTCTATGCATGAATGTAAATGTGAATGCATGGATTTAATGGTTGATGCATTGGTTATCAAACCGAATTTCGGACACCATTAGCCCGAGAGAGTATGATCGATCATCCTCTAGTTGTTGACTTTGCCGCTGAAAGGGCTGTATGTTGATTTTTGTAGAAAAGAGAGCATCAACTCTTGACTTGCTTAGGTAAATAATGATTTGATGGGAAATGCCCCCTATCTCGTGTGCAAATATAACTCCGATAAAAATTCTCCAACATTTCATAATCAAACTAATTTTAAGTAAGTTTTTTTCAAAAGCTTTTGTTAATTTTTTGCTAAAAATATCACTTTTATTTTATCATCAAGAATATAAAGCAACATTAAGTAAACAAACGGAAACAAAAATAATTGACGAAGAAGTGTTCAACTGAACAAATTTATTTATTTGATGAGAAGAATAACTCATACAACGAGGGGTTCATACATGAAGATGTGAGTTCCTTTATGAGAAACTCACAAAAGAAAGATAAGTAATTGGCAACAAAAGATTTTTTTACTGAATTTTTATTGAATTACAACATCTGCTATATTCCCCTAGGACCTCTATTCTTCATCACTTTGCCTCTGCAGACGGTGAGTAGACTGCTTCCTCTCATCCAAACTATGTGGCGAAGTGGGCTTACACACTGCGATCTTATGTCTTTGGATATTCCCTAACTTTTGCGTGAATTAATTTTTCGAAAATTCAATTCATCGGAGACATACCTCTTTGCTTAAGCCCTTTCGGTTTTCGACTTACGGCTTAATTTTATTATCCCTAATTTTGCCTGAGCCAATATTTCTTGGACTCACCGGATGCTCATTTTTTGCCTAAAATACCCTTTCAAGTTAATTTAGCGAGCTTTATTATCCATATCTTTTATTAGACATAATACTTTTGACCGCATCCGAGACGGCATGTGTCGTGTCTTCTCCGTCCATGTTTGTGAGGATGAGAGCTCCACCAGAAAACTTTTTCACCACATATGGTCCTTCATAATTTGGGGCCCACTTTCCACGAGGATCTTTCGAGTAGGAATAATCCTTTTCAAGACTAGCTCACCCACCTTGAACCCTCTAGGATGTACTTTTTTGTCAAAAGCTCTCTTAATTCTTTTCTGCTATAGTTGTCCATGACAGAGCGCTGTCAACCTCTTCTCTTCGATCAAATTGAGTTGGTCATACCTGTTCCGAACCCATTCGCTTCTTCTAACTCGCTTCCATTAGAATTCGAGGGAAGGAATCTCAACCTCTATAGGAAGTACCGCCCATACCATAAACAAGGGAGTACGGCGCCCCTCTGAAGTGCGAATAGACGCCCGTATCCATGTAGAGCGAAAGGTAACATCTCGTGCCAATCCTTGTATGTCTTTACCATCTTCAAGGATTTTCTTGATATTTTTGTTAGTCTCGACGGCACCATTCATTTTGGCCTATAAGGGATGAATTATGATGTTCTATTTTGAAGTTATCACATAACTCTTTCATCATCTTATTGTTCAAATTTGTCCCATTATCGCTATAATTTTGCTAGGAGTACCATAGCGACAAATTATTTCATTCTTGATAAACCGGTGACCACTTGTTTCGTCACATTAGCATATGAAGCGGCCTCCACCCACTTGGTGAAGTAGTCAATGGCAACTAGTATGAAACGATGTCCGTTAGAAGCTTTCGGCTCTATCATTCCAATCATATCTATTCCCCACATGGAAAACGGCCATGGTGATGTCAAGACATTTAGAGGGAAGGTGGCACGCACCGTCAAAGATGGATCGACACTTATGGCATCTCATGGCATGAACAACGCAATCTGTTTCCATAGTCATCCAATAGTATCCTGCTCTTAGAATTTTCTTCGCCATCGCATGGCCATTTGCATGCACACCAAAAGAGCCTTCATGAATTTCTTTGACAAGTTGATCTGCTTCGTGTCTATCCACGCATCTGAGCAAGACCAAATCAAAATTCCTCTTATATAATACTCCACCACTTAAGAAGAAATTGGCAGACAACTTCCTCAAAGTCTTCTTGTCGATGATAGACGCCCCATCTGGGTATTCATTCTTTTCCAGATACTGTTTGATATCATAAAACCAGGGTTTGTCATCCTCTTCATCATCAATCGTCAAACAATAAGCCGGTTCTTCCATGCGCTCAATAGTTATGGTAGGTGCCTCATTAGCCCACTTGACCTTAAACATTGAAGATAAAGTGGCTAAGGCGTCAGCAAGTTGATTTTCCTCTCTAGGAATGTGATGGAATGTGATTTCATCGAAGTATGGTACCGCCAAAACATGATCTCGAGGGAATCAACTTTTCATTGCGAAGTTCCCATTCTCCTTTGACTTGGCAGATAACGAGCGCTGAGTCTCCATAAACTTCAAGAATTTTGATCCTTAAGTCAATGGCTGCTTCAATCCCAAAGATGCAAGCTTCGTATTCTGCCATGTTGTTAGTACAATCAAAACAAATTCGGGCCGTGAACGGAATATGAAAACCTTTTGGAGAAGTAATGATTGCTCCGATTCCATGACCTAACGAATTAGAAGCACCGTCGAACACCAACGTCCAACGAGATCCCGATTCAGGTCCTTCTTCTGGGCCTGGGATTGCATAATCTCTGATAAACATAACATCTTCGTCTGGGAAGTCGAATTTCATTGGTTGATAATCTCCCACTGGTTGATGAGCAAGGTAATCTGACACCACACTTCCCTTGATAGCCTTTTGGGTTACATATTGAATATCATATTCAGATAGTAACATTTGCCAACGTGCAATCCTTCCTGTAAGGCGAGCTTTTCAAATATGTACTTTATTGGATCCATCTTGATATCAAAGATAGTCGTATGACGAACCATGTCTTGTCTCAAACGGCGAGCAGCCCATGCCAAGGCGCAACAAGTCTTTCTATGTGGAATACCGGTTTCACATTCGATGAACTTTTACTAATATATAGCATGCTCTTTTCTCTTCGATTCATCTTGTTGTCCTAATACACAACCCATAGATCCCTCTAGCACCGTTAAGTACATTATAAGAGGCTTTCCTGATACTGGCGGCATCAAGATAGGTGGCTCTTGCAAATATTCTTTAATTTTGTCAAATGCTCTCTGACAATCATCATTCCACCGAATGGCTTGATCTTTCCTGAGTAATTTGAAGATTGGTTCGCAAGTAGCTGTTAAATGTGAAATGAACCTTGCAATGTAATTTAAACGTCCCAAGAAACCACGGACTTCCTTCTCAGTACGAGGTACAGGCATGTCTTGAATAGCACTGACTTTGGCAGGATCGACTTCAATGCCCCGCTGGCTCACTATGAAACCAAGTAGTTTCCCGGACCTGACACCAAAAGTGCATTTGTTGGGATTTAAGCGCAAACGGTACTTCCTTAGTCTTGCAAACAACTTCTTCAAGTGAGTGACATGCTCCTCTTCCGTCTGGGATTTAGCAATCATGTCATCGACATAAACTTCTATCTCTTTGTGCATCATGTCATGGAAAAGAGTTACCATAGCCCTTTGATAAGTTGCCCCGGCATTTTTCAAACCGAAAGGCATCACCTTATAACAAAAGGTGCCCCAAGGTGTTATGAAGGTCGTTTTTTCCATGTCTTCAGGAGACATCTTAATTTGGTTATAGCCCGAGAAACCATCCATGAAGGAGAACACCGAAAACTGAGCGGTACTGTCGACCAGAACATCGATGTGAGGTAATGGGAAATCATCTTTTGGACTGGCTTTATTCAGATCTCTATAATCCACACACATTCGTACCTTACCGTCTTTCTTGGGAACATGAACAATGTTAGCAACCCATTCAGGATATACTGACACGACTAGGAAACCAGCATCAAATTGCTTCTTAACTTCATCCCTGATTTTATTGGCCATATCGGGGTGAGTTCTTCTCAACTTCTTGATCGGGCATTCGCTTCAAAGGCGGTTGTGCACTACAATATCTGATCAAGTCCGGCATATCTTGGTAAGACCATGCAAACACATCCACATACTCTTGCAACAGCTTGATCAAGTCGTCTTTGACACCTTGTTCTAGCATAGCTCCAATTTTAACCTCTTTGCGGTCCTCTTCAGTCCCCAGATTGATCACATCCACTGGTTCTTGATGAGGTTGCATTGCTTTCTCCTCATGCCTCAATAATCTTTCCAACTCCTCTGGGAGTTCACAGTCTTCTTCACCGTCTTCTTCCGCTTGGTTGATCGGGAAATCAAAGTCATATGGAATTATAGCATCGTTGTGTTCAATGGGTTCAGTTTTAGATGATCTGCATGATAATGATTTTTTCTTTTTAGTTATACTTATGTTTTTTTTTTTTTTTTTTTAAAAAGACTGAAAATGGAAAAAGAAATGAAAAAGTTGCCAATTTAATAGAGATTTTTTTGGAAAGAAAAGAACAACATAGATCTAAATATTGAATAACAAAATGCGCTTTTATTCATGATAAAAGAAACGTTGATTAAACAAGATGGCCCTACAAAAGCTATCCACTGTGCCTTGGGCAGAGCACAAGATTTTTTGAAAAAAACTAAAGAAATTACTTCGAAAATGAAACAGTTGGAGGAATTTCCGTGAGAGTCCAATTGTTGAGAGCAGTCCCTGGAGGAGTACGGAAGACCATCCTTGACAGCTCAATCTTGTAATCATCATCATTAGTCATAGCCACGTCTCCTTCAGAATGAACTCCGGCCGCTGAGAAAACCTTCTCAATGCTGGGTACTTCCTTCTTCTTAATCTCCGGTCCTTTGGCACGCAAAGGGACGGTTTGTAGTCGAGCCCATGCTTATCCCGCTTCCACCACCTCTATAACTTCACCCCAACCGTGCGTTTCCCAAGATCGATCATAGCTTTGACATCTTTCCAAGAGAAAAAGCTAGCTTTAGGCTCCAATGGACTCTTAAGCTTTCACATCAACCTCCTTGGGTTCTTCAAGCACTTTAGGTTCTTCAACCACCTTGGGCTTCTCTTGCACATTATTCACCATCTCAAATGACCGAAGTGGTATTTCAACAACTTCATCACCTACATCAACATACTTGAAAGATGACAAATGGCTTACAACGAAATCTTCTTCTCCCGAAACGATTACCAATTTTCCTTGGATTGCGAACTTCATCTTCTGATGGAGTGTGGACGTAACTGCGAGCGCCTGCACTATGAATCCATGGCCTTCCCAATAGGCAGTCGGAAAGATATCCAAAACTTGAAAGCTAATTGAATATCTGTGGTCCTATGAGCACCGGGAGATCAACCTCACCCATCACCATCCTTTTCGAGCCATCAAATGCTCTCACTACCATATTACTGGGTCTTAGCTCAACATTTCCGACATTCAACTGATCAAGGGTTACCTTGGGAATCACATTCAAAGACGACCCTGTATCCACAAGAACTCTTGCTAGAGTAGTGTCACCACAAATAACAGAGATATGGAGTGCCTTGTTATGATTACGTCCACATGGGGGTAAGTCGGCATCAGTAAATGTCAAGCAACTACCAGAACTTAGATTGGACATAACACCTTCTAGCTGGTTCACAGAAATCTCCTCATTAACATAAGCCTCATTGAGAAACCTGAACAATGATGTTCGATGCGCTTCTGAATTTGCAAGCAAATCCAAAATTGAGATCTTCGCAGGAGTTTGATTGAGTTGTTCGACTACCTGATAGTCACTTTTCTTTATGATCTTCAGGGTTTCATCCGGAGTAGGCATGCTATTTGAGGATCCTGTGTTAGGGGTAACACTAGCATTCTTCACGATGGGGGGCACTGATGTCTTCTCAACGACCTTACTTTGTAATACTTCTGGACTGAAAATACGACCACTGCGGGTCATACCACTTGTTCCGGCAATGTTGACAACATCGGGTTCTTTCAAGACAATTGGCTTACCGCCCACCTGTACTGCAGGGGCGTAGTTCCATGGTACGGCCTTAGTGCTTTCGTAAGGGATTTGAATGGGAGGATAAATCACCATAGGCTTAGCAGCTGATGCGAGCTTGCTTTTCGGAATTGGAACAACCAAACCTGTGGGAGGTCTATCAATATTCATCATGGATTCATTCCTCATAATTGGGATAACAAGCTTCGAAGAACTTCTTTCAACAACCATGGCCTGCTCATCATTTGGAATTGGAACAACGAATCTTGTAAGGGATCTATCAAACTTTGTTACTGGTACCACGACCGCAACATCATCAGTAGCCACTGTTTGGCTAAACTGTACTTCATGTCGATTCATCAGCTTCTGTAGGTACAACTTGAATCCAGGACACTTACTCGGATCAACACAACAAACTTGGAAATTATCATGCCCCTCTTCAATCAAACCTGCCGTATCCAAATGTTCAAAGACCTCTTCTAGGGACATCTTCACCTGGTCTACATTCTTCACAAGCACCCTCTCGTCATCACATATGGCATTGATAGCGGGTGCCCCATGCTTAGGCAACGGATTATTAGCCACACTAGGAACATCAGCAAAAGAAAGAGCTTTATCATCAATCAGACCCTGGACTTTGCATTTGAAAGCAAAGCAATCTTCAGTTGAGTGCCCAGGACTGTTAGCATGGTAACCACATTTAGCATTTGCATTATACCACGGCTTTGATTCTATTCCAGGTAGTGGTCGCATTTCTCTGGGCACTACAGTACCATCTTGGATCAGATACGGAAGCAATTGTGAGTATGTCATAGGAATTGGTTGAATATCACGCATAGTATACCTTCGGAAAGGTTGTTGCTGAAGACGCTGTTCATTATGACCTCTGTTTTGTTGTTGAGCCTGAACTGGGGGAGCTTGAGCAGCGCAGGCAGCACTTGCAGTGTCTTTGTAAGAGGTGCCGCCATATGGGACAGCTGCTACATAAGGATATTGTGCATAGGCGACCGTAGCCTGATTAGCACGCTGAGGTTTTCCTCTATAATTCTTTCCAAACACAGCATTAGTCTCGCTTTCCTTCTTCTTGAAACCGTTGTATGGTTTTTTAAGTGAGCGTTACTATCTCCTCGACACCTTCCCGATTTCAACCCTTCTTCGATCCTTTCACCCACAATCACTAGTGAAGAAAAGTTTGAAGATGTGTTACTGAGCAACCTTTCATAATAATGGTTGGGAAGAGTTCCCATAAACAGATCATTTAGCTCTCGCTCAACCAAAGCGGGTTGTACCCTCAGCGACCTCTCTCCATCTCGGGCATATTCCTTGAAACTTTCTCCATCATACCACCAAGTTGAGTACGATGGGTGCCAAATCGATTGAATTGATATTGCTCAAGGAATGCATCAGTCAAATCATCCCAGGATTGCACATTATTCCTTTCTAATTGCATGTACCAATCCAACGATGCCCCGGTCAGACTCTCTTGGAAGCAATGCATCATTAGCCTTTGATCTCGCACATGAGCGACCATCTTTGTACAATACATCCTCAAATGATTCTTCGGACAAGTGAGGCCCTTGTACTTTTCAAAGTCAGGTACTTTGAATTTAGGAGGGATCACCACATCAGGAACCAAACACATTTCCAAAGCGCTTTGGCTTGCAGACTGTTTCCCTTTTAGAGCTTTAACTTGTTCAGCCAAATCCCGACACATCTTCTGAGCAGCAACATCTTGGAAAGTGACAGCAGGATTAAACGCCGGTATTTGACCTTGTCCGTGGAAGCGCTGAGCGTGGTACTCATCTTGCAAGTGTTCATCATGTATCGCGTTGGCTTGATAATCAAAATTCGGTTGTTCCTGAGCATTACGCTCGTCAGTGAATGGAGGAGCCTGGGCCACAGGGATCATCCTTGCGCCTTCCTCGGCGGGTACAAAATTTCTAGGCATACCAAAGATTAAAGGATTTGGAGTCTTCACTGTGGAATGGGCACCGCAAACAAGAGGAGGGTTCCTGTTGGCATCATTAGTGGCATCAATTGTCATAACATTATGTTAGTCAAACCAGAAGATAATAACAAGAGGATTAGAAGAAGCGTTAGCTTCATTAGAAGCAAGATTAGCGCGGCAACTTCATTGGCGCTCTCTTCTTCTCTCCTATGTTGGGCCATCATCAATTCCATCATTTGATCCATCCTTTCTCTCATGGAGTCCATTTCTCCTCATAACGCCTCGAGATGCTTCGTATTGTTCCATAGCTCTTGAATGTTGGCTCTTGTTGCGTGGAATGGCGATGATTCACTTGATCCGAATGAGAGGAAAGCGAATGAGTTTGGTATTCTCTTTTTATAACATGCATGATTATGTATGATTAATGCAAAAATGATTATGATTGGTTCCCTTTTTTAAGAATCTTTATCGGACTTAATCGCTTATAAGCAAACCGCACAACAAATGGATAAACAACTTCTTCATTCTAATCATGGAAGTCAAATACAAACATCAATTTTTTACGAAGAAAGTAAATAGCAAGACTGCAGCTCGCTTTAAGTGTTTTACAAATACCATGCACCGAAAGTACACAAACATTATAAAAGACTAGAAATGTTGGCCTCTTCGGGGCTTGAACTCCCTTATCTCCTTCTTGAATCGCTCCACCATGCCTCTGCAAAGATCGACGAAATACTCCACACGGGCACTCTTTTCTTCTAAATCTTCGATACCGATTGTAGTCTCCATGGGACATCTACCATCAATTGTCGCAGAATTCAACCGCACTGAGTAATTGTCATACAAGCTTTTGTTCTCGCTTCTTCTAGAGTGAAAATGGTTTCCTATGTTCACCCAAAGCTCATTCTGACGCCGGGCTTCTTCTTGCCATCCCTCACATTGGACTTCCAACTCTCCATACGATGCTTCCCACCGGACCACAAGATCTCTCGCGGCGTCCAACTCTTGGATTTTCTGAGCTAATTCCTCGGAGTCCACATTACGCTAAACGGGCTTTCTTTGAGACGCTGCGTGCTGTCGATTCAATGTCTTTTAGTGCGGCTTTCAACTCTTGGATCCGAGTGGTAAGAGTTGTTTTCAAATCCGACTTTGCTTTGATGGCTCGCTCTTCGTCCGCGTAGGCTTTCCCTCTTTGTTGTTCGGCCCTGGCTAACTTTCGATTGAACTCCCTTAACTCAAAGTTGGCAGCATCCAAGTTTTCTTTTACACGGAACTTTGCTTTCTTTTCTATTTCTACCTGCTCCTGACTCTTTAATAGCTCATCATCCCTTTCTAAGGCTTTGCATCAAATCATCCTTTTCTCGGGTAACACGAGTAATGATAGCTTGTTGTCGACCCTCTTCAGCTTGCATTTCAGTGATGGTGAGCTTGAGCTTATTGAATTCTTCAATAGGAACATGAGTGGCTTCAAGTTCTGGAGCCTTGACAGAAACCACGGAGCATACTAAGTTCGACTTCTTTGACCCTACCCATCACCCATTGCTTATAGGGTTCTTGGCACACAATCTCTTTTCCCCAATTCTCTTCCTTTCCTATGGATCCGAGTCCAAGCGCTTCTGATTTGCCTTAATAACTGAGGATTTTCTTTCCCAAAGTCTTCCAAGAGAAGCTCTTCCAACACTGCATCATTCGGCTCAGTTTCCAAAGGATAACCCAACTGCCTTAACGCCAACCTAGGGTTGTAATTAATACAGCCTTGAGATCCCATCAATGGGACATTGGGAAAATCTCCACAATTAGTAATAATTTCCCCCACGTTCCAATTTGGCAAGTACCAAACTATAGCATCTGAAGTGAGGCAAGCCAACGTCTGAGCCCATGACAAATCCTTCAACATATCGTACCACGGACCTCTGGTCGGCAAGTGAGATAAAAACCAGGAATACAACAGAGGAGTACAGCATAGAACTACACCTCTCTTCTTCTCATGCCTTACATGGAGGTGATAAAGCACATCTGCCACAAGAGCGGGGACTGGATTCCTTCTAGAGACAAACACATTAACAGCATATTCTTCCACGAATTCTTCTTCACCACTTGGAAACATAACAATCCCAAAGATGAGTAGAGCAAGAACGGCATAAAAAGCATTTGTATTACCCGTTTCTGCCAATTCTTTTGCCTTGTTCTCTAATGCCTTTCGGGGGATCCCTTTAGCTTTGCACAAGGGCGCAACTTCTCTGACCGGCAGATACAACACTTCAGCTAATCGGTCACATGTCACTCTTTCTCCCAAGCTGGTGAAGGGGATACCATCTTTCAGAGGCCATCCTAGCAGAATCTCGAACTCTTCAATGGTCGGAGTCAGTTGAAAGTCTTGAAAAGTGAAACACCGGAGCGGAGAGTCATAATACTGGTACAAAGCAACCATAGCTCGTACATCAACATTTGTGTCCAACAACTTCAGAATGTGACCATATCTTCTAGTGAAAGTGGTCATATCAGCCTTCTTAACTTTTTCTTTCAGACGTAACAGGACCTCCAACTTCGGCATCTTGACCTTGATCGGATTGGTATGCCTTTTCTCATCCATTTGTTAACCGTTTGCTTATGTGAACCAAGTCCTTAGGATTCCTACAAAATCGGAACAAATAATGTTGATGATTAATTCATGCATGCCAGATGTGATGTAATGTGATGTAGAAAATAGCATGTTAAAGTTTTTTAGAGTGGCCGGGTATTTTGACATCTACCCAACAATTCCCCCCCTGGGTGGCTCTTAGGGTTTTTGATACAACAAACACAAATTCTTGTGCATCGCAAAAAATACTTGCAACGCTACAACCCTTCTCTTTTCTTTTTTTCTTTAGAGAATTTGGTTTGAGGGAGAGTTACGTATTAACCGAATAGACAAAGCAGGTCTAACGACCCGACAAACGTAACCCTCGATACCGGGATCTGAACGGGGAGCCCAAAATCATTGATCCCAACTTGGGTGTATCATTTTCACCGCAAATAAATTTGTGATTAGATGATATATCCAAGAACGCCTCATTTGAACAATCTTAAAGCCCAGTGTTAGGTTTTCCTTAAAGGTCAAAACTAGGGAAAATCCTTCTAACAACACTATCGTCAATGCAAAATAACTTGCAATCGGCGATAATGTCTTCGAAAGAACCTCCCCTAGGTGTGGTCTTCGCACCAACTTACAAGACATTTCCGTCTAGCAAATCAATACTACGCAACCACTCTAATTTATGTGTTCTATAGCCTTGGTAGTGGGCTTTTCCTATAGTCCCATCCATCATTCCCACACAAGATAATATATTAACAAGATAATAATTAAAGCAATAGGAAATAAATGACTAAATTATACACATAAAATAGAGTGATAAGAAGAAAGCAAAAATAAACACACATACAAAGAGCTAAACTAGGGTTGACACACTTAATCAATAGTCCCCAGTGAAGTCGCCAACTGTAGCAACTCGATTTTCAAAAATCATTTAAATTTCGAAAAATAGTGAAATCGCCACCTAATTTTATTTGTTCTAAAAAGAACGGGGAAATATAGATAAAACCCACAAAGAACGGATAAGGCGGTCTACGTGACCAAAAAGACACGGAATCGGGAGTCGGTTATGTAAGAGGAAGGTATTAGCACCTCTTACATCCATCGTACTCAATGGGACCCATTTAGTTTTAAGTGTGTGTGTATATTCGCTAATTTCTAGGTTTTAATCAGAAAGTAAATGAAACGGAAATTGTTTTTTATTATTTTGAGTTTGGCACGGCTTTTGAACCGTGTGCCTACATATTCCCTTGTGCAATGGGAAAGTCAAAACTCTGTAGTTCCTCTGGAAAAGGTTTGAATTGGTTGTGTTGATTTTATAAGAAAAATCACGCGTTTAGACATTTCGAATACTTTGAACTAGGACTTGTTTTGTTTGTTTGAAAAGTTTAAGTCCTCGTTTGCATTTTGAAACGACTATTGCACGCTCTTTATCGGAAAAGAGTTTAATGATCGCATATGAGCGATAAAAAGAGTTTGAATGAATTATTTTGTTTTTATGCGGGAGACGAGTATCGGACCATAAGCGTTCAACGGCTAACGCCCCAATTACTCGGATGAGTGGACAGAAACATCCGAATCATCTTTTTCTACCCAAAAAAACTTATTAAGAAAAGGTGAGGTGAAACAAGGTTCACGTTAATTAGATTCAATTAAGAAACCAAACATACAGTCGAGGGTCGATACTGGACTGACTACCATATGTTTGGGAGGAGGGAGAAATAGGGTATTTATTCATAAAATATTTTGAAAAGAGACTCGACGTTGGATCGAGATTTAGAACTTAAATTACGAAAGTATTTTTGGAACGCGTGCTGGAGAAATTGGCTTATGAGCCAATCAAAAGAAAAAATCGGAGTTATTTTTAGATTAATCGTTCGTGACGTGTATGATAATGAATAAACAAACAGACAATTCAAGCATATGAAAATAAATATAAATCGAGGAACAATTAACTTATCTAAATAAAAATCGTTAGAAAAATAAAATAAGGTATGATTAGTAAAATGATTTAAGACTATCATGTTTTAGTTAATAATCTTAAAGATCAATTAAAAATTGATTGGAGATCTTTTTGTTTGTTTTTTTTTAATAAAATAGAAATAAATAATGCCATGAATGAATAAAAATTATATAAGATAATAGAAAGAAAATAAATAAATAAATAAAACAAAAAGTGGGTTAAGAGAAAACGGTTGATCATTGGGCCGGACTGTTCAACCCGGTCCAGCCCTCCCCAAAACAGAACGAACCGGGTAATTGGGTGAAAAACCCCAATTCCCAAATCATCGTCTCCTCTCTCACGAATCGGGAACTAAAAGGAAAAGAAACATGGCCGATTCGAAGCTGGAAAACGAAACGAGTCGAAACCAACAAACAAGTATCACTTCTTCGATTGCACGCGATGGTGGAAACAGGTGATAAGTATTAGAGTCCAAGCTCGGTTCCAAAAATTTCGCCTCCCTCACTTGGTCATCCTCTTTCAATCGATAGTGAAACCTCCATCAAGATGCATACATAAGCAAGCTCTTTGTTCCACCAAGAAACCGGTCTCCGTGGTGAACCCGATGAACTCACATGTTCATGGTCACCGTAGGGTCATCCTCGTTGCTAAATGACAAGGTAAACATCGACATTCGATTTCATTCAATTTTTTTTTTGAAATTTTTAAGGTTCCTGAGTATAATGGTTTTTTTTTTTTGCAAGCATTGATGTGAAGAAAGAATGGGTACAACGCCTCGACTCTGAGGAATGCTAAATCAGCCTTAGTTTCCTTCTGAGCTTTTCATCGGCGATACGTTCGGATTCCAAAACTTTCAGACAGCAAGAATCATCTCAGGTAACATAAAAGTTTCAAAATATTCGTCTGTTTGATTCATTTTAACAGAGAAACCTATTTATGACACAGGGCATACAAGAGGCAGAATACCTCAGCTCTATGGGATACTAATCGAAGGTTAGTTCCTCCTTGAGCTTGTCATCGATATTGCTCAGATTTCGAACATAAAGCACTTAAACTGGCAGAAATGTATCAGTTAATGATAAAGAAACTTTAAATATCTGTTTTGTATTTAGTTTGTATGTTGGTAGAAACTAAAGCTTAATCATAAAATGTAGTGCAGAATAGCAAAAACTGAAGCATACATGAGGGCAAGTTAAAGCTCAAGGCTATGATGCAGAGAAAGTGGTGCAGCTATATTACCTGAAAGAAAATACCAGTGGCTGGGTTCGGTAAGCCTTCCTTTCCTCTACTTCCTGGACTGAACTGGTATGAGTGTGGATTAGCTCTCCTTACTTCAAATTTCGGTGTGAAATTTGAAGAAGAAAGTTAGGGTTAAGAGTCTTTTAGTGTATATGTTGGGGATGAATTTCTGCAGAGCTTTTTTAGGCTAAGTGTTCCTGCCCAATGAGAGGAAACAGTGCTGTTTATATAGAGTGTAGGTTTGGGTGAGAGAGGTTTGGAGGAGGTCAGAAAGGTGGTTTGGAGCTAGGGTTGGATAGATGATTAGGCTAGGAGTTTGTTAGAGTGGAGGGACAAAACTTTGGTGCAGCAGGTAGTGGGAAATGTTCAAAACAAACTATGAGGTACTATTTTGCTTTTTTTCATGAGATCTTAAACTGGTGTGACAGTGATAGGTTCTGGTAAAAATGCTAGCAAACATGCCCTTAGATGTAATTATGGATGGCTAGGATTAAGATGAGTTTGTGATCTGTAAAAGTGAGCTATCAATAGGAAAATGAGGTAAAGGTTGAAAAACTGAAATTTTTATCTGTGGTAAAAATCAGTTAAGGTGGACCCCCCTTTGCTTGTACATTTATGGGTGGAAATATAACACAGAATATTCTGTTCTATTCAAAATTGTGTGTATCTTTCTTGCATTTGAAGTTTTTCAAAACAAACTCGACTAACCTTTCTCAATGCTGCGATTTGAAGCACGGTATTCGTGTCGTGTCGAGTCATAATCTACTCAAGTTCTCGTGAATCGATACCAACACACCTAATGTATTTGTCATCCCGTAAGTCAAATTCAACTTTTTCGTGGATCGATTTTTAGACATGTTAGATTCATGGAATTGTGAAGTATGCCTCCTTTGCATTTTGATTTGGATTTGCATTGAAGGAGTGTTGAAATGATTTGTGAATGAATGCTTCTATTGTTGTTGAACAGATATGCCGGTAGAGTAGTATATTGCGCCATGAGCTCGCAATGTGGACTGCTTTACTTGACGCTTGTTATCACTTTTAGAATGGAAATGGAAACAATGAACTCGCAGATTACCTCAAATGACTTTGCCATGCATGAATCCCCATTTGCACATTAACCACATATTACTAAACCGTGCGTAATGGTCCGATATGTCATTACAAAGAGAGCATGATAATTGGTTTGCTAAAAGGAATTGGTGTATGCAGCGCAGCTATTCCTAATGAGAACTTTTTCTTGATGAAACTTCACTTGATAATTGAATTTGCTTCGTGACAATGTGATAATGTTTTATTCTTTTTCTGTTGATGAAACTTTTTTTCTTTTTCTGGTGTATGCAGGTTTATATCAGAATCAGTGATAATGTTTTATTCTCAACTGTATGTGCATTTAGAAGTAGTTGCATTTGCTAATCGAATTTGCTTTGCAGGGGTGTTGAAACGGTTTGTGAATGACTGCTCGTATTGCCGTTGAAACGTATGCACCGGCTGGAGAGTATTATCATTTTTCAGAAGCAAGAATCAGAAATCTAATTAACACGGGCACCCCAATTGTCCGAAACAAACTCTGGCATACTAACATGGGACACACCACAAGGATAATACTTCAGACGCCCGTTCGTGTGCATCGGGAGGAATCTCCCTACCAGGGACGAGAACATTCAGAAGATTGGGGTACTCTGCAGCAGTAAACAAGTGTGCATGGTATGTTTAAAAGTTCATAGCAGGTGCGGATTCGATCGAATCTTTGTTGCACTACTTCGCCGTTTATGGATGGAATAGCAACCACTGCCTGCTCCAATGCAAAAGAGTTTCGACATATTTGATGAACACCAAGAAGATTGATAGACTTCCTATCCGCCGAAGCCTTAACAGACGCAAATGCTGCAACCCCACGAGTTCCACCGAATATGTAATTCCGCTTTGCATTTAAACATAACAAGGGCCAATTCCTCATCTCTTCGAGTTATCTGTGCGGCGAGAGAAATGGCAAAGTCATCTGGTTCTTCAGTATTATGTATTTGTCATTCCCTGTATATGAAATATTGTTTCCAACTGCACTTTTGTATGTAAAACCTTAAGGCCATCAATTGCTAATTTCCTATAATCTTGAGAAAATGATGCTAGACTCCTTGTAGGTGCACTGTCTGAATGGCTATGATGCTTCTGTCCTCTCTTTCTCTAATTGTAAAGTCAAATTCAATATTCCTTTTTTGCATTTGAAATAAAGGAAGACTACTGTATTGACTTCCAAAACAACTTGCTTCCTTTCCAATGGTAACTTGAATTTGTAATTGGAACTCAAACATTTTGAATTAATGGAAGAAAAGGTTACGAATGACATGACCAAAATATTTCGTATAAGTGCTTTTAATTTGCTCTTTGTAAATTCAATAGAAACAATGAATGTAGCAATTCACTTATAGAATTTATGACGGTGCAATAATCTATTTTATCACCTCATCTTCCTTTCTTCAAAAATTAACCAAATGTGACAAAGACTCCACCCAGCCTAAAACTTGTATGTACGTATGCACTCTTTTAGGGAAACCAGAATCTATCAAATTTAGCGTCCATTTTGAACAAAGACCAAAACGGGATCCAAAACGAACAAACATATTGATTGGCGTCGGGAGACGAACTACACAAAAGTTATAATAAAACCTTGGTTACAAATGAAACATTTGCCAAACAATAAACTCCTTCGCCTTTTAGCTTTCCATTGATATTGCGCCATTGTTGATGAAATCCCACTCAAACCTTAATCTCTAGTAGAATTTCCGCCGTAAATAACCTTCCACAACGAGAAGCCAATCAAACTGATCGCGAAATTCACACCTTGATTTTGATCCACCACAAAGATAATGCATGTATGCATGCAGCTGGATTAGGGCTAACGATTATGCTCAATATGACCAGATGAAAAATAAAACAGAAAGCGAGGCAAATTTTGGGGTGTGACAGGATGATTTGATGCAAAGCCTCAAGGAAAGAGATGACGAGCTTCTAAAGAGTCAAGAGCAAGTAGAAAGAGAAATGAAAGAAAAGTTCCGTGTGAAAGATAATCTGGATGCAGCCAATTTTGAGTTAAGTGAATTCAACCGTAGGCTAGCCAAAGCTAAACGCGAAAGAGGACAAGCTTACGCAGATGAAGAGCGAGCTATCAAGGCAAAGTTTGACCTAAAGACAACTCTCACCACTCAAATCCAGGAGTTAAAGGCTGCGTTGAAGAATATTGAATCCAGTTTGGCGCGTGAAACTCACCTCAAGGAGGAAGCTCGCATGACATGTAATGTAGACTCCGAAGAATTGGCCCAGATGATTCAAGAGTTGGATACTGCGAGAAACCTTGTAGGCCAATGGGAGGAAGCATATGGGGATTTGGAGGTCCAGTGTGAGGGATGGAAGGAAGAAGGCCGACGTCGGAATGAACTTTGGGTAAATCGGGAAGAAACCATTTCCCTCATAGAAGAGCAAAACAAGAGTTTGTATGACAATTACTCAGGCTTGGTGGAATTCTGCAGACAATTGATGGTGGAGGTCCCATGGAGGCTCCAATCAGCTATCGAAGATCTAAAGGAAGACCAAGTGCCCCCGGCAGTGGAGTACTTCATTTATCTTTGCAAAGACATGGTGGAGCGATTCAAGAAGGAAGTAAGAGAGTTCAAGCCCCGAAGAGGACAACGCTTCTGATCTTTTGTTACTTTTATGTACTTTCCAGCTTCATTGTATCTGTTAAACTGAAAGCAGACCTACGAGTCTTGCTCTTTATTTTCTCTACAAAGACTGATGTTTGTATTCAACTTTTATGTTTGGAATGAAGGAGCTGATTATCCATTTGTTGTGCTGATTGCTTACAAGTGAATGAGTCCGATAAAGATCCTTGGAAATGGGAACACGATCATAAGCATTTTTTCATTAACCATACATAATCATGCATTTTTTATTAAAAAAAAGGGATGCCAAGCTCATTACGTTTCCTCTCATCCAGATTCAAGCTGACTACCCGACACCTGTACAGAACCAGGGCTAACGCGAAGAAAGCAATGGATCAGTATGAAACCAGACAGGCTGCCATGCAAGATGACATCAACACTTTGAAGTCTAAGATGGACCAGTTGATGAAGATGTTGACTGCTTAACATATGAGGGAAGAGGAGTGAGCTGCTGCTGCTGCTACAACAAACAATGCAACTACTACCATTCCTCCCATTGTTACGGGAAATGTGAGAACCCATCGAGGTGGGGGCAATGCCCCATTTCCAGGAGTGCAAGCACCTAATCCGTTACTCTATGTGATGCCTGCTGACTTCTTCAATGGAGCTGACAACCAAGGTACTGCTGCTGCAGCGCATGTTACTACCCAAACTATGGGAAATGATGAGCAAGAGCAGGGTGAGGACGAGCAAGAAAATCACTGGTCTACGACTCCTCAAGCTGAGGAGGACCAACAAGACGATTATATGAGATAGTTTTACCAGAACGTTGCACCTGTGGGCAATCCGACTCCTTTTCAAGATATGGCTGCACAAAAGATGTGCAAGGAACTAGCTGAGCAAGTGATGGAGCTAAGAAGGAAAAACGCTGTTGGTATGAGTGCTTTAGACATGTGTCTTGTCCCTGATGTTGTCATTCCACCAAAATTCAAAGTACCTGACTTTGAAAAGTATAAGGGAGTGAGCTGTCCGGATACCAATTTGAGGATGTATTGTCGCAAGATGGCGGCACATGTTAAAAATAACAAATTTATGGTTCATTGTTTTCAAGATAGTCTCTCAGGGGCATCCGTTGACTGGTATATGCAGTTAGAGAAGTCGAATATCCTCTCTTGGGATGATTTATCTGCCGCTTTGTTTAAGCAGTACCACTTCAACACCACTATGGCTCCCAATCGTGTACAACTCCAGAATATGTCTCAGAAGGAAAGAGCATCTTTTAAAGAGTATGCTCAGAGGTGGAGGGAGGTAGCCTCGAGGGTTCAACCGGCTTTAGCAGAAAGAGAATTAAATGATTTGTTCATGGGAACATTGCCGGTGCAATATTACGAAAGACTGATTGGAAGTACTTTTTCTGATTTCTCCAATCTAGTGATGGTGGGCGAAAAGATTGAGGAAGGTTTAAAGACTGGTAAGATATTCGGAGGGAATGTAGGGACATCTACAGTAAAGAAGTCGTTCAATGGTTTTAAGAGGAAAGAAGCTGAAGCCAATGTTGTGTATGAATCAAGGGGCAGAGGAAGAGGAAGACAGACAGCTAGACCTGCTCCTGTTCAGGTCCCGTATATGTCGTATCCTTATGTTGCTGCTATGCAATTTTCTGGCATGCCGTATCAACAACCCATGCAAATGCAGATGCCTTATTCAACTCAGGTTCCTCAGAATCAAGCTTCCCAACAACAACAAGTTAAAGGTCCGAACAAGGGTCTAGGTCAGCAAAAGAGCCCACATTATCATAAGTACACTAAGGAAAAGATCCAGCCTATTCCAATGACTTACACTAGCCTTTTGCCGTATTTGATTCAAGATGGAAGAGTAGTGCAGAGGGAATTGAAGCCTGTTCTTGGGCCACCCAAACCATGGTTTAATGAGAACGCTAGATGCGCTTTCCACGCCAATTCTCCCGGGCATACTACAGAGGACTGTTTCGCTTTTAAATGCAAGGTTTAGGAACTTATTGATAGAAAACTATTAACTTTCGCTGATGTCCCCAACATTGCTAATAACCCGTTGCCGAGGCACGGGTCGTCATCAGTGAATGCTTTGGTTGAAGAAGGAAGAAGTCTAGTTATGGATGTAGATCAATTGGAAATGTCTTTGAAGAAGGTATTTAAAGAGTTGAAGAGGGCTGATTTATTGAAAGGAGTTCATGATCATTGTTTGATTTGTCAAGTTAATCCAGAACACTATGCAGAATTCAAAAACTATCTACAAGGATTAATGTGTCAGCATTTGATTCAGTTTAGCCGAGCTCAGACTGAGGTTGAAGTAGATGTGGTGGTTCTGCTCATCAACAACCGGAGACTTCATATATCTCCGACAGTCCCTATCCAAGAAGAAGAACCTATTACGACGGTAGAGCCAATGATGGTTTACCCGCCCATCCGTATTCCTTATGAAGATACTAAAGTTGTGCCATGGAATTACGAACCTGAAGTTGTTGTGGATGGTAAACCAATGGTTTTAGGAGAGTCTATTGTTGGAAAACATCATTGGTATGAGTGGCATGACCCGTAGTGGTCGTATTTATCACCAGGATCCGACAAAGAGTAGAGCTGCAGAGAAGGCGCCAGATGTTCCTCCGAAGAAGGATGGAGTTGTTGATTTAAGTGCGGAAGAATTGAGGGATATTTTTAAGCCAAGTGATGATACTTTGAAAATCATCAAAAGGAGTGACTACAAAGTGGTTAATCAGCTTAGTTAGACTCCTGCAAAGATTTCGATCTTGTCTTTATTGAAAAGTTCTGAAGCCC
The DNA here is from genome assembly GCA_021764765.1 of Vicia sativa. NCBI lineage: Eukaryota > Viridiplantae > Streptophyta > Magnoliopsida > Fabales > Fabaceae > Vicia > Vicia sativa. The sequence continues at coordinate 247,392,338 of CM038792.1, forward strand.
ACAAGATGGCCTTGTTGAAGTTCCTCGACAATGCATACGTGGCTGAAGATATTACAATTAATCAATTGAATGTTGCAATTTCAGGTTTAAATGACGGCAGTTGTTTATCATTCACCGATGTGGATCTCCCTCCGAATGGAGGTAATCATAACATGGCTCTTCACATTTCTGTTACATGTGGTGGAATGAATCTTGCTAGAGTATTGGTTGATACAGGCTCAGCTTTAAATGTGATCCCGAAGACAACATTGGCTCAATTACATGTGGAAGGGGAAATTCTGAAACCTAGTTCTCTGATTGTAAAGGCCTTTGATGGATCCCGTAGGATGGCAGTGGGAGAGATTGACCTCCCGGTACTTATCGGACCCCAACTTTTCAATATTACTTTTCAAGTGATGGACATCTTAGCTTATAGCTGCTTATTGGGAAGGCCTTGGATACACGATGCTAAAGCTGTCACTTCAACTCTCCATCAAAAATTGAAGTTCTTGTTGAATAACCAGGTGGTGGAGGTTAGTGGTGAAGAAGACTACTTGGTTAGTCACTTGTCTGAGTTCAAGTATGTGGATGTTGGAGACGAGGTGCACGAGACTCTCTTTCAAGCTTTGGAGATTGTGGGTACTGTGCAAAAAGAGATCAAGTCTGCTGAGAAGCCTAAGGGTAACATGGTCTGCTGGTAGGATGTTAAGGCCCTTATCGATGCCGAAAATCCAGAAGGTTGGGGAACAGTGTTAGATGTGGCAGAGAAGAAAGACAAGGGTGGACTCGGCTACCAACCATCCTCCAAAATCAGTGAAGGTTCAGAGATAGGAAAAGGGAAGATCCCTCGTCTTGAGGATACTTTTGTCGCGAAAGGTTTCCGTTCCGAAAAGGCTATCCATGCCATTGATGACGATGAGCGTGCAACGGAGCTTTCTCAGATGGTGTTCCGTACTCCTCCCGATGTTGTCCCCAAGAATTGGATCGTCAAGGATGTTACCCCCCTCATTTCATTGTCAAAGTAATTTCTTGTTTTTAAAACAAAAAATCCTGTGCTCTTCCCTAGGCACAAAGGATTGCTTTGTAGGAATTATTTCGTTAATGAATGAATTTTATCTTCAATAAAAAGCGCATTTTGTTATTCAGTTTGAGATCCCTTTTATATATATCGTTTTTACTTTGTTTTCCAGTGCATACTAATAAAAACAACGACGTTTTCATTAATTTTTGTTAAAATATACATACATAGCTAAAAAGAAAATAAATCATTTATGCAGATTACATGAAACTGAGCTCATTGAGCATAGCCATGCTATAATTCCTTTGGACTTCGATTTCCCGATCAACCAAGCTGAAGACGATGGTGAGGAAGACTATGAACTCCCTGAAGAGTTAACGCGTCTGGTGGAGCATGAAGAGAAGGCGATCCAACCTCATCAAGAACCAGTGGATGTGATCAATCTGGGGACTGAAGAGGATCGTAAAGAAGTCAAAGTTGGAGCTGCTTTGGGGCAAGAGATAAAAGATGAGTTGGTCCGCTTGTTGCAAGATTTTGTAGATGTGTTTGCATGGTCGTATCAAGATATTCCCAGACTTGACACATATATTGTTATGCACAAGCTGCCGCTAAAGCTTGAATGTTCGCCTGTAAAACAAAGAACGAGGAGAACACATCCAGAGATGGCTAAGAAGATTCGGGACGAAGTCAAGAAGTAGTTGTTGAAGCGGTAAAGCGGCAAGCAAAGAGTTGGTATTATTTTTACCGGGTGATATATACCGGTTAGGTTATATCGTATCGTGTCCATAGAGATTGGTTATTGATTCGTCGTTCGATAATTCTACCGTTAATGAGTTTGAGATTAAAAGAAATGAAAATAAAAGACAAAAGTAAATGAACAAAAAGTATAAAGGATAGACAGCTTGTCCGGAACGAATGTAAACTACCCGTCACAGACTTAAATCTACCACCCATGTCATACTCGGCCTATGATACTCGTCCGTGTCATCACATACCTCTCACAACCTAAGCTACTTCTAACCCCAAATTGAGAATCCTCCCGAATCATCACAATATCCATTTCTGGCCTATCTCAACAACACAGAAGTCAACTGCGTCACCTCCATACCCATTTCTAGCTTACTTCACCAACACAGAGGCATTAAGATTAGATACTCTATAGTGAATGTCAGCTCTAAACCCATTTATATCATTTAGAACCTAATAGATAATCATCCTAGGTAAGAATCTAAGCGATCTATCTCTAGTAAAGCTCAAATCCCTAACATAGAGTAAAAACCTAAGACAATCACCAACACAAATTCATAAAGCAAGCTTTATACAACGTCAAAGGAGACAAATATACATGAGTTAGAGTAGATATACATACAAAACCCAACAAAAGAGATTACAAAGAGAAGAGAAGAAGAGGAACCAAACATTTCTTGGTTTGTCAACACCAATTGACGAGGGATTCGACTCCGGATCATCCAAATGCAAGCTCCAATGTTGTTTTCTAAGCTAATCTATCAAAAAAATGATGTTGATGGAAATGGGGATCAAAATCCACCCCAAAACCATAACCTAGAAATCTATTTTTGAGAAGAATTTATAAAACAAAATCCCGCAGATCGCGCTAAGGGTGCTAGCCGCGCTAAGCGTGATCTACTTTATTACTTAAACCGCCTTACCGCGCTCAAAACCGCGCTAAGCGCGAAAGTTGCTGTTTTTCTTCCCAAAAATGCGTCTTCGGAGCCGTGTCTTCGACATTTTATTCCTCCATGCTCCAAATATGCAACAAATACCTACAAAAATAGATACAAAACTATCAAACGGTACATTATGTACGCAAAACACAATAAAACGTATTTACAACAAAAATTGGGGTTATTCAACGATTATTAACAAACAAGAACAGATAAGTGCCACAAAACATATATACAAAATAACTACATTTTGGCACTTATCAACTCTCCCCAACTTGATACATTTTTTGTCCTCAAACAAAGTCAAATAACTCAAAGAAACAAAGAATGATAATCAAATAATCACGAATCAACAAGTTTTAAAAACGGAATTCAAATGTATGGTTCAAACGAAAAAAATGTACATGACAAATACAAACTTACCACTACACTACAACAATAACATATAAACGAAACAAATCCTAAGTATAAAAATCATGCAAAACATTTTAAAACAAAACAAGCTCAATCATGAATCACACCTAGCAAAAATTCATCGGTAGATGAAGAACACACAAAGGTGAGGGATAAAAAACACTCCTCCACAATATTGCAAACAATAGACTAAATTATGCATTCATCCAAAAAACGTATTGAAGATACAAATGCAAGAATCACAAGGGCTTTTCAAGGTTGTAATGTGGCTTGGTTAACAAACAAGTGATAAGTCCTAAAGCTAATCAAAACAAAAACTTGCCTAAACCTAAGGGAGTGATCAACTCACAAAGTTCCAAACAATATAATTCCAATCAAACTTCTTCTTCATCACAAATTTCACACCAAACACACCTCACTTATTAACATAACATTATTCCTACTCTTTTTCTTTTTCTTTTTCAAAGCTTTTCTCTTTTTTCTTTCTTTTTCTAATCTTTCTTTTTCACTTCTTTTTTTTCTTTTCTTTCTTTTCTCTTAACCTCATACCAACCACAATATAAGTACATAAACATTCCTCTCCCCAACTTGAATTCAACCAACATCATTATGTGAATACTCCCTAGTTTCTAAGGCAAGGTAAAAATCCATACAACAACATATAGTTGAGGGTTCAAGAAACAAAGAAATCAACATCCATACAAAAAGTGAATTGACACTCATAGACAAGCATCAAGTTCAAATAAAAATGGTTGTTGATAAAAGTTCAAAGGGGCTAACAAAGGATCACACACTCACAAGGTGAATTGAATATTTGACCAAGGTAGTTATGCTCAAAATCAACAAAATGCCTTGATCATTTTCTTGCAATCATACAATCAATACAAAACTAATGATTAAGCATAATAAAATCTAGTTAAAACAAGAATGTGGACTCTCAACTTATGTAAACAATGGAAAGCTTCCTCACATTTATGGTTAAAAATGGTACTAAAGTGATTCAATTCATGAGCAAGTAATGCAAAAAGAATGAATAGCATGGTAATTATACAAATGATAAATTTCCTAAACATGTTATGCTATAGAAAGCGATAAACGAGTATGTGACGTGTAGCAACTTTGAAAATTATCATTACCATACATCCGCGAGTTGAAATGATCAAACTCGGAAAATCACCTCAAAAGTCTTCAAGTTACCGAACCAAAATTTGAGTCCAAACAACAACAAAAGAATTAGAAAAACAATACTAATTTTATTCAATACAAAAAGCCTTGGTGAAAGTGGGAAAAAGGAAAACCAAGTGAAATTTTAAAAGAATTCACTAGCCTCAGATAGTATGCTAGCACGCCACACCCGTAAAAATGACAAAGAATAGTGCAACGCTATGCAAGCTCCACTTACACACATATACAATCTCATTTACACATCTAAACAATATTTACAATACATACACACTTCCACAAGCTAAAACACTACAAACTTGTGGAAAATAACAAATTGACATAACAAAACTAAAGCAAATAACAATACATAAACTTGGTGAAAACGAATTAACAAGTTGAAAAGTGAAAATTTAAAATTAAGAGCAAGTCCTATTTCAACGTGTTAAAACATAAGCCACCAAACAACATAAACATAAACAAACAAAAACATGCTTGTTTTACGTCGTAAGCTCGACGCCTTTATTGTGCGAGCACTAGTAACCTCCTCTCGTCATGCCATGGTATTGCCACACCGTGCAAACCTAAAGAAAGTGTCCTAACAACCACACAACAAACGTTACGAGTACGAGACAATTCACAACATCACATGAAAACTAATAAAATCACAAATATGTACAAGTATGGAAAGTAAGCACACAACATGTACAAGTAACAATATACACGTTAATATACAAAGTCTATACAACATATACAATAATTACAAAACTCAAAAACAACAGAATTATCGCAATACAGAAACAATAAAACCAATCCCCGGCAACGACGCCATTTTGTTGAAGCGGTAAAGCGGCAAGCAAATAGTTGGTATTATTTTTACCGGGTGATATATACCGGTTAGGTTATATCGTATCGTGTCCACAGAGATTGGTTATTGATTCATCGTTCGATAATTCTACCGTTAATGAGTTTGAGATTAAAAGAAATGAAAATAAAAGACAAAAGTAAATGAACAAAAAGTATAAAGGATAGACAGCTTATCCGGAACGAATGTAAACTACCCGTCACAGACTTAAATCTACCACCCATGTCATACTCGGCCTACGATACTCGTCCGTGTCATCACATACCTCTCACAACCTAAGATATTTCTAACCCCAAATTGAGAATCCTCCAAAATCATCTCAATATCCATTTCTGGCCTATCTCAACAACACAAAAGTTAACTGCATCACCTCCATACCCATTTCTAGCTTACTTCACCAATGCAGAGGCATTAAGATTAGATACTCTATAGTGAATGTCAGCTCTAAACCCATTTATAGTATTTAGAAACTAACAGATAATCATCCTAGGTAAGAATCTAAGCGATCTATCTGTAGTAAAGCTCAAATCCCTAACATAGAGTAAAAACCTAAGACAATCACCAACACAGATTCATAAAGCAAGCTTTATACAACGTCAAAGGTGACAAATATACATAAGTTAGAGTAGATATACATACAAAACCCAACAAAAGAGATTACAAAGAGAAGAGAAGAAGAGGAACCAAACATTTCTTGGTGGTTTGTCAACACCAATCGGCGAGGGATTCGACTCCGGATCATCCAAATGCAAGCTCCAATGTTGTTTTCTAAGCTAATCTATCAAAAAAATGATGTTGATGGAAATGGGGATCAAAATCCACCCCGCAAGTAAAAGTGACGCCAAGGAATCGAATCGAATTGGATTCTCCGCTCAAACGATTTACTCTTTTGATTTGTTTATAAAGATGCCACGAGCATCAAGCTTTATTATTTTCAACACAAGAAAAATGATTATGAAAAAGGGGAAAGCTGCAATACCCTCAATTGATATGATATGCATTACGACTAGCGCGAACTAGACGCAACGCATTGGGGAGATTCCGGGCAAGGGGGTTTGTTATATAAAGGGAATAGATGTGGCACCCTAAATATATATAGTTATCTATAGCTTTATATATGAATATGTTTGATATGTTTGTGTGATTTAAATTGCTATTTCTCTTGTTGGGAAAGTTTCTCCTTTGGATTTTAAGAAGGATAGATTATGTGGGATCCTAGGTTTTGTTATTATTGTACTCGCAAAGATCATTGGGATCTTCTGCATACATATCCCTTAAAGGGAATCAGAGCATTTGTAGCTCGGATCTAAAGGGAGCTATGGTTTGTTTGGTTTGAGGGAGAAAGAAGTATGTTCGCCAAGGATGAGACCTTGTGCCTACGTATTCTCAAAGGGATGTTGAGAAAGTCAGAGCAATCGTAGTTCCCACTTATGCTAGTGGAAGCAACAGGATGTTATTAAGAGACAGAGACGAATGTTATCTTAATGAAAAATGTATCTAATCTATTTCATCACATACATTTTTAAAGGATTGATTGATTGAATCTTTCATCGTAAGTTATAGGTGTTTTGCTTGAGTGTACAAGCGTTACCACTTACGAGTTAAGAAAGATGTTTGAAAAATGATTGAATCTTTTAATTGTAAGCATTGGGTGTTTTGCTTGAGTGTACAAGCGTTACCACTTACGATTAAGAGATGTTTTTGTTTGAAAAAGTGTTTGATTGTATGTAATGTGATAGATGAGATACTTCTTCCATAGAGATGATAAATGTCTAAATCTCGAGGAGAAATTGATTGGATTAGGGGATGCTTTTAAGAAGCCTGTGGGTCCTTGTATTGTAAGCCCAAGAGGAGGCATTCCGAGGGTCATCGAGGGTCCTTGTATTGTTAGTCCAAGAGAAGGCATTTCGAGGGTCATCGAGGGTCCTTGTATGAAGCTCAAGAGGAAGCTATAGGGTATGGCTGGCTTTGGCTTTAAGAGTGGTTTCACCGGGAAACCATCCTCTTAGGATTCAAGAGTGATTTCACCGGGAAATCATCCTCTTTAGGGTTCTATCCTAGCGCGGGTGATTCTTTGTATTGGAAGCCCAATAGGAGGCTGTTAAGAGATTTCCAGGTCTCTTTCTTATTTGATGCCCAAGAGAAGGCTAAACTCAACGAGGGAGTTCTTTTGAACGAAGCCCAAGAGGAGGCTAACTCAGCAGGGGCGTGTTGTCTTATATGAAGCCTAAGCGGAGGCTAAACTCAGTAAATGAGTTTTCTTATATGAAGCCTAAGAGGAGGCTAACTCACTAAATGAGTTATCTTATACGAAGCCTAAGCGGAGGCTAAAGGGAACCGAATTGTTAGGCTAATTGTCATGTTATAACTGAACAGTTATATGAACAAGTGTGTGATGTGTATTCACAGGAGTTTATGAAGGAAATATAAGCGAGTGTATAAAACATGCGTTTAAAGCAAGTGTAACTTGATTATTTGAAGGTTGAAGGTGTACAAGGAAATGAATATGTACACGAAGGGGTGTTTATGTACAAGGAAATGAATATGTACATAGGAATGTTGGGACTTACACCATAAGGGAGGCCCATTAGTTTAAGAGCAGTTTCACCGGGAATGATTCTTCTCTTAATACCAATGGATTCAGTGTATAAACAAGCGAATGAAAACAAACGAACGAAGTTTATTTATGCTTGGATATTTTTGAAGATGATTAAATATGTACAAGGATTTTGAATATGTACATAAAAGGATTGGGACTTACACCGTGAGGGAGGCCCATTAGTTTAAGAGCAGTTTCACCGGGAATGATTCTTCTCTTAATACCAATGGATTCAGTGTATAAACAAGCGAATGAAAACAAACGAACGAAGTTTATTTATGCTTGGATATTTTTGAAGATGATTGAATATGTACAAGGATTTTGAATATGTACATAAAAGGATTGGGACTTACACCGTGAGGGAGGCCCATGACCAATTAAGAAATTCAAGGAGAAACCTGGTTTGGTTTATCTTTAAATTTATTTAATCATGGAAAAAGGTGTGTAAGTTTGTTGAAATGTTTTGAAAAAGGTTTTAAAAATGATTTTGAGAAGTGAAGTATATTCACAAGAAAGTTTTGAAAATGATTTGAGTTTTGAAAGTTTGAAAAGAAACATTTTTGAAAAATATTAAAGTACTTAAAATGTTTCATTTTTTTTTACTTAATAAAAATATAATCAAAAGAAAATATTTTTTTGGATTTTTTGACATAATCATAAAATAGGTATATTAAATGACAAGTGTGCAAAAAATCATCTCAAAATGAGAAGTTTTGAATGGTTTTTGAAAATGTTTTAAGTTTGCTAGAAACTTGAGAAAAAAAGAGTTTTTGGGTCCTAAGGAGGTTTGAACCTTGGACATTTGGCTTAGAAATGAAGATTTTCCATTGAGCCATGTGTTAATCTTGTCATTTAATCACCTTGTTTAGAAGGAAATTTAAAGAAAATGAAAGTTTTGAAAAATGTCCAGAAATTGCATTTCTGAAGGGTTCAGAAGTTGTTTTGAAAAAGTTTTGAAAAAAAACATTTAAAAGTTGTTTTGAAAAATGGAAGTTTTGAAAAAAAGTCCAGAAGTTGGACTTCTGAAGGATTCAGAAGCTGTCTACTTCTAGAGAGATGAGAAGCATGGTTTGCTTCTGAAGCGTGTTGAAAGGAGCGCATAAAAGCTTACAACTTCTAGGACGCGTGGATAGAAACTTCTGGCTGCTTGAGGAGGAGTTTTTGGCTGCTTCTGACTGTTGGCTACGTGAGAAGCTTGTGAGAAACACATTGCTTCTGGGAATAGAAGCATGTTGGATAGCTTGTTTCTAAGGGTAGAAACATTAGAAGCTTGAAGCTTCTAAGGATAGAAGTACTAGAAGTACTTCTGGAGATAGTGTAATAGGGGAGTTTCTCGCGTAAACTTTGAACACTGAGGCCGAGCTCCGTATGACTCTCGAAGAACAAGTTCCAGAAACTTGTAATTCCTTTTAATAAAAAAGGGTTCCAGGGGGATTCGAACCCTGGACCTTTGGCAAGGCAAGTAACATGAGAAGCGTGCTGACTACCACTGGGGTGGCTATACATCCGTTTATTTAACTTAAACTAGAAATATATATTATAAGTCTAGCTTCCAGAAATTGAAATTTTAAAACTCAGCTTCATCTTCTTCGCTGAACCAAGCACCCAAACACCATGCCATGGCAAATTCGAACTTCTTCATTTCTTGACCAATTTTAAAAGTTTAAAATGCCATTTTGTCTAGATTTTTGCCACGATTCTGATTATGTATTTTGTTAATATTATTAATCAAAGATGAAAGTGAATTTTGTTAATCCCAATTTGAACCCTAACTGAAAAAGTGATTAATTCTTTAAGCACAATTGATTTTAGTTCAAATTAAGGACCAGATAGCTTTAGTGATTGGATATCTACATTTTCCTTTTCAATTTTAAAGCTAAAAGTGCATGAATGGAAGAATCAAAGTTTGAAAAACTCACCACTTGGTATGAAATACCAGTTCGAGTTTGGCTACTTCCAGATGCAAAATGATGATTGATTAAGCTTCCTTGAACCTCCCTGAGTGTGTTCCTACCCTTAGTTTGTTCTGAGAGTGGCTGGAACTCTCTGACCAAGTCAAGTTGCAAGTAGCTTAATTTGAAAATTGAAGATGGTGATGGAGCTGTTCCAGAACTTGTTTAAGTGTATGGATAGTCTCTATATGTTGTATAGGATGTGTTTGAAGTGAGAAATCAAGGCTAGCACGAGTAGTTTTCTGGTTTGGCAGTTTTGGCTCAAAGCTTGCACAAATGGAGTATTGTGTAGAAAACTGTTTCTTAGCTTGTTTCTTAATGATTTTAAGTTTTAAACTACTTCTAAATGATGTTTAGAACATGTTAGAAACTTAAATTCACTTAGATTTTGCAAGGTTTGGAGATTGCAAAATTCCCCTCTTATAACTTAGAAACTTGGATTTCAAGAAAGAAAGAGTGAAAGCTTGTTTATGATAGCTTTGGTGTGGTTTGAAAATGAGGAAATGACCTCTATTTATAGGCCAAGAAATCTGAATGATATGGCATGGTTATCATTGAGGGAAACTTGCATGCAACTTGGTTAAGAGGTAAAATGGAATCTTTTGCATTTAATGCAAAAGTAACTTTCTAAACCATGGTTAAGTTTTTCTCTTTGATTCAATCCTTTCCTCAATCATTCAAAACTGATATTTATCAGTTATAATCTACCTCTAGCTTGTGACAAGGCTTCTAGAAGGGAGATTTGTGAAAAAATGACTTAAAGTTCTTGAAAAATGACTTATAATTCATGGTTATGGAGCTCTAAGTTTAATTTTCAAAACCTTAGCTACACAAAGTGTTTTTTCAAGTTCTTGGACATTTTGAAAAGCTTGTAACAAGGGCTACAACTTTCATGTTTTGAGTTTTTTCTGAATCCAAATGGATCTAGGTGAAAAATGGCCTAGAAAGTGAGAAAAAACCATGTTCCTTAACACTTGAAAAATTTTCTGTGTTAGAAATTTCTCAAATCTTGACTTTTTGTTGACTTTTTCACATTTCTTGATTTTTTATGATCATGATGGATTATTTGAAATGTTTTTATGATTGAAAAAGTTTGATTTTGAAAAAGTTGACCAAAAGTCAAAGTTTGACTTTTTTGAGCAGATGAATTTTCATCAGATGGTTTAGAATTTGTCTGATGAAGAAACATGGATTTTTGTAATGTTTTGAATCAATAAATTAGGTCAAGATGTTGCATTGAATATGTTAAGATCAATCTCCAAGTAAATAGGTCATTCATTGAGCAGAAAGTCAATGATTCACTATCCTCGATTAAAACCCTAATTGGTCGATTCATGGTAGATCATGAGAAAAAATTGGGAATCTGAAGATCAAATGTTGATGATTGATTAAGATAGATCAATTGAGGTGAGTGGAAACTCAAACCCTAATTGATTAGATCTTGAACAGATGAAATTTTGAAGAAACCCTGATTTTGACTTCTAGAAGCCACACACGATCTATTCTATTCTGAAACTGTTAGTGATGCAGTGATGCATATGTAAGGTGGTATCTTAGGTCAAAAATTGGGGTATGACACACCCCAAAAACATAACCTAGAAATCTGTTTTTGAAAAGAATTTATAAAACAAAATCCCGCAAATCGCGCTAGCCGCGCTAAGCGTGATCTACTTTATTACTTAGACCGCCTTACCGCGTTCAAAACCGCGCTAAGCGCGAAAGTTGCTGTTTTTCTTTCCAAAAATGCGTCTTCGGAGTTGTGTCTTCGACACTTTATTCCTCCATGCTCCAAATATGCAACAAATACCTATAAAAATAGATACAAAACTATCAAACGGTACATTATGTACGCAAAACACAATAAAACGTATTTACAACAAAAATTGGGGTTATTCAACGATTATTAACAAACAAGAACAGATAAGTGCCACAAAACATATATACAAAATAACTACATTTTGGCACTTATCAGTAGTTCGAAGCCGATTTTATTGCTGTGTCGGTATATCCAGATTGGATTGCCAACATTGTACCCGTCCCCAAGAAGGATGGAAAAGTTCAGATGTGTGTGGACTACCGAGACTTGAACAGAGCCAGCCCGAAGGATGATTTTCCTCTACCTCACATTGATGTCTTAGTTGATAGCACGACTCAGTCTTCTGTGTTTTCTTTCATGGATGGTTTCTCAAGATATAATCAGATCAAGATGGATCCTGCAGATATACTGAAGACGACGTTTACCACTCCTTGGGGCACCTTCTGTTACAAGGTCATGCCGTTCGGATTGAAGAATGTAGGGGCAACTTATCAGAGAGCCATGGTAGCCCTTTTCCATGACATGATGCATAAAGAAATAGAAGTCTACGTGGATGATATGATTTCCAAGTCTCAGACTGAAGAGGAGCACATTGTTCATATGAGAAAGCTGTTTGACAGATTGAGGAAATATAAACTTCGTTTGAATCCTAACAAGTGCACTTTTGGAGTCCGATCCGGGAAGCAACTTGGATTCATAGTGAGCCAACAAGGTATCGAAGTGGACCCAGATAAAGTAAAGGTGTCATACCCCAAAATTTGCCCTCCTACTTCTCAAGACATTTCACATGTCCATGCTCAAGGATTTCTCAAGGGTTGACCAGACAAACCCTCTCCTAAGCAATCAACCCAAACTAGGGTTTGGCCATTCTCAAATCAAGGTAGGCCTCAAAAATTCAGGTGGTCATCATGCCTCACCATATGCTTCAAAGAATCTCCATGTCAAGTTTCAAGCCTTACAAGTCAAGTTTCCTTAGACAATTGCTCAGATAGTTGAAAATCAGTTGTATTGGACAAAAAGTCAACTGTGGTCAACATACAGTCAAACTTCATAATTTTTGGTCAACATCAATATTTTGAAGTAATATTCATCATTTGATCAAGGGTTGATCATGATTCATCAAGAAAACTCAATATTTGATCAAAAGTAAAAGTTTCCAAATTAGGGTTTTTGAACAAAAAGTCAACAGAACTTTGACCAGGCATAACTTTCACATACTTTATCAAAATTTTTTCCACCACAGCTCATTTTGAAGAGAATTCAATTCTCTACAACTTCGTGTCTCACAAGCTTGGGCAGAAAATGCTTCATTTGGAAGTTATGGATCAAAACATTACAGGTCCTTTTCAAAGTCAACAAAGAGTCCTCTTTTTGTAAAGAAGTTTTCTTGAGCATGGAAACTTCAATGAAGATGAAACCAAATAGGTTGTTTAGAGGACATCTTGAGCTTTCTAAAAAGTCCAAGAACACCCAAAAATTATAAAAATTGAGCAAGATACACCTTGCACAAGTTGAGTATTTTTGAAGAGGTGCACAAAGAGAAATACTTGACAAATTCAATTTTTTTTCCAAATGGGCCCATAATTTTATGATCCAAACTAGATCTTAACATTATCCATGGCTTCTCTACACCTTGCCACACCTCCTTTCCATTTTTTTAATTTATATTTTGAATTTAAAGCATTTAATTCAATTTTAAATTAAATAAAATACAAAAGCAAGGTATGAAACAAGTTGGGCTTGATTTCTATCTATCTTGAGGACCAAGGAAGCCCAAAATACATGCCAAATTCGTGCAAGATGCTACAAGGAAGAGAAAATCCAATATTGAAAAGATTTGATAAAAATTTACAAGGAAATATTTTTGCATTCAAAGCAATATATTTTTTCATTCTTTTTGATCAAATCTCATGCTCTATAAATACATGACATATTCACAAGAACAAAGGACGAAACCCTAGCCTCATGAGCCAACCCTAGAAATCACAAAATTCTTACAAAGTTGCAAAATTCGAAATCCTATTTACAGCCACTTTCAAGCCTTCTCATTGATCCATTCGTGTTCCTAAGCTTTCCAGCAATCAATCCAAGCCCTTACACGAAGCCAAGCCATTCCAGATCGTGCCATCCAAGCATCACCGGTTTGGTATATTTCTCAAATTCGATTTTCATAATTCATGCATTATTAACTGTTTTCGATTGCTTGTATGATATCAGGACATCCATTAGAACATGTTTGATGCATTACATGTGAACTTTAACGCAGAAATCACAAATTGCCATTGTTAGGGCTTCAGATCGGAGAAGCTTCGAACCGGGCAATCCAGGCCGTTTCAGGCCAAACGGCCATCACCATTAGACTCGCAGCCCTCGAATTAGGGGGGTAGGGTCCCTCTTTACTCTTTATTTTGCTTATTTTGCAGGTTCAAGGATTGGGCTAGCCGGAGAAGACGACTGGAGCCCTAGCTCCGGTGACGTCTCAAGCGAAGACCGTTTGACTGCATGCGTGGCAGGATAGCGTGTTCTGATTCGTTCGCTCGTTGATACCAGGGCCCATGTTTGACTTGCTTTGAAAATCTAAAATAACACGTTGCAACACTTATAATCCATTGCTTGCAGATCTAAAGCACCTAGGCAGCCTGGCTCAGATGGTAACGCGCTTGTGGTTTATCCAGGAGGTCAGGGGTTCGATCCCTGGCTCCAGCAATTCTTTTTTATCACTTTTCAAACTAACTTTCTTTTTCATATTTTTCATATTTTTCTTATTCAATTTAATTTCTATTCAAACAATTTTCTAATGCATTAAAAATCACCAAAAAAATAATTTCTTTTTGCATTTAGATTAGAAAAATGTTTATTTAATTTTTGGCATAAAAATTAATATTTTGCATGCATATTTTAATTAATTGTTAATTAACCATAAAATTGACTTTTAATTACTTTTTTCACTAAAACCAATCCAGAAAATTCCCAAAAAAATTATTCTATTATCTAATTAGAATTACTAACCTAAAAACTTTTTCCTAACTCAAATCTCTTTTACTAACACATTTTTCTATTATGCGAATTCCTTTTCTTTTCCGATTATTATGTATCTGCTTACAGGTTGTAATAGTTAGGATTAATTTTATCGCATCTTTTTTCAATATTATGTAACTGCTCATGGGATGTAATAGTTTAATTAGGATTTACTTTCCGCACTCCTATATTATGTAACTGCCCCAAAGCCATGTAATAGCGTTGGATTTACTTTCTGCACTTTACTTTCTGCAATTTACTTTCCGCACCCATATAAACTGCTAGTAACTAGGCGTGTATGGAAAGATAAAAACAAACATAGATCACTTCTAGTTGCAAGATAAAAAATCTGAATTTAACACACTCTCTTCACACACGCACCCCCTAGAGTATTCTCTCTCGTTGCCTTTCGAACAAATGGTCAAGTCCCTCGAACGTAGAGGTATCCTAGCACCGTTGCCTAGAAACATATCATCATAGTCCCTTCGATACAAAGATCATAGACCCACAATGTCGCCCACGAATACATGATCTCGTCCCTTGATTGTTGCCTACGAAAAGGTGATGATCGTCCCTTCAAATGTGCTAGGATACTCCTACAAGTTGCCTTCTATGACCATCCGATGTCTCTTCGAATGTCTCTCTTACATCCAACGAATAGGGTTACCTACCAACTAATGGTATGGATAGAGATATTCTAAAGGAAAGCGAAATAACGCAAAAACGACCGTTCTGAGTAGGTAATAAGACTTTTAGTTACTTGCTCTATCAAAATACTTTTCACACCTCACACTTTCGTCAAAGTTAAAACACTTTTCAAAACGAAACATTTCCAAACACTTCGTGTACATTCCAGCGAGAATCATTACGAAGTCAAAGCGAAATGCCTTTTCAAATACACAAACAGAAAGCAATTTTTAAAAGATGAGCTAGAAGCAA
The DNA here is from genome assembly GCA_021764765.1 of Vicia sativa. Lineage (NCBI taxonomy): Eukaryota > Viridiplantae > Streptophyta > Magnoliopsida > Fabales > Fabaceae > Vicia > Vicia sativa. The sequence goes on from CM038792.1 coordinate 247,407,784, forward strand.
CTAGCCCGTAGATAAATACGGATGGAAAGGGGTGCTAATACCTTCCCTTTTCATAACCTTCTCCCTTACTCAGAATCTAACGAAGGTCTTTTTCTGTTCTTTTCACCTTCCCTTAATTGAATAAAAGAAAAGTTAGTGGCGACTCTTGCTATCCGCAACATTTGCGATCAAAAGCAAAACAAATTCCAAATGTCAGTTCTCCCACCGTATTACAAAAGGCTATTCAAGATATGCCTACACCAAGAACGGAGAAGGAAATTCGTGGTTTCTTGGGACGCTTGAACTACATTTCTCGGTTCACCTCACATTTGACGGCTACTTGCGAACCTTTGTTCAAGTTGTTAAAAAAGGATCAAGCCATTATATGGAATGACAATTGTCAGCGAGCATTCGATAAGATTAAGGAGTACTTGCAAGAACCACCAATCTTGATACCGCCTGTGCCCGGAAAGCCTCTCATAATGTACCTTAATGTACTTGAGGGATCCATGGGTTGCGTCCTGGGACAACATGACGAAACGGGAAGAAAAGAGCATGCAATCTATTACTTGAGTAAGAAGTTCACGGAGTGTGAGAGTCGGTACTCGTTGTTAGAAAAAACTTGTTGTGCTTTGGCATGGGCTGCCCGCTGTTTGAGACAGTATATGGTGTGTCACACTACAATGCTGATATCTAAAATGGACCCCATCAAGTATATCTTCGAGAAACCAGCTTTGGTCAGAAGGATTTCACGTTGGCAGATGTTACTATCTGAATATGATATTCAATATGTAACCCAGAAAGCTATCAAGGGAAGTGTGGTATTAGAATATCTCACTCACCAGCCCATGGAGGACTATCAACCAATGAGATTTGATTTCCCATATGAAGATGTCATGTTTATCACAGACTGTAACATTCCTGGTCCAGAAGAAGGACCTGAACCAGGATCCCGTTGGACGCTTGTGTTTGATGGTGCATCTAATGCAGTAGGTCATGGAATCGGGGCAATCATCACTTCTCCAACAGGATTTCGTATTCCCTTCACCTCCAGAATTTGTTTCGACTGTACCAACAACATGGCAGAATATGAAGCTTGCATCTTTGGGATTGAAGTAGCCATCGATTTAAGGATCAAAATCCTTGAAGTTTATGGAGATTCAGCACTCGTCATTTTCCAGGTCAAGGGAGAGTGGGAAACTCGTAATGAAAATTTAATCCCATATAGAGATCATGTCTTGAAGTTGATACCGTATTTTGATGAGATCACTTTTCATCATATTCCCAGAGAGGAAAATCAGTTAGCTGATGCCTTAGCCACTTTGTCTTCAATGTTCAAGGTCAAGTGGGCTAATGAAGCGCCTTCTATCATTATTGAGCATCTAGACGAACCTGGTTATTGTATGGCGATTGATGGAGAAACTAATGGTAAACCCTAGTTCTATGATATCAAGCAATACATAGAGAAAGGCGAGTACCCAGAAGGGGCATCTATCACTGATAAGAAGACTTTGAGGAAGTTGTCTGCTAACTTTTTCTTAAGTAGTGGGGTGCTGTACAAGCGGAATTCTGATTTGGTCTTGCTCAGATGTGTGGATAGACACGAAGTAGATCAACTTATCAAATAAGTTCACGAAGGTTCTTTCGGTGTTCACACAAATGGGCATGTAATGGCGAAAAAGATTCTTAGGGCTAGTTATTACTGGATGACCATGGAAAAAGACTGTGTTGTCTATGCAATGAGATGTCATAAGTGTCAAATTCATGCTGATAAGATGCACGTGCCGCCCTCGCCTCTGAATGTCTTGACTTCTCCATGTCCATTCGCTATGTGAATAATAGATATGATTGGAATGATTGAGCCGAAAGCTTCTAATGGATATCGCTTCATACTGGTTACCATAGACTATTTCACCAAGTGGGTTGAGGCTGCTTCGTATGCGAATGTGACAAGACAAGTAGTTACCCGGTTTATCAAGAATAATATAATTTGTCACTACGGTACTCCTAGCAAGATTATTACTGATAATGGGACAAATCTGAACAACAAGATAATGAAGGAGTTGTGCGACACCTTCAAGATTGAGCATCACAACTCGTCGCCTTATAGACCGAAGATGAATGGCACTGTCGAAGCAGCTAACAAGAATATTAAGAAGATCCTTCAAAAGATGGTGAAGACGTATAAGGATTGGCACGAGATGTTGCCTTTCGCTTTGCACGGGTACAGAACATCTATTCGCACTTCGATAGGAGCAACACCTTACTCTCTCATTTATCGTACGGAGGCAGTACTTCCTATAGAAGTTGAGATTCCTTCCCTCAGAGTTCTGATGGAAACAGAGTTAGAAGAAGCAGAATGAGTTCAGAATAGGTATGGCCAGCTCAATTTGATTGAAGAAAAGAGGTTGACAGCAATTTGTCATGGCCAACTTTACCAGAAAAGAATCAAGAGGGCTTTTGACAAGAAGGTACGTCCCCGCGTGTTCAAAGTGGGCGGATTGGTGCTAAAGAGGATAATCTCTCCGCACAGAGACCCTCGCGGGAAATGGGTGCCGAACTATGAAGGACCGTATGTGGTAAAGAAGGTTTTCTCGGGAGGAGCTCTTATTCTCACCAACATGGACGAAGAAGATTTGGCACACGCTATCAACTCAGACGCGGTCAAGAAGTATTATGTCTAAAGAAAAAAAAAAGAAAAAAATTAAGCCCGGTAAGCTGAAAACCCGAAAGGGCGGCTTAAGCAAAAAAGGGTAAATGTCCCGGTGAACCAAACTTTGAAGAGAAGATGGTTCACGCAAAAGTTAGGGAATGTGTAAAGACATAATGCTGCAGTGTGCGTTTCCATGTCACAACAGAAGCTTAGATGGAAGGGATCAGTTCAACCACCATCTTCAGAAGTGAAGTGGTGAAGAATAGCAGTCAGGAGGGAGAATAGCATGTTTATGGTTCAATGAAGTTCAGTTTCAATTTCGTTGTTGTTTTAAGAAAATGTGTATAGACTTACTCTTTCCTGTATGTTCCCCCTAAAGGTATGTGCATCTTTATGTACAAACTCTTTATGAATGATTTGTTCTTCTCATATGTTGAATAAAAGAATTGTTTAGTTGAACTTTGTTTCTTCTCCTACCTTTCATCTTTTCTGCCTGTTTAGCTTAATGTCGCTGCTGTTTTAGATAAAAATTAAAATCATTAAAAATGATGAAACAATAAAGCTTTTAAAAAAACTTGAAATCAGTTTGATTTACGGAATGTCGGGGAATGATTGACTTTCTCAATTTTGCGCATGCTTCTCTGAATTGGAAGTACCTCCGTACTCATCTTGGTGGTTATAAGGAATCAGACTTTATCTTTCTTTTGAGGGACTCATGTGGTAGCAATCGTGGTTTGGCAATGGTCGTTACCCTTCGTTCAGTTTCCAGTGGTGTCGGGAATTCAGTTTGATAAACCAATACATCAACCAGTATATTGACGCATCAATTCATTCATTCATTCATTCATGTCATATCATAATATATTCATGCATAAATCTCAGCCGAGACTTGGGATGGTTCAAGATCAGCTAATTGTTTTCCTCAGCAAAATCGGACTCTGAAGACTATTTCTCAAATGACAATTTAGTTTTTCTCCCCAGTGCAAGTTGAACGCTTGGTTGAAAGATAAGTTATTAGTGGTGTCAACTCTCAAGTTAAGTCTCTTCCCCAGAGAAGTGATTAATCATCCCTAGTGAACTATTGTGTCAACGGGATTTTCCACTTGGGTTTCCCCAGTGACGTTCTCTTTTCTGATCAGTATCGGGAATTCATCTTTACTACCCTTCGCATTAAAACATTAAAAAGACATCATGCATATCATACTCATGCATTCAGCTTCGGATAGTTGTTTGTTGTAGGTTTTTCCCCTGACTAAAACTGCAAATATCCTTGTGAGGATCAAAGTTGAAGGACTAGCTCTCAAACGACATGATTATCCTCCTTTCTCCACCACAAGTTGTATACTTGTATGGATCTTAACAACTTATGGTTCCTCCAATCGAGATTTTCCCCCCAGCAAAACAGTTGTGTTTCAATGGACTCTAATGTCTGTAAAATTATCAACCGGGAATCCCCAGTGAAGTTTTCCAAACGATTTCCTTATGGAGTTTCCCCAATGAAGCTTAATTTACTCCCAAGTGAGTCTCCTTCAGAAAGGATTACTACAACATTATTTGTGGTATTTTCAAGAATTCTTTCAGACAAGAATCTTCTCGGCAAGTTCTAGTAATAGTGACTTCTAGAATTTTACTTGAGCTATTCTTAGAAAACTACATTGAACTTCTGGTGTATTTATTTCCCCAGTAAGTTTTCAAATACTCAACAGATGAATGTCCCCCAGGTAGGATGTTATTCAATCCCAGGATATTTCTCCAACTCAGAAGTTGATCCACATATCCACTTGCTACAATGCATTGTCTGTACAATGCCAGCAAATTGAAGCTCATTACCCTAGAAGTTTCTCAGTCGCGGGGGCTGAATCTGATTCTTCTATCATCGGTGAAGCTATCTGCATACAGGTTGAAGATCACGTCAACTCGGGAGTTGTTCAACATATCTTTACATGTTCAGCGAGATTTCATCAGCAGAAATGTCGAAAACTAAGATTTACCGACTTCATAAACATCTATATCACACCAGTGTGCTAGATATTGATTTGTTTATCCCCAGAGAAGTGTATTCTCGGGTGCGCTACTGAATTTGTTCTGCTGGTAACTCGGAAGTTACATGGTCAAGACATTCAGCATGCCATGGCTCTTCGCACCTTCGTGCACAACAATTCTGATATTGTTCTAGCCATATATCTCCGTTAAAGTCTGCGGGTATTCTTTAACTCTTTGGGATCTTCAGACAATTTCTCAATAATCTTCTTTGGGATCTTCAGACAATTTCTCAATTATCTTCGTCAGGATTTTCTAATAAACTCTCGATCATTATCTTCGTTAAAGTTTGCGGGTATTCTTTAACTCTTTGAAATTTTCTGACAAATTCTCAATCATATCGAATCTCTTAATTTATTTCCTTTCTTTTCGCTCGAGAAGTCCGGTTTCCTTCTCATAGAATTTTTGCTAAGACATCCTGAGATGGCTTAATCTATTGTTGTTCTTTTCGTTTAAGAAGTGCGGTTCGCTTCTCATAGCATTTTTATTAAAACTTGATGTTTATTGCTCATTTTGGTTACTCGATTATCCCCAGTGTTGTTGAGATCTCCTAATTCTTTCTCAATTGTTACTAATGTTGTTAATGCATTCTAATGATGCTTAACCAGCTTATTCTTCTCAAGCCTTTCTTCCTTGACTCTGTAGTCAAGGTATTTGATATGGTTTTGGTATCCCGCGTAGGGCAAATTTTTGGGGTTCTTTTAATATTCAATCCTCTTCTACCTTGAACGTTCGAAAGTTGTCGCTTTTTCTCACTTATCAGGTTTAAGATGATTGAATAGGGGCAACTGTCGCACCCCAAAATTTACCCTATCATTATTCATGCCAGTTATTTCTCTAAGTTAGTCTTTTTTTATTTGGGGCCGCGTGTACCATTTATTTTGTTGTAGATGATTCATTATGTCGTTTCATTTGTGATAAAAGGGTTGAGACGGTTGGCTCTATAAGTGTTCGAAGTTTTGTCATGATCAGCTTGTGAGAAATGTACTAGAAGAAGAGGATTTACGTCTTTCTATTAGAAATTCAATATTTCAAAAGGTTTACAAGTTCGAATGCAAGTTTGCAATCGAAGATAAACTTCATTTTTATTAGTTCAAGAAGTCCAAGTTTCAACACCTTTTTTCTAAGTCATCCAATTTCTTTCAAGTTTCCACAAAGATTTGGAATTTAAATTACTTGTTTTGTTTCGTTCTCTTCAAAAGAAACAATGAAGGGTATGGCCAAAATCTCATCCAAAGTTTCTACAAAAAAGAATTCATTCAAGCTTAAAGGAAAAGTTACACTAGGATTTCAAATTACATTACTCACATACAAGAAAGCTTCAAAGTTCTACAATTGCAATTCCATTTGAAACAATTGATACAAATTCATTCAAGAAGTGTGTATTAGATTACAAGGAATTTTTTGATATAAGGTGAACAAAGAGGAACAATTCAAATTACAAGAGAAAAGTGATTTTTTTTTTCTAAAGGTTACAACAATGCTACGAAACTCTAATTGCTTTCTAATTGTCTTCGAGTTTCTCCAAATTTCTTCCAAAGTGTTCCAAGCCATGCTTTCCTCACCATGGTTCATACATGAAAACAAAGAAAAGAATGGTTAACAATAAAATTCAAGCATAAACAGAATTATTTCAATTTATTTTGTAACTCATCATTAGGGAATTCTGGCAAGAATCAGGATTTAAGGTTGTTTTCTATCATGCTTAAAAGAGGCCTCACTCAAAATTTTTCATCCTTCATCGGTCGAAAAAGAACTCCAATTGAAAATCATGAATTACTTCGGTTCACAAAGGGAGGTGTAACTCAAAATCATCATAGTTACAAATAATAAAACAGCCAGTAGCAAGCACAAGTTAAAGGTTTTAGCCCAAAAAACCAGATATCAGTACAGCAGTAAAAGCAGAGAGTAGCAGAGCAGACAAAGCCACAAATATCAAGGCAACAAGCCCAATTGATAAAGCAACAACAGGTTTATAGCCAAAAGCAGCAGAACAAGCAACACAGGCAACAGAACAGCAGAGCCAGCATCAGAGCATCAGAAAAAGAAGAAATACTAGTTCCAACACAATTCAAAAACGTTTTACCAAGACATAAAGGAGGAGCAACTGTAGGCAACAAAAAAAAGAAACCAGAAAAACCAGAAGCCAAAAACCATAAGCAGACAACCCTTTTTGTTCCAATACCAGAAACACCATAATAGAAAGCCATTTCCAAAACCATCACCATAACAAAAAGCCATTTCCAAAACCATAACCATAACAGTAAAGCCAAATCAAATAAAAAACAACATCATACTCAAGCCAGTAACCCAGAAAATAGAAAATCAAAACCCTAAGCTACTCATCATTTTCATACCCAGAATAACCCTTCAGAGATTCGTGGTTTCAGAAATCAAAAAGTCCTGGACCGAGAAAGAAGATAAGGAAAAGACAGAAAAAAGAACAATCTCACCCGAAAAGATTTTCGGTCGAATCATCAGGGAGACACAGGCTCCATTCCTCTTCCTTTTCCCCTCTCAGCCATCATCGTCTTCTCTTTCTGCATCATAATCGCTCAGATCATCGAAACAGGAACCTAGGTTTTCCGTTTTCCCCTTTAGATTTAGGGCTTAAACCTGCAAAAATCAGAAAATAGATGACATATTAATGTTCAGAGCCAAAGGACGAAACAGAAAGACCCAAGGTTTTGGGTATCTGGGCCACGCCACCGCCGACATCGCCGTGAGGCGATTTCCGGCGCGGCTGCCTTCTCACTTTCTGGCGAGGGTTCCAACAGAACAAGAGAGAGATGAGAGCGTGTTATTTTAGAGAGAGAGAGGAAATCGTAAATATGACAACTGATTTTTGTTTCTGCTGTTAGTTTGTTAATTTTTTTCTTATTATTAAAATATGTATTATTAAAATAAGATTAACGTGTTAGGATTAGTTAGTGGGTTTTTGTTTGGCTAACCCAGGCAGTGACACTTGTCACTGTCTGTTTGGTCCCTTTGTCATCTAATATGCATAGATCTATGGTAGTACCTGTGTTGTCTCTTTTTCAGCCACCGGATCTCAGGAAGTTCAGATACAATGCTCTAGATTGATGGTCCACGAAGTGCTTCCATGGAATCTCCCACACAAGACCCAGCGAATGGTGGGCTTGGGCTTTGCTTTACTTCCAACACCCCCTCCTTCAGCTTTAATCCAGGCTCATTTTATCAACTCTTGACTTTTTAAATTTATTTTAATTTAATCATATTTGCAATTTAATTCGATGTACTAAATAATAATTAGTTATGATAGTTTTTATTTGATAATTTATCGATTAAACTATTAGTTGATTTTTTATCAAATAGAAAAAATCAATTCTAATAATTATTTAAATTTCCGATTGTATTGTGTGATAATTGTTTGTTTATTTGCTTATCCGGTATTTATCCACCATTGTACACTTCACACACAACCAATATTAAAATTAATCCGATTTTCTTTTGATTGGCTCATAGGTCGATTTCTTAAAGGGTCTCATAGTTGGGGATGGGCATGGCCATCTTCACAAGGTTAATTAAAGCCCTTGTTGCTTTAATTAATCATAACCCGAATAAACATTGGTCCATATACCAATTTTCCATGCACCAGGGTCTCATAGTTGGGGATAGGAGCACCTATCCTCACAAGGTTAATTAAGTCCATATTCTTAATTAATCATAACCCGACTCCATTTCTTATTTCCTTGCGCATCAAGCTTCGAAATACTTTTAGAATTAACTTACAAACCTCGATCCAACGTCGTGTGCATTTTCAAAATCTTTTTCCTAATAAAATCCAAGTTTTTAAGTCGTTGGACGCTAGGCCAATTGTTTAAAAACTTGTTCCCAAATAAACTCTTAGTCTTTAAGTCGTTGGATGCTAGACCAATTGCTTAAAGACTTATAAATAACGTGAAACCTGTTTCACCTCACTTTTTCTCAAGAAAACCTTTTTGGGTGATAGACGACTCATCTGAGCATTAGCTCCTCGGGTTTCTAGTATTTTAATCGTAATACGTTAGTCCTATTGTTCGGTATTTTTTCGGTCACTTAAAAATAATTCAACTCACTCAATTCCTTTTTCGCTCATATGCGATTATCAAAACTCTTTTCTTACAAAGAGTGTGCAATAGCCATTTCAGACATGAATAAGGACTTAAACTTTTCAAACAAACTAAACAAGTCCAAGTTCAAGAATTTGAAATGTCTAATTCACGATTTTTGTTATAAAATCAACACAACCAACTTAAAACATTTTTGAGAAGAACTACGGAGTTTTGAATTTCCCATTGCACAAGGGAATACGTAGGCACACGGTTTTGAAACCGTGCCAAACTCAAAATAATAATAAACAAACCCCTTTTTATTTTTTGTACTCATAACTTAGCAATAAACACACACAAACACTTAGAACTAAATGGGTCCCATCGAATACGAAGGATGTAAGGGGTGCTAATACCTTCCCCTTGCATAACCGACTCCCGATTCCATGTTTTTGGTCACGTAGACCGCCTTATCCGCATCTGTGGGGTTTTATCTATATTTTCCCGGTCTTTTTAGAACAAATAAAATTACGTGGCGACTTCGTTGTTTTTAAAACAACCGATAAAAAAACCAGTCATCATATTTGCTTTGTCGATTTCCCATCAACAAAAATGTAAAATCAAAGTGCAAGGAATATGTTTTAGATGATATGCGAGAGTCGATAGAGAAAATATGGTATAAATTTAGAAGGGCTAGTGATGGGGTGAAGTATTTATCTTAATATTACAGAAACTAACTTGTTTTTTATTTTATTTTAAAGGTTGATTTTGCGCATTGGAAATTGAAGTAGATGTTGGAGAGCAACTTAGGTGATATGTGCAAATATTGGGAGGCTATGAATGACAATGTCAAGATACAATGTGGGTAACATTAAAGTTTTATTTCAGAAGAGTTTTTATGAAGTTGAGCTTGACACACACTAGTCTATTACATGTGAATAATTTCGAAGATGCATTTTTGTAACAAACTAACAGACAAATAACATGAAATTGATCTACAACTCACAATCAAGAAAATTGCTTGGGACAGTGGAGTGACTCCTTCAATTCCAGAAACACGTCTCCAAAAGACATCTCTGAATAAAATTTGAGTAAAATGAAATAACACGTTCACAGAGTATTTAATTATATATAATAGGAATGCATATAAAGATATATCTGTGAATTATAAAAAGAACATATTTAAATTTCTATAGCTAAACCATTACCTGAAAGGATAAAGTAGTCCTTTAGTTTAAATGAGAGCAATCCAGTACACATCATTAAGATGCTTGAGCACTATTTAATATTGTCAAATAACAAGAAGATGAATTTAAACAAATAGTTATTATTCTATAATAAGTTATTTAATATTAAGTGTCGTAAAATAAATGGATTTCTTAATCCACCCCATAACCTTCTCACACACCATGTGAATTTTTAAAAATATTCATAGAAACTGAGAATATACTTTCGATTTGTACGTTATATCACACAAATCACGTTGAAAAGGATTGTGTGTAAACCAGAAGTATACTTCCGATTTTAAACAATATGTAATTTTTAAACAAAGCGTGTACGTGAGACCAAATTTGGAACAAATTCTTAATATTATATTATTTAGTTTGGAAATATATTTCCGGTTTTCACCCAAATATTTTAAAATATGGTGCGTATCGGAAATATACTTCCGGTTCCACTCAAATATTTCAGAAAATAGTGCGTACCGAAAGTATACTTCCAATTTTCTGAGGGCATTTTAGGGTTTTCATGGGGTGCTCCCTTCACTAAAATAATTGCTATTGCCTATAGCCATAACAATGTAGCATAGATGAATTTGAAAAATGATAAGTTGTTCTGATGGAAATTTGGTAAAACAAAAGGAAAACACTTAGGTACAATTATTTAGGTGTGATTCTTACTTTGTTTCAATGAAAATATGATAAGTATACTTAAATATTATTTAAGGAGTGAAAATAAGAGCAATTTATATATGAGTAAGAGAAAATTATGCATTTGTTATATTTTTATTGGAATAAAATAAGAACCACACCTAGAGAATTATATCTAAGTTTTGTCCAAAACATAAATACATTACTATCTTCACTTTTTTTCTTTTGTTTTTTTAGCATGTCCCTAGTTCCTCACTCTCCCCCAGCCTTGTATTTTTCTTTAGATGTTGCTATTTCCTTATCCAGTATGGTTTTCACGTAAAAATCAATTTTACCATTCATTGTTGTTAAATTGTAATTCGATTGTGTCGAAACTGTGTGTGTCGAAGCGAGGTTGTCCAATGGAAGAACATGTGAGTCGGACAGACTATTCAGATTTGACGCAGATTTGATTTGTTTTAGATTTAGATTTAGTTTGGATTTAGATCTAGAATAGAATAGATTTGATATTTTGGGCTTTTATAGTTTGGGATTTAGCTTAGGGAGCAAGCTAACCTGAATCTATAAATAGAGGGAGTAACCCCTATTTTGTAATAATCAAGAATTCATTCACAATATTTTGCAGTTGCAAAGTGAATATAAAGTTTTCCACAGTTTGTGGGCAGAGAGAAACTCTGTAGAAAATACTTATTCTTCTTTCTTTATTTAATTGCTCATTGTTATTGTGTGGTGATATCAATCTTGTTCATCAAGATTGGTAGAAATTCATCATAGATTTTGGTGAATTTCCAACATCTGGTATCAAGAGCTCCGATTAATCAATTCAAGGGAGAAATAATCAAGAACGATCGTGGAAGAAGAACTCACAATGGCAGTGAGCTATGGGAATGCGAATTATCCAGCAAGCCTACCAATTCTGAAAGTAGATAACTATGAGAATTGGTGCAAGCAAATGAAGGTTTTGTTCCGTTGTCAAGGTCTGTGGGATCTTGTAAAGGATGAAGCGAAAGAGCTTGAAGAAGACGCTATAGAATAAGAAAAGCAAGAACATACAAAATCGAAGAAGAAGAGTTATCAAGCTCTCTTTATAATTCATCAATGTCTGAGTCCAGACAACTTCGAAAAGTCAATGATTCAGAATCTGCAAAAAAAGCTTGGGAGATTCTTGAGAAATCTTTTGGAGGCGCTGAAAAGGTGATAGAGGTGAGGTTACAACCTCACAAGAGAATGTATGAATTGCTTCAGATGGAGGATAGTGAAAATGTATTTGATTTCTTCACTAGAGTTACAAAATTAGTGAACCAAATCAAGACATGTGGAGAAGCACTAACAACAAGAGTTGTTGTTTCCAAGATTTTGAGATCTTTGGATCCTAAGTTCGACCACGTTGTGGTGGCTATCAAAGAAGGGAAATATTTGTTGAAATTAACAAATGAAGAGCTTCAAGGGACGTGTAACACGGTGGGAGAACTGACTTTGGATTGTTTTACGTTTGATCGCAAATGTTGCGGATAGCAAGAGTCGCCACCGACTTTTCTTTTATCCAATTAAGGGAAGGTGAAAAGAACAGGAAAAAACCTTCGTTAGATTTTGAGTAAGGGAGATGATTATGAAAAGGGAAGGTATTAGCACCCTTTCCATCTGTAGTTATCTACGGGCTCTTAATTGCTTTAGTTCACTTTAAAATTTATTTTCCGTGTGTATGTTTGAAAAGATTTTGAAAAAAAGCATTTCGCTTTGACTTCATAATGATTCACGCTGGAATGTATACGAAGTGTTTGGAAATGTTTCGTTTTCAGAAAAGGAACTTTGTAATGATTCACGCTGGAATGTATACAAAGTGTTTTTGAAAGTGTTTTGAAAGTGTGAGTTGCGAAAAGATGTTTTGATAGAGCACGCAATTAAGAGACTATTACCTACTCAGAACGGTCATTTCCGTGTTATTTTACTTTCCTTTAGAATAGCGCTATCCATACCATTAGTTGGTAGGTAACCCAATTCGTTGGATATAAAGGGACATTCGAAGGGACATTCGTATGGTCATAGAAGGCAACTTGTAGGGAGTATCCTAGCACATTCGTAGGGATGATCATCACTTTTCATAGGCAACAATCGAGGGACGAGATCATGTATTCGTAGGCAACATCGAGGGACTGCGATCTTTGTATCGAAGGGACTATGATGATATGTTTCGTAGGCAACTTGTGCTAGGATACCTCTACGTTCGAGGGACTTGATCATTTATTCGAAAAGGCAACGAGAGAGAATACCCTAGGGGGTGCATGTGTGAAGAGAGTGTGTCAAATTCAGATAATTTATCTTGTATGTAGAAGTGATCTATGTTGTTTTTATCTTGCCATACATTCCTACTTTACTAGCAGTTTATAGGGTGCGAAAAGTAAATTGCGGAAAGTAAAGTGCGGAAAGTAAATCCTACGCTATTACATGGCTCTGGGGCAGTTACATAATTGAGGAGTGCAGAAAGTAAAACCTAATTAAAACTATTACATCCCATGAGCAGTTACATAATATTGGAAAAATGCGAGAAAATAAATAACGGAATAGAAAACTAATCCTAATATTTTTTGATTTGTTTTTGTTTGAAAATTGTGGAGAATAATCCTAAGTCTAATTGATTTTAATTAATTTTAGAGAAAATATTAATTAATTCTAACCCTAAATTAATTAATTAAAACGAGAGAAAAAAAATTAGTGGAAGTTGTCTAATTAATCCTAATTATTTAACCTAACTTACTAATTTTAATTAATTATGAAATTAATAAAAATATGGAAAAGATAAATGGGAAAAGATGCGAACGCTCGAGAACGCTCCTAAAGCTTCTAGGCAATCCCTTACTGGAGGCACCCAGAAGTTGGAACTTCTGGGGTTTCTGCACTGGAGGCGCCCAGAAGTAGGTACTTCTGGGGCTTTTCTGGCTTTGAGGTGCCCATAAATTGGAATTTCTGGGGCTTTCTGCTGGAGACCGATCGAGAAGTAGGCACTTCTGGACGTAGCATCTTGTGATGGGGTCCAGAAGCTGGACCTTCTGAACGTATCCGCCTCTGAAGGGATCAGAAGTGGACACTTTTGTTGCTGGAAAGGACCCAGAAGCTGGAGCTTCTGGGGCGTGACTTTTGGAGAGCATGCTTCTGGAACCTGAAACTCAGTAAAAAAAGATTGGAAATTATGGCAAAAGGCAGGGTTCGAACCCATGCCTTTGGAAGCGAGTGACTTAATGCGTGCAAGGTTAACCGCTAGGGCGGTGATATATCCATGAATTAATTTACATGGATTAATATATATGCAAGATTCTTTCCCTCGCTGGTTCAAGTCAGAAGCTTCGAATCGGACCTCCGGCTGTCTTCTTCAGTTGGGTACTTTTTCAAACCTGCAAAATAGAGAGAATTCACGCAAGAGATTAAGGCTACCCCCCCAAAATCGACCCCTACGAGTTCAATGGTGGTATTGGCTTGCCCTAAAAATCCCTACATCCTGAGCTTCGAAGTTCTCAACCAGTTTTGCCCTAACAATGGCAAACACTTGTTCCTGCGTTAAAAATCAAAAGCAAAGCATCAAATTGACTCTAAATAACATCATGAACACGTATGAATGCATACACACGATTTTGTTTTACATGAATCAATAATTTGAGTTTCAAAAATCTTTACCAAACCGGTGCACTTAGGGAAGCGATTTCTGGGTGCTTTAGGATCGTTTAAAGCCTGGGATCAACTCATGGGATGTTCAGGAGAATGATGGGATGCTTAAATCACCTTGGGAATGAATGGAGATTAGGATACGAAATTTGCAAGTTTATGAAATTTTTTGAGAGATTAGGGTTGCTGTATGAGGCTAGCGTTTTTGAGCTTTGTGCTTGTGAATGTATCATGTATATATAGAGCATGAGATTTGATTAGAAATAATGAGAAAATATCCCCTCTTGAATGCAAAAATATTCTCTTGTCAATATTCACCAAATCTTTCCAAAAATGCATTTTTTCTTATTTATAGCTTCTTGCACGAATTATACAGCTTGCACGGGCTATCTTGGACCTCAAGATAAGTAGAAACCAAGCCCAACTTGTCTTAGACCTTGCCTTTGTATTTTATTTAAATGAAAATTGAATTTAATGCTTTAAATCCAAAATAAATTAAATAAATTGGAAAAGAGGCTTGGCAAGGAGCATAGACACCATGGATAATGTTAAGATCTAGTTTGGATCATAAAATTATAAGCCCATTTGAAAATATTAGCATTTGTCAAGTATTTCTCTTTGTGCACCTCCTCAAAAGTGCTCAAATTTCACAATGTGTATCTTGCTCAATTTTAAACATTTTTGGGTGTTCTTGGACTTTTTAGAAAGCTTAAGGTGTCTTCTAAACAGACTTTTTGGTTTAATCTTCATTGGAGTTTTCATGCTCATGAACACTTCTTTTCAAAAAGATGACTTTTTGTTGACTTTTAAATGGACCTGTAATGTTTTGATCCATAACTTCCAAATGAAACATTTTCTACCCAAGCTTGTGAGACATGAAGTTGTAGAGAATTGAATTCTCTTCAAAATGATCTGTGGTGGAAAAATTTCTGGTAAAGTATGTGAAAGTTATGCCTGGTCAAAGTTCTGTTGACTTTTGTCTAATACAACTGATTTTCATCCATTTGAGTAATTGTCTGAGCAAACTTGACTTGTGAGGCTTGAATTTTGACATGGAGATTCTTTGAAGCATATGATGAGACATGATGAACACTTGAAATGTTGGAGACCCTCCTTGACTTGAGAATGGCCAAACCCTAGTTTGGGTTGATTGCTTAGGAGAGGGTTTGTCTGATCAACCCTTGTGAAATCCTTGAGTATGGATATGTGAATTGTCTTGAGAAGTGAGAGGGAAAATTTTGGGGTATAACAGTTGCCCCTGTTCAATCTTCTTGTACTGGAAGGGTTAGATTGGCATGCTTGCCTTTCGTGACCTGAAGGTAGAAGATGATTGAACACTCGAGTACACCTGAAAATTTGCACTCGTTGTTGGTTGATGATGCGCTGGAATGGGCTTGTAGATGCCATTTGGAAAAGTTGAGCTGGAGAGTGAGTCATACGCTAGACTTTGTATTTGTCAACGCAGATGGGCTTAAGATGCCATCGGAGAACACTGAATTGTACATTAGACTCAGTAGGTGCATTTTGAGTAGGTGAATTGTACACTCGTCTTTGAATGAGGTTATTGGTATGTACTGATTTTTAACCAAATATGCAACATTCTGAAGGTGGAGAGATGTTGACAAGTAGTCGGAGATGGGCTTAAAGATGCCATCCAGGGCGATTGATAATGAGAGAGAGTCAGAATAACCCTTCGTTTTGGCTATTCTCGAGGTGGATACTTGGCAGTATGTGGATAGCTTTCCTGTCTTGCTTCGGGTGTTAATCCAATATCTATTGTCGGAAGACAATTTGTATGGTCTTTTAGATAGATTTCCCGTCTTGTTTCGGGCATTAATCTTTGACTGGTTGTTTGGAAGTGATTTTCATGGTCGCTCAGATAGTTCTCCCGTCTTGTTTCGGGTATTAATCTTTTGACCTTTAGTTTGGAAAATGACTTTTATGATCATTCAGATAGTTCTCCCGTCTTGTTTTGGGTATTAATCTTTGACCTTTCGTTTGGAAAATAGCTTTTACCTGCTGGGGAAATAAATCTTGAAAGGATATGGTTAGTTCTATGCAGATTATGATGCATGCGGATACGTGGCAATATTGTGATGCAGCTATATGAATAGAGGTATGAATGCAGATGTTTTTCAAAACATATCCATCTTGAAGAAAATGGGAATGTCCTGCTGGAGATTTGTGATGCTCGCTTGGGGATAGGACTGTTGCAAATCCTAACTCGGAGGGGAAAAAAGATGCTTTTGATTCCTCCGATGCACTATCTGACCAAGTTACGAGTCTGGGTATTAATGCTAGTGGAAGAAGAGTCATTGGGAGATACTCCGCGGGGGATCTTGTGCGTAGATCTTGCTGGGGAATACCCGGTTACTGCTCGGAGACTGATGTAACATGGCAAGGCTGATAGGGATCACTTGATGTGATAGAGCTGAAGTTTGTTGAAGATTCTGAGTGGGGAATAAGAGAGATGTAGGTTCCTCCGATGCACCATCTGACCAAGTTTCGAGTCTGGATATCACTGCTATCGGGGACTGATAATCATTGGGAGATACTCCACTGGGAATGAATATCTTTGTGTATAAACCATATTGGGGGACGATGTGATATGGAATAACCGATTACTGCTTGGAGACTAGTGGGATCGGTTGATGATTTAGTTACTGCTCGGGGACCAACGTAACGTGATGACTTGAGAAGGTAGATAAGTTTGATAGGATCATTGCTCAGGGACTAACGTGATAGAGTTGGAACACTATTAGGATCACTTCTCGGGGACTAACATGATGACGCTGGAGTATTGAAATACTTGTTGGTAGGAGATTAGTACTTCTTCGGAGAAGGTTTGGCTCTGCGGGGATTGATGATCCTGTGGATGCATTTCTTATGAAAATAACTCTGCGGGGAATGTATCAGTGACTTTGGTCGTCATCTCAATTCCTAGAGTTTGTAGTAATTACTTTTTGTTCGTTCGTTTTTATATGTTTGTGAATAAATGTTTATTGTCAGATGCATATAATCATTCAAAGCAATCATTGGACTTTATGCAAAACAACAATAAAAATTAACACTGTAAAAAGGAACTTGCATTGATTTTGAAAAGTGGCGTATGGCCAAGTAGTTTGTATACAAGAGAGTATAAAAGTAAAAGCTATGTGGAAATAATCTCGTCGAGTTTCAACTATGCTATTGCTCATATATTTTGACTATCTCATCTCCTTGCTGTCAGTAGAAAACGAGTGAATTGATTTTCGCCATTTGAACCTTGAATGTTGAAAATAGTGTAAGCTGTAGGTCAGTGATCTGGACGAGACATAATCGTATGCTTAGATCCCTAACTTTTGCCTAGACCGCCCTTTCGGGTTTTCAGTCTACCAGGATACCTTTTTTGCCCAAGCCGCCTTTGCAGGTTTTCGACATGCCGGGTGTACATATATATTTTTTGTATATATCCTTATCTTTTGCCCGAACCTTTTGGTTCGTCAGGATGCCCGTACTTTTGCCTAGGTCAATCGACCTAGCGGGTCTCGTTTATGCGTAGTATTTTTTTACTATGTCTACATTCACAGTGTGTGGAAATTCTTCTCCATCCATGGCGCTGAGCATCATAGCTCCGCCGGAAAATACTGTTTTGACTATAAACAGTCCCTCATAGGTGGGAGTCCATTTGCCCCTGGGATCACCATGTGGAAGGATGATGCGCTTGACTACTAGATCACCGACTTGGTAGACTCGGTGCTTGACTTTCTTGTTGAATGCTCTGATCATTCATTTTTGGTAGATCTGTCCATGGCAGATGGATGCGAGTCGTTTTTCGTCGATCAAGTTGATCTGATCAAGCCGAGTCTGAATCCATTCGTCTTCACCTAGTTCTGCATCCTGGAGGACTCTGGTTGAGGATATTTGAACCTCGATTGGCAGGACTGCCTCCATGCCGTATACAAGAGAGAAGGGGGTTGCCCCTGTAGATGTTCGTACTGTAGTGTGATAACCATGGAGAGAAAACGACAACATCTCGTGCCAATCCTTGTAAGTTACTGTCATCTTCCGTATGATCTTCTTAATATTCTTGTTGGCGGATTCCACTGCGCCGTTCATTTTTGGCCGATATGGAGAAGAGTTGTGATGTTTAATCTTGAACTGCATGCAGAGTTCGATGATCATTTTGTTATTGAGATTGGTACCATTATCTGTGATGATCCTTTCGGGGACGCCGTACCGACAAATAAGATTATGCTTGATGAATCGAGCCACAACGTTCTTGGTGACAGACGTGAACGAGGATGCTTCTACCCACTTGGTAAAGTAATCAATTGCAACAAGGATGAAACGATGTCCATTGGAAGCGGTGGGTTTGATCTCTCCGATCATGTCAATGCCCCATATTGCGAAAGGCCAAGGAGCGGTCAGAACATTCATTGGCACTAGAGGTACATGCACTTTGTCTGCGTATATCTGCAATTTGTGACAAGACCGAGCATAGCGATGACAATCAGCTTCCATGGTGGAGCAATAGTAACCTGCTCTCAGAATCTTCTTAGCCATTGTATGTCCACTGGAGTGGGTACCGAATGTGCCTTCATGTAGTTCTTCCATGACCTGTTCTGCTATTTTCTGGTCTACGCAACGGAGTAAGCACAAGTCATGATTGCACTTGTACAAGATGCCGTTACTGAGAAAGAATTTGGATGCGAATATTCTCAAGAATTTCTTGTCATTGTCAGATGCCCCTGCGGGATATTCTTGAGTCTCGAGATACCTCTTCACTTCGTAGAACCAAGGTTTTTCTTCTGTATAAAGTTTGCAACAATATGCTGGTTTGTCAAACTTTTCGATGATGATTGGGGAGCCTCGTTGTCCCATCTGACCTTGAACATCGAAGACATAGTAGCTAGCGCGTCAGCTAACTGACTCTCTTCTCGTGGAACATTATCGAAAGTGATTTCTTCAAAGTAAGGGATCACACTTAAAACATGCTCTCGATATGGGATGAGATTCGGATGCTTCGTATCCCAATCGCCTTTAATCTGACTGATCACCAAAGCTGAGTCTCCATACACTTGTAAGAATTTAATTCTTAAGTCAATAGCAGCTTTGATACCCATGATGCACTCTTCGTATTCGACCATGTTGTTGGTGCAACTGAAACATAATCTGGCAGTGAAAGGCGTGTGTCCGCCAGTAGGAGACGTAATGATGGCGTCAATGCCATTTCCAAGTGCGTTTGAGGTTCCATCAAAGACCATGGTCCATCGGGATCCTGGTTCAGGTCCTTCGTCTGGTCCTAGTTCTTCGCAATCGGTGACTATCAAAACATCTTCATCTGGAAACTCGAACTGCATAGGCTGATAGTCATCTACGGCTTGATGAGCCAAATGATCGGCTACTATACTTCCTTTGGTCGCTTTCTGAGTAGTATACTTGATGTCGCATTCGGTCAATATCATTTTCCATCTGGCTATTCTTTTGGAAAGAGCAGGTTTCTCGAATATGTATTTTATCGGATCCATCTTAGAGATCAACAAGGTAGTGTGAGTCAACATATACTGTCTTAGTCGGCGAGTAGCCCAAGCCAAAGCGCTGCAAGTTTTCTCGTGCTGTGAGTATCTTGTTTCACAGTCGGTAAACTTTTTGCTAAGGTAGTATATTGCATACTCTTTTCGAACAGACTCGTCATGTTGCCCCAACACACACCCCATTGAGTTCTCTAATACTGTCAAGTACATGATAGGAGAATTTTGTAGATATTCCTTGATTTTGTCAAAAGCGATCTGGCACTCGTCGTTCCATTCCACTACTTGATCTTTCTTCATTAGTTTGAAGATTGGATCACAAGTAGCAGTTAGATGTGCAATGAACCTGGCAATGTAGTTCAATCGTCCCAAGAAACCTCTGACTTCTTTCTCGGTGCGGGGCGCTGACATTTCTTAGATAGCTTTAACCTTGGCCGGATCAACCTCAATACCTTTACCACTGACAACAAATCCCAAGAGTTTACCGGATCTGACTCCAAAGGTGCATTTGTTGGGATTGAGTCTTAGTCTGTACTTCTTCAACCTGTCGAACAGTTTTCGCAGATGATCGAGATGTTCTTCTTCAGTCTGTGATCGAGCTATCATGTCGTCGATGTAGACCTCTATCTCATGATGAATCATGTCATGAAACAAAACCACCATGGCACGCTGATATGTGGCGCCAGTGTTCTTCAGACCGAACGACATGACCTTGTAGCAGAATGTGCCCTACTGTGTAACGAAAGTGGTCTTTTCCATGTCTTCAGGAGCCATTTTGATCTGATTGTAACCGGAGAAACCATCCATGAAGGAGAAAACCTTATGTTGAGCGGTATTGTCGACTAGAACATCAATATGGGGAAGCGGAGAATTGTCTTTCGGACTTGCTCTATTCAGATCTCTATAGTCCACACACATTTGCACTTTGCCATCCTTCTTAGGTACGGGTACCACGTTTGCAACCCACTGTGGATAAGATGTAACAGCTAAGAAACCGACGTTGAACTGTTTCATAACTTCGGCTTTGATCTTCTCAGACATCTCAGGACGCATACGACGAACCTTCTGCTTCACAGGAAGAAAACCTTCTTTCGTCGGTAATCGGTGTACCACAATGTCGATGTCTAGACCTGGCATGTATTCGTAAGACCAAGCAAAAACCTCGATATAGTCTCGTAATATCTGGACCAATCTCTCTTTGATAATGTTCTCAAGACTTGCTCCTTTCTTAATCTCTTTTTTGTTCTTATCAGTACCTAGATTCACAACCTCGATTGGCTCCTCGTGTGGCTGTATAACTCGTTCTTCTTGCTGTAGTAGTCTGACAAGTTCTCCTGGTAACTTGTAGGGAGTATCCTAGCACATTCGTAGGGACGATCATCACTTTTCGTAGGCAACAATCGAGGGACGATATCATGTATTCGTAGGCAACATCGAGGGACTGTGATCTTTGTATCGAAGGGACTATGATGATATGTTTCGTAGGCAACTTGTGCTAGGATACCTCTACGTTCGAGGGACTTGACCATTTATTCGAAAAGGCAATGAGAGAGAATACCCTAGGGGGTGCATGTGTGAAGAGAGTGTGTCAAATTCAGATAATTTATCTTGTATTTAGAAGTGATCTATGTTGTTTTTATCTTGCCATACATTCCAAATTTACTAGCAGTTTATAGGGTGCGGAAAGTAAAGTGCGGAAAGTAAATTCTACGCTATAACATAGCTTTGGGGCAGTTACATAATTGAGGAGTGCAGAAAGTAAAACCTAATTAAAACTATTACATCCCATGAGCAGTTACATAATATTGGAAAAATGCGAGAAAATAAATAACGGAATAGAAAACTAATCCTAATATTTTTTGATTTTTTTTTTGTTTGAAAATTGTGGAGAATAATCCTAAGTCTAATTGATTTTCATTAATTTTAGAGAAAATATTAATTAATTCTAACCCTAAATTAATTAATTAAAACGAGAGAAAAAAAATTAGTGGAAGTTGTCTAATTAATCCTAATTGTTTAACCTAATTTACTAATTTTAATTAATTATGAAATTAATAAAAATATGGAGAAGATAAATGGGAAAAAGATGCAGAAACGCTTCTGGAAGAAACGCTCCCAGAAGCTGGAGCTTCTGGGCAATCCCTTGCTGGAGGCACCCAGAAGTTGGAACTTGGGGTTCTCGTTGGGCGCCAGTAGGCACAGGGATTTTCGGAGGTGCCGAATTGGAATTTCGGGCTTCTGTGAGACGGATCCAGAAGTAGGCACTTCTGGACGTGGCATCTTGTGATGGGGTCCAGAAGTTGGAGCTTCTGGACGTATCCGCCTCTGAAGGATCGGAAGTGGGCACTTTTGTTGCCGGAAAGGACCCAGAAGGGCGTGACCTCTGGAGAGCATGCTTCTGGAACCTAAAACTCAGTAAAAAAGATTGGAAATTATGGCAAAAGGCAGGGTTCGAACCCATGCCTTTGGAAGCGAGTGACTTAATGCGTGCAAGGTTAATCGCTGGGTTGGTGATACATCTATGAATTAATTTACATGGATTAATATATATGCAAGATTCTTTCCCTCGCTGGTTCAAGTCAGAAGCTCCGGATCGGACCTCTGGTTGTCTTCTCCGGTTGGGTGCTTTTTCAAACCTGCAAAATAGAGAGAATTCACGAAAGAGATTAAGGCTACCCCCCTAAATCGACCCCAGCGAGTTCAATGGTGGTATTGGCTTGCCCTAAAAATCCCTACATCCTAAGCTTCGAAGCTCTCAACCAGTTTTGCCCTAACAATGGAAAACACTTGTTCCTGCGTTAAAACTCAAAAGCAAAGCATCAAATGGACTCTAAATAACATCATGAACACGTATGAATGCATAAACACGATTTATTTTACATGAATCAATAATTTGAGTTAAAAAAATCTTTACCAAACCGGTGCACTTAGGGAAGTAATTTCTGGGTGCTTTAGGATCGTGTAAAGCCTGGGATCAACTCCTGGGTTGTTTAGGAGAATGATGGGATGCTCAAATCACCTTGGGAATGGCTGGAGATTAGGATATGAATTTTGCAAGTTTATGAAATTTTTTGAGAGATTAGGGTTGCTGTCTGAGGCTAGCGTTTTTGTGCTTTGTGCTTGTGAATGTATCATGTATATATAGAGCATGAGATTTGATCAGAAATAATGAGAAAATATCCTCTCTTGAATGCAAAAATATTCTCTTGTCAATATTCACCAAATCTTTCCAAAAATGCATTTTTTCTTCTTTATAGCCTCTTGCACGAATTATACAGCTTGTGTAACACCCCAATTCTACCCCTCGTAATTAACAATAAAATCAGAGTTTCAAAATTTCATTTAATAAAATTGAGGCATCACATATTCGCATTTCCATCAATTCGCATTATAATGCACATAAAAAGTCGGATATACCGATTCATACATGATTCATCATATACACATATGACTATTCACAACACAGTGGATATGTTCACAAAATATACATAACATCATGTTATCATCAATACATAAGGTTATAACATCATAAGATAGTATACATAAACTATCCTATCAAAATGATAATGTCGCCCAAATCCCGAGTGTTACTAAGACAGCGAGCGACACAAAATAAAGAGACTCGAGCTAATCCTCCTCATCCTCGGGGATCACCTGCACGTTACCAATATATAGGCAACGGCGAAACAAGTAAAGGGTGAGATACTCCAAAACATATTGTTCTTGCAGGAAAAACTATATATATGATCTTAAGGGATTCGGAGGCTCATACGAAGGACGCATGGCCTCCAAGCTTCCGGTCTAGCTTACCCCGCTGTTGGGAGCCCTTATAGATGGAGTAGATATCCACTCTTTAGTGTGTAGTTTAGAGAGGGAATGAGAGAATGAATCCTTTTCCATGGCCCTAAGGCCTCCTTTTATAGCATAACAATCACTAATGAACATAATGATGTAACCGTCCACTTAATACTTGAAACCGCTACTTAATGATTTGTAACGTTCGTAACCGACCCATAAATAGCGTAACGGAGACCAATCCGACCCTCTAGCCGGATAGGCGTCGGGTCATATCCGGGTGACCGGTCTCTTATCTGAATTCAGGAACTATATCGGATAAGCGTCTCATAGCCATCCGAGATCCATCCGGATGTCTACAAACCCTCCTCCGGTCTTATATCTCGGTTGGGAAATTTATGCATGATCATAAGCCCCCCGAGCATATGGTTTCTAGACCTTGAAGCCTTATGCTCGATTTTAATAGAAACATAAACTTTGATCCAGGGCGGACCTCCAATACCAACTGTGCTTTAGTGTGAATTTACACATGGTTTATCATTCTTCGCTTTTGAGGTTTTAAATGTTACGCACGTCGTTGGAATCGACACTCGGTAGCAGCTCATTTTTAGCCGGATTCGGGGCGCATGGGATAAAAATTCCTTCGACCTCCATCTCGACTCGGGCGGTAAGATATATGACAAACTAGCCCCAGTATCTTGAGTCAAGGCTTTGATGAAAATGTTTAGACGGAATCAATTAAGGTCCTTCTCCTTACATGCAGTGCAGATGAGCTTTTAAGGTTGCTCGTGAGCGATTTTATGTTATGCTACTATAGCGCCAATGTATTCCTATCCTCGTTCTTGAATCGATACTCGAGTTTAACCCAAGCATAACACTCGTTTTTAGTCCGACCTGGGCTCAGAACTTTGTCGGGCTATTGGTAGTAAGACTTAGCTTAACTAGACCAGCCCCCAAGTCCCATGATGCATCAAGCAGGCTATATTGACTTTTCAAGCACATAACAATTCATGACACCACTTGGTTTTACCGCTTTTCGTGTTAGATATAGAGCCCCTGGGCTGGTCAATTAGAGGTTTCAACGCCACTAAGTTGATCCGAGTTAGGACCATAGCTCTATGTGGCGAATCTCGAGGTTTTAATGCCACTAAGAGTAGATCCGAGACGGAATCAGAGCTCTTGGTAGCTCACTTGAGGCTTCAACGCCACTAGGAGTTGATCCGAGATACGACCAGTGCTCCGGGGCGTTTGAAGAAATTATAGGTGTAATCGCCACAAGGAGTTGATCGAGGCGGAATCATAGTCGAGCGAGGGTGACGGAGGTTGTTCCGAGTAGGAGCAGGCCTTTGAGGTTGAGAACCTCCATAGGGATGATCCGAGGCGGTTGAGCCCAACCGAGCTTGGCCGGAAGGTTGTTCAGCGTAGGAGCAGGCCTTTGAGGTTGAGCCTCTATAGGGATGATCAGGGGCGGCAGAGCCCAACCGAGGTTGACCGGAGGGTTGAGCCTCTGCCGAGGTTGACCGGGGTTGAGCCTCAAGCGAGGTTGACCAAGGAGTATTCCGCATAGGAATAGAGCCTTCGTGGTGAAAGGCGATCATAGACCGAGCTTAGCGATGCGTCGCCAATGGGTTCGAGCCTCAGCGAGGTTGACCAAGGAGTATTCCGCATAGGCGAGCCTTCCGTGGTGAAAGCGATCATAGACCGAGCTTAGCGATCGTCGCCAAAGGGTTGAGCCTCAGCGAGGTTGACCAAGGAGTTCCGCATAAGGCAGAGCCTTTCCGTGGTGAAAGGCGATCATAGACCGAGCTTAGCGATGCGTCGCCAAAGGGTTGAGCCTCAGCGAGGTTGACCCGGAGGGTTGAGCCTCTATAGGGATGATCCGAGCGGTTTTGAGCCAACCGAGGTTGACCGGAGGTTCGAGCCTCTATAGGGATGATCAGGGCAGTTTTGAGCCCAACGAGGTTGACGGAGGGTTGAGCCTCTATAGGGATGATCCGAGGCGGATTTTGAGCCCAACCGAGGTTGACCAAGGGTATTCCACATAGGAGCGAGCCTTTCCGTGGTGAAGGCGATCATAGACCGAGCTTAGCAGTACGTCGCCAATGCCTTTGATTCCTGCCATATCCGAGTCTTGAGGTGCGGAGCACTTTTATCCGTTACATCCTATGTAGTTTTTACAAACTATAATTAATTCCAAGATGCCTCTTCCCTCACATGAGGGTAAGACGACACCTTTACATAATGGTATTTTAAACAATATTGCAATTTTTTACAAAATTTCAACAGTTCAATCTACAGTTCAATCTACCCGGCTTTTCGTTGTCTTCTCTTCTACCATTCTTGATTGGGATGGTTATATGAGCCCCCCGAGCGCTTAGTCTTTGTTTGAAAAAAGATGAAGTGCTCGATACCAAGCCATCCTTATCAAGGAGGACTTAGTTTTGTCATTTTGCTCCTCGAGTACTTACGCTAAGTACTTTGCTTATATTTTGCATGTTTGTCCGAATCCTTCCTTATCTTGATATTAATAAAAATAGAATGCCTCCCGCCCACGTAGGGGATAAGGACAACACCCAAAACTTAAAGTAAGTTCAATTTGAACATTTTAAAGTAACTACAAATAGCATGATCAAACATAATTTTCTCGCTTTCAGCTCGCGTGATTCGGTAGTAATTATTCCCTGCACTGGTGTTGTTGTCGTAATCGGTGTCATGCTTTATCACATGTTTTTGTTGTAAGAACTTCAATCCTCACGACATTCAGTTCATAGTTACAAACAAAGCATTGTAGTCATATAACAAAGGTAGGAAATCTGTCAACATAGCGAGAATAAATCGATTTAATGTAGTCAGTTTTTACTTATCTTCTCATGACAGTCATTGACGTCTTTTAGCGAGATACTGGTGATTAGTAATCGTTGCCGACTTTGTTTGTGAATGAAACATATACCCTGGTTAATCGGTTGAGCATATCTATTTTCACCCTGTTGTTGACGCCATATTACGCAGGCATAATCACCATTAACTCAATGAACAAAGCGAAAACAACAATGTCTCATGTCGTAACCGTCTAATAGAGCCTTTGTATTTGACTTCTCATTGAATAGCTTTTAACTTTATCTCTGCACATTGAACCGTAAGTTACTTCTATGATGTAAGTCTAGTAGCATCATATTCTAATCGCATAATTAGAATGATATCTAAGTATGCATCTATATTATAATTTATTCATGGCTTCACTTTGAATTAACATAATCAAATCAGCATGTTTTAAAGCTAACTCACTAAACCATATGAATTCTTTCCCTCTGATTTATTATATCGGTATATGAATATCCCTAATAAAGAAATGATTTATCCACGTATAAGAACATAAAAACTTGCATCCTACTTTATATTACGGGCATAAGTGCTTTCGTGAAGTGAATGTCATAAGGTGTATAATGAATAACTTTTAAATTCCAACACATGCAATATAATATAAATAACTATTATACATTTCCTTCCTTTCATCAAACACATGGATAACAAGCTCGTATATGTTTTAAAGTAGTAAACCGAGTAGAAAGTTCTGTCAGTCAAATTCGGTGAAATGGAAACTTATACGAGTTTATATGACGACGTCGGAGGTTCTTTAGATAATACCCTTTGAATACTTCCATCAACTAGGGTGCGTTTCCGTTATTATAAATCCCGTTCATCTGCCAGGATTTGGAGATGTCAATTTCAACCGGAAATCCACTATGTTCCGAGTTAGAATCATGCCGACATCACCAATCCTCCGAACACAACCTTTGAGTTGGTGTCTTTACTAATAGGTTAGCATCAATGCCTTTTCCTAAACTTCTTATGTAACAGAAATATGTCAATTCGCTTATGTTCCATACAATGAGGTGCAAACAGACAATTGAAAATCATATGCTTTTTATTCTAGCAAAATTGGATAAGCAGTGAATCAAGTTATATAACATCGTTCTGATCCTTCAAAACACGGCATGTCGGCACTGTCTTCATGAGGTCACGCTTGGCCAGTGCACAACCTGAACCGAGATCCTCGATGTTAGATAAAATCGGTTGTACCGCGTATGTTGCAAGCTGGCGTTGCCTCGATTACATCCCGGCAGAATTCCTTTATTTCCGGAAATCCTTCTGTAAAACTATTACTTGAATAGTGCCTAAATTCAATACAATGCGTGAAATATTTAGTTAAGCACGAGTATAAGCTACTCATCTTTGAATGACGAAGTTGACAGTCTGACTCAATGATTCGAGCAACATTCAGATTGCAGCATGGCTAATCATAATTGAGCAGATCCACTGACTATTATCCACTGACTATCGTCGGACATGAACTTGCTCCTCGCAATCGGCCGGGACCTTTCAATCCTGACTGCAGCTCCATTAATCAATGTCCAGCTCTTCTCTTGTGTTTATCATGAGACTTTCCGCAATGTGTGACCGCGACTACCGGCTCCATTAATCACCAGCGATCTGCAGGATACTGCTGAAGGATTGTTCGGTGATACTACGCTTCCATCTTGATTGATAAATAAAGTTGTTACCATAAGAGAATCAACAACACAAATACCACGGAGAGATTAATAGCAATAATTAGCATTATAACCATTTTAATTAGAACACACCGGTGGTTGTGACTTGAAAATGACAAATACAAGGATTACTTATCTTTTAAATGGCGATGTCATAATTACGATTTTATTCTTGCTTGCCGACTTCACTAGATACCTCTGTATCATCTTGAAATGGACCCTAACAAAACATCTCATAACCGCTACGGCGATGCATTACGGCTTCTTGACCTCACGTCCAGAAGTTCTTTGTTGATTCATCTTGGTTTGTTCGAGTTAGACATAGTGTGACCTTTACCACCGTCAACAGTTGTTGTAAGCAATAGCAGTGTCATCGTAGCCACTGGCGACGTCATTCCCGCCGTTGAGACAAACATCACATGATATGAGTATCCTCCCGGTTTCGCTATCTTTCCCTGTATCCTCAAGCCGACCTCATTATTGTGAGCCTTCGATTTGTAACCGTTGTAACTATCAAAACTTTGACAAATCAAAAACGGAATCTTTATTCAGATTTCGGTTTTACCTTCACATAATGAATTCTCTAATAACCAACGACAATTAATTTATGATCTCCGTTTTTTTCTCTAATTAATCATGAAAATTCAAAGCGTATTCCATAAAGGAGAATAGCGAAATCTATTTAGGGATTGTCGTTACAACGATTCTGAAATTATAAGCGGAGATTTGTAATATGATCATTCTTTATTAATAATGATGAATCAACGAAATTTAAGACAATCACTTATCTTTTCTGCGATGTTGGTCTCATCATCCCATGCTTCATGCTTCATTTTTTCGATCAAGACATCTTGGCACAAGGGCCGTCTTGGGCGAAATGTTGACCTTTTTCGAGAATTGTACTCGAGTCATCGGCCAAGCATCATCGGTTAAATCGAGACTTGTCAGGGCGTACACCGCATCTGGTTGGGAGACCAGACCCATCTTGTGAAATTGACTCTTATGAACTTATCTTTTATCGACCTCTTGTATCATACTCTTGCCGTCGATGGTGATTTGAGTAGGATGGGCTTGATTAGTCTTGGCTCATCATCGTCAACGATGACCTTTAGTCTATCGACGATTTGGGTTTGAGTCGCCGACGATCGAATCTCTCATTTCTTGCTTTTATCGACTCTCTGATCGGAGCCATTGCATGTTTTCACAACATTCAAACACGTGGAGTTTCGACCCACTCTCTCCGACCTCCGACACGAGCAGCTTGTCCACCATTTTCATGATCCGGGCTTGGTGACTATTCCGGACATGGACTTATCTATAAATCGTCGGCGGGATCTTGAGTTTGATTGCGGCCTCCATTGGTGTCGGCTATTGCCAAAGGTGGCGGTTTGAAGCAACACTTTAACAGGTAGTAGACACACTAGACGCATACTTTTAGCATTGTACACTGAAGTAATGCTATGGACATGTACTATGTGTGCTTCATCGTACCAGATAATCTATGGACCTTAGTGAACTATTGATAAATAAAACATCGGTTTGATTTCATCGGAACCGTATGAAGGTTAACGTTTATGATACCTTGCCAGGCCTAAGGGCATTGCCTTCAAAGGACTATGGTGAGAACAGAGATTCAACGTGAATCACCTGGGGGAATGGTGATTGTTCAGGAACAATTTGTGTGGCCCAGGAAAGTTTTACCGGGGCCCCACGGTGGGCGCCAATGTTCTTGCAGGAAAAACTATATATATGATCTTAAGGGATTCGGAGGCTCATACGAAGGACGCATGGCCTCCAAGCTTCCGGTCTAGCTTACCCATGTTGGGGCCCTTATAGATGGAGTAGATATCCACTCTTTAGCGTGTAGTTTAGAGAGGGAATGAGAGAATGAATCCTTTTCCATGGCCCTAAGGCCTCCTTTTATAGCATAACAATCACTAATGAACATAATGATGTAACCGTCCACTTAATACTTGAAACCGCTACTTAATGATTTGTAACGTTCGTAACCGACCCATAAATAGCGTAACGGAGACCAATCCGACCCTCCTAGCCGGATAGAGCGTCGGGTCATATCCGGGCTGACCGGTCTCTTATCTGATCAGGAACTATGTCGGATAAGCGTCTCATATACGATCCGAGATCCATCCCGGATGTCTACAAACCCTCCTCCGGTCTTATATCTCGGCTGGGAAATTTATGCATGATCACATATAATTAGAAGCATGATAAGATATAGAAATAGTTTGGAATTATAAATGATATAAGTCAAATAGAGTATATCAACATGTATCAAAAGCTTACATACTTTAAATTAGCATTTAGTGTATAAATTCACACTTTAAGTTCATCACATAATCATTATACTCGCGTCAACACAAAACATCATATACCATCGCAATTCAACATCATTCATCAATTAAAACCCAATATTAAACAACTCAAACATAAACATAACCGACTCCATGAGACACGACTATATTATGCATGTGGTACCCGTCGCTTGCCCATAATTAGGAACACTTGGCATAAAGCCCATCGTCGCTTGGCATAAAAGCCCTCGTTAAGGCATAAAGCCCTCGCTATGCAATGTATGTGACTCGATAATAAAGACCACACAACAACACATCATCATCGCTCATCAAAATTTACATAAAGTCCACATCGCCATATTTATTCACATCAAATAAACATGTCATCGCATAGCATAAATAACAAGTATTCATACATAAATACACCGTCGATCAGCACACGGTAACAGCAAGTCATGACATATAACGTTAATTACAACACATGAAATTAACTTACAACAAGTATACACAACGGATAAATACGAATTTCTATGAATCCCTACATACGAAATCAAATCAATCCTTGGGATCTCAACTCGGTTTAAAAATATTATCAACAGATAGTACTCGTTCTAAGCTTTCCAACGATACTAACTGATCAGTGGTTTTTACACGGTTATTTAGCATTGAATTTCGTTATCGTTTCTTTTATTTGTCTAATGTTATATGTCATTTTACCATATTTTACGCTTTGGTTATGTGTTTGAGTGTTTTCAGGGTCCAAAGAATAAAATGAGACAAATCGGGGCAAAAGAAGTGCAAAAATCAGAATATGGGAGACTACAGATACATCAACACGGGCCCCCGTATTAATCAACACGGCCCGTGTCGAAAAGCCACAAGAAAACGCAAAAACACCAAAGTCAGTGAATCAACACGGGCACCCGTGTTAATCAACATTGCACGTGTTGATTGACCTGGAAGCAAATATTTCTTATTCAAGAGGTCAACACGGGCACCCGTGTTAATCAACACGGCCCGTGTTGATGAACGCATGTGAAAACTTCACTTTTACCATTCTCATTAATTCTAATCATCATCAACCTCATAATCCCTACACCAAATTCAAATTTTCTAAACATTTTCAATAATCAACCAACCAAACCCTATAAACCATCTATCAATTTTCCCCCAATCCAAACTACAACCACCAAACCCTAACTATATGAGATAGAAATCAAACCCCTTACCTAGCAAGCTTTGAGTGTTCTTGATGATTCTTCAAACCAAGCCTTGCTCTTCTTCTTACTCTCCTCTTCTTACTCTACCAAAGCCCTAACTTTTCTCCTTAGCTTCTATACTTAGTGTTTTGGTGTTATTATAGGAAAATGAAGAAACAAATGCTTTTATAGAAATGTTGTCTTACTAACTAAGGGTGAGAAGTCCAATTCTCCCCAATTGCTCCCACACCCCTCTTCTATTCCTAACACACTAATTATATCATTAACTCAATCTATTAATATAATTCCGGGGAATTAAATATCGGTCCGAATAATATTTTACCGAAAGGAGCGTTAAAATATATTAATAGATATCTCAATTAATATAATTATTCTCGTCGCCAAAAAAAACGTCAAACGGTAAATCAAAAATATTAATATAATATAATATTAAATAAAACGGGCGTTACAGCTTGCATGGGCTATCTTGGACCTCAAGATAAGTAGAAACCAAGCCCAACTTGTCTTAAACCTTGCCTTTGTATTTTATTTAAATTAAAATTGAATTTAATGCTTTAAATCCAAAATAAATTAAATAAATTGGAAAATAGGCGTGGCAAGGAGCATAAATACCATGGATAATGTTAAGATCTAGTTTGGATCATAAAATTATAAGCCCATTTGAAAAATATTTGCATTTGTCAAGTATTTCTGTTTGTGCACCTCCTCAAAAATGCTCAACTTGCACAATGTGTATCTTGCTCAATGTTTAACATTTTTGGGTGTTCTTGGACTTTTTAGAAAGCTCAAGGTGTCTTATAAACAGCCTTTTTGGTTTCATCTTCATTGGAGTTTTCATGCTCATGAACACTTCTTTTCAAAAAGATGACTTTTTGTTGACTTTTAAATGGACCTGTAATGTTTTGATCCATAACTTCCAAATGAAACATTTTCTGCCCAAGCTTGTGAGACATGAAGTTGTAGAGAATTGAATTCTCTTCAAAATGATCTGTGGTGGAAAAATTTCTGGTAAAGTATGTGAAAGTTATGCCTGGTCAAAGTTCTGTTGACTTTTGTCTAATACAACTGATTTTCATCCATTTGAGTAATTGTCTGAGCAAACTTGACTTGTGAGGCTTGAATTTTGACATGGAGATTCTTTGAAGCATATGATGAGACATGATGAACACTTGAAATGTTGGAGACCCTCCTTGACTTGAGAATGGCCAAACCCTAGTTTGGGTTGATTGCTTAGGAGAGGGTTTGTCTGATCAACCCCTTGTGAAATCCTTGAGTATGGATATGTGAATTGTCTTGAGAAGTGCGAGGGAAAATTTTGGGGTATAATAGGACGCTTGAATCTCATGAAAAAAGGATGAATGAAAGAGCTGCAGGAAAATCAAAGAGTGATGTGGATCTGCAGGCTCAAGACAAGAAAGGAAAGGAAAGTGGTTCTATAGAGGTAGTGGAGGCTACAACAATTCGACTGGCAGAGGAAACCAGAACGAAGGAAACATGTTGAATCAGAGAAGACCATACCAAAGCATCCAAAGGGGTGATGTTTTAAATAGAGGAAGATGTGGTGGTCGAAAGTCTTACAAGTGTCACATTCAATGTTACACTTGTCAAAAGTATGGTCACTATTTGAGTGATTGTCCATAGAAGCGAAAGGAAAAAGAAAGTGATGCAAAGCTCGCTAAGTATAAAGAAGAAGAGATGATGTTGATGGTCACAACAAGAGATGAAGAAAAATCCAAGGATCAATGGTACTTGGAATTAGGATGTTAATGACATATGTCTGGAAGAAAAGATTGGTTTGTCAATCTAAAGCCCTCAATGAAGAACATGGTAAAATTTTCAAATGATAATACTCTAGCAGCTGAAGGTATTGGACATGATACGATCACGAGGAAAGATGTTAAAAGGTTAGTAATTTCAAATGTGTTATACATTCTAGGCATGAAGAGCAACTTGCTTAGTATAGGGAAGTTGGTCAAAAGGAATTACAAGGTGACTATCAAAGACAAGATGATGAGAGTCTTCGACGCGAATGGAAGATTAATCTTGAAGGCTCATATGTCCCAGAATAGAACATTCAAGATTGAACTTAATGTGATGGAGCACAAGTGCCTTTCGACTGCAGCTAGCAGAGATGAAAAGATATGGCACTATCGACTAGACCATCTCAACTTCAGAGACATCAGAGATTTAAAGAGGAAGAATATGGTTTCAGGATTTCCAGTAATCGACATTCCAAACGATGTGTGTGAAGAATGTGTGCAAGCAAAGCAACACAAGAACAACTTCAACAAGGATGCAGGAAGCAAGTCGAAGACTATTCTCGAAGTCATATACTATGATGTATGTGGACCAATCTAGGTGGATTTTTTTGGAGGTAATAAATACTTTGTCACGTTCATAGATGATTTCAATCAAAAACTATGGACTTACATGATCAAGAAGAAAAGTGAAGTAATTGAGGTATTTTCCAAGTTTAAGTCTATGTTCGAACGACAAAGTGGTCGAAAGCTCGAAGTTTTGAGAACCGATAGTGGTGGAGAGTATGTGTCGAAAGACTTCGACAGGTTATGTGAAAAAGAAGGGATTGTGCATGAGGTAGTGCCACCCCACACTGTACAACAGAATGGGACTGCAGAAAGGAAGAATCGAACCATCATGAATATGGCTCGAAGTATGTTGAAAGACAAGAATTTACCTAAAGAGTTTTGGGGTGAAGCTGTGTCTACTGCAACCTATATTTTGAACAGATGTCCAACGTAAAAGCTAGAAGGGATTACTCCAGAAGAATGTTGGTCTGGTGTAAAACCTAGTTTGATTCATCTAAAGGTATTTAGATCTATAGCACATAGACATGTGCTAGATCAATTGAGAAGAAAACTTGATGACAAGTTGTAACACGGTGGGAGAACTGACTTGTTTGTTTTGCGTTTGATTGCAAATGTTGCGGATAGCAAGAGTCGCCACTGACTTTTCTTTTATCCAATTAAGGGAAGGCGAAAAGAATAGGAAAAGACCTTCGTTAGATTCTGAGTAAGGGAGGTGATTATGAAAAGGGAAGGTGTTAGCACCCTTTCCATCCGTAGTTATCTACGGGCTCTTAATTGCTTAGCTCACTTTAATTGCTTTTTTGTGTGTGTGTTTGAAAAGATTTTTGAAAAAGGAATTTCGCTTTGACTTCGTAATGATTCACGCTGGAATGTATACGAAGTGTTTGGAAAGGACTTTGTAATGATTCACGCTGGAATGTATACAAAGTGTTTTGAAAAGAATATTTTTGAAAGTGTGAGGTATGAAAAGTGTTTTGATTGAGAAAGCAAAAGAGACTTAATACCTACTCAGAATGGTCGTTTCCGTGTTATTTAGCTTTACTTTAGAATAAGGCCATTCGTACCATTGGTTGATAGGTAACCTTATTCGTTGGATGTAAAAGGGACATCGGATGGTCATAGAAGACAACTTGTAGGGATATCCTAGCATATTTGTAGGGACGATCATCACTTTTCGTAGGTAACAACCGAGGGACGAGATCATATATTCGTAGGCAACATCAAGAGACTATGATTTTTTAAGTCGAAGGGACTATGATGATATATTGTAGGCAACCGTGCTAAGATATCCCTACGTTCGAGGGACTTGACTATTATTCGTAAGGCAACGAGAGAGGATACCCTAAGGGGGGTGCATGTGTGAAGAGAGTGTGTTACATTCAGATATTTATCTTATGATTACTGATCTATGTTGATTTTTATCTTGCCATACACGCCTAGTTACTAGCAGTTTAATAGGTGCGGAAAATAAATTGCGGAAATGTAAAGTGCGGAAAAGTAAATCCTACACTATTACATGGCTTTGGGAAATGTACATAATAGGTGGTGCGGAAAGTAAAAGCAGAAATATAAATCTACGCTATTATAGAATAAAACTTTGCGACCTATACATCCTTTCTAATATTTAAATGTAAAAGAAATAAATAGAAGAAAAATAGTCTAAGTGAATACCTAAATCCTACTTGCAAAAAGGAAAATATTTTTGGGATTTTTGAAGGTTGATTTTAATGTAAAAAAATCCTAATTCTAATTGATTTTAATTAAAAAAAAGCTTAATTTAAATTAAATGATAAACCTAAATTAAACTAATTAAATTAATTAATTAAGAAAAAATATGGAGAGAATTATTTGTGAAATTAGTCCTAATTAATTTAATTGTTTAACCTAATTACTAATTAATTAATTGAAATAATTAAAAGAAAGAAAATAAGAAAATAAACAGCAGGAAAAAAAGGGTTTCCGTCAGAGGCTCTGACAGAAATTGGCACAGAAGCTAGTCCTTCTATGAGTGACGCGCCTTGGACATCCAGAAGCTGGAGCTTCTAGAAGGGATCCTTCTGAGGGTGTCCAGAAGCTGGGGCTTCTGGAGATGAAACTTCTGAAAGGGTCCAGAAGCTGGAGCTTCTGGAGATGAAACTTCTGAAAGGGTCCAGGAGCTGGAGCTTCTGGAGATTCTGCATCTGGGGGTCCAGAATCTGAAGCTTCTGAAGATCTGCTGCTGGCGACGTGGAGCTTCTGGAGGTGTTCCTTCTGGAAACTCTGAGACTTGTGTTAAAAAGAAAATTGGAAAAAGCAGTAAAAGGTGGAGTTCAAACCAACAACCTAAGGCAAAGAGAGAGACATAGCGCGCGCAAGGTAGACCGCTGGGGAGGTGATACATCCATTCATATTGCTGGAATCATAAGTATGTATGTGTTACCTGTTCCTGAGTCAGAAGCGCCGGAGCAAGGCTTCGGTCGTCTTCTCCGGCCATCTGGAATTTAGATCCTACAAAATAGTCAAGATAAATGAAAATAAAGGACCCTACCCCCTAATTTGAACCCCAGGAATCTAATGATGGTGTTTTTATAGCCTAAAAGTCCCTGTATCAGTGGTTCGAAGCTGACAGCTTCCTATGCCCTAACAATGGCATCATAGGATCTAA
Organism: Vicia sativa; assembly: GCA_021764765.1. NCBI lineage: Eukaryota > Viridiplantae > Streptophyta > Magnoliopsida > Fabales > Fabaceae > Vicia > Vicia sativa. The sequence continues at coordinate 247,444,397 of CM038792.1, forward strand.
GCCCTAAAGCTCACATGTAACACGTTGTACCTGTTCTAAATAACATCCTGAGATCAAACAAACAAACAAAAACAATGCATGGATTGAGAGAAACGATTTTGAGACATTTACCAAATCGGAAAAGCTTGGAAAGCTTGATCTGGAGCGTTTTGGGATCGTGTAATGATGTGAATCGAACCTTGGGAACTTTAGGAACACGAATGGATGGCTAGAATGGCTTGAAACTGCCTGGAGATTAAAACACGATTTTGCAAGTTTGAGAAAAATTTGAGAGATTTCTAGGGTTTGTAGGAGGCTAGAAATCCGTGTAAGAGGCTGGCAAATCGTCCCTTTGTCTTGTGAAGGTGTTAAGTATATATAGAGGAGTGGAAATAGGTCAAGACTTTAAGAGAAAATATTTTCTTTAAATGGAGAATATTTGATTGGAAATTTGCATGAAATCTTTCCAAATTTGCTCAATCTTTCCCTTAATCTTCTTGCACGAAATTGACAGCCCTCTTGGGCTTCCTTGGTCCTCAAGACATGTACAAATCAAGCCCACCTTGTAATAATAATTATTCTTTTATTTAATTAAATTAAATTTGAATTTAAGCCATTTAATTCAAAAATAAATAAATAAAAAAGATAAGAGGCGTGGAATGAGGTATAAAAGTCATGGATAATCTTATAATCAAGTTTGGATCATAAAATTTTAAGCCCATTTGAAAAATATTTGCTTTTGGAAGGTATTTTTCTTCATGCACCTCCTCAAAAATGTTCAACTTGCACAACTTGTATCTTGCTCAATTTTTAATATTTTTGGGTGTTCTTGGACTTTTTAGAAAGCTCAATATGTCTTCTAAACATCACTTTTAGTTTCATATTCAATGAAGTTTCCATTCTCAAGAACACTTCTTTGCAAAAAGATGACTTTTTGTTGACTTTTTAAAAGGACCTGTAATGTTTTGATCCATAACTTCCAAATGAAGCATTTTCAGCCCAAGCCTGTGAGACATGAAGTTGTAGAGAATTGAATTCTCTTTAAAATGAGCTTTGGTGGAAAAATTTATGATAAAGTATGTGAAAGTTATGCTTGGTCAAAGTTCTGTTGACTTTTGCCTAAAGAGCCATAATTTAGAAACTTTGACCTTTGATCAGATCTTGACTTTTCTTGATGAATCATGATCAACCCTTGATTAAATGATGAATATTACTTCAAAATATTGATGTTGACCAAAAATTATGAAGTTTGACTATATGATGACCACAATTGACTTTTTGTCCAATACAACTAATTTTCAACCATCTGAGCAAATGGATGAGCAATTTTGACTTGGAAGGCTTGAAACTTGACATGTTGATCCTTTGAAGCATATGGTGATGTATGATGACCACCTAGAGCACTGGAGGTCCATCTTGACTTGAGATATGAAAAATCCTTGTTTGGATTGATTGCTTAGGAGAGGGTTTATTTGATCAAACCTTGTGAAATCCTTGAGTATGGAGTTATGGATTGTCTTGAGAAGTAGGAGGGGAAATTTTAGGGTATAACAGTTGCCCCTGTTCAATATTCTTGTACCAGAAGGGTTAGATTGATATGCTTGCCTTTCGTGACCTGAATATAGAAGATGATTGAACACTCGAGTACACCATAAAATTTGCACTCGCTGTTGTATGGAATAGGCTTATAGATGCCATTAGGAAAAGTTGATGTTGGAGAGTGAGTCGTATGCTAGACTCTGTATTCGTCTTTTGGATGAAAGAGAAAACAGAGATGGGCTTAAGATGCCATCCGGAGAGATGAAGATGTGTAGTCGGAGATGGGCGTAAGATGCCATTTGGAGAGATGAAGATGTGTAGTCGGAGATGGGCTTAAGATGCCATCTGGAGAGATGAAGATGTGTAGTCAGAGATGGTCTTAAAGATGCCATCCGGGAGATTGATAATAAGGGAGAGTCAGAATAAACCTTCATCTTGGCTACTTCTGAGATGAATACTTGTCAGCATGCAGATAGTTTTCCCATCTTGTTTCGGGTGTTGATCCATGATTCGTTGTCTGGAAATAATTTGCATGGTCATTCAGATAGTTCTCTCGTCTTGTTTCGGGTATTAATCTTTGACCTTATGTTTGGGAGATAGCTGCTACTTGTTGGGGAATTTTAACTTGAAAGGATACGATTAGTTTTATGCAGATTATGATGCATGAGAATATATGATAATGCTTGTGAATGCACATGTTATGACTTTTAGGTATAATGCATGAATGTAGATGTTATGGTATTTCAAAACATATCCATCTTGAAGAAGATGGGAACGCTCTGTTAGAGATCTTTGATTTCTGCTTTGAGATGAGGTTGTTGAAGACCTTGGCTAGGGATTAAAAGATGATTTAGATTCCTCCGATGCACTATCTGACCAAGTTTCGAGTCTGGATATTAGTGCTGCTGGAAGAATAACAATGATTGAAAGATACTCGGCTGGGGGTCTTGCCGCATAGACCCTACTGGGGACAACATGATGAAGCCTGATAGGATCACTGCTCGAGGACCAATGTGATGGAGTTGATAGGATCACTGCTCGGGGACCAATGTGATGAAGTCTGATAGGATCACTGCTCGGGGACCAATGTGATGGAGTTGATAGGATCACTGCTCGGGGACCAATGTGATGATGTCCGATAGGATCACTGCTCGGGGACTAATGTGATGAAGTTGATAGGATCACTGCTCGGGGACCAATGTGATGGAGTTGATAGGATCACTGCTCAAGGACCAATATGATGAAGTCTGATAGGATTACTGCTCGGGGACTAATGTGATGAAGTTGATAGGATCACTACTCGGGGACTAACGTGATGGAGTTGAAGCTGATGAAGCTGATAGGATCACTGCTTGGGGACTAACATGATGAAGTTGAAGCTGATGAAGCTGATAGGATCACTTGAGGTGATGAGTCTGATAGGATCACTTGAGGTGATGAGTCTGATAAGATCACTTAAGGTGATGAATCTGATGAAGTTGAAGTGTTAGTACACTGTTTGGAGGAGATGATAAAGTAATACTTCGCTGGAGAAGATTTTGTCTTTGTAGGGAGAGCAATGTCTCTGTGGGGATTGATTATCCTGTGGATGTATTTCTTATGAAAGTGACTCTGCGGGGATGCATTGGTGACTTTAGTCGTCATCTCAATTCCTAGAGCCTGTAGTAATTACCGTTTTTGTTCGCTTTTCATATGTTTGTGAACAAATGTTTATTGTCAGATGCATATAATCATTCAAAGCATTCATTGGAATTTATGCAAACAACAATAAAATTAGAAAAGTAATTTGCATTGAATTTGAAAAAGTGGCCTATAGTCAGGAAATTTGTATACAAGAGACGAACATCCTAGTAAGAGGAAATTGTCGGAATAGTAAAAATCTATGCGGAAACAATCTCGTCAGGTTTCAACTATGCTATTGCTCATATATTTTTGAATATCTCATCTCCTCGCTGTTAGAAGAAAGTGATTGAACTGATTTGCGCCATTCGAATCTTGAGTGCTGATGGTAGTGTAGTTTGTAAGTAGGTGATCTGGGCGAGACATAGTCATACGCTTAAATCCCTAATTTTTTCCTAGACCTCCCTTTCGGGTTTCAAGTCTACCGAGATACCCTATTTTGCCCAAGCCGCCTTCGTAGGTTTTCGACTTGCCGGGTGTACATATTTTCTATATCCTTAACTTTTGCCCGAACCTTTTGGTTTTCCAGGACGCCCTTATTTTTGCCTAGGTCGGTCGACCTAGTGGGTCTCGTTCATGCGTAGTATTTTTTAACTATTTATGCGTACATAGGGTGTGGGAAGTCTTCTCCATCCATAGTGCTTAGTATCATAGCTCCGCCGGAAAACACTGTCTTGACCACAAATGGTCCCTCATAGGTGGGAGTCCATTTGTCCCTGGGATCACCTTGTAGAAGGAGGATGCGCTTGACTTCTAGATCACCGACTTGGTAGACTCAGTGCTTGACTTTCTTGTTGAATGCTCTGATCATTCGCTTCTGGTAGATCTGTCCATGGCAGATGGTTGCGAGCCGTTTTTCGTCGATCAAGTTGATCTGGTCAAGGCTAGTCTGGACCCATTCTTCTTCGCCCAATTTTGGGTTCTCGAGGACTCTGGTTGAGGGTATCTAAACCTCAATTGACAGTACTTCTTCCATACCATATATAAGAAAGAAGGGGGTTGCCCCTGTAGATGTTTGTACTGTAGTGCGATAACTGTGGAGAGCAAATGGAAACATCTCATGCCAATCCTTATAGGTCATTGTCATCTTTTGTATGATCTTCTTGAGATTCTTATTGGCGGCTTCCACTACGACGTTCATTTTCGGCTGATATGGAGAACAATTGTGATGCTTAATCTTGAACTGCGTGTAGAGCTCGGTGATCATTTTGTTATTGAGATTGGTACCATTTTCCGTGATGATCCTTTCGGGGATGCCATACCGATAAATAAGATTGTGCTTGATGAATCGAGCCACAACATTCTTGGTAACAGATGTGAACGAGGCTCCTTCTACCCACTTGGTAAAGTAGTCAATAAGAACAAGGATGAAACGATGTCCATTGGAAGCGATGGGTTTGATCTCTCCAATCATATCAGTGCCCCACATTACGAAAGGCCATGGAGCAGTCAGAACATTCAATGGAACTGGAGGTACGTGTACTCTATCTGCGTATATCTGGCATTTGTGACAATATCGAGCATAGTGATGACAATCAGCTTCCGTAGTGGACCAATAGTAACCTGCCTTTAGAATATTTGTAGCCATTGTATGTCCACTGGAGTGGACCAAAGATGAGTCTCCATACACTTGCAAGAATTTGATTCTTTGGTCAATAGCAGCCTTGATACCCATGATGCATGCTTCGTATTCGACCATGTTGTTAGTGCAGTCGCAACATAGTCTGGCGGTGAAAGGCATGTGTCCGCCTGTAGGAGATGTAATGATGGAGCCAATGCCATTGCCAAGTGCGTTTAAGGCTTCATTAAAGACCATGGTCCATCGGGATCCTAGTTCGGGTCCTTCGTTTGGTTCTGGTTCTTCGCAATCAGTGACTAGCAAAACATCCTCGTATGGAAACTCGAAGTGCATAGATTCATAGTCATCTATAGCTTGATGAGCCAAATGATCGGCTACTACACTTCCTTTGATCGCCTTCTCAGTAGTATATTGGATATCGTATTCAGTCAAGATCATTTGCCATCTTGCTATTCTTCCGGAGAGAGCAGGTTTCTCGAATATGTATTTTATCGGATCCATCTTAGAGATTAACAAGGTAGTGTGAGTAAACATATACTGTCTTAGTCGAGCACCCAAGCCAAAGCGCTGCAAGTTTTCTCGTGCTGTGAGTATCTTGTTTCACAGTCGGTAAAATTTTTGCTAAGGTAGTATATTGCGTACTCTTTTTGACCAGACTCGTCATGTTGCCCCAAAACACACCCCATTGAGTTATCTAATACTGTCAAGTACATGATAAGAGGTCTTTCTTTGACTGGTGGCATCGGGATAGGAGGATTTTGTAGGTACTCCTTGATTTTGTCAAAAGCTGTCTGGCAATCGTCGTTCCATTCCACTACTTGATCTTTCTTCAGCAACTTGAAGATTGGCTCACAAGTAGCAGTTAGATGTGCGATGAATCTGGCAATGTAGTTTAAACGTCCCAAGAAACCTCTGACTTCCTTCTCGGTGTGGGGAGCTGGCATTTCTTGAATAGCTTTAACCTTGGCAGGGTCAACCTCAATACCTTTACCGCTAACAACAAATCCCAAGAGTTTACCAGATCTGACTCCAAAGGTGCACTTGTTAGGATTGAGTCTTAGTCTGTATTTCTTCAGTCTATCAAATAGCTTTCGCAAATGATCTAGATGTTCTTCTTCAGTTTGTGATCGAGCTATCATGTCGTCGATGTAGACCTCTATCTCATGATGGATCATGTCATTAAACAAAATACCATGGCAAGTTAATTGTGGCGCCAGCGTTCTTCAGACCGAACGACATGACATTGTAGCAGAATGTGCCCCACTATGTAACGAAAGTAGTCTTTTCCATGTCTTCGGGAGCCATTTTTATCTGATTGTAACCAGAGAAACCATCCATGAAAGAGAAAACTTTATGTTGAGCAGTGTTATCAACCAAAACATCAATATGTGGAAGTGCAAAATCGTCTTTCGGACTTGCTCTGTTCAGATCTATGTAGTCTATACACATTCGCGCTTTACCATCTCTCTTTGGCATGGGCACCACGTTTGCAACCCACTGTGGATAAGAAGTAACTTCTAGGAAACCGATATTGAACTATTTCATAACTTCTGCTTTGATTTTCTCTGACATCTCAGGACGCATACGACGAACCTTCTGCTTCGCAGGGAGAAAACCTTCTTTTGTTGGTAGTCGGTGTACCACAATGCCAATGTCTAAACCTGGCATGTCTTCGTAGGACCAAGCAAAAACCTCGATATAGTCTCGTAGCATCTGGACCAATCTCTCTTTGACATTGTTTTCAAGACCCGCTCCTATCTTGATTTCCTTTTTGTCTTCGTTAGTACCTAGATTCACTGCCTCGACTGGCTCTTCATGTGGATGTATAACTTGTTCTTCCTGTTGTAGTAGTCTGACAAGTTCTCCTGGCACTTCACAATCTTCCTCACCTTTGTCTTCGGCTTGGTAGATCGGATTATCGAAGTTATATTTAGCAATAACAGAGCTGTTATCGACGAGATTCAGAGTGAATTTGCAGTGTATCATGTGGGTGTGTGTAAGAACACATAGCTTTTTGAAGGGTGATAAAGTAAAAGAAAAGAAAGAGCATAGTATTTAAATGCAAAGTCCAATGATTTTATTGAATGAAAATATGCAAATGACAAATGATAACCCTCACAAACGAGCCATGGTTTCCCAGGCAAGGCACTAGGCTTAAAGTTTATTGTTCAAAGTGTAAAAAGCGAAAAGCATAATAGAAAAAAGCAATTACTCCTGTCTAAAGGAGATTGGTATAACATCTTCAGTCATCCAATTGTTGAGTCTGTCGCCTGGAGTTGGGAAGATCTAATTAATGTCGAAGTTGTTGTCGTCGTCTTCTATAGCATGGATTCCGCTTTTGTTGATGTGGAAAGGAAGTTTGCCGGCACGTTCGCATCGTATCATCTTTTTGCCTTTGATAGTGAAGCCTAAACTAGTCTTGTCAGATTTGAATGGGAGATCGGGGAGCTGACCCTAAACAGTACAATCTCCTTCTTTAACCGCAGCTTTAGCGTCTTTCAGTGAGGTCATCTTCTGTGGAACTCTAGTGACTTCAGGAGTGATAGGGGATTCAACATGCATGACTCGTGGAATTGCTTCGAAAGCTTGACAAGGGGTTTCGATGAATTCATCCTCCATTTCGAGGTATCAGAATGACTGCAGATGGCTTACCATATATTCTTCTTCATCGCATACTGTAACAATCTTCCCCTTCATTGGGTACTTCAGCTTCTGATGTAGGGTAGAGGTGACAGCGCCTGCCCCATGTATCCAAGGGCGTCCAAGTAGGAAAGAATAAGGTGGGCGAATGTCCATGACAAAGAAATTAGAGTCAAAAGTCTGGGAACCGACTTTAACTGGCAGGATGAGCTCTCCAAGTACTGTTTGTTTAGAACCATCGAAAGCTCTTACAATTATGTCACTGGGCTTCATGACCACTCCTTCAGCATTAAGTCGGTCAAAAGCACTCTTCGGCAGAACATTCAGAGCAGAACCAGTATCCACCAATACGTGAGACAATGTAGTGCCCTTGCATTCAATGGAGATGTGCAAGGCTTTGTTGTGCTTCTTTCTGGCAGGAGTTAAATCAGCATCAGAGAAGCCTAAACCATTGTTGACGGTCAGGCTGGCAATACAAACTTCGAATTGATCAATAGTAGTGTCTTGCGGTATGTGAGCATTCTTCAAGAATTTTACCAAGGCTTTAGCATTAGCCTCAGAACACAATAGTAGAGCTAGCATGTATATCTTGGACGGAGTTTGTCCCAACTATTCCACAATATTGTAGTCACTCTGCTTGATGATCTTCAGAATTTCCCCTATTTCTTGCTTGGAGGTGTCTTCAGCAACTTCCTTTGGTACTTCTGTCTGAGCAGGATGAGTTATTGGTTCTTTCCCTCTAGCTTTGGGAACTGGTTCGATAGCACGAATACGAACTGGTGTAGTAGTATCCTCTGGAGGAGAGATCTCTGGAGAAAATACTCTTCCAGTTCTGGTCACCTTGCTTGATCCGGTGATGTTGTTGATGTCAGGATTGGTAGCTTCAGCTGCAATGTCTTCAATGGTCAAAGGTTCTTGCTTGACGCCATGATAGTAAACTTCAGCTCCATAATTCCAAGGTATAGCTTTGTCAGAGGAATATGGAACTGGCCTGGGAGAGGTAATAATGAGAGGTGCCACCCTAGGCGCAAGATCAGCAGAGGTGATCCTTATTGTGTTCACATTAGTATAGTCTTCTGGGAAATCGTATCCCCACCCGGTTGCCTTGACATCTACGATAGGAATCTTGTAGCTTTCAGGAGCGGTATATTTAACCATGAAATCAAACTTTCAACTTGGTTGCCCCAAGGTATCCCAGACTTCTGGTATGGCTTCACTTATGTCTTCGATCTTCAGATTCTTAGAAATTTCTTCGCACGGATTCTCCACAGACGGAGGTTTCAGAAATAGCACTTCTTGGTTGTCCATCATGCGTTGAATAAGCCTTTTCAACCAAGCACATCCGTCAGATTCAGATGCACACCAACGACAGTCATCAGGGCATCCTGGAAATACACGGGCTTGCAGCAAATCTTTCTTAACAATCATTAGAGGAACAGTCACTTTGTTCACGTCGTAAATATAGGAGTCTCCGTAAATTGTCTTCGTGGCGCGTTCTGGCTACGCGCGTTGTCTCGTTGAGGTTGTGCTGGTGTGGGATTGGAGATCACTAATTCCCTCATAGATTGAGTGCGATCAACTTTGGCACGACTCTTCTGATCATACACAGCATTGGCTTCTTTCTTGCCACCAAAGGATCTCTTTGCATCATTTGAAGATGACTCTACTTGAATCTTTCCGCTCTTGATTCCAGCTTCGATATGTTTGCTTGTTAATATCATCTCGGTGAATCCAACTGAAGAGTTTTCAATCAGATGATTGAAGAATGGGCCCGTCAATGTTCCCATAAACATGTCAACCAACTCCCTATTGGACAAGGGTGGTTGAACTCTGCCTGCTAGATCTCTCCATTTCTGAGCATATTCTTTGAACTTCTCGTCACGACCCAGAGACATGCTCTTTAGTTGCATGTGAGTGGGTGCCAATTCAGCATTGTACTGGTACTTCTTGTAGAAAGCATCTGCTAAGTCATTCCAGGTATGAATATGGGTATTCTCTAGCTGGTAATATCACTCCAACTGAGTTCCGGATAAACTCCCTTGAAAGAAATGGATCCACAATTTCCTGTCTTCAGTATGAGGATGGATGTTCTGAACATAGGACTTCAAATGCAGCTTCGGGAAAGAAGTGCCATCATACTTGGCAAAGGTAAGAACCTTGAATTTGCGGGGAATTACCACGCCAGGAACAAGACTCAGATCGTCAAAGTTCAGCCCGGACAACTTCAGATTTTCCACAGCATTCAGACGGTCTTCAAGCTGTTTGTACTTTTCGTTGTCGGGAGGATACTGCTCATTCACATAGCCTTCATCTTTGTTTTCAGACTCATGATGGCTTCCTTCACTGTTCTTGATATTTCCCTCAGTTTCACCGCTCTTGTCTGAGAGTTCGAACTGACTGACCACCCTAGCTGCACCCTTATGATTTCTTCCCATGTTGAGGATACCAATGGTCTTCTTCTTTCTGGTGATGAGATTCTTCAGGTCTTTCTGGCCTTGGACCAAGTTGGTGAATATCTCCTGGAATTGAGCATTCTGAGCCTGGAGATCTTTGACAATTTGTTCAAGAGCCATTTCTGCTGAAATAAACAGCGTGAGAATAAGAAAAACCGGTCTTCAACGTACCTGTTATGAAATGTTATGCCATGATATGCGATGTTATGCAATGCAATGTTTTCAAGGACCTTAGGAATTTAAATTTGTTAGACAAAGAAGAACAAACTTTTATTAGTTTCTCTTTATTAAGTATAAAAGAAAGTTTTTAAACAAAAAGAAATCCCTAAAGCTTTCAGGTCTCCCATGGGCGCTTCCTCTTTGTGTTGAAGTAGGTGTTGATGCTTCGCTCCTCGTGAAGTAGCTTTGTCAACTCTAATACCTTCTTCTCGCTTGCATAACACTGAGCTTAGAATGTATCCCTTTCTTCTTTAAGTTGAATCCAAGATCTCTTCAAGTCTTCAAAATCAGTAGGCATGTCCGGATGGAGAATGGTATAGGGTTCGTCACCTATAGCTACAGGTTCCATAATCACTGGTAGAATAGCTGTAAACGACATCATGAGGTTTTGAGCTCGTGATCGAACCCATTTGAGGTAAGGTTCCCAAGGAATGGAATTTTTGTGCCCCAAGGTCTTGGTGTCAATCTTCTTTACCATGCCCCAAGCGTGCACAAATCTTTGACGGTAGTTCTGGAGATCATTGTTGTAGTCAAACATAATGTCTTGGAGAGACATATAATGAGGACCATCTCTTCGAGAATAACCAAACTGACGCAGAGCTAGATAAGGGTTGTAGGTGATACCTCCCCTTATGCCAAGGAGTGGTACATTAGGGGATTCTCCACAACGCTCAATAAAAGTGAAGTCCTTTTGAGGAAAAAGATACCAACGAATATCTGAATGAGAGAGTGACATCAGCCTTTGAGACCATTTCAATCTTTGCTCGTTCTTCATTACTGATTGAGGAAGGTGAGAAATAAACCACCTGGAAAGTAACGGTATGCAACACATGAGAGTTCCTTGTCTTTCGATAGTACGAGTGTGGAGAGAATGGAGGATGTCTCTAAGTAAGGTAGGCACTGGATTACGAGTGAGGAATATCTTGATGGCATTCACGTCTATGAACTGATCCGTATTAGGAAATAGTACCAAACCATAGATTAGCAAGGCCAAAATGTCTTCGAATGCATGGAAAGTCATAGCCTTTAGGAATTCTCGAGCTTTCTTTATTAGAAACTTAGCAAGCAAACCCTTAACTCTTCTTCTTGTCTCCCAATTAGTTTCAATGTCTGATCGCTTCAAATGTAATGCTGATGCGATGTCTTCGTATTTCGAAGCTTTTTATGAACCGGTGAATGGTATCTGATCAAGGATAGGCATCCCAAGTAGGTTAGAGAATTCTTCCAAGGTAGGCACCAACTGATAATCTGGGAATGTAAAGGAGTGATGTTTTGGATCGAAGAACTGGAATACGACGTGCGTCATATCTTCTTCAAAACCGGAGATAACCAAGTCAAGTAGATAACCATATCTTTTGATGAACTGAGCATGATCAGGAATTTCTGAAAATAATTCTTTGAGTTGATAAGGTATACCCATGAACTTGATTCGAATGGTCTTTCTAGAAGCCATAGTTCCTCCAAAAAAAAGCAAAGATAAATCCCTAGGTCCTTGAAATTGTTAGAAATGATATGATGATGTTATGATGTTATGATGTCATGATGTCATGTTTAAAACAAGTAGCAATCACAAACAATTCACACAATAGCCCTAGGTTTAAGGCTTGCATGAGGTATAGGTGTCTACCCTACCAAAGTTTAAGTGGGTTCAACCTGTCTTATAATAGTAACCGGGTTCTAGCAGTCTCATATCATTGATCTTTCTCGTAGGCTTTATTTCAATACGACTAACAAGTGGTCAACTGAAACATCTCGAAAGTCGAATCTTAATGAGCGTAGCATCGAGTATCAACCAACCTCAGTCTGCACTAAATCCGGCCATCTCACTACCTTCTAATGGCCAAGATAGGTCAATTAAGGTTCTAAAAGTTGAGTCAGTGTTGATGGCACCACGCAGACGCCAAATACTTTCCTCAACTAGACATGAGGAGCATCGGGACATCCAAAGTGTCGCACTAACGTAGCCATCATGTTGACCGTTTCGGTATACGCCTAATGGTCGCGACGATTTATTATTATTTACCTAAGGAAACCTGGATCCGGGTGTAGGATACCCCACAAATATATTACCCAAGCAACTCTTAAGAATAAAGCATACAAGTCAAACAATTAAAGTGATCTAGACCCTAAGGTAACCTCTCTTTGGGATATTTTCCCCAGCAGAGTCGCCAGTTCTGTAACACGGTGGAAGAACTGACTTGTTTGTTTTGCGTTTGATCGCAAATGTTGCGGATAGCAAGGGTCGCCACCGACTTTTCTTTTATCCAATTAAGGGAAGGCAAAAAGAACAGGAAAAGACCTTCGTTAGATTCTTAGTACGAGAGGTGGTTATGAAAAGGGAAGGTGTTAGCACCCTTTCCATCCGTAGTTATCTACGGGCTCTTAATTGCTTAGCTCACTTTAATTGCTTTATTGTGTGTGTATTTGAAAAGATTTTTGAAAAAGGCATTTCGCTTTGACTTCGTAATGATTCACGCTGGAATGTATACGAAGTGTTTGGAAATGTTTGGTTTTGGAAAGGACTTTGTAATGATTCACGCTGGAATGTATACAAAGTGTTTTGAAAAGAATATTTTTGAAAGCGTGAGGTGTGAAAAGTATTTTGATTGAGCGAGCAAAAGAGACTTAATACCTACTAAGAACGATCGTTTCCGTGTTATTTTGATTTCCTTTAGAATAAGGCCATCCGTACCATTGGTTGATAGGTAACCTTATTCGTTGGATGTAAAAGGGACATTCGAAGGGACATCGGATGGTCATAGAAGGCAACTTGTAGGGATATCCTAGCATAAATATAAATCTACGCTCTTACATAATAAAACTTTGCGACCTATACATCCTTTCTGATATTTAAATGCAAAAGAAATAAATAGAAGAAAAATAGTCTAAGTGAATACCTAAATCCTACTTGCAAAAAGAAAAATATTTTTGGTATTTTTGAAGGTTATGTAAAAAAAATCCTAATCCTAATTGATTTTAATTAAAAAAAATTAATTTAAATTAAATGATAAACCTAAATTAAACTAATTAAATTAATTAATTAAAAAAATATGGAGATAATTATTTGTGAAATTAGTCCTAATTAATCTAATTGTTTAACCTAATTAATAATTAGTTAATTGAAAAAATTAAAAGAAAAAAGAAAATAAGAAAATAAACAGCAGGAAAGAAAGGGTTTCCGTCAGAGGCTCTGACAAAAATTGGCACAGAAGCTAGTCCTTCTGTGAGTGATGTAACGCCCGTTTTAATTAATATTATATTATATTAATATTTTCGAGTTACCGATCGATATTTATTTTGCGATGAGAATATTTATATTAATTAATATATCTATTAATATATTTGGCGACGTTTCGTTCGGTCCGGTTTTTATTCCGTTCGGTTCGGTAAAATATTATTCGGACCGATATTTAATTCCCCGGAATTAATTTAATTAATTGGATTAATAATATGATTAGATATTATTAGTGTGTTATTTATATAAATAAGTTAGGGGTGTGGAGAGAAATTGAAGAGATTGGGTATACACCCTTGTTGCTAGTAAGAAACACATTATAAGCACTTTCCTCATTTTCTTCCATCATAACACCAAAGCCAAAAATAGAAACATGGAGGAATAGTGAGGGTTTTGGGGAGAAGAAGAAGAGGAGCAAGAACAAGCTTGAGGTTGAAGTTGTGGAATCATCAAGGATCATCCAAACACTAGAGGTAAGGGGTTTGATTTCCTTTCCATATAGTTAGGGTTTGATAGATATATTTTGGATTTGGGAGAAATTAATAGGTTGATTCTTGAGTTTGGTTGGTTGATTGATGAAATAAATTAGGAAAGTTGAGTTAGAAATATTGATCTAGGTGTTCTATAACCATGGCAAGTAGTAAGGAGTTGTAAGAATAGAAAATAAGAAAAAAACTGGAAAACTGTTAAGAAAAACCAGAAAAACAATCACGCAGGGAAGAAGAAAAGGAAAGTTGTGTGGAGTGTTCATGGAGGGGGAGGCGCCCACCTCAAGGTGAGGGGCGGCCGTCCCCAATGCTGAGGCACCCGTCTCCATACATACACATAGCAAGGGACGTTCGTCCCTGTGAGAATGGAAGGAGAGAAACGAATTTTATAGTTTCCGTTTTCTGTATGCAGGTTTTGCTGTTTTTCTGCAGAATCATATTTCCTGCATAATTTTATTAAATAGTTTCTGTTTCTTTTCATTTCTCCAAATCCATATACTACTAGTTAATATTAATAAAATTTAATTAGGACTTAAGTTAGCCTATTAAATTTGGAACCCGATTATGTTCCGATTTTGCGATTCCGATAAATTCGACGACGGAGCAAGTTACTCTAAATTCAACGAAAATTGGCGTGCTAGCAAAGTTCGACGTGTAGAACGTAGTGGTGAGGTTAGTTTTTAGAAATTACGAGTTTTACGAGTTGACCCGAAATAGGCCAATTTACGGTTAAATTGAATCGAATTGCGTTTTAGTAGATTTAAGACACGTATGGACAATCCGATTGCGATGTTGACGATTATGATTAATGCCGGTTATTAAGAATGACTTTCGCGACGATTATTGATGTTTTGACTATTTTTCCGTTTTGGAATTTGGCGAATTAATTGATAATGATGCGGTGTGAATAAACATAATGTTTATGACGGTGTATTTATTAATAAATACTTGTTGATATGCGATGCGATGATATATGTCTTTGTACATGATGATGTGATGATTATATTGATGTTATTAATAAATGCTTCCAATTTCTGAATGCATGATTTTTGATGATGATAAATTATTGGTGATGTTTTGCATAATGCAACTATGATGCGATGATATATTTATCTTGATGTGGATAAATTATGGCGATGTGGGCTTTATGCCAATTTTGATAAGCGATGATGATGTTTTTGTGTTGTGTTGTTTTATTGTCGAGTCACATACATTGCATTGGCGACGAGGGCTTTTATGCCAAGCGACGAGGCTTTTATGCCAAGCGACGATGGGCTTTATGCCAAGTGTTCCTAATTATGGACAAAGCGACCGGTACCACATGCATAAGATAGTCGTGTCTCATGGAGTCGGTTATGTTTATGTTTGAGTTGTTTGGCGTTGGGTTTTAATTGATGGATGATGTTAAATTGCGATGATATATGATGCTTTGTTGGGTGATGATCTTTACGATGAATATAAATGACGAGTTTTGTGATGATTTAACTTGATGAAATGCTTAATGCAAATATGACGTGATGATGTTTGTGACGATGGGCTTTTATGCCAAAAGCGACGATGGGCTTTAGCCAATTTGTGACGATTTTATTTATGTTGCTTAAGTTATTAGTATTGTTTAATGTTGTTGTTTGATGTTGTTGTTTGTAATTTCCGTGTTGATTAGTGACGTATTAACTTGTGATGATTTATGCCGATGAGGTTATGACGATAAAGTGTTGAATTATACACATTAAAATGACGATCAAAGTAAGTGAGATTTAGATATGTGTTGGAATGCACTTACTAACCTATATCTTTTATAATTCCAAAACTATATATATATATATATATGCTATCATGCCTTTAATTATGTGTTTTGGAGTATCTCACCCTTTACTTGTTTCGCCGTTACCTTTATATTGGTAACGTGCAGGTTATGAAGACGGAGATTATAACTGCTATTAGTCGAGTCGGTGTCGCTCTGATACGTAGCACTCGGGGGGACTATTTATGTTGTCTTGTTGTTGTTCTTTAGTTGTTATTCCTTTTGTGTTTTAAGAATCATACTTTATGAAAACATGATTTGTTAAGGAAGTTTAATTAAAAAGATGTTTTGATTTTTATGAATTAATTTATGATTTCTGACGATGCTATGTATCCGAGATTTATACTCTAAAGCAAACTGTTTAATGTGATTTATTTTGAAGGTGTGATGCCTCAGTATTGAATTTATGAAATTTTAATTTACTCTGATTTTTGCATATAAAACCTTGGGTAATATGTGGGTGTTACATTAGTGGTATCAGAGCAGGTCGGTCTGTCGGCCAGGTTTTTAATGTGTTTAATCTTATTGTATGCGACATGTGTGTGAAACATTGTTGGTACTTGCTTGTTTCTATTTGTTTGTTTGTAGAGATGAGTTTGAAACAAGTGGGGGAGAAGTTTTACTTCTTGGTGGCGCTTGTGGCTTATGGATGGAACCTCAAGCAGGGTTACGCTTTGGTAACTTGAAGTGTAAGTTTGAAGACGCTGTTGTAGTTTGGTAAAGATGGTTTATGTCACCTTCATGATTGTCAAATGTCTATTGACAAATTGAGGAACTGATCAACCTTAATCTCTTGTTGATAGTAGTCGGGATTTGTGTTGGTTGGGATAGACTTGTCTTGCCAGCTTAATAGTGTAAGAAGCAGTTGAGTTAGCACAAGGTGGTGCTTGGTTACTTGAGTTGTGGGCGAATTTGGATTTTGATGAGAAACAAGATTTTGGCAAGCGAACTTCTTGTTGTGATTCTTCCGAAGCATATTGTGAAGATGTGAGTGAATTACCGCTGTAGTGCGAAGTGATGTTTTGATGGATTTAATTTTTTGAACTAGTTGTGATTCGAAGTATCCTTAAAGGATGTTTGTGTCTGTGTTAGAGTTGAAGAGGCAACTTGAGGATTGGTTTCAGTAGAGTTGTTCGTTGGTTTGAGTGGATCGCCGTGGAGCGCGCCGGTTGTGTTGTTTGAGAAGAACAAAGGTCGCTTAAGTTGGTGTGTCGTTTTCAAACAAAGAAACGAAGTGGATGTGGAGGACAAGTATCTACTTCCAAGGACTGATGTTGGATAAATCAGTCAGTTGGAGATTATGTGTTTAGTGAGATCGATGTGAAGTTTGGCTGTCTACGGGTTAGTGTGAGGGTTGAAGATGTTTAGACAATGCTTTTCAAGATAGTGTATGGTCCTGGCGAGTATTCGTTGATGTCATTAGTGTGACTAATGCGTCAGGTATGATTTTGGAATGTTCAGACAGTACTCTCATGAGTAGTTGTAGGAAGTTATTTCGTGTTCATGGATATTATTTGATTCACATCAAGTTAAGGAAATTGTAGCAAGCATCCGAGCTTTGTGTTATCAGTAGTGAAGTTAGACCAGTGCATGCCGAGTATTCTAAAGATAGAGTTTTGGAACTGTTGGGCGTGAGTGCCTTAAGTAAGCGACTTAGACGGTGATATTTTGGACAGTTCCGCAAAGATTTATTTTGTATCTTGTAGAAGACTTTAAGGGGTTATTTAAGAGTTTAGAAGTTGTTTTGTTTTGGATGGTTAGCTTTGTGAGTTTGATGGAAGATCTTTTTATAAGTTGGTATTGATCGTGGGCACTTTGACTTAAGATGATCGAGTCGCTATTTGGACTTCGCTATGGTAAGCGAATTAATTTGAGCCAGTAAAAGTTTAGCGAATGCTTCGATTTTGATCTTGTTTTGTACTAGAGAACCTTGTGCGGTATATTGTGATATTTCATTTTGGACTTAAGATATATTTCGACATAGAGTTGGAAAAGTGCATTACTACTTTGGAACGATTTGATTTTTCGTAAGGAAAAATTGTCGGACGCGTGAGTTAGAGTTTGATGCGGTTGAGCTCATTTGAAATTTTAAAGGTGCAGATGTTAACAACAAGGAAATTGGAATTGTTGAAGACAATTCAAGTTTTAGTGTGATCTATAAAGAGACTTCGTCTGGTGCTGAGTTTAATATGTTGATATTGCGGTTAACCCAAGAATATCTGATTTGGGATTATATTATTTTGAAGAATGTTGTATGTTCTTTTGGGACACTTGTTGAGATTATGCTCAGAAGGTTATTAAGGATTTGTTCACTACTAACATATGGATTTCGTCAGATACTAATGGTCGCGGTGGATTATTAGATTACGACTAAGATAAGTCTTGTCGGTATAGGATTTTGTGACGGTTTGGTAGCCACAGGTACCTTAAGATGATTGATGTTTTATAAAGGAGAATGTTCTATTTGTGACTGAAGCCGGTTGTGACGGTGTCCATGTTGGATTCCATAAAATTTTTGTCATGGTTCTAAGTCCAACCTGTTTAGTAATTACCATAGTATGAGACGACGTTGATGAGTAGAGTTCTTGAGAGAGTGTTTTGGTTTGAATTACCACTTTGGAAGATTGAAAGTTATGAAATGTGTTTCGAGTAAGAAACTGTGTATTGATCGTTGCGACGATGCGAGGATGGTGATTACTTATTACATATTTTGGGAATTGGATTGTTATAAGGGGAGACTTCGTTGAAGTCAAGTGTATACGTCGAAGTTCACAATTGAATATTTGGACAATATTTGAAAAGGTCAACTATGTCGTGTATTTTAGAGGATCACTGGACGTTGATCAATCAAGAATGAAAGAGTAATTTTTCGAGTTGATGAGACTGATGTTAGGAGGTGTCCGTATGGGAGTACGCTTTGAACGTATCCATTCTGGGTAATTGTGAAGCTGAGGATTAACCAAGTTGTTTTACGTTTGACACCTTATGCATAAAAGTGACGCAACATGGTTTAGATATCGAGCATTGAATTGTTAGCGAGTATGCGAGATTGTTGGATTTGGACTAGTAAGTTATAGTCGCAAGTTGTCTGTATAAGCCCTGAATGAGTGGTGTATCGCAGTTCGGTTATGTTTGAGTAACTTGTTATTGTTCAAGGGTGGTACGTTGGTAATCTACAAGGATGATGTGACCTTGTGATTTTCTGGATTGAGAGCGATAACTGCTAGTGTAATTCTTAAGTTCGTGCTTATGCATGAATGAAATCATCTTTTTCGTGTTTGCGTAGCACGCGTGGTACTATCCTATTCTGATTGTTTCAGTTTTGGTTTGTATAACCATTTTGTTGTTTTCGTTTTAGCGATGGTGTCGGTGTTGTGTCGTAGGACTTTATGCTCCTATCTTTGGTGACTCATTTCCGAGGTGTCGGTTCGAGTGTGGGACTAACTCCATGATTGAGACGTTAGGATGGTATCGATCTTGTTTGTTTGGTTCTCGAGTGAACCGGTGTGTCTGCGACTTGTTTGGTTGTTAGGTGTTAGTAGGTTGTCAAGTGCATGGTATGGGCTTTGCATCTCGGCATGGTTGTTCTTGTTTGGACGTTGTGGTTAGGGAGATACCCTTGTGTTCGGTGTATTTTGCATGTTGTTTCATTGACACGAGGATTGAGTGGACGAATACGTAGGCATGTCCCGAATTGTTCGTTTTGGTCGAAAATTTCGAGGACGAAACGTTTATAAGTAGGGGAGAATTGTAACGCCCGTTTTAATTAATATTATATTATATTAATACTTTCGAGTTAACGATCGATATTTGTTTTGCGACGAGAATATTTATATTAATTAATATATCTATTAATATATTTGGCGACGTTTCGTTCGGTCCGATTTTTATTCCGTTCGGTTCGGTAAAATATTATTCAGACCGATAATACCAAAGCCAAAAATAGAAACATGGAGGAAAAGTGAGGGTTTTGGGGAGAAGAAGAAGAGGAGCAAGAACAAGCTTGACGTTGGAGTTGTGGAATCATCAAGGATCATCCAAGCACTAGAGGTAAGGGGTTTGATTTCCTTTCCATATAGTTAGGGTTTGATAGATATATTTTGGATTTGGGAGAAATTAATAGGTTGATTCTTGAGTTTGGTTGGTTGATTGATGAAATAAATTAGGAAAGTTGAGTTAGAAATATTGATCTAGGTGTTCTATAACCATGGCGAGTAGGAAGGATTTCTAAGAATAGAAAATAAGAAAAAAACTGGAAAACTGTTAAGAAAAACCAGAAAAACAATCACGCAGGGAAGAAGAAAAGGAAAGTTGTGTGGAGTGTTCATGGAGGGGGAGGCGCCCACCTCAAGGTGAGGGGCGGCCGTCCCCAATGCTGAGGCACCCGTCTCCATACATACACATAGCAAGGGACGTTCGTCCCTGTGAGAATGGAAGGAGAGAAACGAATTTTATAGTTTCCGTTTTCTGTATGCAGGTTTTGCTGTTTTTCTGCAGAATCATATTTCCTGCATAATTTTATTAAATAGTTTCTGTTTCTTTTCATTTCTCCAAATCCATATACTACTAGTTAATATTAATAAAATTTAATTAGGACTTAAGTTAGCCTATTAAATTTGGAACCCGATTATGTTCCGATTTTGCGATTCCGATAAATTCGACGACGGAGCAAGTTACTCTAAATTCAACGAAAATTGGCGTGCTAGCAAAGTTCGACGTGTAGAACGTAGTGGTGAGGTTAGTTTTTAGAAATTACGAGTTTTACGAGTTGACCCGAAATAGGCCAATTTACGGTTAAATTGAATCGAATTGCGTTTTAGTAGATTTAAGACACGTATGGACAATCCGATTGCGATGTTGACGATTATGATTAATGTCGGTTATTAAGAATGACTTTCGCGATGATTATTGATGTTTTGACTATTTTTCCATTTTTGGAATTTGGCAAATTAATTGATAATGATGCGGTGTGAATAAACATAATGTTTGTGACGGTGTATTTATTAATAAATACTTGTTGATATGCGATGCGATGATATATGTCTTTGTACATGATGATGTGATGATTATATTCATGTTGTTAATAAATGCTTCTAATTTGTGAATGCATGATTTTTGATGATGATGAATTATTGGTGATGTTTTGCATAATGCAAATATGATGCGATGATATATTTATCTTGATGTGGATAAATTATGGCGATGTGGGCTTTATGCCAATTTTGATAAGCGATGATGATGTTTTGTGTTGTGCTGTTTTATTGTCGAGTCACATACATTGCATTGGCGACGAGGGCTTTTATGCCAAGAGACGAGGCTTTTATGCCAAGCGACGATGGGCTTTATGCCAAGTGTTCCTAATTATGGACAAAGCGACCGGTACCACATGCATCACATAGTCGTGTCTCATGGAGTCGGTTATGTTTATGTTTGAGTTGTTTGGCATTGGGTTTTAATTGATGGATAATGTTAAATTGCGATGATATATGATGCTTTGTTGGGTGATGATCTTTACAATGAATATAAATGATGAGTTTTGCGATGATTTAACTTGATGAAATGCTTAATGCAAATATGACGTGATGATGTTTGTGACGATGGGCTTTTATGCCAAAAGCGACGATGGGCTTTAGCCAATTTGTGACGATTTTATTTATGTTGCTTAATTTATTAGTATTGTTTAATGTTGTTGTTTGATGTTGTTGTTTGTAATTTCCGTGTTGATTAGTGACGTATTAACTTGTGATGATTTATGCCGATGAGGTTATGACGATAAAGTTTTGAATTATACACATTAGAATGACAATCAAAGTAAGTGAGATTTAGATATGTGTTGGAATGCACTTACTAACCTATATATTTTATAATTCCAAAACTATATATATATATGCTATCATGCCTTTAATTATGTGTTTTGGAGTATCTCACCCTTTACTTGTTTCATCGTTACCTTTATATTGCTAACGTGCAGGTTATGAAGACGGAGATTATAGCTGCTATTAGTCGAGTCGGTGTCGCTCTAATACGTAGCACTCGGGGGGACTATTTATGTTGTCTTGTTGTTGTTCTTTAGTTGTTATTCCTTTTGTGTTTTAAGAATCATACTTTATTAAACATGATTTGTTAAGGAAGTTTAATTAAAAAGATGTTTTGATTTTTATGAATTAATTTATGATTTCCGACGATGCTATGTATCTGAGATTTATACTCTAAAGGAAACTGCTTAAAGTGATTTGTTTTGAAGGTGTGATGCCTCAGTATTGAATTTATGAAATTTTAATTTACTCTGATTTTTGCATATAAAACCTTCGATAATATTGGGGTGTTACAAGTGACGCGCCTTGGGCATCCAGAAGCTGGAGCTTTTGGATGGGATCCTTCTAAGGGTGTCCAGAAGCTGGGGTTTCTGGAGGTGAAGCTTCTGAAAGGGTCCAGAAGCTGGAGCTTCTGGAGATGAAACTTTTGAAAGGGTCCAGAAGCTGGAGCTTCTGGAGATTCTGCATCTGGGGGTCTAGAAGTTGGAGCTTCTGGAGATTCTGATGCTGGGGACATCCAGAAGCTGGAGCTTCTGGAGGTGTTCCTTTTGGAAACTCAGAGACCTATTTTAAAATGAAAATTGGAAAAAACAGTAAAAGGTGGGGTTCGAACCCAAGACCTAAGGCAGAGAGAGAGACATTGTGCGCGCAAGGTAGACCGTTGGGGCGGTGATACATCCATTCATATTGCTGGAATCATAAGTATGTATGTGTTACTTGTTCCTGAGTCAGAAGCGCCGGAGCAAGGCTCCGGTCGTCTTCTTCGGCCATCTCGAATTTAGATCCTGCAAAATAGTCAAGATAAATGCAAATAAAGGACCCTACCTCTCTAATTTGAACCCTAGGAATCTAATGGTGGTGTTTTTACAGCCTGAAAGTCCCTGTATCAATGGGTTCAAAGCTCACAGCTTCCTATACCCTAATAATGGCATCGCAGGATCTAAGCCCTAAAGCTCACACGTAACACGTTGTACCTGCTCTAAATAACATCCTGAGATCAAACAAACAAACAAAAATAGTTAGTAATGCATGGATTGAGAGAAACGATTTTGAGACATTTACCAAATCGGAGAAGCTCGGAAAGCTTGATCTGGAGCGTTCTGGGATCGTGTAATGATGTGAATCGATCCCTAGGAACCTCAGGAACACGAATGGATGGCTGGAATGGCTTGAAACTGCCCGGAAATTAAAACACGATTTTGCAAAATTTGAGAAAAATTTGAGAGATTTCTAGGGTTTGTAGGAGGCTAGCAATCCGTGTAAGAGCTTGGAACAAAAAGGTTGATAGTTTTATAAGGGAGAAGGAATTTGTGAAGTGCATAACTGAACATGGAGTGTATGTAAGAAGAAGCAATAGTGAATTGCTTATACTATGTCTCTATGTCGATGACTTGTTGATAACAGGAAGCTGCAAGAAGAAGATCGAAGACTTCAAAGTCGTGTCTCTAGTAAACATGATACCTCCTTCGAAGTCCCCTTAACAGTGGTATAATGAGGCTATGGTTTCGAGATAGGGACCGACTAACTTGTATCGAAACACTTCCGCAGATTGTGGGTAGAAGGTGTTTCGATGGAGAGTGTCATCGGTGATACAAGTGTATGTGAAAGAGAAAGCTTTCACATGAGGGGGGTATTGTGACTCACACTTGAGGGGGAGTGTTGAGAATCAAGTGTGAGGAAGAAGTCACACATTGGTTAGAAAAAGAAAGAATAAACACTTTATAAGTGAGATAACCCACACACCTATCGCCTTAATGTTTTAGGTGGATATGTGGTGTGCCTCTCACAAAAAGTGTGTTCCATATAAATCCTCTCCCTAGAATTTCCCCCTAACAGCCTTGGCATCGAATTCTTTAAGACTAGTAGAGGTTTCATGATACATCAAAGAAGATATGTAGGAGAAATTCTCAAGAGATTTGAGATGGAAGAATGAAATTCGACTGACACCTGTAGAACCAAGACTTCAACTGTCAAAAGACTCAGAAGAAGATGATGTCGAACTAACCTAATATAGAAGACTTATTGGGTCCTTAAGATACCTTTGTCATACGAGGCCGAACTTAGCATACAGTGTGGGTATGGTGAGTGTAACACCCAATTTCTACCCGACAAATATAATTAAAATCAGAGTTTCAAAATTTCAAAATTCAAATAGGATGTCACATTCTCAACTTAAAACAACAACATAATAGTCACATTAACACATAGATACATAACACATCACAATCAAATGAACAATAACAACCTGTATATTCTAAAAAACATAAACCAACTTTATTTTTAAAAACAACGCAACCAATTTTTCAACATAAACTCCAAAATAATCGTAGCATCTTGCTCAACATAAACAACTTAAAATAATATAAACTTCTCAAAAGAAACAACTTCAGTTCAACTTAATAGCAACAATAACAAAACAATATGTCCATCCCCCTGAGTCCTACGTATCAGAGCAACAACACCGACTTGAACTAACAACAACTAAATCTTCACTCTTCATTATCTGCATGTTACCCATGTAGAGGCAACATCACAACAAAAGGAGTGAGATATCTAACAATATAATGAAGTGTATGATAAATAGTATGCTAGGATTAAATCATACAAAATTATCACTTTATCGTTAACAACATCAGAAATCACTTCACATCGCAAGAATAATATTTATGACAACTCAAATGAGACAAAAAAAATGCATATGAATGTTTTTATACCCCAAAATTTTCCCTCCTATTTCTCAAGTCAATACACATCTCCATACTCAAGAATTTCTCAAGGGTTGACCAGATGAACTCACTCCTAAGCATGCAACCCACAACTAGGGTTTTGGTTCTGTCAAGTAAAAGATGGTTTTTATTGCCTCAAGTGAGCATCATGTCTCCTCATATGTCTCAAGGTATCACCATGACAAGTTTTAAGCCTCACAGCTCAAGTTTGATCAGTCAATTGCTCAGATGGTTGAAAATCAGTTGAATTGGACAAAAGGTCAACTATGGTCAACATACAGTCAAACTTCATCATTTATGGTCAACATCAAGATTTTGAAGTCACGTTCATCATTTGATCAAGGGTTGATCATGATTCATGAAGAAAGTCAAAGATTAGATCAAAAGCCAAAGTTTCCAAATTAGAGTTTTTTGATACAAAGTCAACAGAACTTTGACCAAGCATAACATTCACATACCTTATCAGAAATTTTTCCATAAAGCTCATTTGGAAGATAATTCAATTCTCTACAACTTTGTGTCTCACAAGCTTTGGCCAAAAATTGTTAATTTGAGAGTTATGAATCAAGATATTATAGGTCCTTCTAAAAGTCAACAAAAAGTCATCTTTTTCCAAAAAAGTGTACATGAGCATGGGAGCTTCAATGAAGATAAAACCAAAAGGACATCTTGAGCTTTCTAAAAAATCCAAGAACACTTCAAAATGATAAAAATTGAGCAAGATAAAACTTGTGAAAGTTTGACATTGTTGAAGAAGTGCACGAAGGGAAATACTAAGCAAATTCAAATTTCTTCCAAATGGGCCATGGTTTTTATAGTTTGGACTTATTTATAAGATAGTCCACGACTTCTAAGCCCACTTGCACACCCCTCTTTTATTTATTTAATTTATTTTTGAATTAAAACATTAAAATTCAATTTAAAAAATAAAATGCAAAAAATACAAGGAAGGGCATGTGGGCTTGATCTTTGTTTGTCTTGAGGTCCAAGATAGCTCATCATAAGCTGGCAAAACCGCACAAGAAGCATAAATGCAAGATTGGCCAAATTTGGAAGCTTTTCGTTTGATTTTCAAATCAAATATTTTCACATTGAATGCAATATATTTTCCTCTTAATTCTTGACTTAATTCACTCATTATAAATACAAGATCAAGACGACAAGCAAGGGACACAAATTACATGCTCTTACAAACCCTAAAAATTGTCCAAAAATTCAAGATTTTAGGGCAAACTCAAAGTCCATTCTCCGACCATTTTCAATCGATTCCAAGCACACAAACGTGTTCCTGAGATAATATAGAGTGAGACTGGATCAGTTACCATGGACAAAGCATGCTGAATCACTCTCTCTGAAACTCAGTTTTTGCATATTTTCATGTTTATCGTATTTTGCATTCCATGATGTTTTGATTGAATTAACTTTTACTAATGTGTTCCTGATTTTCCATAGAACAATTTAGAGCCATCGTTACAAGCTTTTCATGGCTAAGTCACTAATTGCCATTGCTAGGGATTTAGAACTGTGAAGCTTCAAATCTCAATTTATAGGCAGTTTCAGGGAGAAATAACATCACCATCGTGTTCGTAGGGATCAATATAATCGATTTGGACATTTGTTTTTCATTAATTGATGCATTTTGCAGGTTTTTAGGTTTTCCCCTAGCCGAAGAAGACGACTGGAGTGTTGACTCTGGCGTCCATGCATTTGTTGACTCTGGTAGGGTTTAAGGGGTAGGTGTGGCGCAATCTGATTCGTTGATTTCAACACGGGGACCCCACAAGCGCGCTAATTTTAACTTGGTTTCTGAAATTTATTTTCACATACATATTTTTGTTTTCAGTAAAACTAATGGATGTATGGCCGCCCCAGCGGTAGAACGTGTGCACTTATTCCTCTTGCCGCTCAAGGTGTGGGTTCGATCCCTGCCTTTTATCAGTTTTTTTTCCAACATTTTTTGATTTTTCACAAGTTTCACACATATACAATTGGAAGCATGGTTTAGACATCATATGCAGGTGGCGTGGTGGCTAGCTTTTGTCTCAATAACAATAAGGTTATGAGTTCAAGCCTTGGCAGGACCAAACCCTATTTTTTATCACTTGTCTTCTCTAACTTTTTCTTATTTCTCTTATTTTCTAACCTATTTTAATTTATTTTCACAAATTATTTTTTTTCACAAATAAAAACCCTAAAAAATGTTTTAATTTTAAATTTAAGTTTTAAAACCTTTATTTAATTTTAGACACAAAAAGATTTTATTTTTCCTTTCATTTAAAATTACTTTCTTAATTAATTTCTAATTAACATAGAATTAGGATTTTCTACATTAAAATCAATCCAAAAATTCACAAAAAATAATTTTCATTCTAGTAAATAGGTTTACTAATCTTAAATATTTTTTACTAACCTCAAAACATTTTTCTTTTATTTATTTATTGCTATTTTCGCATTTAAATTCTAGAAATCGATGTATAGGTCGCAAGGACATTTTTGTAATAGCATAGGTTTAATTTCTCGCACTTTACTTTCTGAACCTCCTATTATGTATCTGCTCCAAAGCCCTGTAATAGCTTAAGACTTTACTTTTCCGCACTTTTACTTTCCACACCTTTATTTTTTGTACATATACACTGCTTAGATGTATGGCTAATAGGATTGCGTGACAATATCTAAAATCAACTGTTAGATCACCTTAAACAATCAAGATAAAATATATGAAAACAACACACTTCTCACACTTGAACACCCCTAGGGTATCCTCTCTTGTTGCCTTTCGGATAAAATAATGGTCATGTCCCTCGAACGTAGGGATACCATTAGCAAAGACACTTACGAATAACATCATCATAGTCCCTTTGATATAAAGATCATAGTCCCTCGATGATCCTCGATGTTGCCTACGAATATATGATCTCGTCCCTGGTTGTTGTCTACGAATAAGTGATGATCGTCCCTACGAATTTGCTAAGGTATCCTTACATGTTGCCTTCAATGACCATACGATGACCCTACGATTGTCCCTTCACATCCAACGGATGGAGTTACCTACCATCTAATGGTATGGATAGCGATATCCTAATGGAGAAGGAAAATAACAAGAACGACCATTTCTGAGTAGGTAATAAAGACTTTTAATTGCTTGCTCCAAACAAAATCATTTTCACACCTCACAATTCTTTTAAAAAAATACTTTCAATCAAACACTTTTTATACATTCCAGCGAGAATCATTACAAAGTTTCACTTTTTCGAACAAATATTTCCAAACACTTCGTATACATTCTTGAGGACTGATACAAGAATCATTACAAAGTCAAAGCGAAATACTTTTTAAAAATACTTTTTCAAGTCACATACACGGAGAAAGAAAATTTTCAAAAGTGACCTAAGCAATTAAAAGCCCGTAGATAACTACGGATGAAAAGGGTGCTAATACCTTTCTTTTTCATAATTACCTCCCTTACTCAGAATCTATCAAAGGTCTTTCTTGTTCTTTTCACCTCTCCTTTATTAGATAAAAGAAAAGTCGGCGGCCATTTTTGCTATCCGCAACATTTGCGATAAAATGCAAAACAAACAAGTCATTTCTCCCACCATGTTACACATATGGTACCAATCAAGACTTCATCCCCTGTCGCCAATTTCCAATTAATAGAGACATCAAACAAGGCATAAGCCTTCAACATAATTTCCAATCCAGGCCGTCTCTAAAATATGCAATGTATGCAACTCGATAATGCACATCACACAACATAAACAACAAATCCACGTCGCCAGGCATAAGCCTATATAACCAATTTGCTTTACCAAAAAATATAGGTAAACATCGTCACTGAAATATCCTGCAACTTCGCATAAGACAAAAAAATATGGCAACATACACATCGCTGGTAAATCACAAGGAAAATAGTGTTGTACCCCAAAATTCGCCCTCTTCATTTTTTAATAAATAATTGGCTTACACTTAATCAATAGGTGCATTACATTACATATCATTTGTGCATTAACCATGGGATTATGATTTTTCGATTACGAGAGTATACACTGTTTTGAAGAAGATGTTCGATTCCCAAAGTTGAATATTTGAGGTTCCGTTATTTTCAGTGTCATCTTAGTGTGCAAGACCTGTGTGTATGAAAAGCTTCTGGCGATATCTCTAGAATCGAGGTTTTGATGTTCTGATTTCCACTCATGTGGATATTGATTAAGGTTTTCGAGTAAGAGCAGGTTATGGTCGAACATTTGAGCCAGAATTGATTCTATGGCCTTCTATGAGTCTTGAAGTATTTGCATATGGCTTATCGATCCACGCGATTCATTAGAAAATCAAGAACTGTCGGATAAAATGATATTTGAGTGTGTGTACTAAAAAGTCAACAAAAGTCAAATTTTGACCGGTTGGAATTTCGGGTCAAACTTATTGTCAAAAGTCAAGATTCGAGAAAGTGTGATCCTTTGATGAGAAAAGTCAGAAGAATCAGAAGAAAATGAGGTTTCTTGCATTTTAAGTAATCTTATACTTAGAATTTCGTATCTTGCTCCTCTATGGTTAAAATTTCACGAATTAGTAATCGTTAGAAAGAGCGCATTTCGTACTCCGATTTTGTTCTGGCGGAGGTTTCTCCAAAAATGCCCAGATTTCGAGTTATGAGGCTCCGAAGTTTAATGTTCATAACTTTTGAAGTTCATACTTAGTGAAATTTTGGTTTTTTTTTAAATGTGTTCAAGTGCTCGACTTCGGAGGTATTTTACATGTGTTCCCAAGCGTCTTTTTGCGTCGATTTTATCATAGTTGTTCATCTCGCGGCAGTCTACAACTTTGTTGAAGGAATCGAATTCATTCAGGACTCGGATCAAAAGTTACAGAGCCTAGAAAATAAGAATTCATCATGTTTGCAATATTTGAATAGTTGATGTGCGCATGTTCGAGGCTGTTTTTATCATCGATTCGATTGCCGCGTGGAAAAACTCCGAACAAGAAAGTTGGAGTTTGTCATGTCCTCTAAAAGTTTCATTCACAAACTGTTTTGTTTCGGACATTGCAGCAAAAGATACGAAGCCTCGAAGTGGTTAGGTTGAAGTTGCCAAAACGCGAGATGACCCGTGCGTTTTTGCCATGTATACGAGAGCATTTTATCAAACAGTTGTTGTGCGCATGTTCGAGGCTGTTCTTATCATCAATTCGATCGCCGCACGAAAAAACTCTGAACATGAAAGTTGGAGTTTGCTATGTCCTCTAAAAGTTCCGTTCAGGAATTATTTCGTTTCGGACGTCGCAGCGAAAAATATGAAGATCCGAAGTTGACAGTTTGAAGTTGGAAAAATTTTGGATGTCACACGCAAGAATTTCCCAGCCAAGCCAGGACTTTCATCAAACAGTCGAGTGGCAAAGTTCAAACACCTTTTTCTCCGTGATTATGGCTCCGTTTAAATTAGCAACGAGATGCAAAGTTGTTCTATCACACGTGCTCTTTCCGATGGTGTCAAGTTTGCATCATTTGGTCGAGTAACGAAAGAGTTATGGGGCCATAAAGTAGTGCACCCGGTGTGAGCAAATGGCTAGCGATGTTTAGAAAAATTACATGATAACGCAATCAATTGTGATACCGTAACTTCAGAGCCGATTTTAAGCATGCTACAAGCTTCGATTCGAAAAGTTTTCAACATGAAAGTTGCTAAGGGAAATGTGTTCTCCAATTTTGGCCTTTGGATCTTATCCTTAGAACACTCGTATTCCGAGTTATAGGCATGAAGAGGAGGATGTGGGCATGAGTGTAATTATTTCTTTTGGCCTTGAAGTGGTGTACGTGGCAGTAGTTTAGTTTTTACTCTATTTGGCCATACATGTATTACTCCATGAAGGCATCATGGAGCATTTTTGACAAAAACAAACAAGCTCTCCCTCACTTCCAGAAATAAACTCTAACTAACCAAAAACTCTCTGATTCTTCACTTTTTTGAGGAGAGAAAAAAAACACATAACAAAATTCTCTCACCCCTCCTTCTTCGGACCAACCTTCTTCTCTTCCATCTGCACACTAACCACCACTCCGCCTTCACTCTTCCTCAACAAAAAATCATAACAACCTCTAACGGAAGTGGAGGAAAACAATTACAGAAACTTCACTCTACTCTCTCCCTCGTGATCTTTTTCCTTCTGCGACCCACACACTCTCTTCACTGACCCTCCACCAAACAGTATTAACCAGCACAACCGCTCTCATCTTCTTCCTCCAATACCTTCTTCCATCCCTTCAAGAACCTTGAAAAAAGGAATAGAATGACAAAAACATAAACTACCTGATCCTCTCTTCTTCATCTCTCCATCGGTAACCAACTTATTCTTCCTCTCTCGCCCTCCATTCATTCCAACTCCCTTCTACTATCCATCATCACTTTCTCTTCACCATCATCTCAGCCATAAATAAACTCTAACAAACTTTCTTTGTGGACATTCCCTCTCTTCTGCATCTCTGCCATAACCTTCAACAACCATCTTCACCCAACTCTAACGAATTCCAACAAGCTTCTCTCGGGTTCTCTTCTCTCATTCATCACTCCTACGCTTTTTCTTCATCACTCCTACATCTCCATCGGTCAACCATATGATGAAGAAAAATTATGTGGAATCCATTCAAGCCCCTTCTACGTTATTTAAGAGAGAGTTGGATATATGTTTCAAGAACATTGATATTTTTTAGAATAGTCTTCTACATCTTCAAACATCAAGAATGTGTGTATGGAGTTTCTGAGATCTCGCTCATGTCCGACAAGAAGATCTTGATTTCCTTCGTGATTTGCTCGAAATTACAAGAAATTTGATGAAGACAAAGCTCAGATTCATGATCGTTCTGAAATTCCGAGTCCGTTAGTGGCGGCGGCGTCCGTTTCTGGAAGTTCGCGTTTTTCGGCGAAGGTGTAGTCGGACAGCTCCGGCGAGCTCCATTAAGCCCTAAGAGTGGTTAGTAGTTACTGGTTCATGCAGTTATCGCCATTAGCCAGTCAGATCCCTCCACGTGTCGTTTTCTTTTTATTTCAAAAAATAAAAATCTGATTAATTTAAACTGACCAATTGATATAGGTGTACATTGCATGAATAAACGTGACACTAAGTAATGTTGAATAAAAATATTATTGTTTGGACAGAATAAAAAATGGGTTTGGACCTTATAGAATGGGCTTAGTAATTTCTCACTCTCACCTCCCTGCTAATAGGCTCAAGCGCCAGTCTAACTGGTAATAGCTTAGTTAGAATTTTCAGTATTGCACCCCCAATTTTATGCTCACACAATATTAACACATTGTCAATTTAACTCCTGATTTTGATTCCGTCGACTCATAAAAAATACATAAAAATACGTTTCTGACTTTTTAGTGTCTTAGGATATTTTTTATATTTTTTGGGTTTTTTTAACAATTAATTTCCTTTAGTTTTTAATTAATTTTTGATAATATGTTTAGAAACGATCTATTTTGTGATACCGTGTGCATTTTGATTTTGTTTTCGATCGTTTCTCGACAATAAAAATTTGAGTAAATAGGTTCCTGATACTTTAGGACTTTTATGATTTTATCACTTTTTTTGGTATTTTTTGTAATTAAATTTTGATCCCGTTTTAATTATTTTCGATAACATGTTTAGAAACAATTTCCCCCCTAATACTTCGCATATGGATGCAAATTTTGATCGTTTCTTAACAACAAAAATTCCTAAAAATAAAATTCTAGTTCTATTAGATGTTAAGAGTCTTTAAGAATTTTTCTCATATTTTTTTAGATCTTTTGAGGTCTTTATCCGATTTTTCTTTTGTGCGAACACAAAGATGTACAATTGCTTGCTAGTTCACCTAGTTAGGAATCGATTTCTTTGCATATAATGTCTAATATTGGTTCTAACCTTAAACTAATCTTTTTATTAACATGTTGACATGTTTAGGTAGCTGTTATCTTGATTTAGAACCCATAATCGAGCCGTATGATTAGGGTACCATGATTGTTAACCCTTAGAGCGACAATAGATCATTTTAGACTTAGCTTTGTACATAGTTTCGCTTCAAGCATGAGTTTTCTTGTGCATTTTGTTTGAGATTATTTGATATGAATTAGCTACTGACTTGTAGAGTTTCACATCTATTTTAATTCAATACTTACTTAATTCTCAAGTTTCAATTATGTTGTGTGGTTTAAAAGCATGTTTCTCCTTTGTCACTTGAATTGATTAATTGTAGGAGTGTAATACCATGTGCTTCTTAGGAACTTTAGGATATTTTTCTCCCATTTAATTGTAGATAAATGTAAATCCTATCTTAGGTTTGTAAATAGATTTTCAAAGCTAACCTTTAATAGTTCGGTTCCTAGGAACTAGTTAGGTACTTACATAGTTCTTCTAGGTTCCTCTTGCATGTTTAGTTTGCAATCTTTTCTTCTACTTTTTAGAGATGTTTAGGTAAACTTTAGAATATGTAGTTGCTTCCCTCTATTAGGAATTTACCTTTCATGGTTATATTTCTTTCTGAATAATACATTCTAGGCTATTTTAGAGTAGATTTTTGGTTTCTAACTACTCTAGGTCTCTAACTATGTTTAGCATAGCATTTGAGGATTATTGTGATGGACTTAGCTCGATTTTAATATTTTTCATGGGTTATTTTGCATTATATGTGCGTGGTGTGACACCCCGAATTAATTCAAATGTTAGATAATTAGGAATTTAATTATTTAATTAATTAAAGGCTTGATTATTTATATTTTTGGAATTAATTAGATTATTTAATTAAAAAGAAGGGTTGGTGGTGTGAGGAATAAGTAGAGGTGTGAGGAGTAAAGTACTCTACTTTACTAGTTACTAATTATTTATTTTATTGGAATAAATAAAAGGAGTATTAAAAGGATTATAAAAAGGAAAAGAAGGAAAGAAGGTCTTTTTGGAAAAAGTTATTTCACGTAGAATTGGAGAAGAGAAGAGAAGAGAGGAAAAAGCCAACGCCGAGGAAGTCGAAGATCATCGCGAGGTAAGGGGTGATTTCATTCGATTTTAATGCCTTATGGGTTTTGGGAATAAAATGGATAATTGGGTACGTTAGGAAATTCGATTTGGAGTAATATAGGTTTGTAGGATTAAACCCTATTTGTGTCGGATTGTAGGTCGGAAACCATTAGTGTGTCAAATAATAAATAGGAATGATGAAATAATGTTGTTTGATGTTATAATGGTGTAAAATGGATGTATTTTAGTGTTCCTCATGTTGCAATTCGTATGGAAATGTTTGGAAGTGATTTGGAATGGGTAAATGCTGTCAAAATAGCAGTTTTTGTTTCTACAGGTCGTGGGAACCGGTTCCCAGTGGGAAGGAACCGAGTTCCCAGTGTAAAACTTTCAAAATTGGGCATTCTTGTACGTGGGAACCGGTTCCCAGTAGGGTAGGAACCGGGTTCCCATACAAAATTCCAGGGGCGTGACTTTTTCAAAAAGTGGGAACTGGGTTGTACCAGGGTAGGAACCGGGTTCCACTGTATTGAGTTCAAAAAAATACTTAAACTTCAAAAATTCATATTTTCTAAACCGTAACTCCGATTCGAGTGCCGCTTTCGGCATTATTTCTTAAATTTAAAATACTATCTTTTAAAAAGGAAAAAATATTATTTTTCCAGAATTATTTTAAAAAGAGTCGAGCTTCCGATTTTGAAAAGTGTGGATAGTTAAGGATAATGGGAAATTAATACAAATGGTCTGAGTTACCGGATGAGAACTAATACGTACAATGTTGTATTTTGATATTCATTATGATTGAATGTGATACATTGGTGAATGGCATTATGTGAATTATATTGATATCATGATATGTGAAGTGATGTTGCATGCTTTTATGATGCATGCATGAGCATTTGTTAATTGGTTCATTTCCATTGTGCGGAAGTGAACTTGCTGAGCCAATAGACTTACCAGGATATAAAGGTAGTGAGGCTAGATTCTTGACCCAGTGGGTATGGGCGAATCATGGATTTCCGCTGTCTTTCCACATGTAAACGGAGCAGTGGGTGAACTCGGTTCACATTTTGGTACCACATGCATAGAGTCTGCATTGCATATGGGATTGTAACATGCTAGGATGGTTTCCAGTGTTACAATTTCCATTGTTTGTTATATTACATGTTCATTGTGTGAGATGCCTTTGTGAATTGACTACGACTATGTGTTTGGATAATGGATTAATGTATTCAATTATTCTATTGTACTTAAAAACGTATAATGCATTTTATATTGGATAGAAATCTCACCCTTACTTTGATGATTTCAGATTTGAAGTGATTAGCTTCTTGGAGTCAGTGAGGATAGCTTCTAGAGTCGAGTCATTAGTTAATTCGCGTGTCAGTGTCGTGCTCTGGTAGATGTAACACTGGGGAAACGCTTGATTTGAGATTCCTTTTTGAATATTAACTAATAGTTTTGGTTAATGTTCCGATTGATTGTCCTGAAATAATTTTGAATGACGTATTCAGGATTTGTTATGTTTCATTTCAGCTGTTAAACATAACTTTAAGTCTGTTTTATTTATTGAATTCCTTCAGTGAAAGCATGACATCTGGTTGGTTATAATTTTGAAATATATTAAAATTGTTACGCCTCTTGATATGTGTTAAAAACTTTGATTATTAAATTATAAATCGCGGGTAATTAGAAGGGGTGTTACACGTGGATTCCCGATTTTCCATCCCCATGTTGCTATACATATTTACATTCCATTTCTTCACATTTGGATCATATTTTGACTTGTGACGTGAGTATGCAATTATATTCCCGCCTCCTTGTTATTTTTGACATGTTTATTGACTTGTGCAAGGTACATTGAGGGTATTTTGGTTAGGTACCTAATCTTGGTACACTAACATCCCCCTTCTCCCGTGGTTCTGTTTGCGTTTTAAACGTGTTTTGCTTTGTGTTTTCTCATATTACGAGAAATGCATATTCTGTTATTTTGTCTGGATATGTACCTTCGTGCAGGTGTTTCGATTGTTATGAGGACTTGTTTGCTACATGCATATGTTGCACGATTTCACCTTGTGGATTATGTTGATCGAGCTGTTTCTTATTATTGCTTTGTTGATGGTAGTTTACTCGAATTTTTTCGGAGTATTTTTAGCTTGCAGTGCTCTTCGGATTTTATTATCCGTTTGGTATTAACTTTACTTTGTTTACCACATTCTTTTACCGCTTTTCTAGAGAGCATGAGAAGTAGGAATAGATATGTATGATGGGGCTTCTGTAGTTGGAGCATGTTCAGGAACCCCTCTGGTTTATTTAAAGACCCGTTTAGGGCGCTTCTGTTTGCTAATTATGTTTGGTTTGTTTAAAGTCCTCATCCGTGCATAGGGAGGCACTTTTCATTGTGTTTACGATTGTGCTTGCATAGGTCAGAAGTGGTTAGGACACCCGACGTGGCACCACCAAGCAAAGTCCCGCTTTTTATATTTCCTGCTATCGAGGTATTGATATATATATATATATGGGCAAGCGAAAGGGGTCTGTAACCAACTCCCGCAGTTCTAGTTCGTGTAAGCTCGCACATGCGAGTCGTGTTGCACCCCATCATCGAGTCCAAAAAGTGGTAAGAGTTCCCTATTCTGACTCTCCACTCATTCCAGAGGTTCACATTTATTATAAAACTCACATCATTTGCTTTGTAGGTTATGCCTACGCTTGTTTGACATTTGTTTGCATATTGCATTGTTTGTGTGCTTCTGCCAAAGCACTTGTTTGCTCCATCCCTTTTATCGTCTTTGACTCTACATTAGGTAGTGATTCGAGACAGACATAGACTTAGGTTGTAAACCTTTTCCATTCCTTTTTGTCGTCTTCGATTCTACTTTAGATAGCGATTCGAGATAGACATAGATTTAGGTTTTCAACCTTTTCCATGTTCCCTTAGGATTCTCTCCAACCTATCTTAGGTAGTGTTTCGAGTTAGACCTTAGGTTGTAATCCATGCATGATAACATTAGGGATATAGATAGATAGTTTCCCTTGATTTTTTTTCTAGTTTCTTTTGCATCCTTGCATGTAATAAAACTAAAACTTGTTTTCTTTTCTTTTGAAAATTAAAACACTTAATAATGGTTCAAACTCCTTTTTCAAAGGTAAAAGCAACCAACCAACACAAACCTTTTTTGCCTACGAGTTTTCTTTTTGTGTTAAAAACTCTTTTTCATAAGTAAAAAACACAAAACCCACCAAAACAAGTGAGCCGAACTACGACGCTCTGACTTTCCCATTGCACGAGGGAATACGTAGGCATCTTGTCATGGGGCTCGATGGAGCAAACTTTGTAAATACTTCATTCTTTTCCCCGTGTTTTCTTTATTTTACTTTTTTTTCACATGCATTCTTTTTTAGCATACAGATATAGCGATTAAGCGATAAATAGATAGAATACACCCATTAGATAAAAAATAGAAGTGGACACCGTAGAGTACTACGGGCGTGTGGGGTGCTAATACCTTCCCTTCGCGTAATAGATTCCCTTACCTTATCTCTCGGACGCAAGGTCGTGTCTTATCCCTTTCAGGTTTTTGCAATGCGTTCACCTTTCTCCTTTTGCGAGATAAAAAACGTTTGATGGAGACTTCATTGATATAGTTATCGGATGATGTATAGCCGGTTGTTTCAGCTGGCGACTTCACTGGGGATCGTACAGACCTCTTGCTGGTCCGATCAGGAGTTGATCCTAGATTTTATTTTTATGTCTATTGGGTGTTTATTTATTTGTTTATTTATTTACTTGCTTTATTGTATCATCCTTTGTATGCTTGCATTGCATTCTACGTGGAATATCTACTGCTTTCATATACTGGTTGGATTATTATGGCGTGCTCTGTTTCTTTGGTGGGTGGGAGTTACAAGAGGTAAAAGGCCTCATACCCCGGCCGAGAAACATATAGGACACCTAGAAATAGAGTGGAACATGTTAGATACCGGATGTATATCTTGTAGTCATGCATGTCGTCCATGCTTTAGAGGAGGTTCAATCAGGGGGCTATCATCTTCAGGTAGGTGTTATGACGGTAGTTTCTCTAGGAGAACTAGATCCTGGAGTTACCTTGACCTTACCCAAGTCTTAGTTTCACCTGTGAGTGGGGAGGGATCATGATTTTGAACAGGTACAGATGGTGACTATGTTTTGATGGTGACTATTTATTCTGATGGTGATTATATTGGTCCTTCGTTGACATTTTGTTATTGATGACTGTGTGGCTTATGATACTTGGTTCCAAGAAACCTGGTTTTCTAGTATTTTTTGTGATATTCTGAAATGAAGTCGGACCTTTGATCCTATGATATTGTGACTTGGTTCTTCTATGGTATTCTGAATTGGTGTCAAACCTATGATCCTATGATATTCAGATTGTTCAGAGATTATGTAGCCGTTATTCAGTGGATTGTACAGATGCTACTCGTTGTTATGCTAAAATTTTGAACCCATGGTTAATTCACTTGCATCGTAGCATGTTCATTTTTCAAAAGAAATGTCAGATAAATAAATGTATACATATCTAACATGCATATTCATTCATTGCATGCATTCATAACAGGTACTTGAAACTCTGGGATTTTCGTTACTCAAACCTGGTATTTTCTTTGCAGAATTGCAAATCTTAACATCTTACCACTCTGCGATCAGAATTAAGTGATGGAACAACTTCGTGGGGAATTGGATAAAATGAAAGCACAAATGGGGTTTCTGATACTAGACATGCAAGATTTGGTCAGTGGACAAGAACTCTTGAAAGAGGGGAACCATCAGTTGAAGACTCAGCTAAGTTTGATTATGGAAATTTTGAATATTGTTTTGAGAAAGGAAGACAAACCTGCACCCGCTTCCGCAACAAGAGTTTTTATTCCTCCCTATACTTTGAGGGCTTCTTCAATTCTTGAATCAGGGCTTACATCTCCTCTTCCATTTTATGTTCCGGGGTATTCTCGTCCAAAACTAGTTTTTGTGGCTCAGAAAGATCCAAAGGGTAAAGCTCATCAACCAGGATCGTCATAACCTGAGAGGTAATTTGATCCCATTCCGATGTTATATGCTCAGTTACTCTCTCAATTTCTTAAGTTTTAGTTGGTTGAGCTTCAAATTTTCACAATGCATGGAAAGCTTCTGCGTGATTATGACGAAAATGCTAGGTGTGATTTCCATTCTGGGACACCTTGTCATGATACTAAGAATTGTACGACATTCAAACATAAAGTTCAGAATTTACTTGATGAAGGGATAATTCTGTTTATTCCCACAGGTTTGAGTGTGCAAATCAATATTACCCCAATTGCCGATGTGACTATTTCGGCTGCTGCTGGGCCTCAAAAGCAAATTTATGCTCCCAAGAAGGATAATCAACAACGACCAAAGGTGCCAAGGAAATTTGATCCTCTCCCAATTTCTTATACTGAATTGTTTTCTCATCTTATGAAATTGAAGTTGATTGAATTGCGTACAAGGAAGTTTGATCCTCTGCCGATGTCTCATATTGAACTGTTTTCCCACTTGCAACGGTTGAAGCTGATTGAATTGCGTACTTTAAGGATTAGTCCTAATAAGTTGCCAAAAAATTTCAATGCCAACACTCGGCGTGCCTTCCATTCTAACGGGTAGGGGCATACTATTAAGAATTGTATGGCTTTCAAGCACATGGTGCAAGATCTGCTTGATTCTGAGGCTTTTAACTTCGAACCAACACCAACACCTGATACTATTCAACAACCATTACAAACTTATGATGATGCTACTGTCAGTGCTATTGTTAAGGATGGAAGTTTGAACTTGGTTAAGGATGTAAATCTGTTGACAACTCCGTTATCCTTTGTGAAAGAGCGTTTGTTGAGAAAGGGTGTATTCCCAGGATGTGGTATTGACTGCGAAGATTGGATGACCCATCCAGAAGGTTGTAAATCCTTCAGAGATAAAGTGCAAGACCTGCTTGATACAAAGGTTATCAATTTCACACTAGATGGTCAGATTTGGGTGCTCCATTGACTCATTGAACGTCAAGACTTCGAGTGCATCGCCTGAAGCAATGAGTCCATTCAGAGACTACTCTCCTCAACGATAGAAATTTCCAGTTTTATTTTTCATTCTCATTTGTAAACTTTCTTGTATGTTCATTACTTACTTGTATGCAAAACTTTTTCATTCTTGAATATTAATCATAATGCACTGAATATGTTTCTCTTGAATTGATCCATTCGTATTCGCTCTTAATTATTTCTCAATGCTTTTGATGCTCAACTCTTGTAAATAAAGCAAAACCTCTGTAGGGAGGATGATGAACAATATACCAAGAATCTC
This sequence comes from Vicia sativa, assembly GCA_021764765.1. Classification (NCBI taxonomy): domain Eukaryota; kingdom Viridiplantae; phylum Streptophyta; class Magnoliopsida; order Fabales; family Fabaceae; genus Vicia; species Vicia sativa. Next base: position 247,484,114 of record CM038792.1, read on the forward strand.
AAACGGTGTTGCTTTTGAATAAAAACCTTACCGATGATGTACAGACATTGTTTCAAATTCCCAAACACCGGAGGTATAAGGGAGTGAAACCATCGTTAACCCCCTTTGAGCCTTGAAGTAGGAGTTTCTTTTTTATTCAAAAAAAATCCTCATTTTTAACCCAGGGTAGTGTTCAATTAACCTAATCGAGAATTTAAATCTCATCAGGAGAGTACAGTCAAGGATCAACCACAATTTCTATCCTTCATTTATCAAGAGGTTGAAGAAAATGGTAAAACCCCAATGGGTATTCCTCGTCCATCAAAGAATAAGGTAGTCACACCTTAACAAAGGGTCGAATGACTTATTTTCACATTACTTGTTCAAAAGAAAAAAGATAATAAAGAAAAAAGAAAAGAAAAGAAATGAAAGAATATGATATTGCAAATCAAAGAATAAGGTTGTGTGATCAAATATTAAATGAAAGAGGTGAGTGGATACCATGTCCGAAAAGAAGATACCTCGCTAGTTCCCCAGTTATTGTAAACTCCCTATGAAAGACGGGTGCTCGTGTTGAGTTAATTGAACGTAGGAATGGAGAATATCACGGAGAATGGGTGGGCACCAAATATTTTGAGCCTTAAATCCTTTTTTTCTAAAACCGTGAACCAGGCCATGTTACAACCTTTAAATGCCCTAATTGAAGCAGGGTTGATTTGAAAGCCAAACTGTGACGAGAGTACGATATCCTAACTCCTAGGAGGCTTGCTAAAATTTTGAGTTGGTATCACTCCATTTTTTTTCTTTCTCTAAACAAAATTTGATGTTTTGACATCTTTTCAATAAATGTTTTTAGTTTCAAGACAAGCATATGATTTGCATTAGAATTATTATTCATAGAATAAAATATTCTTTGCATATGAATAAGTGTTTAAACATCAAGTAAGCTTGCATAATGAGCATCAGATGAAAACTTGGTCGTCCCGAGAGACAAACTGCTTCAGGGATGTGTTGAAGATTGAACCATTTTTTGAAGAGTGTCCCTAATATGGGGCATGCTTTCTATTGACTCTGTTGAGTATAAGAAGACCAATTTGTCAAATGATTTGAAACAGGATGTGTGGAAGTTTTGATTATCCAGAAGTTTCTCTTGAGCTATTGCATATCACTTTCAGTTGTTCCCAAGGGGTAGATTGCCTAAAGTATATGTCTGAGTACAAAGCAGATAATGTTAAGAAGCATAATTGTGCGCTATCCTGCATTCCAGATATAAGACAATTACCGTGATGAGGTTTGGTCTTCAAAAATCTGTGAGTCTCTCATATCTCTGACCGCACGAGGTGAGGAATTGGATTATCAAAACCCCGCGAAGCAGGGGAAATATCCCAATGATGGTATTCTTTTGAGAAGAATTATCTCAATGTTTTATTGCCCTGAAGGGTGAAGAAACATGTTAATGCTCTGTGAAGTGTGTGATGATTAACCCGGGGCAGTTACGTCAAGATTCTGACAATCTCTCAAAGCGATGATCAATCCGGTAAAGTTATGTCGAGATTCGGAAATATTTCAAGTGATGATTAAATCGAGGCATTCAAGTCAAGATTATATCCCACAAAGTTTAAGTTAAACTGGGGCATTTGTGCCAAGATTTAATCTCTCTGAGAATCCGTTGATCAAAGGAGAATCTTTTCATAATCCAAAGACGCAGGGGCAAGTTCTCTCTATAATTCTCTTCGTTCTTGGAGACATTGTTATGACTTGCAATTTACACGTAACTGATGGATTATCAGTATGGGGCCCCTTTTCCCCAATGAAGAGTACATCTCAATCCAGGTTCATCCTCTGTGAAGCCAATTCTCAAGCAGAATTCATTTCCAGAAGGTCCTGATGGACTGATTTTGTTACCGTTGATTCGTGCTTCGACGTGTTGATGTTGTCATACTCCCCAGTAGAAGTCTCAATGTTGGTTGAGGCTTATCCCTAGTGAGGTCGATTCTCAAACAGAATTCATCACCAGAAGAGTCTGATGGGTTGATTAGTTCCCCAGTGATACACACTTTAACATATTGACATTATCACAATCCCCAGTTCAAATTATGGGTACCGATCTTAGGTAAATCCATGGTGAGGTCGTTGATACTTATTCCAGGCGAAGTTTCCCAGTGAATGTCCGTCGAATTCTCAAATCATCCTCAATAGAAGGTTCTAGCCTTTATTCTCAGCGAAGATGGTGTTTGAACTGTTGACTTAGAGTTGATATCCCTAGTGAGCATTCTTGATAGATGAATTATTATCGTATTCTCCAGTGAATAGTGAATTTCCACATCAAAGTTCCCATTGTAAAGCGCGCCCCGATCAATTGATTCTATTCCCCAGTGTAAGTCGCATTCTTTCGTATGAAGTTATTCTAAGCATCTTCGAGAGTTTTGTTCTCAGATCAACCATGTTGAGACAAGAATATTTGTTTCCCCAATGGAGTTGAATATCTGAATGTATTCCCTAGTGGAGCTTTCTATCTAAATCAGATTTCTCTTTCCCCAGTGAAGATTAGTCACTCATCTATTCTGGTATTTCTATACCGATGTGCATTCCTCAATCGAAGTCTCCCCAATGTGGTCTTACTATTGATATTTCTATCTATGGAAAGAAAAGTTGTTATGTTATCCCTAGTGTGTTCTTGGAGATAATCCATGTCCTCGCGCAAGGATTAACTTCCCCTTGAAGTGGTGTTTCCCAGCGAAGTTTCTTTCAGAATTCCCCATGAAGTCTCCAAATTCCCCAGTGAAAGAAGGAGAATTCTCTAGAGAAGTTTTCCGTATCCTCAGTGAAGAGTAATGACTCTCTCCCCAGGAAGTAAGATTGGTTTGAAGTCCAATTCGATTTTCCCCAAGTGAAGAACGCTTCCCATATTGGATTTGCAATTTATCGTTGCAAGTGTTCTCTAAAATCCACTCCCCAGTGGTAACTCTCTCTTGGATGTTAATGGCTTCTCAGCAGTCGGTCATCGATATTATTACTTCTCATGTAGTTGTGTAGGGATGCATTCATTATATTTCATCTATCCTAAATGTGTAGAATTCTGTTTATTGGGAGCATTACGCCATAAACGTTCAAACATGCATATTAAGTGTTTGCCAATTATGTATATCCAGAAGAAATAAACAATCTATGTGGTTTACCCTGAAGATGTTTTCTCAACGGATTTCGGCTTCCCTAATCATTCACTTCAAATCAAGTGTCTTATGGGAACTCATTCTCTCTCCAGTGGAGTCTTCTATGACTTTCTTTACCTCAGTCACATCGGGTCGTGTCACCCTTTTCACCATCAAGTCGTAGACTTTCCTTGCGTAGCAAGCCTTTGGTTATGTTACTCGTATTTGTATCATCGTTAGAGTGTGAGTAAGAGTCGGTGTACAACCTTTCTTACTTTTCAAGTATTTGAGTATCCATACTTGGTGTGTGGTAATTCAGATAATTGCCACTCTTGAAGAATTATACCCCGCCTTTGGCCTGAGAGATATTATAGTTCTTGTGCTTTTGCAAGTACCTTCTGTTAGAGTCTTCTTCAGTTTGCCTCTTTCTTTTGTAAGTGCATCTTTGTACAAATGTTCCTTTTTCCCCAGTAAGTCGTAGACTTCCCTTTCCTATGCAAGCCTTCGGTTATGTTACCCGTATTTGTATCGCCGTTAGAGTGTGAGTAAGAGTCGGTGTACAACCTCTCTTACTTTTCGAGTATTTGAGTATCCATACTTGGTGTGTGGTAATTCAGATAATTGTCACTCTTGAAGAATTAAACCCCGCCTTTGGCCTGAGGGATATTATAGTTCTTGTGCTTTTGCAAGTACCTTCTGTTAGAGTCTGCTTTAGTCGGTCTCTTTCTTTTGTAAGTGCTTCTTTGTACAGATGTTCCTTTTTCCCCAATAAGTCATAGACTTCCCTTGCCTATGCAAGCCTTCGGTTATGTTACCCGTATTTGTATCGCCGTTAGAGTGTGAGTAAGAGTCGGTGTACAACCTTTATTACTTTTCAAGTATTTGAGTATCCATACTTGGTGTGTGGTAATTAGATAATTTCCACTCTTGAATATTATACCCCGCCTTTGGCCTGAGGGATATTATAGTTCTGGTGCTTTTGCAAGTACCTTCTATTAGAGTCTGCGTCAGTCAGTCTCTTTCATTTGTAAGTGCATCTTTGTACAAAGGTTCCTTTTTCCCCAGTAAGTCGTAAACTTCCCTTGCTTAGGCAAGATCTCGGTTATGTTACCCATGTTTGTATCGTCGTTAGAGTGTGAGTAAGAGTTGGTGTACAACCTTTCTTACTTTTCAAGTATTTGAGTATCCATACTTGGTGTGTGGTAATTCAGATAATTGCCACTCTTGAAGGACTATACCCCGCCTTTTGCCTGAGGGATATTGTAGTTCTTGTGCTTTTGCAAGCACCTTCTTAAAGTCCAAATTGTTTTGGAGGATTTTTGTTAGAGTCTGCTTCATCCGGTCTCTTTCTCATATCTAAGTTATGTGTCGGTCAGTTCCTTTCTTCCTAGTTTACCTCTTGGTTGGGTAGTCTTTATGTTAGCTTAGCTAATATTGTTTGCTAGAGTCCCTTTAATTGGTCTTCTTCCATGTAAATTCTCCTTCGATCCATGATTTGATCATTCCATATATATTCTCCCTAGTGAGTCCATCATTGATTATCATTTTTGGTTTACCCATATCCTAGATCTGGTATTCCTTCTGTTAGCTTAGCTAACATAGAGGTCTGTGTTGATCAGTCTCTTCCTTTTGGTTTACTTGTATCTTAGATCGGGTATTTCTTCCGTTAGCTTAGCTAACACTGCAATTTAAAGGTCTTGTTTGGATCAATTCCTTTTGATCGGTTTCTCCATCCGTTAGCTTAGCTAACGTTGCAGTTTAGAGGTCTGTGTTGATCATTCTCTCCCTTCTAGGTTACCTGTATCTTATATCGGGTATCGCCTTCTTTTAGATTAACTAACACTACAATTTAAAGATCTTGTTTAGATACATTCCTTTTGGTCGGTTTACCTGTATCTTAGATCGGGTTCTCCATCAGTTAGCTTAGCTAATGTTGAAGTTTAGAGGTCCGTGTTTATCAGTCTCTCCATTATGGGTTACCTGTATCTTAGATCGGGTATCGCCTTCCGTTAGCTTAGCTAACATTGCAATTTAGAGGTATCATTTGGATTAATTCCTTTTGGTTGGTTTACCTATATCTTAGATCGGGTTTTCCATCCGTTAGCTTAGCTAATGTTGCAGTTTAGAGGTCTGTGTTGATCAGTCTCTTCCTTCTGGTTTACCTGTATCTTTTATTGGGTATTCCTTCCGTTATCTTAGCTAACATTGCAATTTAGAGGTCTTGTTTGGATCAATTCCTTTTCGGTCGGTACTTGTACCTTAGGTCAGGTATTCCTTCCATTATATTAGCTAACATTGCAATTTAGAGCCCTTTAGTGCCTCTTTGAAATCCAGTTTTCTGGTATCCTTGGTCGGACAATTGCATCCTTCTTTTTAGAGCCCTTTAGTGCCTCTTTCAAATCCAGCTGTCTGGTATCCTTGGTTGGACAAGTGCGTCCTTCCTTTTAGAGCCCTTTAGTGCCTCTTTGAAATTCAGTTGTCTGGTATCCTTGGTCGGACAAGTGCGCCCTTTCTTTTAGAGCCCTTTAGTGCCTCTTTGAAATCCATCTGTCTGGTATCCTTGTTCGGAAAAATGTGTACTTCCTTTTAGAGCCCTTTAGTGCCTCTTTGAAATCCAGTTGTCTGGTATCTTTGGTCGGGCAAGTATGTCTTACCCCTCAGTCTATTTCACCTTCTCCCTGTGACTTTTTCTTCAATAAGCTCGCTTTCTCCTAGCGACTTTTTCTTTCATTTGGTTTACCTTCATCAAGTTTGCTTTCCGTCAGATATAATGTAAAATTCAAAAATACAATAATGTACGCTCACCTTCAGAGCGGAAATTTTTTGGTTCATTTAAGTATTCAATCATCTTCTACTTTGAGTGTTCTAAAGGCTTGCGCCAATCTCACCCCCCGGTCGAAGAAGATTGAATAGGGGCAGCTGTTGTACCCCAAAATTCGCTCTCTTCATTTTTTAATAAATAATTGGCTTACACTTAATCAACAGGTGCATTACATTGCATATCATCTGTGCATTAACCATGGGATCAGGATATTCTGATTACGAGAGTATACATTATTCTGAAGAAGAGGTTTGATTCCCAAAGTTGAATATCTGAGGTTCTGTTATTTCCAGTGTCATCTCAGTGTACAAGACGTGTGTATCTGAAACACTTCTGGCTATATCTCGAGAATCGAGGTTTTGATGTTCTGATTTCCTCTCATGCGGATATTGATTAAGGTTTTCGAGTAAGAGCAGGTTATGGTCGAATATTTGAGCCAAAATTGATTCTATGGCCTTTTGTGAGTCTTGAAGTATCTGCATATCGCTTATCGATCCACGCGATTCATCAGAAAATTAAGAACGGTTGGATAAAATAATATTTGAGTGTGTGTACTAAAAAGTCAACAAAAGTTAAAGTTTGACCGGTTGGAATTTTGGTTCAAAATTATTGTCAAAAGTCAAGATTCGAGAAAATGTGATCATTTGCTGAGAAAAGTCGGAAGAATCAGAAGAAAATGAGGTTTCTTGCATTTTAAGTAATCTTATACTTAGAATTTTTTTTTAAGTTTTAAGCACATTGTGTTCACGGAGCCATGTTGCCGATTTCGTATCTTGCTCGTCTGTGGTCGAAATTTCACGAATTAGTAATCGTTGGAAAGAGCGCATTTCGTACTCCAATTTTGTTCTTGTGGAGGTTTCTCTAAAAATGCTCAGATTTCGAGTTATGAGGCTCCGAAGTTTAATGTTCATAACTTTTGAATTTCATACTTAGGGAAATTTTGGTTGTTTTTCAATGTGTTCAAGTGCTCGACTTCAGAGGTATTTTACACGTGTTTCCAAGCGTCTTTTTGCATCGAGTTCAAAATAAAAGTTATTCATTTCGTAGCAATCTACAACTTTGTTGAAGGTATCAAATTAATTCGGAGCTCAGATCATAAGTTATGAGGCTCAGAAGTTATGAATTTATCATGTTTACAATATTCAACACAGAAATTTTTTGAGTGTTTGTCTATATGTTCAGGATGACGACTTCGGGTTCGATTTTATCATAGTTATCGGCTCCGAATTAAAAAGCGTTCAACTGAAAAGTTGTTCATCTTGCGGAAGTCTACAACTTTGTTGAAGGAATCGAATTCTTCGGGACTCGGATCGAAAGTTACAGAGCCTAGAAAATAAGAATCCATCTTGTTTGCAATATTCGAATAGTTGTTGTGCGCATGTTCGAGGCTGTTTTTATCATCGATTCGATCGCCGCATGGAAAAACTCTGAACATGAAAGTTAGAGTTTGTCATGTCCTCTAAAATTTTCGTTCACAAACTATTTCGTTTCGGACGTCCTAGCAAAAGATACGAAGCCTCGAAGTGGTTAGGTTGAAGTTACCAAAACGCGAGATGGCCCGTGCATTTTTGCCATGCATACAAGAGCATTTTATCAAACAGTTGTTGTGCGCATGTTCGAGGCTGTTTTTATCATCAATTCAATTGCCGCACGGAAAAACTCTGAACATGAAAGTTGGAGTTTGCCATGTCCTCTAAAAGTTCCTTTCAGGAATTATTTCGTTTCAGACGTCGCAATGAAAAATATGAAGATCCGAAGTTGACAGTTTGAAGTTGGAAAATTGTTGGATGTCACGCGCAAGACTTGCCCAGCCAAGCCAGGACTTTCATCGAACAGTCGCGTGGCAAAGTTCAAACACCTTTTTCTCCGTGACTAAGGCTCCATTTAAATTGGCAATGAGATGCAAAGTTGTTCTATCACACGTGCTCTTTCCGATGGTGTCAAGTCTGCATCATTTGGTCGAGTAACAAAAGAGTTATGGTGCCATAAAGTAATGCACCCGGCGTGAGGAAATGGATAACAATGTTTAGAAAAATTACATGATAACGCAATCAGTTGTGATGCTGTAACTTCAGAGCCGATTTTAAGAATACTACGAGCTTGGATTCGAAAAGTTTTCAACATGAAAGTTGCGAAGGGAAATGTGTTCTCCAATTTTGGTCTTTGGATCTTATCCTAAAAACCCTCGTCTTCCGAGTTATAGGGTCATGAAGAGGAGGATATGGGCATGAGTGTAATTATTTCTTTTGGCCTTGAAGTGGTGTACGTGGCAGTAGTTTAGTTTTTACTCTATTTGGCCATACATGTATTACTCCATGCAGGCATCATGAAGCATTTTTGACAAAAACAAAAAAGCTCTCCCTCACTTCCAGAAACAAACTCTAACTAACGAAAAACTCTATGATTCTTCACTTTTTCGAGGAGAGAAAAAAAACACATAACAGAATTCTCTCACCCCACCTTCTTCGGACCAACCTTCTTCTCTTCCATCTGCACACTAACCACCACTCCGCCTTCACTCTTTCTCAACAAACAATCATAACAACCTCTAACGGAAGTGGAGGAAAACCATTACAGAAACTCCACTCTACTCTCTCCCTCGCGATATTTTTCCTTCTGCGACCCACACACTCTCTTCACTGACCCTCCACCAAACAGTAATAACCAGCACAACCACTCTCATCTTCTTCCCCCAATACCTTCTTCCATTCCTTCAAGAACCATGAAAAAAGGAATAGAGTGACAAAAATAGAAACTACTTGATCCTCTCTTCCTAAAGATGTAAGTGATTTTCTGCCATAGCGTGAATTTGAGTTTTCAATTGATTTAGTTCCTGGAACTAGTCCTACTTCGATGGCTCCGTATCAGATGTCTGCTTGTGAATTGAAAGAGTTGAAGAGTAAACTTGAGGATTTTCTTGAGAAGAAGTTTATTTTTCTGAGTGTATCTCCGTGGGGTGCACCTGTTCTGTTAGTTAAGAAAAAGGAAGGTTTTATGAGGTTGTGTGTTGATTATAGACAACTGAACAAGGTGACTATTAAGAACAAGTATCCACTTCTGAGGATTGATGATTTGATGGATCAGTTGGTTGGTGCTTATGTTTTTAGTAAGATTGATTTGAGGTTTGGTTATCATCAAATTCGTGTGAAAGCTGAGGATATTCAGAAAAATGCTTTTAGGACAAGGTATGGTCACTATGAGTATTCTGTAATGCTATTCGGTGTGACTAATGCTCCTGGTGTAATTATGGAATATATGAATCAAATTTTTTATGAGTATCTCGATTAGTTTGTTGTTGTGTTCATTGATGATATTTTGGTTTATTCCAAGAACGAAGAAGATCATGTTGAGCATTTGAGAATTGTGTTATCTGTGCTGAAAGAGAAGAAGTTGTATGCTAAGCTTTCTAAGTGTGAGTTTTGGTTGAAGGAAGTGAGTTTCCTTGGGCATGTGATTTTGAGTGGTGGTATTTCTGTGGATCCGTCTAAGGTTGAGGCTGTATCTCAATGGGAGGCTTCGAAATCTATTTTTGAGATTAGAAGTTTTCTTGGTTTGACTGGTTATTATCGTAAGTTCATTGAAGGATTTTCTAAGTTGGTGTTACCTTTGACGTTGTTGACGAGGAAAGGTCAAGCTTCTGTTTGGACTTTGCAATGTGAAGCTAATTTTCAAGAGCTTAAGAGAAGGTTGACAATTGCTCCTATTTTGATTTTGCTTAATCTGAGAAAACCATTAGTGGTGTATTGTGATGCTTCATTGATGGGTTTAGGTGGTGTGTTGATTCAGAATGGGCAAGTGGTAGCTTATGCTTTGAGGCAACTTAAAGTTCATGAAAATAATTATCCGACGCATGATTTAGAGTTGACCGTAATTGTGTTTGTTTAAATGATTTGGAGGTATCATTTGTTTGGTTCAATATTTGAGGTGTTTAGTGATCATAAGATTTTGAAGAATCTGTTGATCAGAAAGAGTTGAACATGAGGCAAACAAGATGGTTGAAATTCTTGAAGGATTATAATTTTGGTCTGAATTATCGTCCGGGTAAAGTGAATGTTATAGCTGATGCTTTGAGTTGGAAGTCTTTGCATATGTCAATGTTAATGGTGCGAGAGTTGGATTTTCTTGAGCAATTTCGAGATTTGAGTTTGGTTTGTGAAGAGACTTCTTCATGTGTTAAGCTTGGTATGTTGAAGCTGACTAGTGGTATTTTGGATGAGATTCATGAAGGTCAGAAATCTGATATGGTTTTGGTGGACAAGTTGTCGTTGATCAATCAAGGTCGAGGTGGTGATTTTCGGATTGATGAGAATGGTATCATGAGGTATCGTGATAGAGTTTGCATTCCCGATGTTGGAGATTTGAAGAAGCGAATTCTTGATGAAGGACATCGTAGTGGTTTGAGTATTCATCCTGGTGCTACTACGATGTATCAATATTTGAGGAAGTTATTTTGGTGGTCTGGTATGAAGAAAGATATTGCAGAGTTTGTGTATTCTTGTTTGATCAGTCAGAAGTCTAAGATTGAACATCAAAAAACGTCTAGGTTGTTGCAGCCGTTATCCATTCCTGGGTGGAAGTGGGATAGCATTTATATGAACTTTGTTTCTTGTTTTCCGAGGACTTCGAGTAGTCATGATGCTGTTTGGGTTATTGTGGATAGATTGACAAAATCTACTCACTTTATTCCAATTTTGGTGGATTATCCTATGGAAAAATTTTCTAAGTTGTACATTGAGAAAGTTGTGAGTTTGCATGGTGTTCCATCGAGTATTGTTTCAGATAGAGATCTGAGGTTTACTTCCTAGACTGTTCAGATTCGATGCAAATTTGATTTGTTTTAGATTTAGATTTAGTTTTGATTTAGATCTAGAATAGAATAGATTATATTTTGGGTTTTTATAGTTTGGGCTTTAGCTTAGGGAGCAAGTTAACCTAAATCTATAAATAGAGGGAATAACCCATATTTTGTAATAATCAAGAATTCATTCACAGTATTTTGCAGTTGCAAAGTGAATAGAAAGTTTTCCACAGTTTGTGGGCAGAGAGAAACTCTGCAGAAAATACTTCTTTCTTTCTTTAATTGCTCATTGTTATTATGTGGTGATATCAATCTTGTTTATCAAGATTTGTAGAAATTCATCATAGATTTTGGTGGATTTCCAACCATTATAACTAGAATTAATTTTACATATTCAAAATCATTTTGTCATGACATAACTTAACATACACTATGTAGGTATAACAAATTGAGGATGCCCCCACCTCAATACCAATATGCACTTATCCACAATATTTAGTTAGCTAACTATATTTGCTTTACACCACAAACTGGTTGTCAGTGGGTCATAAGCAGGTAATCACTGGAACCAGACCAGATTTGCCTCAAATGGATGATCATGGGACCAGACCAGGTGTGCCTCAAACAACCCTGTATCTTTGTAGTTGTAATAAATCTATGTGACATAACACAAGTTTATTTAGTACAATAATCGTAGCTTATAACAAAAGTATTAATTTTACCTTGTTTATAATAATCTACATATAAACCTTTCTTGATTTTGTTCCTTTCTTTCACCTTTTTTTTTATGATTTGCCAAATACTTTTTCAATTATTCTTAACCCAAACCCATCACTCATATTAAAGAATGTTCCAATCATGGCCAATCATTTGGTCACCTTTTGATTAGAAACATTATTTCGCCATATATAAAAGGTGGTCGGAGACTTTTAAGATTAAAAAAAAAATTCTAAGTCGTGCTCTCTCTAATTAATTTTAAGCATCTTATACTCTTAATCATATAATTTGTTTCTTATAGACCGTTTCTATTAGGCATGCTAACTGAGCTGGCGTACAAAAAAACTGTAGAGTTCTTTGTGATTACGCGTCTCCTTAAGGAATCTAATTTGTCAAATTGGTTTGAATGATGCAAAAGTCGTTTGGTTTTATTCTAACGTGCCGACAAGTACTAGAGGTTAAGAAAAGGATAGTAGTTCTGAGTTTTTTTTTTGTAATTTGAATTTCTTGTAGGTAGAAGATATCTTGGTGGCTCTCATGTTCTGGTTTTTTTCTAACACTTGTTAGATTGGATTCAAGCATGATTGCCAACTTTCTGATTCTCTAGTATGGGGTGCTTAAACGTGTTATATGTGGTCCAAGGGTTATCTAGCAAAATTAAATCGAATGATATTAAAGTTATTTGGAATTTAAGTGTGGATTATCAAATTTTATATTGATCAGAAATAAGGGAAATATATATATATATATATATATATATATATATATATATATATATATATATATATATATATATATATATTGATTTGATGAATATTTTAAATATCACTTAACTAAATTTATGATTACTCTATTTTTTTTATTTTTATGTTATGCAGTTTTTATGGACTTGGGTCCTCTCTTTTCATGTTTTTGTCAATTCTTTTCCTTCCTCTCTAAAATAAAAATGATTCTTCAATGAAGAGAAAGAGAGGGGGATGGAAAGAGAAATTAAAGGAAAAGATCCAAAATCAACTTTTATCAATTACATTTTGTTTATAAATTAAAATTATAATATTGAAATCAAGGACTGACTGATCCGTCAGACTGGCCTATCAGGCCATAAATCCTATTAGAAACTGGTTTGAGCTCATTTTTGATAGACCTTGAAGTAATAGGTCAACTCACTTCAACCTCTTTATATGTTGGCAATTTCTCTTCCCACCCATGCTATATGGGCGCATCCTTAAAAAATCGAAAATACCTCTTGATAAATTCGAAAATGCATATCCGAATGCATCTCCATAAAACAAGTAGCAAATTGATTGGAATATGCATCTCTGAATTCACCCTGGGTGAATTCGAAAATGCATATTTGGAAAACACTCCTGAACAAATTTATTATACATTTTCATTAAAATTGGCGTCGTTGTCGTGAAATTGACGTCATTGTCGAGGACCTTTGTCATATGAGTTATATCTTCGCGTTTTGTCGACCCTTGCATTTTTTACGTTTACCCGACCCAACGTAAAATATTTGGTTTTCTAGAAAATCGACTCTAAATCCAAATTTTATCGTGCCAATTCATCCAGGAACTCGTTTTTTTTTTTTTTCTATTTTATTTGATTTATTCTTCGTTTTCATATTTTCGAAAAAATCTTGTGAAATTGGCGTCATTGTCGAGGACCCTATGTCGATTTGACTTACTATTAGAGTCATATGAGTTATAGCTTCGTGTTTTGTCGACCCTTACATTTCTGACGTTTACCCGACCCAACGTAAAATATTTGGTTTTCTGAAAAATCGACTATGAATCCAAATTTTATCGTTCCAATTCATCCAAGAACTCGTTTTTTTTTTTTTTTCATTTTATTTGATTTATTCTTCGTTTTCATATTTTCAAAAAAATCTGGGACAATTTAAAGGCAATTAGTTTGGTTTGATTTTAATTTTAATTGTACTTTTAAATTTTAATCGTTTTGTTTTTTAATTGCTTTTCTCAATAGGGAAATTATTGGTATTTATATATTTGTTACATTATTGTTGCATGACTATTAGGTGTATCTATCTAGGTACATCCAATACTAAGATTTAAATAAAAAACATAACAAAGAACTTTTCGGATATGCATATTCTAAAATATTAGTATTTTTTTTAAAAAAAATACGATTTATATATGCATCCCCAAAATTACATGTTTTGTGGAAAAATGATGCATATGAAGATGCATCTCCGAATATAAATGACATTTTAAATAGAAGTAGTACGAGGGAGATGAGAAATTATTTTATATGTTTTGGCTCTCTGAAGTAAAACGAGCTAGGCGGTACCAGTTTATTTAACAATTATAGTATATATTTTTGATGCTTTAATATTTTAAATAATTAAATAAATAAGTAGTGTCGAAGTCTCTTAAATCTTAAATATTTAACTTATTAATACTTTGAACACTCTTCGAACTCCACGAGAAGTCAAATTGATTTTTCACATATTTTAAATGTTCTCATATATATATATACACTAACTCACTAGAATAATTTTTTATAACCAATTTAGTTCATTGCAGAATAAAACAGACAATACATTTATATCTACAATTTGGTATGGCCATTGTATGAATTATTTTTGAGCAACTGACTATTTTGTTGAAATAGTTGAATGTGTAGAACTATACTTATTAAATATATTCAAATTGCAAATATTTTTTGAATTTATGAAAATTGTCTTGGTTGGTACATAGTGATGAATATCAATTTTAATTTTGGCTAGTTTTGTTCAATTGACTTAAATAATTTCATAAATCAAATTGATAAAACAAAATTACATAAGAATTAAATTAATTATGAAAAAACAAATTTAAATACCAAAATAAAAATAAAAAATAAAAACAATTGTAAAATGTATAATTAATTTTAATGTATTGATTCTTGAACGTGTTTTTAATTTTTTTTTTTTTAAAGCAAAAAGAGTAGTGAATTAATGAAACAAATAGTGGTTTCTCTAAATATTTTTTGGTGAGTGAGGCATGGACACCAATGCTCAAGTGAAAAGTGAAATGTCAATATCAGCATATAATGTTTGCATAGGCAAGTAGATATAATAAATGTAGAGTTGATGCTGTGAGAAGACAAAAGAGTGAAACCAATGCCACAAAATAGGGTTAGGAGGCCTTTAAGGCAGCATCTTATCTTCAAAAGAGCCATGTTCCACCTTGTAGTATGAGAACCATGCACATGGCACCCACAATTAAGGGACCGCCACCAAGTTTGGTTTCATTAAATATTCTTTTTTCGTCCATTTATTTCCTTTTTTACAATTCTTATGATTCGTTTATATGATTAAAAAAATTTAATCAACTAATGAACCAAATAAGTTAATAATTAATTACCTAAATATAAAGAATCCACAATCCAAGAGTTAAGCAAAAATCAAATACAATAACTTCAACACAAATAAACAAACAAATTAAAATTTAATCTACCTCAAATATGAATTTCTATACCAAATCTCAAAGAGAAATGCTAAAGTGACACTAAAAAGCTCCAATCACGCCGTATTTGTATAAGATTACATGTACTTTTATTTTTTTATTGATTTTTGTGTCACGCTGAATATAATTTGAAATGGTTACGGTGTAAATATGGTGTAAGCGGTAGCGAAAGGAACTGGTGGTATGGGTTTCTGCGGTATCAACGATTTTAATACCAACCTTCTCAGTAAGTACTATTAGCGTTTGATGAATTGTGAGAATTCCTTGGTAGGAAAGATTTTTAAAAGTAGATATTATCCTCGGAGTTCCATTGAGAGTAAGTTGGGTTTTGCACCAAGCTATGCTTGGAGGAGCTTGTTTAGTGCTCGAGTTATTGTTCACATGGGTTCACGGTGGCGGATTGGAAATGGTGAGAGTGTCTTGTTGTTGAAAGATAGATGAATCTCGGGGGATATGGATTTCAAAGTGAAAGGGTCACCTTCGGGGTTTGTGGATCAGGCAAAAGTCAGTGAGCTTATTGACGGTGATCTTGGACAATGGAAGAGGGACCTGATTTTTCTAGGTTTGAAGAGGAAGATGCAATCCAAATTGTCAGTATCCATTTGTCCTTGAGGGGATATGATGATAAACTCATTTGGCACCATGAGAAAGATGGAGACTATTCAGTTTGTTTGGCTTACCATCTCTGTTGGCATGAGAAGCGTGTACGTTCCCCAGTCTCCTTTGCAGCCCCAGATACAAAGGTTTGGAAAGAAATCTAGAAGGCTCCTATCAACCCAAGAATTCGAAACTTCTTCTGGAGAGCAGCGAAAAATATTTTGCCTACCAAAGACAACTTGCGGAAGAGAGGATCTTGTTTGGATGTGAGTTGTCGTTTTTGTCATTCGTGTCCCGAATCGGTGCAACACATTCTCCTTCAATTCCCTTTTGCAAAACAATTCTTCTTCTCTTCTATTCTCACATTCAGGTTACCGGTTGAGCATGGGTTTTTGGATTGGTTGCAATAGGTTCTAACTTGTGGGGACATTCTTGGTGTCCAATTGTTGTCTACTCTGTACATAGAATCTGGTGGACTAGAAACTTACTGGTGTTCCAGCAGAAAGTTGTGGAGGAGGCTCTCAATAACGTTATGGATTCAATACTTGGAATGTGATAACCCAAAAATATATCAATTATTTGAATCAATTTACATGAGTTTTATCCGCATTTTTATTAATTACATTACTCTTTATTCGTATTATGCCGATATTTTCTATGTTTTCATGTTTTCACCAATTATAAGGCATGTGCGAAGAAAGTCGAGAAAAGTCGGATAAATCACACTTAAAACCTACAAAAGAATAGCATATAAAGCAAATATGGGTGTATGACAAGAAGTGGGGGTGTGAAAGAAGCAAAGCTAAAGAATTAACAAGGAAGCAGGCCCAACACACTTCCAACGCGCGCACAAGCCAACCTGCAAGGGTGTAAGGACCGTTACACACATAAACCCTAAAAGCCATAACGATCGCTACGACCTCGAAATGAAACTTCCTCACCAAGCCAATGCGTAACGACCATTACGCTTTACTTAGCAGTCCGTAGTGATCACTACGGAGTAGAAGAAGGAGGCGAGAATATCTCAACCAACCCAGCTACCAAGAGAATCCTAACTCTATAAATAGGCTTCGATGTTTCAGTCTCCACACACCTTTTCTTTTGCAATTTTGTACCGTTACTCTGCCAAATTTTATTTTCAGCATTGATTTGATTTCCAGTTTCGATTCATTTAATTTATCCGCTTTCTTTTCTCGTAACAATTTCCACATCGGGGATTGTTGCGAACCTTTGTCAATTCTAACTTTACGTTAGAATTGCGCCTTTTTAATTTCTTTCATCGCATTTGATTTTTGGACAACGAATGAAAGATCTCACCGACTTGTGGGAGACTCTTGGAACTTGCCAAATATTCTGCCTTTTTTTTAGGTTTATTTTAATTAATTAATTAATTGGCTTATTTAATTTTGTTCATTTATTTATTTATTGGCTTATTTAACTGTTTATTTATTTTATGCCTGATTTATCTAAGATGCATGTTTTATCTGAACTGTTTGTTTATCAGTTTTGCGCTATAACTGAATCGTTTAACATGCTAGGCTAAATTTAGTTGTCGGTATGTAAGGTAATATATCCGACGGGGTTTAGAAATGCCATTCAATTTATTCTGATTTGAAAAAAGGTTAACTTTCTGGTTTCGATTACTAGTTCTTAATGCAACTGTTTTGTTACGAGAGTAAAATACAGACTAGAAGTTAGGATCAATAAAGCGAGATTTTGAGATGATAAATGGACATTAGTAATTGAGCATCAACTTAAAATACAGAGAGAGCGCTTATAATTTGATTAGGTTTTATTTATTTTCAATAACTAATTTAAACTCTAATTGGAACAGCGAGAGCACTCACTTAGGTTTGATTATAGGATCTGAATCAATAAACACGAGAGTGTGAGAAGAGGTTTTTCAAATAAATATTTCCTACTGAAACCTGTTTTGACAATACGAGCTTGAGTCAATGAGTTGCTAAATCCCCGAAGTCCGACCATTACATACCGATACTTTTCCTCTAAATCTAAACTAGTTTACAATCAGTTAGGTTCCCTAAAACCCCAATTATTTGCATCATTAGCCTTAGATTTACATTGTAACCTTAGATAACGATAAGTCGACATTTAGTCCCTTGGGATTCGATAATCTTTAGCTACACGCGATAGGACTGTATACTCGCGGTCTAGATTCTATAGGATATATAAAGTCGCGATCAAGTTTTTGGCGCCGTTGTCGGGGACTAACAAGTCGATATCGTAACTCTTAAAGTTACGTTGTATAGACTAAGACATCATTCCCAATTGTATGACAAGTACTCGCTCTAGAGGTGAAGACTTAGTGCTACCAATTCCCAAACTTGAGCACTCCATTATTAGAAGACGCGACGTACGAGTACCTCATACAAATCAATCTCTGTCTCAATCTTCTATTTCTACTAAACTAGTTGAAGGACCAGACATGGGTGATCATCCACGTCCGCTCAAATCTTATGTTATTCCTTTGCAAGAAGAACCACACAATAGCATTGCTTCTCCATCCATAGAGGCTAACAACGTCGAACTCAAACCTTCTCTGTTGTCTGCTGTACAATAGAACCAGTTTTCTGGTGGTTCAACGGACGACCCTAATCTACATCTATCCATGTTTCTGCAATACGCAAATACATTCAAAGCCAATGGGGTCAGTCAAGAGGCGATAATACTTCTTCTTTTCCCTTTTTCATTAATAGACAGAGCTCGAGCTTGGAGACAGTCTCTACCTGCTAACTTAGTTACCTCTTGGAACGAGTTAAAGAAATTCTTTCTTGCGCGATATTTTCCACCAAGTAAAACAGTTATGCTAAGATCCCAAATAAGTGATTTTCGAAAAACAGACAACGAGTCTCTTTTTGACTCTTAGGAAAGCTATAAAGATATGTTGAGAATTTGTCCACATCTTGGCTTGGAAGAATGGTTAATTATCCATACCTTCTACAATGGTCTCCTGTATAACACGATATTAACAACAGACGCTGCCGCAGGTGGCACACTTATGGATAAATCCAATGACGTAGCCTATGAACTCATAGAGAGTATGGCCCAGAACCACTATCAGTGGGGAAGTGAGAGTGGTCAAGTAGAGAAGGCTTTTGGAGAGAAAGCACCAATGAAAAGTGGGATGCACGAGATTAGCAGTCTCGACAGTGTCCATGCTAAGGTAGACGCTCTCACCAAGAAAATAGAAAGCTTAATCGCAATACCTCTAGCCATTGTGGCTGCCATAACTCCAAATTGTGAGATATGCAGAGTACTTAGACACGCTGCTGCTGAATGTCCAGTCTTAGTAGGAACTCCCACCGACCAAGTGCATTATGCTCAAGGAAACCCTTATACAACCACATACAACCCTGGATGGAAGAATCATCCAAATTTCTCATATAAAAACATCAATGCATTTTATGCGCCAAGACAAGCACCTGCTATGCCACCTGGATATCAAAAAGCACCCGCAACTGCTCCCAATATTCCTAGGAAATCTAACCTCGAACTAATAATGGAAAATTTTATAGCTTCACAAGCTCAAACCAACAAGGATTTCCTAAACCAAAACATTCACACTAGTGAACAAATTAAGCAGTTAGTGAATAAAGTAGATGCTTTAGCTACCCATAACAAAATGCTAGAAATTCAGATTTCACAAGTGGCCCAACAACAAGCACCTAGTGTTGCACCTGCCGGCACTTTTCCAGGGCAAACTCAACCTAATCCGAAGGGACAAGCTCATGCTATTATATTGCAAAGCGAAACCGAATATGATGGACTAATGGATCCTAGACTTAAGAATCCATCCATGTCCCAAAGCTCTGGAAAAACAACTGAGAAGGAAGATGAACCGAAAGAGAAAGAGAAAGTAGGTGATGGGGAACCAGTAGAAAAGAAAAAACCCTAGGTTCCTCCTCCACCTTACAAACCACTGATCCCTTATCCTCAAAGACTGACTCAACCTAGGAGCGCAGGGCAATTCAAGAAATTTGTTGAGCTTCTGCAACAGCTCAATATCACCATTCCATTCACAGAAGCTATCACTCAAATGCCCTTGTACGCTAAGTTCCTTAAAGAAATACTATCTAACAAGAAAAAAGATATAGGATAATGAGACAGTTACACTCACTGCAGAGTGTAGCGCAATCATTCAGAACAAGATGCCGCAGAAGTTGAAGGATCCCCGAAGCTTCTCGATACCATGTAATATAGGTAAGTTTGTCATAGACAAGCCTCTATGCGACTTAGGCACTAGTATCAGTGTTATGCCCTTGTCGATATCTAATAAGCTCGATATGGGAGAATTAAGACCAACCAAGATGTCTGTACAACTTGCGGATCGTTCAGCCAAATATCTAGTAGGAATTCTTGAAAACATTCCGGTGCGAATAGGCCCGTTCTATATCCCTACATACTTCATCATTATGGACATTAGAGAAGACATCGTTACTTGTAACACCCCGAATTTAATTAATTATTTAATAAAATTATATAAGGATTTAATTATTGGATTATTAAATTAAAGTTGGAATTATTCGGTTAGTTGAAGAATTAATTAAGTTGATTATGTTGAAGAAATAATATTAGAATGTATTAGTATTTTTAGAATTATTAATTAAATATGGATGAGTTAGTTATAAAGGTGAAATAGCCTTTTGAGGAGTAATAGTTAGTAGACCCAATAAGAGTTTAGTGACCCATTAGTATTTTAAGTGGCTTAAGTAATAGAGTGGCATTATAAAAGGAAACAAAACAAATATCACGTACAATAACAGTAGAAAAGAAAAAGAAGAACACCACGTACAGTAGCAGGAGAGAAGAAATGGAATTGGGAATAAGGGTTTGCTAGAAGTTGGGGAAAAGCTCAAAGATCAGTCCGATAGTTGCCAATTCCGATCAAGTTTTTTGAGCTCTCTTAAATCCAAAGGTAATGGGCGGGGTTCGATTTATATAATCATTTTTATGATGATTTTTATGTGGGATTTAGGGCGTATAAATTCACTGTAGATTCAATGTTTTGTGATGAAATTGATAGATCAGTATTGAAAATAGTGATGTCTGTTAATTGTTGTTGTTGCTAGTATTGTGTTGGTGTGATTATGTGTGTAGTTATATTGGTAGATAGAAGTTGTATTTTTGGAAAATATGTTGATTCTAGGTTGAACTGTTAGAACACATAGTTCTAGAAAAATAAGGAAATGATGAAGGAGATGAAGTTGTAAGGGGACGATTTAGGTAGTTGTTTTTGGCATTACTTTTAGGAACCTTTTAAGTATGATTAACACATGTGCTAGTATTATAGTTGGAGTCATAATAATAATTATAATAGTGAATTTAACATGTGGTCTGTAGAAAATAAATAGCCATAGCAGAATATATAGCAGACTAGTTTTGTTCGGAATAATTGATGTCCATAAGTTCTGACGGTGCAGAACTTCTGACGGTCCATAACTTCTGATGATGCAGAAGTTCTGATAGGGCACAAGTTCTGATGGTGTAGAACTTCTGAGGGTCCATAACTTCTGATGGTGCAGAAGTTCTGATAGGGCAAAAGTTCTGATGGTGCGTAACTTCGATGGTTCGTAACTGATGATGCGTAAGTTCGTAGGCGTAACTTCGATGGTGCGTAACTTCTGATGGTCCAAAACTTCTGAAGTTCTGATAGGGAAGAAGTTCTGATGGTGCAGAACTTCTGATGGTCTAGAAATTCTGATGGTGCAGAAGTTCTGATAGGGCAAAAGTTCTGATGGTGTAGAACTTCTGATGGTCCAGAACTTCTGATGGTGCAGAAGTTCTGATAGGGAATAAGTTCTGATGGTGCAGAACTTTGATAACACGAATTTATATAGCATATTTGATTTAATTTTCATAGATAATGTTAGTATTTTTGTTTAATTATTTTATTTTATTTTTGTATTACACTGTTATTTTAATGTTTCAAGTATTTGTATTAAATAAAGATTAATTGAGTAAAGAAATGAAATTGAGGAAAATCTAATTAAAATGCTAGAGAAATGAAAGAGGAGGTGTGATAGCAAAAAAGAGGAGGTAAGAAGATGAGAAATAATTACACAAAGGCCAAGCCAAATCCCAGCCCACAGATCAGCTTGAGACACTCGCTCCTGTCATACCCCAAATTTTGACCTAATATACCACTTTACATTTGCATCATTTGCATAACTAACATCTCAGACAACATTAATCGGGTGTGGGTTTCACAGGTCAAAATTAGGGTTTCATCAGATTTTCATCTGATTCAAGAGGAAAATAATTAGGGTTTGAGTTTTTCTCACCTCATTTGATCTATCTTAATCAAATCATCAACCTCTGATCATCAGATATCCATTTCTCTCATGATCAATCAAGGATCACCAATTAGGGTTTTGATCGGGCATGAGTTTTCTCTGACTTTTTGAGCAAGAAATGACTTTTTTGGATAGAGATTGGTCATTATATCTTAGATACAATATCTTGAACTAATTTCTGGATTCAAAACATTACAGAAGTTCACAGACTTCATCAGTCAATTTCGGAAACATCTGATGAAAATTCATCTGCACAGAAAAGTCAAACTTTGACTTTTGGTCAAATTTTTCAAAACAAAACTTTTTCAATCATCAAAATACTTCAAATGATCCATCATGATCATAAAAAATCAAAGAATTTGAAAAAGTCAACAAAAAGTCAAAAGTTTTCATACTTAGAAAATTTTTTAAGTGTTGAAATTTCTTATTTTTTCCAAACTTCATGCCATTTTTTCACCTAGTTCCATTTTGAATTGGGAAACACTCAAAACATGAAAGTTGTAGCTTGTAAAACAAGCTTTCCAAAATGTCCAAGAACTCTCAAATCCATGGAGTCTAGCTATACTTTTGAAATTGAAACATAAGGCTCCATGAACTTGATTTTCCAAAATCCAAAACTTCAATTATAGGTCATTTTTGTGTTTTCTTCATCTAGAAGCTTTCCAACCATGCCAAATGGATCATTGAGCTGATAAATATCAGCTAGAGGTAATAATTGAGAGGATTGGATCAAAATTGTAAAAATGAGCACATGGTGAAAAAAGGAAGTTTCCTTTTTTGGCAAATACCATTCTTGCCCTCTAAGTTATCTTTGATTTTCCAAAAGCATTGTACTCTTGCCTAACATTTCAGAATTCTCTTGCCTATAAATAGATCAAAAATTCAAGTCCAAAACCACACCAAAGCAAATGCAAAATCATGCTTTCATTCTTCTTTCTTGAAAATCAAGCAACATAGTGTAAAATTGCCAAACATTGCATTTTTGAAAATCAGTTGAAAACATGTTAAATTTTGGTGTCAAACATGCTTCATGATCAATATAAAACTTGTGTAGAACTTAAAAACAACTTGATCAAAGTTGAAAAACAGAAATCACATGCCATGGACACATGCTTGTACAAGCTGCCTTAACTTTCGAATTCTACTCTAAGCTTGATAAACTTGTGATCTAACCACTCAAACATCATCTATGAGCTTCATAGACATGGTCCAAATCAATCACACCAACAGAATAACTCTAATCCATAAATCAAGTGTCATTTTCACCTGCAGGTTGACTTGGTTGGAAAGATTGAAGCAATCTCAAGCAAGGCACCACTTGACTTCCATACATGCCGATGCTCAAATGATCAAGAAACAAGTTCGAAATGCTCTAAGACCTTCTTCGATTCTCACTTGAACAAAGTTAGAACACGAACTTGATATCCATTTTCTTTGAACTAAAACGAAAAAGCTCATGGTCGCTTGGTTTCGCACTCATAACGATCAATAGCCCTCAATAAAATCAAGGAATCATCACTCATACATAATTTAATTTGAATTCTCAGTTTTAGGGTTCATAGTGGTTCCCAGAAATCCAAACATGCTAGGCTTAATATAAATGCAATTAACAGTCATATTCATGTTCGTGTTGAAAAATCGAGCAATTTTGATGTTTACATCATTGAATTTCGTTGAGAAACGAAGATTGTATCTGGAATTGATGAATCTGAAGATCAAAACGAAGAACATAGCTTGCGCGCGTGTTCTTCATCTTTTAAATTTTCAAAATTTCCAATGCTTTGTTTACACGTGTTCTAGTCCACTAAACACCAAGGCGCGTTTGTCCCAGTGGTAGCTTGCTTGCCTTTAGTCCTTTCTGACACGTGGTCATCCCTTTGGTCATGGGTTCAACTCCAATCAGGACCATTCTTTTTCATACTTTTCCAATTTTTCATGTTTTTTTTACAAAACTTCCACAATTTTTTTGACCAATCAAAACTCCTTATTTTAAGGTGATTTTTTAAACACTTGTCAATAAATACATCTATTTTATGATAGTGCAAAAAATTTCAGAAAAAACTTTCATCTGATCATATTTTAATCGAAATAAAACGACGTTCTGAACATTTTTTCAAACCTCCTTTTAAGGTGAAATTTTCAAGTTTTCGACTTCCGATTTTTTTCAAAACTTTTCATAAATGAACCTCACATTTCAAAACATTTTCAAATCATTTTTCAAAACATTTCATCAAAACTTACATCTTTTTACCACGATCGATCCGATTTAAACGATAAAATCAAATTCGTTTTCTCTCGAATTTCTCAATTGATCTTGGGCCACCCTTATGGTGTAAGTCCCAACCCTTTTATGTACATATTTAGTTTTACTTGTACATACTCAAATCATCATTGTCAATATTCAAACATAAACAAATTTCTTTCGTTTGTTTTCATTCGTTTGTTTATACACCGACACCATTGGTATTGAAAGGAGCATTATTCCCTGTGAAACTGCTTTCAAACCAATGGGCCTCCCTCACGGTGTAAGTCCCATAACATTATTTTATGTACATAATATTTCTTTGTACATATCAAACTCTCTTCAAATACATACAAATTTTTATCTGTACATAACACAGATACTTTTTATACTCAAGTACAGACAAACTTCGATCGTTTGTTTTTCACTTCACTTGTGTATACACAAATAACATTCTTTATGTACATACTTTTCCTTGTACATATCAAATTCTTTTCATACAAACTTTCATCTGTACATAATACAGATACTTTTTTACAAATAAACCTTGATCACGTTTGCTTCTCTATATATTGTGATACTTGAACTCGACTTTGTAGGATTTTTGTATCCAAATGTGCGGATAGCAAGAGTCGCCACCGACTTTTATTTTTATCCAATTAAGGGAAGGTAAAAGTAATGTAAAAGACCTTCGTTAGATTCCGAGTTCGGGAGAATGGTTATGAAAAGGGAAGGTATTAGCACCCTTTCCATCCGTAGTTATCTACGGCTCTTAGTTGCTCTAGATCACTTTTTAAATTGCTTTCGTGTGTTTGAAAAATGCTTTGAAAAGGCATTTCGCTTTGACTTTGTAATGACTCATGTAGGAGTGTATACAAAGTGTTCGAAATGTTTTTGTTTTGAAAAGAATTTGAACTTTGAAAAGAGTGTGGTGTGAAAAGCATTTGATAGAGCAAGCAACTAAAAGACTTATTTACCCACTCGTAATTGGTCGCTTTTGTACTTTACGTTCCTTTAGAATAGCGCTAGCCATACCATTAGTTAGTAGGTAGCTCCATTCGTTGGATGTAAGCGGACATTCGGGACATCGGATGGTCATAGAAGGCAACTTGTAGGAAGTATCCTAGCACATTCGAAGGACTATCATCATTTTCGTAGGCGACAATCGAGGGTCAAGATCATGTATTCGGAGGCGACATCGTGGGTCTTATGATCTTTGTATCGAAGGGACTATGATGATTTGTTTTGAAGGCACGGTGCTAGAATACCTCTACGCTCGAGGACATGACCATTTTGAATCGAAAGGCATTGAGAGAGAATTACCCTAAGGGGTGCGTGTGTGAGAGAAGTGTGTCAAATTCAGATATTTTATCTTGAAATTAGTGTGAGCTATGTCCAATTATTATCTTGCCATACACGCCTAATTACTAGCAATTGATAAGGGTGCGGAAAGTAAAATGCGGAATGTAAAGGTGCGGAAAATAAACCTACGCTATTACATGGCTTTGGGGCAGATACATAATTTAACTTGCGGAAAATAAAAGCCTAATTTAAACTATTACATCCCATGAGCAGTTACATTATTGGAAAATAAAAACGATAAAAGAAAAAAAAACGTCCGAATCGGAGCAACCTGTGAAAGAATAAGAAAATCGGGAAATATGATGAAATTGAAATAAGAGAACATGTTAGAAAAAATGCAATTTTTAATATGAGAAAATTAACATATGCTGGAAATAAGATAAATAAGTTAAAATAATTTTTTGGGATTTTTTGGAAAAGATTTAATAATTAAAATGCAATTTATAATGATTTAAATGCTAAAATAAAAAATAAAATAAATATGCATGCAAAAATTATATTTTTTAATTTATTAAATTAAATAAACATTTTTATGAAAATAATGCAAAAAGAAAAAATGTTTTTGGTGATTTTTTAATGCAAAATAAAAATCATGAAAAGAATTAAAATAGGATGAAAATATTAAAAATAATGAAAATAGGAAAAATATTGAGTTTGTAAAAGTGAAAAAGGGATTGTCTGAACCAGGAATCGAACTGGGGACATCCCTTTCAAACCTTGAAAACCAATGCGCTGACCAACTGAGCTAGACGTGCCAACTGTTTGGAAACGGATTGAGTGGAATACACGCGTTGCTTCCCCATTGCCTCATCCTTCGCGCCAACGATCGTCTTCTCCGATTTGAATATTTGAATTTAGCGTCGGTCTTTGTTCGACGCAAGGTCCCTGGCTAATACCAAAAATGCAGCACACACAATATAAATACATTCTAAAGCCATGGTTCGATTGGAAACTTCATTCCGGATGCAATGGTATAGGTCTCATGGTCCAATTTTTCCGTTTAAAGGAAACCCCAAATCGTGTTCAGAAACCCTAGTTATGGTGAAACACGATTCCGGCCATAAAAATCCAATTGGTTTGCCCAGAAAGCTTGCAAGCTTGATTCTAAACACAGACAAACAATCAAAACAGGTTAATAATGCATGAATGTTAGAAATCGAATTTTGAAATTTCAAGAACAAACCGATTTCGGATTTCGTGATTCTTGATGGTTTTGAATGATATAAGAGTCTGGATCGACTCAGTGGATGGCAAGGAATGTATTTGGATGCTCAAAACCACTTGAAACAAGCTGAATCAATGACTGCCAGTTGCTTGAAGGTCACGAATTTTTTGAGTTTGAAACTAGGGTTCTTGGAGCAATTCTTTCGTCCTCTTTTGATTGATATGCATTGTGTATATATACTGGAAGGATTTGAGATTGAATTTGGAAAGATTTGATCAATAATCAATGATAATCAAATTTGATTTTTTTCATGAAAATCAAATTTTCAAATTTGATCAATTTCAATCCAATCTTGCCTTTTTTGCTTCAATTCTGATTTGGCTAGCATTTGTGAGTTAATTGGACATCAAGGAAAGAATAAAATCAATCTTTGCCATTAATTTCAATTTTATAATTTATTTTAAGATTTAATTTGCATTTAAATGAATAAATTACAAATTAAATAGAAAAATAAACCAAAAATTCGTGGCTTTGGGCTTGGACACTCCTAATTGCTTGAGGAACAAGTTAGGATGAAGAAAAAGTAGGCCCATTTGCAAAGATTTGATTTTTGAAGTATCTCTCTTTGTGCATTCTTTCAAAATTGCCCAACTTGTGAATGGTGCAACTTGCTCAATTTTCCACATTTTTGAGATTTCTTGGACTTTTTGGAAAGCTCTAAGAGTCCTCTAACCAATGTCTTTGGTCTCATCTCAATTGGAGTTACCATGCTCAAAATATCTTCAAAACAAAAAGTTGACTTTTTGTTGACTTTGAAAATGACCTGTAATGTTTTGAGCTATTCCTCTCAAATGAAGCATTTTTTGGACATTCTTGTGAGACATGAAGTTGTAGAGAATTGAATTTCCTTCAAAACAAGAGGTGGTGGAAAATTTCGAGAAAGTATGAGAAAGTTATGATCATCAAAGTTCATTGACTTTTCATCTAGAAACCCTAATTTAGAAAGTTTGACTTTTGGGCAAATCTTGAGTTTTCTTGATGAATCATGATCAACCCTTGATCAAATGATGAATATAACTTCAAAATGAGGATGTTGACCAAAAATCAGAAGTTTTGACTGTATGTTGACCATAGTTGACTTTTTGTCCAATACACCCGATTTTCAACCATCTGAACAATTGTCTGAGGAAACTTGACTTGTGAGGCTTGAAACTTGACATGGAGAATCTTTGAAGCATATGAGGAGGCATGAATACCATTGGAGATGTTGGAAATCCATCTTGACTTGAGAGATACCAAACCCTAGTTTGGGTTGATTGTCTAGGAGAGAGTTTGTCTGATCAACTCTTGAGGAATCCTTGAGTATGGATGTATGAAATCTCTTGAGTAGATGGAGGGCAAATTTTGGGGTATGACACATATACACTGAATACCATTGGTATTAAAAGGAACATTATTCCCTGTGAAACTGCTTTTAAACCAATGGGCCTCCCTTATGGTGTAAGTCCCAACCCTCCTATGTACATCCATCTTTCTCTGTACATAAATACTGCTCGTACATATTCATTTCCTTGTACACAGTTCAAACTTGTAAATAATCAAGTTACGCTCGTTTTAAACGTTTGTTTCACAGACACTTGTTTATATTTCATAAACTTCTGTAAATAAACATCATGCATTGTTTATATTTCCTTCATAAACTCCTGTGAATACATATCACACACACACTTGTTTATACAACTGTCTAATCATAACATAACAATTAGTCTAACCAATAAGTTCCCCACAGTCGTAGCCTCCGCTTGGGCTTTATACAAGATAATTCATCCCCAGCACAATTTAGCCTCCGCTTGGGCTTTATACAAGATAACTCTCCCCACAGAGTTAGCCTCCTCTTAGGCTTCATATAAGAAAACTCATTCATCTGAGTTTAGCCTCCTCTTAGGCTTCATATAAGAAAACTCATTCATCTGAGTTTAGCCTCCGCTTAGGCTTCATATAAGACACACTCCCTGAGTCACCTCCTTGGGCTTCGCTCAAAAGAACTCCTCATTGAGTTTAGCCTTCTTGGGCATCATACAATGAAAGAGACAGAAATCTCTTAACACCTCCTATTGGGCTTCCAATACAAAGAATCACGCGCTAAGATAACCCCGAAAGGATGGTTTCCGGTGAAATCACTTTCAAATCCCTAGAGAGTAAAATTTTGAAATTGCTCTTAATTCCAAAAGGATGGTTTCTCGGTGAAATCCTTTTAACACAAAGCCACCATACCCTATAGCTTCCTCTTGAGCTTCATACAAGGACCTCGATGACCTCGGAATGCCTCCTCTGGGCTAACAATACAAGGACCCATGGGCTTTAAAAGCATCCCTTTAATCCAATCAATCTCTCCTCGAGATTTAGACATCTATCATCTCTATGGAAGAAGTATCTCATCTATCACATCACATACACAAAAACTTTTCAAACTGCTTTCAAACAAAAACATCTCTTAATTGTAAGTGGTAACGCTTGTACACTCAAGCAAAACACCCAATAATTACGCTTAAAAGATTCAATCATCTTTTTCAAACATCTTTCTTAAACATGTAAGTGGTAACGCTTGTACACTCAAGCAAAACACCTAATACTTACGATGAAAGATTTTAATCACCAAACTTTTCAAAATGTATGTGATGAAATAGATTAGATACATTTTCATTAAGATGACATTTGTCTGTCTCTTACTAACATCCCGTTGCTTTCCACTAGCATAAGTGGAACTACGATTGCTCGACTTTCTCAACATCCTTTTGAGAATACGTAGGCACAAGGTCTCATCCTTGCCGAGCAAATTTCTTTCCCTCGCACCAAACAAACCATAGAACCCTTTAGATCCGAGCTACAAATGCTCGATTCCCACTAGATATGTATGCGAAGATCCACGATCTTTGCGAGCACAATAATAACAAAACCTAGAATCCTTCATAATCTATCTTTCTTAAAATCCCAAAGGAGAAACTTTCCCAATCATAGAAATAACAATTAAAACACACAAACATATCAAACATATTCATATATAAAAGCTATAGATAACTATATATATTTAGGGTGCTCCATCTATTCCCTTTATATAACAATCCCCTTACTCAGATCTCCCCAATGCGTTGCGCCTAGTTTGCGCTTAGTCGTTACGCATACCAATATCAATTGAGGGTATTTCATTTTCCCTTTTCATAATCATTAAATCATCTTTCTTGTGTTGAAAATAATAAAGCTTGATGCTCGCGGCATCTTTATAAACAAATCAAAAGATTAAATCGTTTCGAGCCAGAGAATCCGAACTCACGTTCGCATCCTCTAGCGCGTCACCTTTTAACGCGAACAGCTCCCTAGCATGCCAAGACGCACGCCTCTCATTTATGCCACGTTAGTGAGACACACGTCTCACACTCTCTCTCAGCTTTGAGGCGGTTGCCTCAAGTCCAGGACCCACCACTTGCCAGCAAAGTGAGACCCACGTCTCGTATTCTCTCTTCTACGTGGAGGCGCCCGTCTCCTACATTTTAGGCAATTTTTCTGCACGATCATTGGAAACTAAAGTTGCACAGTGAAGATATAAAAGGAACGTACAAGTCTCAGAGAAGGGGTCGACATTTTTACCGAACATTGCAATATTTTTCCAGCATTCTTATTTTATTTTTAGTCTTAGATTTTCTTCCTTGTCATATTTTCCTTTCGATTCAAGAAGTCTCCGAGCAGATCCAGCCGACTTGTGGTGGAGTGTTCGCTTATTTTGAAGAACAAGATTTATTGTAGTATTTTTATTTTCAGGTTTTTAATCTAATTGTCTTAATTTATTTAAAGTATTGTTGCCTGATATTTATTTGTTTGATTATGGAGATGTTTAAATGTATTGAATATTATTATTTATGCATGTCCAAATTAATTAATATGTCTGGCTAAATCATTCTGATATCGGTGTAAGTGCCTTTGTTTAGGATTGGCTCAATTCGTGTAAAACAAATAATAACAACAATAATGTAATGTACAATAGGATAGTGAACAGCCTGAAAATCCTATTGTAATGCCTAAACATGTTGTGTTGAATTAAATCAACATCCGAACAACATGTCACACGAGATGTCATAACATCATATCGACATCATGCTACCGAACACAAGTCTGCTTACGCTTCCTAAAGTTATGCGAATATTCTCAAATAGAATGCACAACAAGTAGCGAAAATTCAAGGCATATGTGGAGCCCTAGAAGATTCAATCGAAGCTAAGGATAAGGAGAAAAGCTCGATTGAAGACCTAACTTATAGCGTAAGTTTTCCGCTTAATGTTATGCAGTTGTTAAAGTTATGCTATCACATGAAGGCCCAAATCCAGTTGGGTAAAAGGGTTATAAATAGAAGCATTGTAACCTAGTTGTAAGTAAGCCATGTATTGTAAAGATGTAATCATTAGGGCTAGTTTGTTGTGAACCTCCGGTGTGGATGGTCTCCATACTCCTTGAAGCCCGTAGGCAAGAGGATGTATGAATTGTACTTGATTAAAGCTTTTAAGCATGATCAAGTTGTGTAATGGAAGTGTATCCACAGCTTTATGAATCAGAAAGTAATCACACGGGTGTGATTGAAGGGAGTGAGAGGGTTCTCATATCTAAGTAGGACTTAGGTAAAAGTGTCATTGGGTAGTGATTAAGTGAGAAGGTCACAACGGGGTGTTATGTAGGGTCTTTGAATTGATATCGCTAATAGTGAACTTTATCCCGGCTTGAAGCCCAGATGTAGGTTGGTTGAACCGAACGGGTGAACAACTCGTGTGTTATTTACTTTCGCATTGGTTATTTGCTTGATGTCATAGCATTCATCATGACATCGCTTGTATAATTAACCTTAACTGCTCGAACTTCATTAAATCGTAACCTCTTATCAATGGTGTTACTGTGTTCCGTATGATAGTTCATTGTCGTTGTAGAATGTAATTTAAAAGTACAGCCCATTCTACCTGTTTCAAGACTTATCGTCGATCGATGTCTTAACATTCCATTAGACATCCTGAGTCCGTGACATACTAGGAATTTCAATTGGTATCAGAGTAGGCATCCTATCTGTTTCTGGATGAGATCCATGGGGGATACTTTCTGGTTGTGTACAAGGTAGAAGATTGTTTGAACAAAGTAGTGTTCATATTGATTGGTCCCTAGAAGTGGAGGATGGACCAATTTGGGAAAAACTAGACCAATCTGATCAGCTATGCTAAAAGAAGATGAAAGTGTTTGAACAAATTCAAAGACTTCATGCGGAGTGAAGATTTTGATTGCATTGTTCAACTTTTTCCAGCACAGAGAAGAAAATTATCAGAACCTTCATGCGGGAGTGAAGATATTGATAAGGTGTCCTTTGTGTTTAAAAAGCTTCTATATGACAGGGCTTCAGAGTTGGGTCTAGGATGTTGCTTTGTGAAGAAGCAAACATAGTGTAGGATTGATTTATTTTCAATCCTTATGTGTCATGCTTACAATATGGAGTAAGCATTGTGCAAGTTCTGTTGAAGTATGGCTATTCCGCTGCATAGCTTCTGATACAAACCCTAAAGTGAAAGTAGAACTCTAAGGTTGTTGGTTTGTCTCAACAGATTCTTTAAGCAGATTTTACTACCTATCAATATTGTCAAAGATACTTGAGACCTCCTCAAGTCCACTCATAAAGGCATTTATTGACAGTGTTGATGAGTATCAATTGATCAAGGATTCTCATACTCATCTGCAAGTTGTTTTGAAGACCTTGAAGATCATCAAGGATGATGTGTTTCAAGGAGATGGAACTGATGTTCTTAAGGATGTTAGAACATTATACGGTTTCCAATTGAAGAACAGATGATTCTGGGTGCTAAACACATGTAGTGTGAGTACATATGTTTAGAACCTACTCCTGATCTGGAAGAGGAGACATCTGTTTTTGTTTTAGTTGGTCAGGACACGATCAACAGGTTATCTACTCCAGTGTCAGTTCATTTCTGACCAAAGCTTATGGAAGTATAGTAGCTGAGCTCAATGTACTTAAAGGGACTTATAAAGGTATCTTCAGCAATCCCTGTATGTGAAAGCAAGATAAGCTCTTGTCTGGAAGATCCTTCTGATCAAAGGAACTGTAATGAGGAACTCGCTCATGTCCATAGAACATATTTCCTTTGAAGCAAATCATTATGATTTGTTTAGATACTTGAACTGTTGTTAGTTGTGATTTCCATGTTTCCCCTCAAGTGATGGATGATGTCTTATCTGATGTTAGAACATCATCTTTGTGACTTCACCAAGTAAATATGCTTGGTAAGTGTGAAGAAGTGATCAACAACAAGATCTAGTGTGAGTAGATAATCTAACCGACTAACGATGGGAGCTGAATATTTATGTGATAAATATGTGGAAATCGAATCAAGAGTTTTGAAGTATGTGATGAAAAGGGATGTACAACATCACAACTTTGAAGACACCGATCTTGAGAAGAGAGATGAGATCTTGTTAAATTGAACATTCTCATGATTGATAATAAAGTTTCTTCTAGTACAAGTGACAGAGTGTGGCAATCTGAAACTTGTGTAGCAAGCAAACTAAGGATTCTAAATTTGGAACCTGTGGCAAATTCCAAATAAAGAGTGCTTACTATGTGTCTGAAGTGAAGAGCTCAACAATGTGTCCATAAAGAGAGTTAATGGATAACATTCTGTTCAGAGGCTGTAGTATGATCAATCGATCTGTCCCATAAGATGCTTGAGTTTATTTCTCATGATCTTTGTGGTTTCCAAGGAGGATAGGATTACGCCGATGTTGATCAATCTCATAAACAGATTTATTGGAGAATTCTCATGATTCTCTAAAAGGATCCGAGTGATATTCGGGGAGTCCTTAACCTGAAGATCTTTGAAGACATGTCATACAAAATGTCTTGACATCCTGGTATTGAGAATCTGGTATCTCAATATGTCTAGTGATAACTCTCATATAGGCTTGGTAGCTCTTGTCAAGTCTATATGAGCATAGAACTCCTGCTCCTGATGAAAAATCATCCATGGAGTGTTTTGGCATTGGAATTGTTTCAACCAATGTCCAATAGTGTCTGCACCTTGAAAAGTCATCCATTTCACCTAGGATGATCTTGTTAGTGTGTGAAGCAAGAAGGAGTTATTATCAAAAGATCATGGTTCCCCGACTCTTTCATGAGAAGTTCCTCTTCCTACTTGAGTTCAATTATGTGGTGTCCTCACATAATAGAACAGTTGGTATGCACTTTGTCTGGAGTATGTCAAGAATAACCCTAGCCATCTTATCAAGGGTAGCGTATGATAAGGTGAAAATGTTACATGCTAGTTCTGCATGTATTTATGGGTGTTGTGGATCTGATCATGAAGGGTGATCAGCTTTTGGTGTACTCTTGTATTCCCTACAAGAAAGTGTGCTTGAATTACTATGGACATTCATCCAAAACCATAATACAAGCCAGGGTCATGTGTTTGAGATCAATGTCAGGTCTGATGTTGCAACATCATCTCAAATAAGTTATTTCTTCAGCAAAGGAAGTTTGTAAGGATCAGCTGATTCTTCAAGTATGGAGCAGAAGATTGTTAGAATAATTATCCTACCTTGAGAAGGTGGCATAATCTAACTAATAATGAATACTTTGACGGGAGACTAAGTATTTATTAGGATCTTGCATAAAGATATATACAAACACTTTGATGGGAG
The DNA here is from genome assembly GCA_021764765.1 of Vicia sativa. Lineage (NCBI taxonomy): Eukaryota > Viridiplantae > Streptophyta > Magnoliopsida > Fabales > Fabaceae > Vicia > Vicia sativa. The sequence continues at coordinate 247,518,468 of CM038792.1, forward strand.
ACTAAGTGTTTGTTTAATATGCATGCAAGGTGATTCAACCTGTTTTCATGGTAGAGTTTATTTCTCTCTAGGGTATTCTGGTGTGTAACTATTGCTGAAGATGAAGATCATCCCTTTCGTATGGGAAAATACAAGGGCATGGATGATAATAAATCCCCTGGTTGTTAACTTCAGAACTCAAGCAGATAGGTACTGATATCACAAATGATGTTGTAACATCATTATTGTTAGAAGTCTGTGGCAGAGACTTGGAACTATGAATCTTAATATTCAAACGCCTCATTCAGAAGTGGCAGTTCTATCTTTGGTTTAGAATAAGAAGATTCTACTTGTGTTTAAGAGTAGTATGCTCAACAATGCATAACTACTATTTTGGTCTGAAGAATTTACTAGTATCAGCTACTACTAGTAAATGTAATGTGCAGAAGGATGATATGATCAACTTTTTGATTAAAGGATAATCCTTCTGGATTTGTTAGAGAGTCTGAATCTTAGTAAAGCTTGTAAGCACACTAAGAAGGTTGGAGGTTGGTTTCAGATAATGGTTACATGACTTCTCACCATCCGAGAATCATGTCTAAGTAAGTGTGGAAGAGCAAGGGCATAATTCAGAGATGTCTTTGCTATTTTACGACTAGCTCAGGGTACTTGGAGTAATCACCTTAGAGCTAGTAGTTAGTGTCTATTCCTACACTATTGCTTGACTATCCATGACAAGGAGAGTCAATGAGTGTTGTGTTTTCCACTTCTGACAAAATACATTGACGGGAGACTTTGTATATGTCTAAGAAAAGAATGTTGGACTTTAATATGAAGATCAAGTCAAGAGGACATGGATATGCTGATTTTTGTGTTCTGATACTATGACATTGTGAACTTCTAGGTGAAGTCATGGATAATGTCTCAACATCAGGTGATTGAAAAATTGCTCTTGCTATCTGTCTGAGTTTAAGAAGAAAATCTCAGAGATCTTTGAAAGTATCATAAGTGGCAGTTTTGATCCTTTTTGGAGCAATTTGGAAGATTCAGATCTTATTAATAGCAACATGGTCTGGCAAATCAGAAATGCTATTATGGTAAAGACTTCACTAGTACTAGCAACTACTAGTGAAAGGTAGATCAGTAGAAGAAAGTCAGATTAAGGAATCTGGTATATTCAGCATATGTACAAGGGGTTTCTTCTACTACAAGAAATAGAAGTGGCATCTAAATCTTGTGTATTTGAGCTATTTTGTGATGTCTTGTGGAGCATTTTGGAGTCTTCTGGTTCATTCTTTCCTTCTTTTGCTGTCTGGAAAAAGGAAGAAAGTAATTGTGTTGGATCTCTGCAACACTCAAGGAAGCATGATTGATGGCCATGCTTAATGCTACTAGTCTCTTGCTACTAGTTGTTTAAAGTGTCCTTCTCTTTGTCTGAATGTGAGAAGAAAATGAAGACTGCTGTTGAAGACTGTAAGGTAATGTCTAACTGAATGTCATGACATTACTGAAGACATTGCACCCTTGAGAGAATCAAGAAGAATACGTGGAAAATAACTTAACCACGTGGTTGTGGATATCCAGGAGCTATATTTGGCATTCTGCTTCCCATAAGGAATAAATCTTCACTTTAAAAGCCCAAAGGTCGATTTTATTCAAGAATTGCCTTGACCCAAATTGTATGTATTGGGACCGGTTCGTGGATGAAACAACCTGAGGTATTAAAGGCATTCAACAATTGTAATACTATCCTTGACCAAGATTTATTAATGCCATCTTCTTGAACCGTTATCTCCTATATAACCTCCTGTCACATTTTTTTTCTCACAACCATCATGGGGTTTGTACGGATCTGGGACAACTGTTCTTGGATCTGGTTTTGTGAGGGCTTTCTTTGTCAATTTTTGGCCAAAAAGGGGGAGAAAGGAGTGTTGCTGCTGTTGTCCTTATCGCAGCTACTCAAAATTATGATCACCATGGTCTGTCTCAAATTCAACAGAAATTCAAAATTCTGTGATTGTTTTTGTGACTTGTGATCTGAGTTATGAACACAGTTGTGACCTGTGTTCTGAGTTACAATGGAGATATTCTGGACACTCCTTAAGGGTTCTCGGATGCTCCTGAAAGGATATTTTATCTCCCATGGATCTCATTCTACACCTCCAGTGACAAGGAATGGTTCGTGGACTAAAAGGAATGTGATGCATCTTCTTCCTCATGTGCATCAACTCTTGAAAAGGTGAGGTCCTGGATAGTTAGTGTTGGTTACATATAAAGATGTCAAGATCAATGTCAAGACATCCTACAATGGTATCCTGAACACTTTTACTGTTTTGTTTATTGTTGTAATCACTAAATAGTGAGGTTATTTGTTTTAGCCAAAATTTGCCAAAGGGGGAGATTGTAAGTGCCTTTGTTTAGGATTGGCTCAATTGTAAAACAAATAATAACAATAATGTAATGTACAATAGGATAGTGAACAGCCTGAAAATCCTATTGTAATGCCTAAACATGTTGTGTTGAATTAAATCAACATCTGGAACAACATGTCACACGAGATGTCATAACATCATATCAGACATCATGCTACCGAATCCAAGTCTGCTTACGCTCTTCCTAAAGTTATGTAATATTCGTCAAATAGAATGCACAACAAGTAGCGAAAATTCAAGGCATATGTGGAGCCCTAGAAGATTCAATCAGAAGCTAAGGATAAGGAGAAAAGCTCGATTGAAGACCTAACTTATAGCAGAAGTTTTCTGCTTAATGTTAGTTGTTAAAGTCGTTATGCTATCACATGAAGGCCCAAACCGTTGGGTAAAAAGGGTTATAAATAGAAACATTGTAACCTAGTTGTAAGTAAGCGATGTATTGTAAATATGTAATCATTAGGGCTAGTTTGTTGTGAACCTCCCGGGCTGTGGGATGGTCTCCATACTCCTTGAAGCCCGTAGGCAAGAGGATGTATGAATTGTACTTGATTAAAGCTTTTAAGCATGATCAAGTTGTGTAATGGAAGTGTATCTTCCAACAGTTTATGAATCAGAAAGTAATCACACGGGTGTGATTGAAGGGAGTGAGAGGGTTCTCATATCTAAGTAGGACTTAGGTAAAAGTGTCATTGGGTAGTGATTAATGAGAAGGTCAACGGGGTGTTGGCTGTAGGGTCTTTGAATTGATACTGCTAATAGTGAACTTTATCCCTGGCTTGGAAGCCTCCAGATGTAGGTTGGTTGAACCGAACTGGGTGAACAACTCTGTGTGTTATTTACTTTCTGCATTGGTTATTTGCTTGATGTCATAGCATTCATCATGACATCAGTTTGTATAATTAACCTTAACTGTTCTGAACTTCATTAAATCAGAACCTGCTCTTATCAATGGTGTTACAGGTTCTATGTATGATAGTTCATTGTCTGTTGTAGAACAAAATTTAAAAGTACAGCCCATTCTACCTGTTCAGCACTTAATGTCAGATCAGATGTCTTAACATTCCATTAGACATCCTGAGTCCGTGACATACTAGGAATTTCAATCGGTATGTAAACTAGTCGAACTGAAGGGATCCGAAACAAAGTGGCTTAATCTTATTTCTAAAATAAATACTTTTCTGACTTAGATATCCAATTTAATTTATTAAAAGGTTTAGAAACCAACAAAGCGAAAGTTTGAGGTTAAATAACCTAGACTAAGGTTAGAAACCAACAAAACGATAGTTTGAGGTTTAAACCGGATAGTGGATACTAGGTATTGATTTTAAAGACTGCGAAAGCGTTTTAAAACTGATTAAACCATATTTATTTTCAAAAAGAATTTTTAATATCAGCAGGATAGCGAGAGCATATGTTAGAGTTTAAATATATAATCTGATTCAATAGAGCGAAAGTTTGAGATAGATTTTTAGATAAGTATTGTTTGCTGAAAAAGGTTTTTTATCAATTTGAGAAACAAGCCAGTGGAAAGTCGGATTTCCTAGGTTAGACGACTTACATATCGATATCCGTTTATCATTTCCACTAGTTTAAGTTTTAATTACCCAAAAATTCCCCCAATTAATTATTCGATAGCTTTAGCTTTACACTGTAGGATTGGCTTACGATAGATCGATTTATAGTCCCTGTGGATTCGATATCTTTTAAAACTATGCGATAGGACTGTGCACTTGCAGTCTCCCAATTAATAGACGATAAATTCGCGATCAAACTTCTGATGGTCCAAAACTTCTAATGGTGCAGAAGTTCTGATAGGGAAGAAGTTCTGATGGTGCAAAACTTCTGATGGTCTAGAACTTCTAATGGTACAGAAGTTCTAATAGGGCAGAAGTTCTGATAGTGCAAAACTTCTAATGGTCCAGAAATTCTGATGGTGCAGAAGTTCTGAAAGGGAAGAAGTTCTGATGGTGCAGAACTTCTGATGGCCCAAAACTTTTGATGGTGCAGAAGTTCTGATGGGGTAGAAGTTCTGATGGTGCAGAACTTCTGATGGTCCAGAACTTCTGATGGTGCAGAAGTTCTAATAGGCGTAAGTTCGATGGTTCAAGTTTTAATGGTGCGTGTTCGATGGTCTAGAACTTCGATGGTGCGGTTCGATAGGCGTAAGTTCGATGGTGCGTGTTCGATGGTCCAAAACTTCTGATGGTGTAGAAGTTCTGATAGGGAAGAATTTCTGATGGTGCGTAACTGATGGTCCGTAACTTCGATGGTGCGTGTTTCATAGGGCAGAATTTCTGATGGTGCAGAAATTCTGATGGTCCAAAACTTCTGATGGTGCGGTTATGATAGGCGTAAGTTCGATGGTGCGTAACTCGATGGTCCGTAACTTCGATAGGGTAGAAGTTCGATGGTGCGTAACTTCGATGGTCCGTAACTTGATGGTGCGTAAGTTCGATAGTAAGTTCTTATGGTGCAAAATTTTTGATGGTCCGTAACTTTGATGCCGCAGGTTCGATGGGGCGTGTTCGGTGCGTAACTTCGATGGTCCGTAACTTCGGTGTAGAAGTTTTGATGGGGCGTTCGATGGTGCGTAACTGATGGTCCGTAACTTCGATGGTGCGTTCGATAGGGCGTAAGTTCTAATGGTTCAGAAGTTTTGATGGTGCAGAAGTTCTGATGGTCTAGAACTTCTGATGGTGCAGAAGTTCTGATAGGGCAGAAGTTCTGATGGTGTAGAAGTTCTTATGGTCCAAAACTTGATAGGGCAAAATTTCTGATGGTGCAGAACTTCTGATGGTCCAGAACTTCTGATGGTGCAGAAGTTCTGATAGGGCATAATTTCTGATGGTGCAGAAATTCTGATGGTCCAAAACTTATGATGGTGCAGAAGTTATGATAGGCGTGTTCGATGATGCGTAACTGATGGTCCGTAACTTCGATAGGTAGAAGTTCGATGGTGCGAAGTTCGATGGTGCGTAAGTTCGATAGGCGAAGTTCTTATGGTGCAGAAACTTTGATGGTCCAGAACTTTTGATGGTGCAGAAGTTCTGATGGGGCAGAAGTTTTGTTGGTGCAGAACTTCTGATGGTCTAGAACTTCTGATGGTGTAGAAGTTTTGATGGGGCAGAAGTTCTGATGGTGCAAAAATTCTGATGGTCCAGAAGTAGAAACTTCTTAAACAGACTATGAGCCAACACATGGAGAAGGCGTGCGCCTTCCCGGGCCCTGTCCGACCATAATAATTCATAAGCCGACCTAAGGAACCATGAGTCGGCTCATGCAGGCTGTTTTGAGGAATTTGCTTATTTTTGGATGTTTCTCACTTTCACCAGTTTGAAGCATGATTTTGTTGATGATTATTTGCATAATACAAAATGTGATGATGTTAATGACGATGTTTTACCTCCGATGTTTGGTAAATAAAATGACGAGTATATTTTGGTGAATAATAATCCGTAACCGGAATTGATTAAATTATGAATATTGTTGATATGCTTCTTTTAATTGAATGCATGATTTTGGAGATTGACGAATTGTTGTTGATGATTTGCATAATGCAAAATATGTTGTTGTTGATCGTTTTACCTTGGAGTTTGGTAAACGAAACGTTGAGGGCTTATGCCTAAATGATGAGTTGATGTTGTTATTGATTGTTGATGTTTTTGTGTATGTGAGTCGTGTCCATGGAGTCACATATGTCAGCATAAGTGATGGGGGATGTAGCCTCGACCTTATTCGCAACTTGTTGATAGCCATAATGGCAATGATGATGGCCTCTAATTATGGGAAATAGCGATGGGGGATGTAGCCTCGGGTACCACATGCATAAACTTTGTTGAGTTTCATTCTGTTGTTTGTGTCATCGTTGTGGTTTATGTTGTTCAAGTTGTTCAGCTTTTGGTGATGCATTAATTGTTGTTGATTTTGTGATGATGTTAATGACGATGTTTTACCTACGATGTTTGGTAAATAAAAAGACGAGGGCTTATGCCATTTTGATGATTATGACGATGTTGATGTGTTGTTTTGTGTATGTGTTGTATTATGATGATTTATGATGATTGTGATGAATTGTGATGATTTATGTGGTGATGATAAAGTGTTGATATGTATAAATTAAATTGATGATAAAAGTTATTATAATGGGTGTTATTTACCATGTTGTTTTGTTGATTATTATGTTGTAGTTGGTTGAAGCGGTGAATATTGTATGATTCTAGATCTAATATATTAGTTATCATACTTTTGCTTATATTTTTCGATATCTCACCCTTTCTATTTGGTCGTCGTTGCCTTTATATTGGTAACGTGCAAGTGATCGAGAATAGTTCGTAGAAGTGTGACGATAGCTTGGAGTATCTAGTGTGCTTGTCGAATATAAAGAGTCTTGCTCTGATACATAACACGGGATTTGGGAAATTGATATTTTCTTTTAGTTGTATTCATTGTTACGTATCTTAACTTATGAATTTTGTTGAACCACGTGTATTATGGATTTGAATTGATGTTGAGGCTAGAATTCCATGAAAACCGAATTGAACTGTCTTCTGCTGAATGAATAATTACTTTGAAATAAGATATAATTTGAAACTTCAAGAAGATTTGAATTATGTGACATCCCACTGTGGAGCACTCTGATATATGATGCGTATTTTATTATATTTACTAGTATTGGGGAATGAGTTGTTACATTACTCCCATCATACTAGGAAGGCCATTTATAGCCACTTTCGGAGCCATAATAGACGTTAAGAAAGGAAAATTAACCTTTTAAGTTAGAGAAGAGAAAGTCGAATTTATCGTGACACAGTTCCTACAAGCCCCAACTATCGATCATACGTGCTATCTTTTAGACGTAATTGATGAATGTGTAAAGGAGATAGAATCAGGAGAAAAACCTTTTTCTGAAACCATGAAGATCTCGATGTCCCTGATTTTCGAGGATGATAATTGATGTCCAGAATATCGAGATGATAACCTAAGTGAATATCTAGCACTGACACCAAATCATATGCCATGTCCAAAGAAACCTGATTTGGAACTCAAGGTTTTACCGAATACCCTAAGATACGAATTCCTAGATTTTGAACACAGAAAATTAGTAATAATAAACGCAAACTTAGGACAACTCGAGACAGAGAAACTGTTGCATGTTTTGCAAAAATAACCATCCACCTTAGGATACAACGTTGCTGATTTAAAAGGAATAAGTCCTTCTATTTGCATGCATCGCATAATGCTGGAAGATGATTGTAAGTCGTCTAGAGAACATCAGATAAGGATCAACCCGATCATGAGGATTATAGTGAAAGACGAAGTAACTAACTTTTAAATGCAGGAATCATATACCCGACCTCTGATAGTCAGTGGGTTAGTCCAGTCCACTACGTACCCAAAAAGGGAGGAATCACTGTGACGACAAACAAAGTTGGAGAGCATATAGCAGAGAGAGACGTGAGTGGATCCATAATGTGCATTGATTATAGAAAGCTAAACAAAGCCACTCGAAAAGACCATTTCCCTCCACCCTTCATTGACCAAATGCTTGAAAGATTGGCTAAGCATTCTTACTAGTATTATTTGGACGGTTAATCAAGATTCTTTCAAATTCCTATCCACCCTGATGACCAAGAGAAAACAGCGTTTACATGTCCTTATGGAACATTTTCTTACCGACGAATGTCGTCTGGATTATGCAATGCGCCTGCAACATTCCAAAGACGTATGATGTCCATCTTTGCCGATTTCATAGACGATATCATGGAATTCTTTATGGACGACTTATATGTATGTGGGAAAAGTTTTGAAGGATGCTTGTTATACCTGGAGAAGGTACTTGATAGATGTGTACAAGTAGACTTGGTATTGAACTGGGGAAATGCCATTTTATGGTGAAACAAGGAATCATGCTTGGACACACCGTTTCCGAGAAGGGGATCGAAGTAGACAAGGCAAAGATCGAAGTAATAGAAAATCTCCAACCCCCTAATACAGTAAGAGAAATACGACTTTTCTTAGGCCACGCCAATTTCTACCGATGTTTTATTAAAGATTTCTCGAAGATTTCTAAACCGCTCACCAACCTCTTAATGAAAGAAGCTGAATTCATCTTTGATGATGATTGCTTAAAGGTGTTTGAACGGTTAAAAATATCTCTCATTTCTGCACCTATCATACAACCACCTGATAGGAGTCTTCCATTTGAGATAATGTGTGACGCAAGCGATTACGCGGTAGGGGCAGTCCTAGGACAAAGGAGAGACAAAAAGCTCCATGCCATATACTATGCAAGTAGAACTTTGGATTATGTACAAATAAATTACGCCACTACAGAAAAGGAACTTTTACGCGTAGTTTTTGCATTAGACAAATTCCGTTCCTATCTGGGCGCCAAGATTATCATTTACACTAACCACACAGCTATCAGATACATATTAGTTAATCAGGATGTCAAACCAAGGTTATTAAGATGGATCTTAATTCTACAAGAATTTGATTTGGAGATTAAAGATAAACCAGGATCCGAGAACCTTGTAGCCGACCACTTATCTAGAATGGAGAACCTTAAACCTCAAAATGTACCTATTAATGACGATTTCCCATATGAACACTTAGTGGCCCAAATGGAATTCGACAACCCAGCTAAGAAATGCCCTGAAATTTCAACAGTAACAATACAGCTAAAGAAGTGGAAGCAATGTCTTCTCAGATATCACTGCCTTGGTACGCTGACGATGTCAACTACTTAGCAACGAGAGTTCGTCCACCCGATTTAACTTACCAACAAAAGAAGAAATTCTTTCACGATCTTATACACTATTATTGGGACGAGCCCTTACTATTCAAGCGAGGTCCTGACGATATCTTCCGTCGATGCGTTCTAGAAAGAGAAATAGAGAATGTAATTTCTCATTGTCATGAAGCCCCTTATGGTGGCCATGCTAGCACTTTGAAGACCTGCGCAAAGATTTTACAAGCTGGCCTTTATTGTCCTAGTTTATGGAAATATGTTCACACCACAATCATAAAATGCGACTGGTGTCAACGCACTGGCAATATATCTAGGCGCGATGAGATGCCTTAAAAGGGTATCCTAGAAGTAGAGGTATTTAACGTGTGGGGAATTTACTTCATGGGACCTTTACCATATTCTTTTAACAATAATTACATACTAGTCGCAGTAGATTATGTATCTAAATGGATAGCGGCAGTATCCTCTCCAACAAACGATGCACAAGTAGTGATTAGATTATTCAAAAATATAATTTTTTCGAGATTCGGTGTGCCGAAACTAGTCATCAGCGATGGTGGCTCCCATTTTATTTCCAGAATTTTTGATAAGATTTTAGAGAAATATGGAGTCTGACACCGCGTAGCAACACCTTAGCACCCACAAACAAGCGGGCAAGTGGAAGTCTCTAACAGGGAGATTAAGCAAATACTTGAGAAAACTGTTGCTACATCTAGGAAAGATTGATTGTCTAAGCTACATGAAGCACCGTGTGCATATAGAACAACGTACAAGACACCCATCGGAACCACACCTTTCAAACTAATCTATGTTAAGTCATGCCATTTACCTGTGGAACTCGGACATAAAACCTATTGGGCTATTAAAACCCTGAACCTGAATTACAAAGCTGTTGGAGAAAAGAGAATTCTATACATCCATGAATTGGAAGAACTTAGGCAAGATGCATACGAAAATTCCAAGATCTATAAGGAACAAACTAATCGGTGGCACGACAGACGCATCTCTAGGAAGGAATTCAAAGAAGGTGATGCAGTACTCTTATTTAACTCCAGACTTAAATTATTTCCAGGAAAACTTCATTCCCGATGGTTAGGACCTTTTGAAGTTATTAAAGTACTCCCGAGTGGCGTTGTTGAAATTAAAGGAAAAGCTAGTGATCCGTTCATTATAAACGGGAAGTGTTTGAAGAACTACCATTGTATCGAGAATAAAGACTACTCGACTAGTCTAAGACTTATACAGCTGCCGACTGAGTCACCAAAATAGTTTTCAATTTTTAAAATAGGTCGAGCTTCCGATGTTAAACAAAACGCTTTGTGGGAGGCAACCCACCAATTTTACTTTATTAAAAAAGAATTTATTGAAAGTTTTCTTATCTACTTTTGTTAAATGTTTTTCTTAAAATTTTTTATAAAATTTTCTGTTCTTCTTTTCTATTTTTAGGCATTAGGCTGATGCTAATTTAAAACTATTTATGACTATTTACAGGACTCACATTTCTTTTTCTTCACTGATTTTTGCTATGGATTTTTCTAACACTGTGCTTGTCACATTCGTGAGCGATGCTCAACAAAGACATTATGAGATGCTTGCTTAGAGAGAGATGTGTCCCACCATCTATGTGCATGATCCCACATTGTCCGCTTTGGGCATTAGGGAGAGTGTCCGCTTAATGTTTAACCAGATTGGGTGGGACTACTTTATTCATCACCAACGTTCTACCTATCGCAACCTGACACTAGAGTTTATCAGTTCTTTGCACTACAGCCTTAGCGTTGGTTTAGGGTTGGCTAGAGGGGTGGTCTCGTTTATGTTATTTGGTTTTACTCACAGGTTTACCACCCGTGAACTTGATGCACTTATGGATTTCCCGGTTGACGCTGATGCTGCCATTGAGATTCCCGGTGACGAGTATTTGGACATCCAACTTGACTATTTTTGGGGAGAGATATCTGAACTGCGACGGGAGAGCTCTATTCCTAGGCACTCGTCCGAGATTCATAACCCAACTATTAGATATTTCCATATGATTCTGGCGTTTACCTTATTTGGAAAACCTCAGAATGATACCTCGGTGTCTAAGGGAAATCTATTTATTATGTTTTGTGCGTTTCGATCCAGACCAGTAGTTGGTGTTTCTATTATGCTTGCTCGTCTGCTGTGTATAGTCCAGGCTCCTCATGGCCCAATATGTGTCGGAGGCTTAGTGACTATGATTGCTACTGACCTATTTTTGAGGGAGCCATTGTCCCGTTTGACCCCTGCTACTGACTTCATCCCGCTAGACTTGTCTCTTTGCTTTAATGTTGGGATGATAAGATATTTAGAGTCGAATCAGTTTCAGTTGATGATTCATCATGAGCCAATCTACCACTTTACACTTTCTGACATTGCGCGATCTAGTGTACATGGCAATAAAAATTGGATTTATGACTTAGAAGGCGTAGTTGAGAATGACATGGAGGAAGAAGAAGTTGATCCTTTGACACCACCCCACTATTATGACCCTCCAGTAGGATTGGATGAGTCCGACCTAGAGATGGTCGAGTTGATTGTGTTTCTTTTATGCTTGCTCGTCTGCTGAGTATAGCCCAAGTTCCTCATGGCCCGATATGTGTCGGAGGCTTAGTGACTATGATTGCTACTGACCTATTTTTGAGGGAGCCATTGTCCTGTTTGACCCCTGCTGCTGACTTCATCCCGCTAGACTTGTCTCTTTGCTTTAATGTTGGGATGACCAGATATTTAGAGTCGAATCAGTTTCAGTTACTGATTCATCATGAGCCAATATACCACTTTACACTTCCTGACATTGCGCGATCCAGTGTACATGACAAGAAAAATTGGATTTATGACTTAGAAGGCGTAGAAGAGAATGACATGGAGGAAGAAGAAGCTGATCCTTTGACACCACCCCAATATTATGACCCTCTAGCAGGATTGGACGAGTCCGACTCAGAGATGGTCGAGTTGATTGAGATGATTGAGGCTGATCCTATTACACCGCCTCTACTTTACTACCATTCAGCTTGGGATCTGCCCATAGCCCCTGTTGTTGCTGATGTCCTGATTCCACAGCCTGACTATGATGCTGCCATTGATGCACTCACAATGGAGCTTGCTGCTATTTGTTCAGATCTTACTTTGCACCGCACTGTCTTTTATGGTTTCATGGATCTTGCTACGGCGAATCTAGATTACCTTTTTTTGCAGTTGAATTCTAGAGGTGGCTGATTTTTACTTTTAGAACATTGAGGGCAATGTTCACTCTAAGTGTAAGGGATGAGTGTCTATTTAGATTTCTAATTCATATTTTAGTTTTTCATTAGCAATCACTCTAGATTTATTTCAGCTGTTTTATTTATTTCATCATTTTATTTTCCTATCCATTTGTGTTATATCTCTCATTGTGCTCGGTTACTATTATAATATGATGCTATTGTGTTATTATTGTGTTCATGAAGAAGGAATCTCATGCATGCTACCTTGTCCTGTTCGTTGCAGGCACGCGAGATTCTAGGGTCTACACCTTGTAACTACCGTTACAAGGGTGGCAGGCTAGGCTTGCAAAAGGGAGCCATGTGTAACGACCGTTACACACCCCTTGACCATGGAAACTTTATAAACCGACCAACACCCATTCATTCTTCATTCATTTCAATTCATATCAATTCAAACCATTTCAAAATATTCGCATCCTCTTCAGTTCTATTCCACACAAATAAACACCACTCTAAATACCATTCAATACCTCCATTCATCTTCTCTTCACCATTAAAACCTTCTTTCTATATAAACCTTTGAAGAGAACTTCACCATTTCACCAACTTTCTTCAATAACCCGTCTACCATTTAAACAATTTCATTTCCAAAAACTTTCACAAAAATGGCCAGAAGAGCTCAAGAAGACATAGAGGAACTAGACCTCATAAATATGGTGTTCAGAGATGGAGAAGTCGAAGTCCGACAAGAGCAACTCTACCAGAGATTTCACCAGAGAGGTATACTTCCCACTAGGTACATTGATGAAGATTGTCTACGTGATTTGGGTTTGCTTGATAGTGTGCAATTCATGCTTCATGCATCTGGTTCACACCACATTGCCACTATGAATCTTCCAACTTTTGAACCTCTCACGTTGGAGTTCTTGAGTTCTTTTGTCTACCAAACACCACCTACTCCAGAAGCCGGCCAGTACCTGATCAGCACGACAACTTTCTAATTATTCAACATGGAGTATGTCATGAACCAAGAGACTCTAAGTCAAGTACTTGACTTCCACCATGGAGAGGGTGTGGAATATCGAATCCCGCACAATGAAGATTGGACGGCAAGGTCGTTTGAAATGTGGGAGTGTTTAACTGGCACTCGAGTTGATAATTGGGCAGAAATTCTGTATACTCTCATCCACAACCCGTGTATATGCTATTTAAACTGTGTCCTGGACAAAACAGTGTTCGGGAGAGCAAACAACAACAAGGTAAACACTAGGGAGATGTACTTTCTGCACTGCATTTTTTATCCCAATTTGAGTATAAATGTTGCTCCGTTCCTTCTCAACCACATCTAGTCGCTGTTATCAAGAAATGCAAACACATCACCTATTTGTATATGGGGCATAGTCACAGCTATTTCCCAGTATCTGGATTTGCAAGACAGGTTGGATGAACTACCTTTTTGGCAAGCCGAGTTTCTAGATATCGATTACTACCAGTTTGGTCACATTGTCAAAGCAAGAAGGGATGAGAGATACAACCTGATGGTGAACAACAGAGTTATTTCACGCTTTATTCTGCCAAATCCAGATGTCACAAGAATTAATGTTGCTGCAAATTGGATTTACAATCTTCAAGCACCAACCCCTGGAGCAAACGTGAAGAATAATCAAGAAGGTGTGGATAACGCTATACCGGAAGTAAATAATCAACCACCACAACCATATGTCCCATCACGAGCACAACCAAGAAATGATCCTCAGCCAGCCGCACTTGACGCTATATATGCATCACTTTTACTTCAAGATCAGCGTCAGCAGGAACTGATGCAGATGATGCAAGAGATGCAGCATGATCAACGCAACGCCGCCTATTGCAACCATCACGACATTTATGACTTGACTGATGAAATGTGCTACTTATCATTCCGCGTTGAAGGCCTGCATGCCTATGTTTACAACACTGGTGAGGAGCCTCCTAGACCCACATGAGGTGGAGTGAGGACATGCGGTGGAGAAAGAGCACGAGGCGAAGCATCAAGCAGCAGAAATGTCAGAGAGAACAATGAGGAGTGATCTATTTTTCTTGTTTTACTTGTATTTTATTTCCTTAAGTTATATGTTAGTTTTCTTTTATCACTTTAGTTGCCGCATTGAGGATAATGCTCAGTTTAAGTGTAGGAGAGGAAACCTTTGTCTTCAATTTCTAGTAAGTTAGTTTTGAACTTTAGATATTTTCCTTCAATATTTTCCTTGTCGATTTGATTTCATTTAAGCATTAGTTTTCGTAAGTTATCCTTACTTCCATAACTTACTTTAACCATAACAAAAATTTAAAATTTTTATTTTTCGACGCATTAGCTCGGTACATTCGAAAAGTATATAGGTTGCTCAATTAGGCTTCATTTGAATTTTTGAACAAGATTCAACAAAAATAATAACGTCTTGGCACCTAAATTTTCCAGATCATGCAGATCATTTTGAGTAGTTATGATACCAAGACCTTAAGTTTTAAGTTTTAGATTAACCCCGAGTAGTTTATACAAGCAGTCAACACCATCTTATCCACAAACTACGTAGAGAGCCGATGAATATGACCGGTCCTAATTAGAAAAATTTTAAGTATCAAGATATAATAAGGAATGCGCTAATTAAGTTAGGTGACCTTCACCAGGTCATTTAATCCAACAGTCGCGGAACCTAGAAAACTAATGTGAAAACCAGTTGTTAAGCCTGTTCAGTGGTATCTGGTGTTGAACTTGGTAGGAAAGAATACGGTTCGATCCCCCGAGACTTATAACTTGGAAAGGAAAAAGGGTTACCAACTTGTGTACCAAAATCTCATGCATAAATGACCAGAATCACTAACCGGCTACTCTACTATGTGCAAGAATGAAAGCAGTTGATTTAGAACTAAAATAATTTGGTTAAGCTATGATAAAATGATTCAGACCGGTTTGCATAGGAAGGAAGATTTTGACCATGTTTTATGGTTTCGTGCCATCTTTGTATCATTAGTGTCGGAACCCAGTTCCATTTTTCTAAATGTTACGCCCCTCAGCCATGTACGACTCGAGTTTCATCATTCGATTGCGTTAGGAACTCTGTGCTAAACAATTTTTATTCTATTATTTGCTTAAGGACAAGCAAAGGTTCAAGTGTAGGGGAGTTTAATAACCCGAAAATGTATCGATTATTTGAATCAATTTACATGATTTTTATCCGCATTTTTATTAATTAAATTACTCTTTATTCGTATTATGCCGGTATTTTCTATGTTTTCAAGTTTTCACCAATTATAAGGCATATGCGAAGAAAGTCGAGAAAAGTCGGATAAATCACACTCAAAACCCACAAAAGAATAACATATAAAGCAAACATGGGTGTATGACAAGAAGTGGGAGTGTGAAAGAAGCAAAGATAAAGAATTAACAAGGAAGCATACCCAACCCACTTCCAACGCACGCACAAGCCAGCCCACAAGGGTGTAACGACCGTTAAACACATAAACCCTAAAAGCCATAATGATCGCTATGACCTCAGAATGAAACTTCCTCACCAAACCAATGCGTCACGACCGTTATGCTTTACTTAGCAGTCTATAGAAATCACTACGGAGTAGAAGAAGGAGGCGAGAATATCTCAACCAACCCAGCTGTCAAGCGAATCCTAACTCTATACATAGGCTTTGATGCTTCAATATCTACACACCTTTTCTCCTGCAATTTTGTACCGTTACTTTGCCAAATTTTATTTTCAGCATTGATTTTATTTCCAGTTTCAATTCATTTAATTTATCCACTTTCTTTTCTCATAACAATTTCCACATCGGGGATTGCTGCGAACCTTTGCCAATTCTAACCTTACGTTAGAATTGCGCCTTTTTAATTTCTTTCATCGCATTTGATTTTCGGACAACGAAGGACAGATCTCACCGACTTGTGGGAGACTCCTGGAACTTTCCAAATATTCCGCCTTTTATTTTAGGGTTTATTTTAATTAATTTATTTATTGGCTTATTTAATTTTGTTTATTTATTTATTTATTGGCTTATTTAACTGTTTATTTATTTTATGCCTGATTTATCTAAGATGCATGTTTTATCTGAACTGTCTGTTGTTGCGCTATAAATGAATCGTTTAACATGCTAGGCTAAATTTAGTTATCGGTATGTAAGTTCATATAGCCGACGGAGTTTAGCAACTCCATTCAATTTATTTTGTTTTGAAAAAAAAGGTTAAGTTTCTGGTTTCGATTACTAATTCTTAATGCAATTGTTTTGTTACGAGAGTAAAATGTAGACTATAAGTTAGGATCAATAAAGCGAGAGTTTGAGATAATAACAAGACATTAGTAATTGAGCATCAACTCATAATACATCGAGAGCACTTTTAAGTTGATTAGGTTTTATTTATTTTCAAAAACTATTTTTAAACTTTAATTGAAACAGCGAAATCACTCACTTAGGTTTGATTATAGGATCTGAATCAATAAACATGAGTGTGTGAGAAAAGGGTTTTCAAATAAATATTTCCTAATGAAACCTGTTTTGACAATACGAGCTTGAGTCAATGAGTTTCTAAATCCCCGAAGTCCGACCATTACATACTGATACTTTACCCCTGAATCTAAACTATATTACAATCAGTTAGGTTCCCTAAAACCCTAATTATTTAATTCATTACCCGTAGATTTACGTAGTAACCTTAGATAACGATAGGCCGACATTTAGTCCCTTGGGATTCGATAATCTTTAAAGCTACACGCGATAGGACTGTATACTTGCGGTCTAGATTCTATAAGACGTATAAAGTCGCGATCAGAATGTTAATCAAGGTGTTGTTAGGAACCCCATGGTGCAGGAGGATTACAACAACAAGAAGGTTCACTTGCTGCAGGTGGATGCTGGTGTTTTTCCCCATAATTCCATTGCTTTTGGCTGCATCGTTAATCCGGAAGGGGATGTCATTATGTTCGGTTGCAAGAAGGAGCACATTTTTGTTGATCTTGCCTTGGCAGAAATTCTAGCTATTAGAAGGTGTCTTGGAATGGTGAAAAACATTAAGCTTGAAAAGGTTGTGGTGAAATCTAATTGTCTTAATTTAGTGGACTGAGTCAACCCCCTTATGAACTTTTGTGTTAGAGCTTGTAGTCACGATATTAGAATTTTGATGGCCGTTTTTCCTTTTTCTTCTATTATGTTTGTAATAAGGTCCTTTAATATTCAGACTCACAATCTAGTTAGCTTAGATAATGTTGTTGGTTCAATGACATGGATTGAGACATTTCCATCCAATGCCTCTTCGGTTTATCCGTTGTTTCTTATTATGGAAATCGGTTTACATAAAAATATGGTGTAGGCTATTTTAGTGTCAACATATCATGAATCTCAAATATGTAATTTAATTAAAGAAAATACTTATGATTAAGAAAATATGAAAACATGAAGGACAATAATCAAATTCCAATCATTCATTAATATCATCACCTCATAATTTCTATTAAAAATGAAATGAAATTTAAAATAAATTTAAAATTATCCTCTAAAATAACATAGAGATGAAGGAGAGAAGGGTACGAAAGAAATTGGTATTCTTATATTTTTCAAGAAATCATCTTTATATTGCAATGTGGTCCTTATTTATAGGACATTGTGAAGGAGAAAATCATAACGCTTAATAGGGAATATAAAAATGGAAAGATAAGAATATAGATGAACACCCACTTTACTATTTATTCATAACATCCTCTTGGATGTCCATTGAGGATATGCTTCATTAAAATTTTACCAGAAAAAAGTAATGGAAAAAAATCTAGTGAAGGAAAAAAAAGTACAACATCCTTTAAATATGAACTGACTCATTAAAAACCTTATCAGGAAAATCCAGTGGGACAAAGCCAAGGTGAAGGGAAAAAGAGTGCAAAATATATTATTTTTCCCCTCATGCATACATTTATATGTGTGGTGGTATTCTTTGTAGTAGTTGCTTAAAATTTATTCTTGGAGGTGACTTTATGTAGTGTTAATATTTATGCATGATTTGATGAAGTTGTTGTCATAAGTTGTTAAATAGATCTCCATGAAATGGATGTACCATCACATGCAAACAAATAACCTATTTTTGATCTACCATTGTGAGGATCTAACAAGTAACATTCATCTCTAAGATAATGAAGAATATGTTTTACTTTGTTCCAATGTCTTCGTGTAGGTGAATAATTGTATCTTGGTTATAAATTAATCGCAAATGATATATCAAGACATATATAATTAGCAAGGTACATTAGTGCTATAATTGCACTGAGATATATTAATTCAAGACCAAGCGATTTTCATCCTTTTCTCAAGGCCTAAAATATCTTTATCTATATCTAATGATCTGACAACCTTTGGAATAGACAACGTATGAGATTGTCTATATAGAGCGTTTCAACACTTTCTATATAACTTTCCCAATGTAAAAATATTTCATTGTACAAATTCTCAATTTCTTAGCTTATACATAATTTTGTTTTTCCTATGTCCTTCTTCTCAAACTCTTTCTTTAAATAATTTATACCTTTTGGAAACTCTTTAGGAGTTCCAATAATATTTATGTCATCCACATTGACAACTATTATTGCAAATTCTTTTTGACATCCTTTTATGAAAATACAAGGACAAATTGAGTTATTTGTATATCCATAGTTTAGTAAATATTCACTGAGGGTATTATACCACATGTGTCTAGATTGTTTCAACCCATAGAGACACTTTTTCAATTTGATGGAGTAGTTTTCTCAAGATCCAAAATTATGTGCCTCTGGTATATTTAACCCTTCAGGGAGTTTCATGTAAATGTCATTATTAACTGAAACATATAAATACGATGTCATAACATCCATCATGTTCAAATTAAGTCCTTCATTTACTACAAGGCTTATTAAATATCAAAAATCAATTGAATACACTACAGGTAGATATGTTTTATCAAAATCAATCTTAGGTCTTTGTGAAAAACATTGAGCAACAAATCAAGCTTTATACCATTCTTATTTTTCTTTTTCACAAAAACTCATTTATATATAAAATTGGTTTCATACCTTGAGATGTTCAGACTATAAGTCCAAAAGCGAGTCGTTTGTAATGTAAGTTTAATTCTTCTTCAATTGGATCTATTTATTTTGGCCAAATTTCACTCTGTCAACAATCTTTGAGACTTTGATTCATGATCCTAATTATCATTTATCATCTTTAGCGCTATATTTTATCCAAACACATTTGTCAATATTGACTTTATTTTGCTTCCATCAAATTTCATCTATGACATGTTTTATCGAGATCTCTTTATTTTTATATATTTCAGGTACCTAATTGGTTCTTATAGAACTCAAAATAAATAATGGCAAAATACTTTTCGAATTTGCATATATTCACTTGTGACATCTTTAATTTTAACCTATTTGCTTGGTAGGGGGTTATTAATATTGGAACTAACTTTCCTATCATACTTCATGCACAGTTTCAATTTATTTTCAATATTAGATTGTCCAAGAGGAGAATCCACTTCGATTGTAGTATTAGCAGCTATAATTAGTTTTTATAAAATTTGCAAATGATTAATCTTTCAAACTTCTGGCTCATGTTGGTTTGTACAATGATCAAGATATAAAATTGTTTATTGAACATCTTGTTCATGATTTCATCTGCTTATCCCCCGCTAATATTGAAAAATTAATTTATTAAGTGATAATAAGCCTACTTGGCTGCAATCAAGTATTTTATTATTCGCTCAAATTATATCCTCAAAATTGAGATTCATATCAATTATATTTTTTTTCAATATCCTTTCATGACTCATCTTAATGTATTTTATCGGAGCAAATAGAATATACACAATACATCCAAAGATTCACTTATATGAGAAGTATTAGAAAAAATTGTAAGGGAGGACTAAGATATAGTATCTTGTTGGGTTGATGCGAATAAATATTTTATTGCACTTGATTTCATGTTCTCAAAGCATAATTTATAAGTTATAATCTCATAAGTATCAACCATACAACTAACTTTAGACGTCTAAAGCATGAATCTTGAAGTCTATTTTTTCATATGAATATAAGCTACAAAATATTCAATATCAATTTTTAATAATATATGTGATACTTATCAAGAAAGTTACAGAGAGAAAAAAATTCAAAAAATGAGATTGTTGCCTGAGAAAACAATTTCAAAAACTTCTAGTTGTGAGTATACAATAAATATTTTGCATGATATTTTGATCTATACAACAATTAATGTCATGAAAAATCCAATTCCTCTGGTTTTTAAATTCCTTTAGAAACATACCAAAATTTATTGGATTGAAGAAACTTTTGGTTCTTCAATATTAATTAGTTGCATCATATTAATATTTTACTAACTACACATTTAAATGTAATTTGTAAACTTTTGATTTACAATGGAATTTGCTTCAATTGTACTAATATAAGTGTAGTACAAACTCGAGGAAAAAGCCCGTAGTTTTTCTATTACACATTTTCAGTCCAATTTCTATTGTGTAATACAAATATATTTGATACGTCCAATATAATTCATTTGAATTATCTATGACAAAAATATTTATTTCACATAGCACATGAACACGTTGAAATTATATGGGAAAATACATATACAATGATAAAGTTTCTCCATAATTAATTAATCTAGAATCAGTTTCAACATCATATGCGTGACAAGACATAAAGAGAACACACAAAATGAAAATATAAAGGATTAAAGTTCATTCGAATCTCAACTCTATTAAAATGTAAGCTTACTTCGTGTGCCTTTAAGACTGAGAAACAAATATCATCCATACTCTATACTTATAAAAAGAAAAGAATAGTATAGTCAAGATATATATGATAAATCTAAGCACTTTTAAAGCAACTTTTAAATATGTAGCAACTTTAGACTATTAATATTTTCTTTAATAGGTTGCAACATATTTTACTATAAAAAACTTTATAATGCAAAATTGATGGCTATACAATCAAAATAATGATACATGTTAAAATATTTGACTCTTACCGTCCTGAAAGAGACCTTCTTATTTTCTCCTCTAGTAATCAAAGTTTCAATTCTCTTGTTAAAAATAACAATATTAAGAAATAATAGGAATCAAGAAATGTATCAGCAAGACTTTGTTTAATATGATGTATTAATAAAGACTTTGTTGCAATCTTTTAAAGGTGCTTGAATGTTGAATTCTTATAAAATTAATCAATTATTGATAAACATACTAATCGATTAAATTCAATCTTTGAACAATAATTTGGCGATAGTTTAAAATATATAATTCTTTCTAAAACACTAAAAGAGTAACTTTCTTACTAATGATCAGAGAGAGTTGCAAATGATTTATGATATGAGTTTGTCGTATGTTACTTTAGTATGTTCCATATTCCCTACTTCCTGTCACCAAGTTCCCTTTTATGGGCTTACCTATGCCCTTAATGTTGTTTAAAGACGTGACCTTACACATTCGCCTTCCATTGATGGTCCTGTGATAGTCGTAATCTCCATGAATGCTAGGCAATTAAGGTTAAGTAACACTTGTATCAATCATACAACTATCGTTAACAATTTGTATAGATCTTAGAGTCCCTCAAAATTCCCAACCGAGTTCATCCACAGGTTGACATATTGCTCGACCCTTAACATATACACGTGAGTACTCGGCTTCTGTGTTTCGACCTCATCGTGCTCAATTAAGTAGTCATATTTGATTCTCTCACAAGGCATCTTTTCATACTACCTCTTACACTCGAGATCTCATCTCGACCCAGATAAAATATTTTGGGATGTACATAAGTCCCGTGGGCTAGACATTCATAGAAGGTGAATTAGTCGGTCATAAGAAGCCCAACACCTTTATCCCTTGGCCTAATTTGAGAACTTGGTACCTTTGTATGGGTTAGCATCAATTCGGCTTACGTGACATGCACTAACTTTTAAGTGAATCATCATGACGTTTGATTGGATTTCTCTCTCTTCCAACAATGATGGCTTTTATGGAAAATTGATGTTAACAATTACTTATATTCCACACTACTGTTCATAGGGATCCTATATTAAATACCCCTTTTCCCCTTTCATTTTTCAACGTATTTTCTCACTTAGAACATCCCACTTTCATGCTTCAACACAACCCTTTGATCTTGAAAAAGCTTCAGCATTCACATGTACCTTATTTTCCCTCTTCCCTTTTTTTTTTCTTTTATTATTGTATTTCTCGCGCGTTTCTTCTTATGCAATGGTAGTCATACGAGAGTGTGATAGTGACAAGAATATTTTGAAACCCCAAAATAACGAGGAACTAAAAGAAACGTGGGCTATGGCCACATCTCTATTGATGATATGGAAGTTGTTGATATCTAACCCTTTAGGAACATATATTCCATTGAGAATGAAGATGATGTCCTTCTAGAACCTTGTGTCCCTAGCGAACGCATGTGTATTTCTCGTCTTAGAGGTTCAAAGGATGATTATTTCTATTTTTATGTTGGGGTGTTGGAGGACTTCAAGATTTTTTTACGTTTCTTGGATTTTGAGGTTGATATTTTGAAGGTTGTAAATGTTGCCCCTTCTCAACTACGCCCCAATAGTTGGGTTTTTATAAAGGCCTTTGAGATAGTGTGTCAGGCAATGAATATAATTCCCACTATAGGTTTATTCCCCTGATTGTTTGAGATTAAAAGAGTTGAGAAGGATGACTGGATCCATATTAGCGGGACTCCCCATAAAAGCTTCTTTTAGGCATACACTACCAGTTATAAGAGTTTTAAAACCCTTTTTCCTGAGTTTGAGATGGATCGAGGTGTCCTCAGTTGTCGTGTGCTTTAGACATACATCATTGTTTTCCCTTTTACTGGACTGGAAATCCACTTCTGATTTCTAGCTTTGATTATGATAAATTGAGTGAATTAGAAATCCAATCCCTAGTCGTACTCGACTACTTTCGTATGATGAAGGTCTGAGACCTAATGCTCCTGAATTTCTTTGTAATGAATATTATTTCCCTTTAGCAATTGTGTTTTGGTTTTCATTCCTTTTTACACCTTTTTTATACTATAGGAAAAATGACTGATTTATCCGTGAAAAAGAAAAAAAACTGATGATACAGGCTCGTGCTTCCTGGAGAGGAACTAGAGGACCATATGTAGCAAATCCTGGCATGTTTAGGCTTAAGACCCAGACACTAAAAAGGAAGAAAAATTCTAAGGCTGCTTCTTGTGTTAGTGAGCCTAAGTCTCCAGCTCCCTTCCTCCATGAAGACCTTCGCCAAGGTTTTATAACAAGGATAAAGACCTTGATGATCGATGAGGTTTGCAAAGCAGTCTGGGAGATTACTTCTCCAATGAAAAATACAAGGGAAAGCTATTCTAAACTGTCTGAGGAGTTTAAATTTTGGTCAAATAAGTTTTATGGGCTCAGCTTCCTATATGATTACCTTGGTGCCACAGAAGATGTCAATAAGGCGCAAACTATCAGCCATCAAAAGATGACCTAGAAGATAATTTCCTATCTCATGGGGTGTGTCGTCTTGACCCAAGGTCTGTTTGAATTTGGGGATGATTATGAGAAGACTGAACTAAAGCTTAAGGAAGAAATCACCCAGCTGAATGATGCCCAAACAATCAAGTCCAATAAGATATTAGGTCTGGAGAAGAGCATGGATGGAGAGAAGCAATGTAGGGAAAGTTTTTGAGTCAGTGAACCAAATCTCCATCGCTTGACTTACAGAAGAAATGAAGGCGGCTAAGAATTATAATGAGGAACTTACAAAGGCTCTTACAAACCTCAAGTGGACGTTTTCTCTGCTGGTGATGAGGCCTTTGAAAGAGCCAAAAAACATGTGTTATGCCTTCATTCCAGGTTGAACTTGTCTGAGGTGGACAACTTCAAGGTGGTGCAAGATGCTCACCTTGTGGATCTGGAGGAGGTTGAAGCTAATCCTCCCGTTGAGTCGAATCTTGATGGGAAAGATAAAATTGTTGGGTTATTTCCTTTTGTTCTATTTTTTGGTTAGTCATCCAATAGGATGCATTTTACAATATTTTTGGATAATCTTTTGCTAAGCCCCGTTGCAACACCAAA
The DNA here is from genome assembly GCA_021764765.1 of Vicia sativa. Taxonomy (NCBI): domain Eukaryota; kingdom Viridiplantae; phylum Streptophyta; class Magnoliopsida; order Fabales; family Fabaceae; genus Vicia; species Vicia sativa. The sequence continues at coordinate 247,542,968 of CM038792.1, forward strand.
CAGTTTCTAAGCCCTAATTTGAGGCTAGTTTATTAATGTTTCTTTGTGTACTAACTGTTTTTTCTCATGAATATACGTCTGTTGTAAAATATTCTGCGGTGTATATATGAATCCCCCCGGGCACGAAGTCCATTTGGGTGAAGTGCTCGGACAAAAGAAGCTCGACACTACTTTAGTTGATCACAGTCGGAAAACCCCGTATGTGTTTTGGTGTTACCTAATCGTTTTGTTTACTCGAAACTTGTTACACCCTTTTGATAAAGTTTGTTGCTTTGCTTTATTCATGGCGTCTGGCAGATGAGATCTAGGCGAGTTTATTTCATTATAACCTCAAAAAATGGAATCTTTCCATATTGGCCGTTTTATTCGAATTTGAAAGAGCCTTTTTACCAGCCTCCTACCACGGGAGTCAGGTTTGTGCAACTTGTCATTTGTAACTTCCTGGGACAAACATTACCCTATTGTCTTGAGGTTGGCATGATTGGGAGTTACAAAAAAAATTAGTTACCCATTTGCTTGGGAGTTATCTATTTAGTTCAGAGCCTCACTCCACTAGGATGACTGACATGGTTAAAGGTTGTCCAGACGTTTAGTGCCCTATTCCATTAGGTTGATTGAATCAGTTCAGAGCCTTTATCGAGGTTGACGTAAAATGATATCCAGAGCCACAGTACACTAGGTTGACTGAGTTGATTCAGAGCCTTTGCCGATCATTAATCTTTGTTACATTACATTAGAAAAATATCAACCTCATTTATCAATCACATGTGCCTCATTTAAAACCCTTGCCCTTGCAAGAGAAAACAATGCACCCCTAATTTTTATTCATGATTGTATTACATAATTTTAACTGAAATAGTCCTAAGGTTGACTATATTCCATGCCCTATGTATTTCAATACCATTTAAATTTCCCATTTGTAAGCCCCATTATTCATTTTCTAAAGTACCCAAAAAGGGCATTCCCAATTAAGAGCCAACCCCCCTTTTGCATAGGATCAGTAATCATCTTCAGAACAAAGTCACCTCTTTGAAACCCTTTTTTCCTTACCCTCATGTTGAACCTCCAGGCTAACATGTACTTGGCAGCAAAATCTCTGATTTGTACCATTTCTCTAACTTCATTCAACAAACCGACGAAACTGTTCAAGTCTTCTTTGTTAACGATCTCCTTGAAATTGATTCGTCTCTAAGTTAGAGTATTAACTTCTTCTGGTATCGTCGCATCAGCCCCATAAAAAATTCGGAACGAGGTTTTGTGAGTGGTGGAATGGGGCGTTGTATGATGCGACCAAAGGATCTCATGGAGGTACTTAGACCATAAACCATATGCTTCATCCAGTTTCTTCTTCATTTCAGCCAAGATAATCTTGTTTGGTGCCTCGAAATGTTTGTTGTCTTAGGGATGTTCTACCGAAATAAAACGATTTTGGATACCCAAATCTTTATAGAATTACACCACGGACGTACTTGCAAACTGTGTCTGTTATCTGACACTATGACTCTGAGTAACTAAAACCTGCATATAATGTTTTTCCAATAAAAACAGTGTACCTTCTTGGCTATGCTACTTGTTTGTGGCCTCAAATTTCACCCATTTGGTGAATTAGTCTACGACCACAATCATAAATTTTAGTTGACCTGGTGCTACATGGAACGGGCCCAAAATATCTGCTCCCCACTGATATAATGGCCATGGAGACAAAACAGAATGCAACAGTTCAGCTGGTGAATGGATAAATGGAGAAAACACTTGGCATTTATCACATTTTACCATGAGCTCGACACGATCCCAAAGCATACGAATCCAGTAGTATCTAGCTCTGACAATATTTCTAAAAAAGCCCTTCTTCCTACATGGCTACCATACACCCATTCATGTACTTATTTTATAACTAGGCTGGTCTCTTCCTCTGAAACACATTTTAACATAGGGGTTTATTTTACCATTTTATACATCTTGATGGCTACGATGAGGTACATGGCGGAAATCCTTGATCGCCTTTAACCACGCCAACCCAACCATCTCCCAACAAATTTTTCAGCGTGAGATATAGGGTTGAAAGTACAACTTCCAGGGTATTGAATAACGGCCTACCATTAATGATGTTGTAAGGGGAAGATACGTTAATGGTCAAGTATCTTACATTCATTGTTTTGAAAATACTCTTCTACCAAAGGTTGTTAGTAACGACAAGCGTCCAAACACCTGCATATCTTATCCTGAAAATCCAACCAAGTTTCCATTAAAGAGTAACAACTCGACCATGTTAATATCCATGCCTTTAAAATTATCCCAATATAACGCATCGGCCAAACTCCTAGGGTCGACCAAGACCCTTTTCACACTCCAGTCTCAGATCTGTAGCTTGATCACCATTAGGTCACTTTCATGGGCTAGCACCCAAATTGCATCCCTTTTGGAAAAGTTAACCAGTTATGAGTTATCATCTTGGTCAGCCGAAAATTCTTGGGAGACGCACATTACAGCCCTGACATGCCTTTTTCTGGATGAGCTGGTTTCATCTCCCCCAACGAATCTATCGGTGATGGTGTTGAGCGTGTGTCTTGCCATTCGCATCTCTTCTACACTTTTACCCTTTTTCTATAACTACCTCTCGGAGTTGGTATCGATTCTAGGGGAATTTTTACCAGTTTATCCTCCAATGTCCTTCACATATGTCAACAAATGCCTCCTCTAAATAAACATTTCAATATCATTCTTGAGTTGATGGAAGTCCTTTAAGACGATGAGAAGCAAACCAAGCTCCTGTTCTTATACCATTACTACATTGATCCTTCTCGGGCACCACGAATTTGGAAGAAAATAGAGATGGCCTACCTCTTTCAAGATATTCGTCCTCCTGGTGCTTAATGGCGTTAGATCACCATCTCGGTTGAAGGGTCATCGATATGGTCTTTGTGTAGGTCGATCACGGCGCCTTGCTCTAGGATAGTCTTTTCTTCGTCCCGACCCATCTTCTTTGCTCCTTGTTCGTTCCTTAGCTTCCATGGATATTTTCTCCATGTTACTTTCCTCCCCTTTTATATAACATTCAGTTGTGGTGATTATCCCATCCATGCTGAATGCAACTTCTGTTCCAATGACTAGTTGATTTTCCCGACCTTGAGATTGTGCTGGAAAGCTCCGACGAACAACTCTTAATTAGGATGAGAAACCTTGATATTTTTTCGTTGAACCTTGCCATGTATTCTTTGAGAGACTATGACTGCATCTGTCGAACATTGAACAAACTAATCGTCAACACCTTATGATGCTTGCTCATCGAGAAGTGTTGCACCACCTTTTTCTTCAAGTCTTGGTAGCTCACATTGAATACTGCGAATAACTCATATACCCCCTCAGAGCCAACTCCTTGAAGGTTTATTCCATGAGCTTATATTTCAGAGAATGAAAAGCTTCATATCGCCATCTGATTGTTGATTGCAATAATGTGCTCCTGTAGACCAGTTTCGCCATGTCTAGAGGATCCCCGTCAGTAGACATGCTCGTGAATGTGATTTTGATGTGCGGTATGGACAAATTTTACCGAGACTCCACGGTGGACGCCAAATATTCTTGCTAAAACACTAAAAGAGTAACTTCACTACGAATGATCAAGAAGAGTTGCAAATGATTGACAATATGTGTTTGTTGTATGCTTTTTTTTGTATGTTTCAGATACCACACCTTCTCTCACCAAGCTCCCTTTTATATGCTTACCTTTGACCTTAATGTTGTTTAAAGAAGTGACCTTACACATTCTCCTATCAGTGATGGTTCTGTAACAGCCGATGTCACCATAAATGTCAGGCAATCAAGGTTTTCTAACGATTGCATCGATCATACTACTACCGTTACCAATTTGTACCGAGCATGTAGTCCCTCAAGATTCCCAGCTGAGTTCATCCTCAGACGATATCTTATTTGACCATTGACCTATACACGTGAGTACTCGGCTATCATATTCCAACCTCATCATGCTCGGTTAGGTAGTCAGATCTGATTCTTATCTCATAATTCTCACCCAATAATATATATATATATATATATATATATATATATATATATATATATATATATATATATATATATATATATATATATATATATATATATATATATATATATATATATATATATATACGAGAAGAAAAGGAATAGCCCGTCCTTTGATTCTAAAAAGGAAAAACGGAATGGTATAAGAAACAAAAAGAAAAGGTGGAAAAGTACATCACTTTTCTAATTAAACAAAAATTGATTTTTATTATATCCCATTATACTTAAGGTGGGGTTAAAGTTACTTAATTTCCTAGAAGTAAAGGATGTAAAAGGTATCATTCTTCTAAATATTCTTTTCTTTTTTAATCAAAACAACCATGTGACGAACCAAATTCCACCTTCTTCCTATACTCTTCCTTTCATTCTCAAAGAATATCAAACAAAGGTCTAAAGTTTAAAAAGTAATACATAAATAATAGTAAAGTTGAATTGGTCATGAATAATCCCAAAAATAGTGGAGAACACGAAGGGTGGAAAATTAAGAAAATCAAATACCTCATCTTTTGACGCAACGTTTGGTATATGTGGTTGAGGTACTCATAATGTGTGAAATACATAAAATTTCAAGTTGACCTGGGAATTTAATCAAGTTAATCATTGTGATTATACCTAAACATATAAAATCAAATGAATGCCAAATGATAAACTATTGAGTAACAACAAAGCAAGAGGAGTCAACTTTAATTCTTAATTTTCTCCATGATTTTAGTTGCCGGCTAAGTTTTGATTTTTTATTTTCACTTTCTCAAATTTATTTCTGAATTTTTTAACCTTCCTTGTAAGGGTGAGGCTGACCCTATGAAAATTTTAAAATACTTTTTGTAAAATCGGAAGTTTATTTTTGCTTCGCACACTTTTTGAAATATTTCAGTGAAACCGAAAATATACTTCTGGTATGTACTATATTTTGAATTTATTTTAAATTTGGCTTCACTCGGTCTCACATACACGCTATTATTTAAAAATTACATATAATTTAAAATCGAAAATATACTTCCGATTTAAACCCAACCTTTTCCAACGTGATTTCCATAATATATGTTGTTAATCGGATATATATTTCGATATTCAAAAATAATTTAAAATTTTTATAAAAATGGGTAAGAAAGTAATGAGATAGATTAAAAAATTCACTTTTATTTTGGCCTGTTTATAGTCAAAATAAAACTATATATTTTTAATAGTACCATATTGTAGTTTAAGTTAATATTTGTTGTTTGATATTGCACGAAAATATGATAAGTTAATCTAGTAACTTGAATTACTTTATTTATTTAAAATAAAAAATAATAGATTAGTTTCAATCAAATGTAAGTTAAAATATATTTTGATTTTTTATAAAAAAAGGAAAAGCAAACGCTAGAAAAGAATAGAGTTGACATTTCAATTAGATTTGTATCTCAAACTAATCATCAAATCTTAATATCTCTAATATTTATTAAAAGATAAAAAGAAACAAGGGACCTAAACAATTTGTTAGTAAACTATGGAGAATTTTTTTCATGGTTAAATTTGTAGAAGAAGCACACAAAATTTAATAATGAATGAAATCTATAAAGTGACTAATCTTTCCTCACCAAAAAAACTCACAACTCAATTACAATAGAGTTATTAGTATAGTCATATAAATCATTTTTGGTTTATCCAATAATTATTCTTTTTTTTTTTTTAAAACTAATCTTGTCATGCGAAGATTTCATCATTTTAAATCTTATTAAAAAGTTATTTTTAAAACTAATTTTACCTATTGAAAATTATGTCATTTTAAACTTGAATATTTTTTCATTTAAACCCTCTGAACTTGATTTGGCAAAGTTGATTTTACAAAAAAAAAAATATATATTTACAACATTTAAAATAACAAAATTTTCAAGTGGTAAAATTGATTTTAAAAACAAAATTTTTACCAAGTTTAAAACGATATAATTTCAAATGAGAAGATTGATTTTTTAAAATAATTACAGGGAATAAATAAAAAATCATCTATATGACAGAATATAAAATAGTAATAGCCCATTACACTAAAATATTTATTGAAATTTTTGTTTTAGCATAACTTTTATAGTCAATAAAAAAATTAATTATGATTAACATCTCCTTAAAGTTCTCTTAATCTTTCTTATTTTTATTTACTATTTCTTTTATCTCGTTTCTCCTTCATTCTCTATTTTTTATTGACCAATTATATCTCACTTGAAGAATGAAATCATTTCCTCTCCATATTTTGGTCATACAATAGCCTTTCTTGATATGTTTTTCTAGTAGACCAAGTGAAGTTGAACACAACTTTAGTTTGTCGATAGTCACCATCTTTGTTAACATGTATATTGGGTTTTCACTTCCTTAAATCTTGATTAATTTTAGCTCATCTTCCTCCATCAAAGATCTAATAAAGTGATAACAAAGACCAATGTGCTTTGCTCTCGATAAAATGTTGAATTTTTTTCTAGATATATTGCACTTTTACTATCATTCTACAAAATACTATTCTCTTGTCTAAAGTCAAACTCTATTAATAATATTTGAAGTCATATAAACTATTTACCGACCTCTGTTATTGCCACATACTTTGCCTATATAGTTGATAAAGCAACAATATTTTGTATCCTCGATGTCCAACTAACTGCTCTAATACCAATGGTAAATATATGACATAAACCTGCTAACAACTCGCATTGCATGATCAATGTCGTGCCTCGTCCATACCATTACATACATCAAAATTCCAATGACAGAAATATATATGATCTTAGCCATTGATTATCTTTCTTCCTTTGTCTTAAGTGACTCATCCTTATATAGGAAAAAATGACTTTCTAGAGTTGTGTTTACTGGTTTGGCATTGCCCATGTTACATCTTTGTAAAACACGATTGACGTGCTTTAATTGAGATAATTGCAAAACTAATTTGTGCTTATCTCTTATGATTTGCATATCAATGATCATTTTTTGCATGAACTAAAGCCTTCATGTCAAACTCCTTTGATAACTGCATCTTCAAGTTTTTAATCTCGATTGTCCGAAACAACCGGCTGAACATCATCAGATAACTATATCAATGAAGTCGCCATCGAACGTTTTTTATCCCGCGAGAGGAAAGGAAATAATCGAGTAAACCTAAGGGGGAGAAATCATGGTATTACGACCAAGAGATCGGGTAAGGGAGTCTATTACGTGAGGGGAAGGTATTAGTGCAACGCCCCGTTTTATTTAATATTATATTATATTAATATTTTTGAGTTACCGTATGACGATTGTTTTGGCGATGAGAATATTTATATTAATCGATATATCTATTAATATATTTGGCGACGTTTCATTCGGTCCGGTTTTTATTCCGTTCGGTTCGGTAAAATATTATTCGGACCGATATTTAATTCCCCAGAGTTATTTTAATTAATTGAGTTAATAATATTATTAGATATTATTAAAGTGTTAATTAATAAGATAATTTAGGGGTGTGAGGACTAATTGTTTAGAATTGAGTGTACACCCTTGGCTTGCCAGTATGAATGCATCATAAAACACTTTTCCTCATTTTCTTTCCATTCCAACACAAAACCTAACTTAGAAACATAGAGAGATTTAGAGGGTTTTGGAAGAAGAAGAAGAGCAAGAGCAAGTTTGAGGTATGAAATTTGTTGGAGCATCTTGCAATCATCCAAGCACTTGAGGTAAGGGGTTTGATTTTCCATTCCATATAGTTAGGGTTTGATAGATATGTTGCGGATTTAGGAAAAATTGGTATTATGATTCATGAGTTTTGGTTGAGTGATTGTTGAAATAACTTAGAAAGGTTGAGTTAGGAGTATGGATTGTGGGTGTTTTATTGCCAAACTTGTAGGAACTAGAAGTATTAAAATGGAAATGAAGGAAACTGTGAAAAACTATAAACCAGGAAAACACTGCGTTCTATTGAAGAAGAAAATGGAAAGAGCATGAAAAAGCTGGGAGGCGCCCACCTCACCATGAGGGGCGGCCGTCCCAGCCTCCCTGGCGCCCGCCTCAAGCTCCTAAAACCCCATTGGACGTTCGTCCCTTCCTCCTGTGGAAGGTGCAATGAAAATTGCGTTTTCTGTAAATTTTTCTGTTTTCTGCATAATTGTGTTTTCTGCATAATTATGCAGTTTGCTTCTGTTTCTTACATTTTCCTTAATTCCATATACTACTAGTTGGTATTAATAAAATATAATTAGGATATAAGTTAGCCGATTAAATTTAGAACCCGATTATGTTTCGATTTCCCGATTTCAGTAATTTCGGCGACGGAGCAAGTTGCTCCGAATTCAACAAAAATTGACGTACTAGCTAATTTCGACGTGTAGAACATAGTGGTGAGGCTAGTTTTTCGAAATTATGAGTTTTTACGAAACGACCCGAAATAGGCCAAATTTCGGTTAAATTGAATCAGATTGCATTTTAGTCGATTTAAGACACGTATGGACAATCCGATTGCGATGTTGACGATTATGATTAATGTCGGTTATTAGGAATGGCTTTCGCGACGATTATTGGTGTTTGACTATTTTTCCGTATTTGGAATTTGGTGAATAAATTGATAATGATGTGGTGTGACTAAACATGATGTTTGCGACGATGTATTTATAACGAATACTTGATGATATGCGATGCGATGATATGTTTATCTTGATGTGGATAAATATGGCGACGTGGACTTTATGTCAATTTTGATGAGCGATGATGATGTTTTTGTTGTGTTGTTTTTATTTTCGAGTCACATACATTGCATTGGCGACGAGGGCTTTTATGCCAAGCGACGATGGGCTTTATGCCAAATGTTCCTAATTATGAACAAAGCGACGAGTACACATGCATAACATAGTCGTGTCTCATGGAGTCGGTTATGTTTATGTTTGAGTTGTTTGGTGCTGGGTTTTAATGGATGGATTATGTTGAATTGTGATGATATATGATACTTTGTGTTGATACGAGTATAATGATTATGTGACGAAGTTAAAGTGTTAATTTTATACACTAAATGCTAACTTAAAGTATGTAAGCTTTTAATATATGTTGACATACTCTTATTAACTTATATCAATTATAATTCAAAAACTATTTATATATTTTATCATGCCTTTAATTATATGTTTGGAGTATCTCACCCTTTACTTGTTTCGTCGTTGCCTTTATATTGGTAACGTGCAGGTGATCCACGAGGATGATGAGGATTAGCTCGAGTCTCTTTATTTTGAGTCGCTCTGCTCTGCTCGTAGTAACACTCGGGTTTTGGGCGACGTTATTATTTTGATAGGATAGTTTATGTATACTATCTTATGATGTTATAACTTTATGTATTGATGATAACATATGTATATTTTGTGAACACATCCGCTGTGCTGTGAATAGTCATATGTTTATATGATGAATTATGATATGAATCGGTATATCCTACTTTTGATTTTTGTGATGTGCATTATAATGCAAATTGATGAAAACACGAATATGTGATGCCTCAATTTATGTTGGATGAAATTTTGAAACTCTGATTTTATTATTAATTACGAAGGGTAGAATTAGGGTGTTACAATTAGCACCCCACATGCCCGTAGTACTCTATGGTATCCACTTTTATTTTCTATCTAATGGTTGTGTTATATCTATCTATCTCTTACTCGCTACAATGCATGTGAAAGAAAGAGAACAAAGAACACGGGAAAAAGAAGGAAGTATTTACAAAGTTTTTCTCGATTGAGCCCCTTGACAAGATGCCCACGTATTCCCTTATGCAATAGGAAAGTCAGAGCGCCGTAGTTCGGATCACATGTTTTGGTGGGTTGCAATTGTGTTTATGGGAAGTTCGATTCCGCGTCGTTACAATTGCAACTCGTGCTTGGCGTTCCATCTATAAGAATTCTTATGCTCAACCGCTCCCACACTTAGCAAATTGTTGGGACTTTAAAAGGAATGCCCTTTTTGAAAAGCTTTTTAAAAGAAAATAAAGTCCGTAGACAAAAAGAATTGGAGTGAGGTTGGTTCTTTTTACCTTGAAAAAGGAGTTTGAACCATTAATAAGTGTTTTTATTTTTGAAAGAAAAAAAAAAGGTTTTAGTTTTATTACATGCAAGGATGCAAAAGAGAACAAGAAAACATGTAAAGGGAGACTAACTAGTTGTACCCTAATATTATCATGCAAAGTTGGATCTAAGGTTGAGGATGTAAGGGAATCTCTACCTATGTTGACATCCAAAGGATGAAAATTTTAGTGTCTAGGCTCGAGAGCTATCTTGACCGAGCGGTCCTAAGGGAAAGCTATCCTAATATCCGTCTTGGTTATAGAACCAAGGGATGCAAATGAATGAAGCAAGCAAGTGGTTTGGCAGAAGCACACAAACAATGCAATACACAGACAAATGATCACACACGTGCAGGAAAAAAAGGAAGTCCCATAGCCTGCGACGGTAACGAGTATACCGAGTCAACTAGTAGTCGACCATTTGATTCCCGTGAAAGGTATCACCACATGATATGAGCTATCAAGTGTGAAAATTATATGAGTGTGAGTAACAACAATAAATGCGAACCCCAAGAGAAGGCATGGAGAGTCAGAATAGAGGACTCTTGCCACTTTTTATTATTGACTCGATAAAGGAAGCAACACAATTCAAATGTGCTGAGCTGACACAGACTAGAATTGTGAGGGGGTCAATTGAGAATCCTTTCCGTGTGCCCGTCATATCATCATCACATGCAACACCTGTAGATCTCATCAAAGCGGGTCTTTGCTTGGTGGTGCCGCTTAACAGTTTGCCTAACCACTCATGACATATGCAAACACAAAAGTAAACACACGACCGAAAGCGCCTCCCTATGCACGAGAGAGGACTTTAAACAAACCAAACACAAGTAGAAAACATAATTGCCCTAAACGGGTCTTTGAATAAACCAGAGGGGTTCCTAAACATGCTACAACTACGGAAGCCCCATCATGCGTCTCTATTCCTACTTGTTGTGGCAAGTAAAGAGGTAAAACCCTACTTCTCATGCTCTCTAGAAAAATGGTAAAAGAATGCGATAAAAAGGTATAGAAAATACCACACGGATAGAAATCCGTAAGCAATAGAAAGCTAAGAAATACTCCAGAAAACTTCAAGTACTGGTGCCAAGCAATAAAGAAAATCGGCGAGTAATGCACAGAGGCATCAAAGCATGATCGGAATGCGTGTTCTTACAATTGCAACTCGTGCTTGGCGTTGCAGCTATACAAATTCTTATGCTCGACCGCTCGCACACTTACATAATTTTTTGGACTTGAAAAGGAATGCCCTTTTTGAAAAGGTTTTCAAAAGAAAAGAAAGTCCGAAGAAAAAATGGTTTGAAGTGAGGTTGGTTGTTTTTACCTTGAAAAAGGAGTTTGAACCATTATTAAGTGTTTTGATTTTTGAAAGAAAATAAAACAAGTTTTAGTTTTATTACATGCAAGGATGCAAAAGAGAACAAGAAAACATGTAAAGGGAGACTAACTAGTTGTACCCTAATGTTATCATGCAAAGTTGGATCTAAGGTTGAGGATGTAAGGGAATCTCTACCTATGTTAACATGCAAAGGATGAAAATCCTAATGTCTAGACTCGAGCTATCCTAACCGAGTGGTCATAAGGAAAGTTATCCTAATATCTGTCTTGGTTGCAGAACCAAGGGATGCAAAGGGATGAAGCAAGAAAGTTCTTTGGCAGAAGCACACGATTAATGAAATGCACAGACAAATGATCACACACGTGTAGGAAAATAAGGAAGTCTCATAGCCTGCGACGTTAACAAGTATACCGGAGTCAACCAGGAGTCGACCATTCGATTCCCGTGAAAGGTATCACCACATGATATGAGCTATCAAGTGTGAAGAGTATATGAGTGTGAGTATCAAAAATAAATGTGAATCCCAAGAGAAGGCGTGAAGAGTTAGAATAGGGGACACTTACCACTTTTTATTATAGACTCGATAAAGGAAGCAACACGATTTGTGTGTGATGAGCTGACACAAACTAGAATTGTGCATGGGTCGATTGCGAACCCTTTCTACGTGCCCATCATATCATCATCACATACAACACCTGTAGATCTCAACAATATGGGTCTTTGTTTGGTGGTCCCGCTTAGCGGTTTGCCTAACCACTCATGACCTATGCAAGCACAAAAGTAAACACACGACCAAAAGCGTCTCCATATGCACGGAAAAGGACTTTAAACAAACCAAACACAAGTAGCAAACAGAATCTCCCTAAATTGGTCTTTAAATAAACAAGAGGGGTTCCTGAACATGCTCCAACTACGGAAGCCCCATCATGCATCTCTATTCCCACTTCTCATGGCAAGGAAAGCCGTAAAACCCTACTTCTCATGCTCTCTAGAAAAGTGGTAAAATAATACGTAAGCAATAGCAATCTAAGAAATACTCCAAAAAACTTCAAGTATTACTGCCAAGCAATAAAGAAAACCGGTGAGTAATGCACGGAGGCATCGAAGCATGATCGGAATGCGTGTTCGTACACATCCTAGGCAAATAAACCTGCAAGAGATTACAATCCAAACAATACAGACAAGAGAATGCGCGATCGTATGCAAATAAGTATCAGAATGTGCATTCGTACACATTCAATTCAAATAAATCCTGCAAGAAAGGTGAAAACCCAAGTAAGCAGACAATAGGATGCGCGTTGGTACACAAACAAGCAAAAGAATGTGAGTTCGTACCCATTCAAAATAATTGGGTAACCTACAAGAAAAGTGTAAATCCAAACAAGCAGACAATAGGATGTGCGTTCATACGTGAAAAAGCATTAGAATATGCATTCGTACACATTCGAATCAGATGAACCTGCAATAGAAGTGAAAATCAAACAAGCAGACAAAAGATTTGTGTTCGTACGAAAATAGGAATCAGAATGTGTGTTCGTACACATTCGGAACAAGTTACACATGCAAGAAAGGATGAAATCCCAACAAATAGACATAGGTTGCGCGTTCGTACGCAAATAGGCATTAGAATGTGCGTTCGTACACATTCAAAACAATTAGATAACCTTCAAGAAAGGTTGTTCGCAATAAAAAGTGACGAACGAGGAAATCGAATTGGAATTCGAATTTCAAGATTGAACTAGACGCAACGCATTGGGTAGAGATCTCAGTAAGAGGGTTTGTTATATAAAGGAAATGTTGTAGCACCCTATATATATATATATATATAGTTATCTATAGCATTATTTGTATATATGAATATTTTTGATATGTTTGTGTGTTTTAATTTTCTATTCTATTCTTGGGAAAGTTTCTCCTTTGGGTTTTAAAAAAGGTAGGTTAGGCGGGGTCCTAAGTTTTGTTATTATTATGCTCGCAAAGATCATTGGGATCCTCTGCATACATATCCCCTAGTGGGAATCAAAGCATTTGTAGCTTGGATCTAAGGGAACTATGGTTTGTTTGGTTTGAGGGAGAAATAAGTGTGCTCGCCAAGGATGAGACCTTGTGCCTACGTATTCTCAAAGGGAGGTTGAGAAAGTCAGAGCAATCGTAGTTCCCACTTATGCTAGTGAAAGCAAAGGGTGTTATTAAGGGACAAAGATAAATGTCATCTTAATGAAAAATGTATCTAATCTATTTCTTCACATACATTTTTGAAGGGTTGATTGATTGAATCTTTCATCGTAAGTATTAGGTGTTTTTCTTGAGTGTACAAGCGTTACCACTTACAAGGAAAAGATGTTTTGTTTGAAAAGTGTTTGATTTGTATGTGATGTTATAGATGAGATACTTCTTCCATAGAGATGATAAATGTCTAAATCTTTAGGAGAAATTGATTATTGATTAGGGGGATGCTTTTAAGAATCCCGTGGGTCCTTGTATTGTAAGCCCAAGAGGAGGCATTTCGAGGGTCATCGAGGGTCCTTGCATTGTGAGCCCAAGAGGAGGCATTCCGAGGGTCATAGAGGGTCCTTGTATGAAGCTCAAAAGGAAGCTATAGGGTATGGTTGGCTTTGGCTTTAAGAGTGGTTTCACCGGGAAACCATCCTCTTAGGATTCAAGAGTGATTTCACCGGAAATCATACTCTCGTGGTTCTATCCTAGGGTGATTCTTTGCATTGGAATCCCAATAGGAGGTGTTAAGAGGTTTCCGTGTCTCTTTCTTGTTTGATGCCCAAGAGAAGGCTAAACTCAACGAAGGAGTTCTTTTGAGCGAAGCCCAAGAGGAGGCTAACTCAAGGGAGTTGTCTTATCGAAGCCTAAGCGAAGGCTAAACTCGATGGTGAGTTGTCTTATACTGAAGCCTAAGAGGAGGCTAAAGGAACCTAGTTTTAAACTAGTTGTTATGTTATAACCGAACGATTATATGAATAAGTATATGATAAAGTGTGTGATGTGTATTCACGGAGTTTATGAAGGAAATACATAAACAAGTGTATAAAACATGCAATTAAAGCAAGTGTAACTTGAATATATACAAAAGAGTTGAGACTTACACATTAAGGGAGGCCCATTGGTTTAAAACAAGTTTCACCGAGAATAATGCTCCTCTTAATACCAATGGAATCGATGTATAAACAAGCGGATGGAAACAAACGAAGTTTGTTATACTTGAATATTTACAAAGATGATTGAATATGTACAAGGAATTGAATATGTACACAAAATGGGTGGATATGTACAAGGAAATAAATATGTACATAGGAGGGTTGGGACTTAAACCGTGAGGGAGGCCCGTTGGTTTAAGAGCAGTTTCATCGGGAATAATGCTCCGCTTAATACCAATGGAATCAGTGTATAAACAAGTGGAAGAAAACAAATGAACAAAGTTTCTTATACTTGAATATTTATAAAGATGATTGAATATGTACAAGGAAATGAATATGTACATAAAAGGGTGAATATGTACAAGGAAATAAATATGTACATAGGAGGGTTGGGACTTACACCGTGAGGGAGGCCCATGATCAATTTGAAAGAAATTCGAGGAAAAAACCTAGTTCGGTTTATCTTCAAATCGAATCGATCATGGAAAAGGTGTGTAAGTTTGTTGGAATGTTTTTGAAAGAGGTTTGTAAATTATTTTGAAAAGTGAAGGATATTCACAAGAAGTTTTGAAAAAGATTAGGTTTGAAAATCGGAAAGAAAACATTTTTGAAAAGTATTAAGAATACTTAAAACGTCTCACTTTTTAACCTAATAAAAATATAATCAAAAAGAAAATAATTTTTGGATTTTTTTGACATAATCATAAAATAGGTATATTAAATTACAAGTGTGCAAAAAATCATCTCAAAATGAGAAGTTTTGATTGATTTTTGAAAATGTTGAAGTTTGTTAAAAAACTTAAGAAAATTTAGTGATAAAAAGAAATTTTTAGTCCTAAGGAGGTTTGAATTTTTGAAGTTTTGAATCACATCTAAAATAAATATATTATAATTCAAGTTTTGAATTTTTAATTTCCCACTTCATCTTCTTTGTGGAACCAAAAACAAACATCCATGGCTTAAATTCGAGATCCTTTGTTTCTCAACCAATTCAAAAAATTCAAACACCAAACATGCTTAGAATTTCAATACGGACTCAACCATGTAAATTATTAAAGCTATAAGTTAGAAATAAGCTCTAATTTTGGATATTCCCAAACTTGACGTAACTGAACAAATTCACATATCTCATGACATGATTGATTTTAATTGTAATTAAGGATTCAATTAGCTTCACAATGATCAAATACACATTTCTCTTTTCAAATTTTATGCTAAAGATACATGTATTATGTATCCAAAAACACATAAAACTCACCTTGGATAGAATTTGAAGAAACCAGACGTGGAGTTCCAAATGCTATTTGTTGATCCCACGAGCTTCCTTGAGTGTCCTTGAGTGTGTTTCGATCCATAGTTTTTCCAGAAACCTTTTGAATTACTCCAACCAAGTCAAGTTGCAGGTTGCTGGTTTTTGAATGAAGGATGATGATGGAGTTGTTCCAGAACTTGTTTAAGGACTTGGATCATCTCTATGGGGTGTATCGAAAGTGTTTGAATGATAAAACCGAAAGCAGTGGATTTCAAGTTTGCAAGTTTAGACTCAAAACTTGCACAAATGGAGTTTTTGTGAGGAAACTGACTTTTGGCTTATTTTGTGATGATTTGAAGATTCAAAAAACTTCTGAATGATGTTTATAAGATGTTTGAATGGCACATTTGGTTAGAACATGCAAGAATTGCAATTTGGAATTCTAACCTCTTTGAAAACTTAGAAACTTGTAAAATAAGAAAGAAATGAGAAAACAAGTTTGGAATTATTTTGGTGTCATTTTGAATGAAGAATTGACCTCTATTTATAGGCCAAGAGTTCTGAATGGCAAGGCAAGGATTTAATTGAAAGAGTTTGCAAGTTGGCTTAAGAGGTAGAAATGAATCTTTTACATTTAATGCACATGGTTAACTTCTTTAACCATGGTTAAAATTCTCTCTTGATCCAATCCTTATCTCAATAATTTCTATCAGATATTATCAAGTTATAACTTATCTCTCAATGGTGACAAGGCTTCTAGAAGAGAAAGTTTGCAAAAATGACCTAAAAACTTGGAAAATGACTTGTAATTTATGGTTATGGAGCTCTACGTTTCAATTTCAAAACCCTAGCTACACAAAGTGTTTTTCAAGTTATTGGATATTTTGGAAAGCTTGTAACAAGATCTACAACTTTCATGTTTTGAGTTTTTCTTGAATCAAAATGGATCTAGGTGAAATATGGCCATGAAAGTGAGGAAAAACCATGTTTTTAACACTTGAAATACATACACAAACAAGCAATAGAATGTGCGTTAGTACACATTCAAAACAATTAAACCTGCAAGAAAGGTGAAAACTAAACAAGCAGACAATATGGTTACGCGTTCGTACGCAAATAGCATTAGAATATGCATTCGTACACATTGGATCAAATAAACCTGCAAGAAAGGTGAAAACCCAAGCAAGCAAATAATAGAATGCGCGTTCGTACGCAAACAAGTATTAGAATGTGCTTTCGTACACATTTAAGTCAATTGGATAACATGCAAGAAAGGTGTGAATCCAAACAAACAGACAATAGAATACACACGCATGTGGGCAAGCACAAGATAAGGATGCTACAAACCCAAATCTCAAGTATAAATGCTCAATGTACCTCGCACATGAAATAAAGTGTCAGAATTAACAAAGCAAGTGCTAGAAATAAAGCACCGAATGCAAAACCGATTATGTATATGATGATACACTAGTATAAGCGTATAAGAAGTGAAATAAAATCACAAAAATTGGTTTGGGAAAGCATTTTTCCGAAATCGGAGCGAAAAAGTCAACTTCTCATAATCGATTAAGAATCATATGGTTGCTTTCAATAACGTCAACAGATTTAAAAATATGATCGGTTATAATTAATTCCGAGTGGAAGCGACGTTTTTTGGACCTTAAAGGAACAGGACAAGGGTAGCGTTTTAGGCATGATTCACTTGAAATTTGGTTCTGAAACCATCACCAATGGTTTTAAAATGTGCCAAAACGTTGGGAACAACTATCGCGACCTTTGAGAAAAAGTGAATTCGATGCACAAATGGACTAAAATGATTATGGAACACCAAAATTTATGTAAATTAAGTTCCAATTAACTTTGTTTTGGTTTGAAATGAGAAATGAATTGGAATTTAATTCATGTACATGAGATAACCAAATCAAAACAAAATAAGATGCAAGTTATGTACAAGATTCAAAGTTATTTGAATGAAAATGAATGTAGAAATATGCATGAAAATGCATGTTCATTTACATTGTTATGATGTTTCCATGTATGGAATGCAAATGAATGACATACAAGATATAATCAATGCATGCTCAAATTATCCTACATCTAAGAATGATGCAAAATATGGATTAATGTCAAGTAAAAGCAAATATGAAATGTGTCGTGATGTCTTGATTTCATACAAATGTGAATGCAACATTAACATGTGAAAAAGTGTGTGAAAATATGGATCCGACACACTTTAATGTCATTAACATCAAGTTTCGACACATGAAATCAATTCAAATGTTCAACATGCTTGTATATCAATGCATGAACATGCAAGATGTGATCTATATGTAAGCCTAAATGCATAATGTACAATGCAAATGGATCCTACAAACCAAGATGCACTTAGAACTATATTTCGACACAATTACGTTCACAAAACCAGCCTTAATTTACACGAATTCAATGCAAATCATCAACCTAAATGCTATCTAATGCATGAGCATGTGATAGTTGATGTAAATGTTCAATTAAAGTGACCTAAATGTAAAGAAAAAGAATTACACAATTTTATGTGTGTTCTATGTGTAATTTTCCTTCACACCGACACAATAACGTTAACAAATCGGATTCAAATCAAAGAATTCACAAACGAAAATTCAAGAATCGGAATCAACACATTTAATTCAATCAATTCCACTATTCAATTTCAACAAATGTCAAAATCAGAAAATCAATTAAAATAAGCACTTAATTGAATAAGCCACTGACTTGTTCTAGAAGTTTGACATGAATTGTTGAAGAAAATACCAAAATCAAGTTCCAATTGATGAATAAGACTTGAATTAATGAAGATATGAAGAAAATTAGCCTTGGAAGACCTTCTTTGAAGCTAGGCCAAGAAATTAGAGGAGGATGGGGTGTGAACCGACCAGAAATAGCCTTGGTGAAGGGAGGAGCTCCGATTGAAGCTAGGCATAGAGAAGAGGGAAGACCTAATGTGGCGGCCGGTTGAAGGTCCAACATGGAGGACCAGTGAGGACGCGCGGGAGGACGGTCCGGTTGAGCGTCGTCGGGCGGAAGGTGACGGTGCCGGGAGGGAGAGGGCAGAGGAAGGAGTTCGGTCGGTGGAGGAAGGCGGAAGATCGGTCAGCAAGGGAGAAGGACCATCGATGGAGGGAGGAGAGTGGTGAAGAAAGGTTGGCTTGAAGGAGAAGCAAGCTTGTTCTTAAGTTTTTGCTCTTCAATTTGAGAGAGAATTATGAGAGGAAAATGAGAGTTTAGGAGTAAAATTTATCAAATGATTGTGTGTCTTTGCTTTTTTATTGGGGGAAACATATTTATAGTATGAAAATTGGGTCTTGGAGTGCCTTGGATCCATAATTAATCCCAAATCGCGAGTATCCGAAATATTTTCGTACACAGCACAAAACAGCCAAATCTGCGGAATTTGAAGTCGGACACTAACCGAAAAATTTTCGGAACGCGAAATTACTTGGGAGATTCAAAATTTTGACTCCACCGGACGAACGGTCCAGGCGATGTGAATTTTTTAAGTTTTCAGCACACTTTTCGAGCATCTGACACGTGCAAAATTTTTATTGCGCTCTTCGGAGAAACCTCGAATGAGGGTCTTTTGATCAAAATCCGAACTTGGAGTCTCCGTAACAAATGCATCCAAAAAACTTTATGAACTTTTTACACTGGTCCCACCTCATTTTGATAAAAATCGAACAAGATATGATTTTTCGAACTTTGCATATTAGATGAAAAACGCTCGAATTGTCTCAAAATCAATTCCAAAGAATAAAAAGTCATAGAGGACTTTGAGACAGAATTTTAGACACCGGTCCCGCTTAGTTTCAATTCTCCAGCCAGGAATTATGACCTATTTAGTGCACCGAGAACGCAGTACAACACTTAAATACAGTTTATTCCACTTGAAAGATCAATTTCTTTGAGGGCTTTCTTCACACAATTTGCTTCCAACTTGTGAAGGAATTTGTAGATAATATTGAAAGGGACTTTCCAATCTAAAATCATTAAAAAATACTCGACGAGATGAGAGTTTTCCCTTTCAGAGCGCTTGAAACGCACTAATAATCCAAAATTCACTTTATTGAGAAATGAACAAATAATTTTTTTTTCTTGACGAAACGGCCCCCGATATGAAAGATGATTTGGAGAATATATTGAAGTGATCCCAATTCCTATGGAACAAAACCAAAATAGATTTCTAACCAGAAAATCTTGCATCAAGCATACGGACCGAGAAATATCAATTTTGGTTAAAAAATGATCTAAGACGACCGAAACGCACAGTTTCTTCCATAATTTGAAATGCTATGAACTTGGTGACCATGTGATCAATGCTATGCATGTATATGAATGTATGTTTATGATTTATGAAACTATAATCTAGAAACAGCGAAATGAAGAGGGTAAATTTTGGGGTACAACAAATGCCCCTATTCAATCATCCTTTACCCCAGAGCGAGGTTGATGCTCTTCCTTCCAAGTGACAAGGTGAAAGGTGATTGAATACAAATATGAACTCAAAAATTTACACTCTGAATTGTGAAGACATGAAACGTTTCCCAAACTCAAAGAGAATATACTGAAAATGTTGTATCAGGGAACGACTGAAACACAATAAAAGGGATGCGCAGAATAAACACTGAATTCTGCAAAGAGAAACAAGCGTAATACTTGTTCTCGATAGGCACAGGTGCAAACCTGACCCAAAAAGGATTTTCCTCAACCCAATTCGATCGTATTATACCAGGGAACGACTGAACATGCTAGCGGATTGCGTTATGCCAAGGAACGACTAACATGTCACAAAGTAAAGACTTGGAATGCTAACTAGGCTATCCTCATTGTAGCAGGGAACGACTGGACAAGCTAGTGAAGAAAGACTAGAAACGCCCATTAGACTTTACAAACTCAGAATGCTGTACTTTAAGGAGAGAAACAAGTGTGATACTTGCTTCCAATAGGTACATGGGAACAACCTGATCTAGGGGTGTTGTACCAGGGAACGACTGATAGTGCAACAAAAACGATGACTGGAAACACTGACCAGACTTCAAACATAGTGCAGGGAACGACTACACTAGGTGCATAGGAATGAGTGCAATACTCGAACCTGTTCAAGAATTGGTAGAGACTCAAATATTATGTAGAAAGGATTTTCGCAGAATAAACGCTATATTGTGAAGGGGAAAAACAAGTGTCAAGCTTGCTTTCAAGTAGGCACAAGGGAACGACCTAACCTAAACATGTTGTACCAGGGAACGACTAGTAGTGCAACAATAAGGAAGAGAGTAGACATATTGCTCCAGGGAACGACTGGAACATAACAATAAGGAAGACTGGAAATGTTGGCCAGACTTCACGGGGAAATGCCACATCAAGGGAATTCATCTGCATTGGGATTTTCACACACTAGACCTGTCAAAGGATTACAGGAGTATCATTGGGAATAGGTACCAATAACTTGCACTGGGGATTTACCCAAGGGTACCATGTTGATGACGACCTTTGAATCTGACCTTTTCGGAAGGTAGAGCTTCACTTGGGGACATATTGGCAATGCTTAATGGGGGAAGAGCTGATGTTAAGTTTTGTGCTAGTACATTGGCTACCTGCAAACGAGCAAAGATTCCTGCAACACATTGTTAGTGGAATGCCCCATGTGTGATATGACAACCTTGTCTGCCACCCGGGTCACGCAAATTTAAAAGTAAATTCAGAAGTTTCTCATCACGGTAGAACCTCTAATGTTTTTAAATGCATAATTTTATCACAAAATTTTGAACATCTTTCATAATCAAATCAAGAATGCAAGAAATTAATTGACAAGCAAAAACTCATTTTATTGATTGATATAGGCATGTAAATGGTCCTTCAGTAATTGGCATCCACTTGCCTCGAGGATCACCCGAGAAAGAATTATCCTCAAAGACGAGGTCACCGGCTTGTAGTATTGAGATCGCACCCTCTTGTCAAACACTTTTCTCATTCTCTGCTAATATACCTGCCCATGGAAAATAGCTGCCAGTCTTTTCTCATAAATGAGGCACAACTGGTCTAGTCGATTCTGCACCCATTCGTCTTCATCAAGCTCAGCATCTTTCATTATCCTCAATGAGGGAATCTCAACTTCAAAAGGAAGCACCGCTTTCATGCCATAGATTAGAAAACAGGGTTGCCCTAATTGAAGTGCGTGCGGTAGTCTGATAACCATGCAAATCAAAAGGCAACCTCTCATGCCAATCTCGATAGGTTACTACCATCTTCTGCACAATCTTCTTTACATTCTTATTTGCCGCTTCAACAACACCATTCATCTTTGGGCTATACGAGGATGAATTGTGATGTTTAATCTTGAAGGACTCACAAAGCTCCTTTATCATCTTGTTGTTAAGATTGGACCCATTGTCAATAATGATCTTATCGGGAATCTTATAACGGAAGATGATATTGTTCTTGATAAACCTTACAACCACCTGCTTGGTGACGTTTGTGTAGGACGAACTTCAACCCGCTTGGTGAAGTAGTCTATGGAAACCAGGATAAAACGATATCCGTTGGACGCGGTCGGCTCAATCTTTCCTATCATATCAATGCCCCACATAGAAAATGACCTACGAGAGGTCAACACATTCAGAGGTGACGGCGGTACATGCACCTTGTCAGCATATACTTGGAATTTGTAACAAATTCGGACATGATTAAAGCAATCAAATTCCATGGTAGACCAGTAGTATCCAGCTTACAAAATATTTTTAGCCATAGTATACCCACTGGAATGGGTTCCAAATGAGCCCTTGTGTATCTCTTTGATGATCTTTGCGGTTTCATTCTTGTCAACGCATCTGAGCAACAACCGATCATGATGTATGTGATGCAACACATCGTTACTGAGGAAGAATTTTGCTGAGAACCTTCTCAAAAACTTCTTGTTTGTCACAGACGCTTCCTCAGGATACTCTTGAGTTTCTAGGTATCTCTTAACATTATAGAACCATGGGTTACCATCTTTTTTCACATTAACTTCAAAACATGAGGAAGACTCATCCAATCGTTGAATGGTGATCGAAGGCGCTTCCTTAGCCCACTTGACTTTAAACATTGAATCTAGGGTAGCCAGAGCATCAACCATGTTGTTCTCTTCTCGCAAAATGTGATCAAAGGGGATCCCCTCGAAGTAAGGAACCAACTTCATCACATTTTCACGATAAGGAATCAAATTCGGGTGACGAGTTTCCCAATCGCCATTGATCTGGCTTATCACAAGGGATGAATCTCCATACATTTTGAGATACTTGATTCTCAGATCAATCGCAGCCTCAATACCGAATATGCAAGCCACATACTCAGCCATGTTATTTGTACAATCGAAGCAAATTCTAGCTATGAACGGAATGTGGAAACTACTTGGAGAAGTGATTACAACATTGACACCATTACCCAAGGCATTAGAGGCACCATCTAACACCAATGACCATTTCGATCCTGCTTCGGGTCCTTCTTCTGGGCCAAGAATTCAAATTTCATGGGCTGATAATCATCCACAGGCTGGTGGGAAACATAGTTCGCAAATACACTACTCTTGAATGGCTTATGAGTAGTATACTGGATATCATACTCCGTCAAAATCATTTTCCATCTGGCTATCCGTCCTGTCAAAGCTGGATTTTCAAAGATATACTTGATCGGATCCATCTTGGATATCAACAAGGTAGTGTGAATCAACATATACTGCCTTAGTCCGCGAGTAGTCCAAGACAAAGCACAGTGTTATACCCCAAAATTTTCTCTCTTTTTTTTCCAGTCAATACACATCACCATATAAAGTTTCAAGCTTCACAGCTCAAGTTGTGCTCAATCAATTGCTCAGATGGTTGAAAATCAGTTGTATTGGACAAAAAGTTAACTGTGGTCCAAATACAGTCAAACTTCATCATTTTTTGTCAATATCAAGATTTTGAAGTCACATTCATCATTTGATCAAGGGTTGATCATGATTCATCAAGAAAATCAAAGAATCGATCAAAAGTCAAAGTTTCTAAATTAGGGTTTTTGATCAAAAGTCAATAGAACTTTGACCAAGCATGACTTTCACATACTTTATCATCAATTTTTCCACCAAAGCTCATTTTGAAGAGAACTCAATTATCTATAACTTTGTGTCTCACAAGCTTTGCCCAAAAATGCTTCATTTGAGAGTTATATGTCAAGACATTATAGGTCCTTCTAAAAGTAAAAAAAAAAGTCATCTTTTTCCAAAGAAATGTACATGTACATGGAAGCTTCAATGAAGACAAAACCATAAGGATACCTTAGAGGATATCTTTAGATTTCTAAAAAGTCCAAGAACACTCCCAAATGATAAAAATTGAGCAACTTACCACTTGAGCAAGTTTGGAAAATTTGAAGAAATACATGAAGAGAATATTGATAAAACATGGAAATTTTTCAAATGGGCCTATGTTTCTTTGATTCAAACTTATTTCTAACATTTTCAAGAGTCTCTAAGCCCAACTACACGCCCTCCTTCCATTAATTTTATTTATTTTTAATTAAATCATTAAAATTCAATTTTAATTAAAATAAAATACAAGGCCAAGTGTGACGCGTGCAAGGCTTGGTTTCTAGGTCTCTAGGTATTTATTTTTTCCTATAAGCATGCATATCCCAAACGCCCTTTTTTATATGGATATGCGGGTTTTGACACTCTCTCGCGATTTACGGCATTCACTTTCTTGAAATTCTCGTTTCTTCTTTGGCCTACAAAAGAAACCCATTCTTCGGGTGTAATGAAGATCTCATATTTCTTTGGATGTTCAGGATCCTCTTCAAAAAAAATTTCTTCCTCATCTTTAAGATACTTATTTGTTAAAAAAGTTCTCCACCCTCTGTGTCTTTTTCCGGACAAGCCCATTATATACTTTTTGCGGGCATTTTCAATGTTAAAGGACCTCTACAAAAAGCATACGCATAGAGGGTGTTAGTATATGTAATTTAAACACATTATCGTCAATATAAAGCATATAACAAAAACCATATCTAATACCTTTATCTCAGTCCAAATTGTTTCTTTAGCCTCGTCCAACTCCTTTTTTCCATCTAGGAGTGGTGATCGGAATGCGCATACGAACAATATGGCAATTAAAAAAAATCGACCTCTTCTTCCACCCACTTATGACAACTTTATGTGCAAATGGCTTGCCAAACTGAATACTGACATCTTTCACCTTTTCAAAAATTTGATCACCTGTCAATCCAGGCGGAGCTCTACGTTGTTCAGTATCTCCATTGAACGCTTTTCTCCATCCACGATACTGATGTTTAGAAGTTAAGAATCTACGATGACCGAGAAAGACATTCTTCTGACAAAGTTTCAATCGCATCGTATCATTTCCATCTTCACAGACAGGACACGCTTTTTCACCTTTAATGTTATACCCTGATAGATTTCTGTATGCTGGAAACTCGTTAATTGTTCCAAACAACATCTCCCTCAAGTTGAAACTCACTTTCCTATAACCATCATAAACCTCCTCCACACCGTTCTCCCACAAAATCTTCAAATCTTTGATTAATGGTTCCAAGTATACGTCTATGTCATTTCCCTGGTTGTTTAGGCCCAGAAATTAACATAGATAACATCATGTACTTACGCTTCATACATAGCCACAGAGGTAGGTTATAAATCATAAGAATTACATGCCATGTGCTATGCGAGATACTTTGAATACCGTGTGGGTTCATTCCATCAGTAGACAATGCCAAGCGAAGGTTTCTTGCTTCATTTCCAAATTCAGGATAATCATTATCAATTTTCATCCACTGTGGAGAATCTGTCGGATGTCAAAATTTTCCGTCAATAATTCTTTCATCTGAATTCCAAGTCAAGTGTCTTGAATTGGTTTCACTATGATACATCCATCTAAATCTCGGGATTATAGGAAAATACCATAAGACTTTTGCCGGAGACAACGTTTTCTTATATCGAGGGGCACCACATTTAGGACACTCATTTAACGATGCATACTCGTTTCAAAATAAAACGCAATCTTTTGGACATGTATGTATCTTATCATAGCTCATGCCAATCGAGTACAACATCTTTTTGGCCTCATACGTTCGATTGGGAAGAACATTATCCTCTAGTATCATATCTTTCATAAGGGCTAATAACTCTGTGAAACTTTTATCCGACCATCCATTGCCGGCCTTTAAGTTGTACAACTTTAACACCACAGATAATCTTGTGAATTTTGTACAACCATTATACAACAGTTTCTCTGCATCGGTTACCAACCTCCTGAACATTTTGGGACAATCATTAAGATCTTTTTCAAGCGCTTCTACAATCTCTTCGACTCGATCATAATCGTATGTATCTGTGCAATTGTCGTTTGAAGCATAGGTCCTCTTATCTCCCAATTCAACATTCCCGTTACTTTTCTCACCATGCATATTCCAACATGTATAACTTCTATCAATTCCATACCGTATTAAATGCGATGCCAACTGAACTGCGTCAACCCGGTTCCCATAACAACAATACAAACAAGGACATGTCATTCGACTGGGGTCTTTTGCGTGCACAACAGCCAACTTAACAAACTCCGAAACTCCATTCTCGTAGTCTTTCGACAATCGATTGGAATACATCCATGTCTTATCCATATCAACTAATTAGTGCACAAAACAGTATACTGCGTTTCTGTCAAAACGCAAAGTATACATGGAATGGATCCGTATTAAGAAAACGCAACATACGAAAGGCAATTTAAGACAAATTCATTACAATACCAGTAATTTGAGGAAGAAATTTATCTCGGATTTATCGAACTCAAAGGAATACGGAGAATGAGCGTCGTACGTCGAACTAGGTCGGGAAACGCTGCTAATTCAAAGAAAAGGAAACTTCTATTATAAAAAATAGGATGAATGTACATGAATGAATGTAAGTGAAACTAACATGATAAACCAAATTCAATACAAGCTATAAATCAAACGTAACAAAATCCGGACAGCCATGAACAAACTTAGTAACGTGCATTAAAGTTCTATTAAAAAAATAGGTTAGTAAAACTACATAATTAAATCTTTTTGTACGGCAGCAGGATTGGCTGTTTTAAAAGTAATAGAAAAGGAAAAGCTTCAAGAAAATGCATTTATAGTGGGATCCCATTTTAAAGAGAGGCTTAATGTACTCAAGGACAAATATGAAAGTAAGATTTCATCCCATATACTTCCTGTCATACCCCAAAATTTTCCCTCCATCTTCTCAAAAGATTTCATACATCTATGCTCAAGGATTCCTCAAGAGTTGATCAGACAAACTCTCTCCTAGACAATCAACCCAAACTAGGGTTTGGTATCTCTCAAGTCAAGATGGATTTCCAACATCTCCAATGGCCTCCATGCCTCCTCATATGCTTCAAAGATTCTCCATGTCAAGTTTCAAGCCTCACAAGTCAAGTTTCCTCAGGCAATTGCTCAGATGGTTGAAAATCGGGTGTATTGGACAAAAAGTCAACTGTGGTCAACATACAGTCAAAACTTCTGATTTTTGGTCAACATCCTCATTTTGAAGTTACATTCATCATTTGATCAAGGGTTGATCATGATTCATCAAGAAAACTCAAGATTTGCTCAAAAGTCAAACTTTCTAAATTAGGGTTTCTAGGTGAAAAGTCAACTGAACTTTGACTGATCATAACTTTCTCATACTTTCTCAGAAATTTTCCCACCAAAGCTCATTTTGAAGGAAATTCAATTCTCTACAACTTCATGTCTCACAAGAATGTCCAAAAAATGCTTCATTTGAGAGGTATAGCTCAAAACATTACAGGTCATTTTCAAAGTCAACAAAAAGTCAACTTTTTGTTTTGAAGATATTTTGAGCATGGTAACTCCAATTGAGATGAGACCAAAGACATTGGTTAGAGGACTCTTAGAGCTTTCCAAAAAGTCCAAGAACACTCAAAAATGTGGAAAATTGAGCAAGATACACTATTCAGAAGTTGGGCAATTTTGGACAATTGCACAAAAGGACATTTTGGTCAAAATGCAAAATTTTCCAAATGGGCCTATAATCTTTTGATCCAAACTTGTTCATGATGTTATTTTTGACCCATAAATGCTTGGCATTGGTGATTTTCTATTTTCATGGTTTATATTTGAATTTTACAACATTTAATTCAAAAATAAATTATGTAAAATATGAAAATTAAGTTTCTTTTTCAAATAAGTTGGATTTATATCTCTCTTAATGTCCAACAAAGCCCACACCATTTACCAAATTCGTGCAAGCCATGGCATTGATGAGAAAATCATATTTTCTTCAAAATTTGATTTGTTTTTATTGGAAAAAATTTGCACAATCAATAAGCAATCTTTTTTCACTCCTTTTGCCATCCAATTTTCCTCTATAAATACTCAGCATTGCAGCCAGCACAAAGGACGGAACCCTAACCTAAAAACAAACCCAAAACTTTGGCAAAATTTTTCAAGAAACCAAAAATTCAAATTTTTGTTTTCAGCAAGCTTCAAGCCAATCTAACCATCCAATCCTCCTCAGGAGGTTCCCAGTAACTCAAACCACCCCTTGCTCGAAGCCAGATCGCCCTGAATCATGCCAGCAAGCTCTCACCGGTTTGGTAACTTTTCAAATTTCGATTTCATAATCCCATGCATTATTAATCGTTTTCATGTATTTGTTTGTGTTCAGGGCATTCATTAGATCATGTTTGATGCATTACATGAAAGTTTCCACGTAGAAATCCAAGCATGCCATTGTTAGGGTTTTTAGAGCTGTGAGTTTCGAAACACGAGTTCCAGGCCGTTTCAGGACGAAAGGATTGCACCATCGTGCTCGCAAGGATCGAATTAGTCGATCTGGGTTTTTGTTTCACGTTGAATGATGCATTTTGCAGGTTTTTAGGGTTGAAGGGTAATCGGAGAAGATAACCGGAGCCCTAGCTCCGGCGTGGACTCCGGTGTTGAAAGTCAGACTGCACGCGTGGAAGTTTGGCTCGCTCTGATTCGCTCACTCGTTACACATGGGGTCCACACGGCTGACTGGGTTTGAGTTCAAATCAGTGACACGTTTACCTTCATATTGATTTGATTTTGAATTTCAAAACACCAAGTGTCATGTGGCTCAGTGGTTAAAGCGTTGGCTGTGCGTGGATACCCTCAAAGGACATCAGTTCGATCCTTCCCAGCGCTGGTTTTGTTTTCTTCTTTTCAAACTTGCAAACTTTTCCATATTTTCTTATTTTTAATATTTTCCATTCATTTTAATTTCTTTTCATGATTTTTATTCTGCATTAAAAATTCACCAAAATATATTATTCTTTTTGCATTTATTCTCTAAAAATGTTTATTTAATTTAATAAATTTAAAAATATCTTTTTGCATGCATATTTATTTTTATTTTTATTTTAGCATTTAAATCATTATAAATTGCATTTTAATTATTAAATCTTTTCCAAAAAATCCCAAAAAAATTATTTTAACTTATTTATCTTATTTCCCGCATATATTAATTTTCTCATATTAAAATTTTCATTTTCTCTAACATTTTCTTTTATTTCGTTTTCATGATATTTTCCGATTTTCTTATTCTTTCACAGGTTGCTCCGATTCGGACGTTTTCTTTTTATCATTCTATTTTTCCAATAATGTAATTGCATATGGGTTGTAATAGTTTAATCTAGGGCTTTATTTTCCGCATTTTCAATTATGTATCTGCCCCAAAGCCATGTAATAGCGTAGGATTTACCTTTCCGCATTTTACTTTCCGCACCCTATAAACTGTTAGTAACTAGGCGTGTACGGCAAGATAATAATTGGACATAGCTCACACTAATTTTCAAGATAATATATTCTGAATTCAATACACTTTTTCACACACGCACCCCTTAGGATAATTCTCTCTCGATGCCTTTCGATTTCAAAACGGTCATGTCCCTCGAACGTAGAGGTATTCTAGCACCGTTGCCTTCAAACAAATCATCATAGTCCCTTCGATACAAAGATCATAGACCCACGATGTCGCCTCCGAATACATGATCTTGACCCTCGATTGTCGCCTACGAAAAATGATGATAGTCCCTTCGAATGTGCTAGGATACTTCCTACAAGTTGCTTTCTATGACCATCCGATGTCCTTGAATGTCCCGCTTACATCCAACGAATGGAGCTACCTACTAACTAATGGTATGGCTAGCGCTATTCTAAAGGAATGTAGAAGTACAACAAAACGACCAATTCGAGTGGGTAAATAAGTCTTTTAGTTGCTTGCTCTATCAAATGCTTTTCACACCACACACTTTTTCAAAGTTCAAATTCTTTTCAAAAAACATTTGAACACTCTGTATACACTCCTACATGAGTCATTACAAAGTCAAAGCGAAATGCCTTTTCAAAACATTTTTGTCAAACACACGAAAGCAATTTAAAAAGTGATCTAGAGCAACTAAGAGCCGTAGATAACTACGGATGGAAAGGGTGCTAATACCTTCCTTTTCATAACCATTCTCCCGAACTCAGAATCTAACGAAGGTCTTTTTCTGTTACTTTTACCTTCCCTTAATTGGATAAAAATAAAAGTCGGTGGCGACTCTTGCTATCCGCACATTTGGATACAAAAATCCTACAAAGTCAGTTCACCGTATTACACTTCCCCCATCTAAGATTAATGGACAAACAAAAGCACCTACGAATTCATTCTAGAGTTACATGATAGTGAAAAAAGACTATAACTGAGATACATTAAGGTTTCACAAGAATCAGAATTTGTATGTGTTTCTAATTCTCTCTTCTGTCAACATTATACAATTGATAGGTACCATATTTTCTAAGTGACAAAATCCAGGCAGCAACACAACTGAAGAGCAACAATAACAACAAAAACAGAGAACGGACAGAAACACTGATAGTTCAATGACTATAATCAAACTTCAACTTAAACAATAACAACAAAAATGAAAGTACCTTGAATAATCTGGAGCAGTGGGAAGGCGAGCAGAGAACGGATAAAAACAGTGAAACAGAGTTCTTCCACGGAGAGAAGCCAACAGGGAAATAGGGAGTTCCCGGCCGTGAGAGACTGAGGACGTGACGATCGTGAGAGGCAGAGGACGAGACGGTGGTGGAATGGCTTGAAATGCAGCAATAACATGCAGGTAGCAGGTATGAGAGAAGAAGAAGAACGCAGGTAGCAACAAACGTAGGGAAACAAGAACGCAGGTAGCAAGAAAGCAGAATGAACAATGAAATCGTTGTTTAGGGCTTTCAACTTTAATTATAAAATAATCTATGAAAGCGCTTTTAAAAGCACTTTCATAAGCCCATATATAAGAGCTCTTTTTCCTTCAAAAGCGCTTTCGTATCATAGCCTATAACAGCGCTTTTAAAAGCGTTTTCTTAAGGCAGCCTGTAAGAGCGCTTTTTAAAAGCGCTTTCTTAAGGCCACCTATAAGAGCGCTTTTCAAAAGAGCTTTCTTAGGTTAGATCTTTCTAATGCCTTTAGCAGCGCTTTTTGAAAAGAACTTTCTTAGAGAACCCTATGAAAGTGCTTTTTTAAGTGAAATTTTATTAAAGCCTATGAAAGCGCTTTCGTAGAGGCGCTGCCAAAAATTACTATTTTTTGTAGTGGAGAGCTTACATATTTTCTAGGATTGCAAATAAAGTAAGCTGAAGCTGGAACGTTCATAAGTTAAATGAAATATTTATTTGAGCTTCTAAATAAGTTTTAAATGAAAAATTCAAAAACCATGTCAACCCCTACACCGTCAAATGTGCTAATAGATAAAGATGAGAACGGCGTAGAGATCAAAATTACTAAATATAGAGGTATAATATAATTTTTACTCTATTTAACTGTGAGTAGGCTAGATATTATGTTTAGTGTGTGTACGTGTGCTAGATTTCAAGATTCTCCTAAATAATCCCACTTTAATATCGTAAAAAGAATTTTGCGGTATCTTTACGGAATCTCGTATCATGGTCTTTAGTTTCCCAAAGGTAGGAGATGTATCCTAGTAGGTTTTTTAATTCTGATTTTGGTGGTTGTAAGTCGGATAGGAAAGACACTAGTGGTACCTATCATTTGGTTGGAAATTGTATGGTTTATTGGCACATTAAGAAGTAGTATATTGTTTCTCTTTTTACTGTTGAGGTTGAATATATAATCGTTGGTACTTATTGTGCACAAATCCTAAGGATAAATCAATAATTATTGGATTACGATTTAAAACTCGGTTGTATTTCAATCAAATGTGATAACACTAGTGCGAAAAGCTTTCCTAAGAATCCATTAGTTCATTCATGTACTAAACATATAGAAATCTAGAACCATTTCCTAGAAATCGGGTAAAAAGGTGATTAACTAATATTTTTCAAAATCGTTATCCACAAAATATTTTCACAAGATACGTAGGGAATTGAGAATCTTGGATTGTTCTTGTTTAAATAGATTCAGATTCCTATTTTGTTTCTTTTGTTATTTTTATTATGTTGTGCACTAACATCTTTTTGTAGAAATTTATGATTTAGCCAACCTTGTCGATATGTTTGTACAACTCATATATCTTGTAATATCATTCTTTCTATTTTGTTCTAAATATGTTTTTTTAATTCTTACATTTTTAATTTCATTCATTAATTTCTAAGTTGTTTTATGAATGTTCGTTGTTGTAATTAAAACTTATTTAAGTGCATCATATTAATTATGTACATTAGAGGATTATTGTGTTAGTTCATGTATTATTTCATCTTCCATTTATAGAAGTTTTGATCACATAGTTGACTTGTTGTGCAATTGCATATTCATTTGCATAATTGGTTGCATTTATCATGTTTATCTTCCTATTTTGTATTATATCCTTTGATGTTTGCTATTCTTCTTAGACGTGTATATCCCATTAGTTTCTCTAGAATATCTTTTGTGTTGCTTGTTATTTTGTATTTAGACTCATTAACATCTATCTCTTTTCGATCTTGTCAAAGAGGGAGAAGTGGTAACGTAAGTCTAGTTTTGATTTATGTGTTTTATGATTTTCGTGATTTTGTGCGTTGTTTCAAACGGGCCATAAGAAAGTGGAGGAAAGCATTGATCATGTTTTGCATCTGCTTAAAGTTGACTCAATTCCAATTTCAAGCTTGTAAAGCATAAAAAGGGAGAGAATTAAGCTGCATGTCTCTTTTAGCATGAGGGTTTTGGTTTTGATTCTTATCTTTTAAGGTTTTGGTTTTAGTTTTATGTCATTGAATCTCCTCATCAATTGTGAATTTTTGCATTAAGTTCTAGATCCCTATTTTTGTTTATGAATTGAGTATAATATCATTTTTCACTTATTTTTGTGCTAGGTCTACAGCAACTAAAAACTATTTTCTCTCAAAACCTTAAAATGTTAGAAACCATACACTTCCAATATTGATTTGAAGACTCACAAACCACTTATTCTCTTATATTTTCATAAGAGTTTTAAATATTTCTTGAACACGTGAAAACAAATTCTTTCATCTTCTACCTTATTATTTTTTCATTGTTGCATGAATTTGAATCTTATCTTTGGAGTTTTGTGATTTTTAAGGAAATTATTTTTTAAGTTTCTTTAAAGATTTGATTAAGATTTCAGATGTTCGCAAGATGTGTGGTGTTGTGGTGAGTTTTGACAATTATAGTGGAAAAGAATAATGTTCTTCTATCTAGGTTTATTTTGGTAGTGTTGTGTGGAAGCCTATAGGCTAGCTGTGAGTTATTCCCAATCTTCATAAAGACCAATGCTCAAGTACCAGTAGGATCGAGTAAAGATTGATACAAAATGGAGTTTTAAGAGCAGGTTGTTATGGATAGACTATTAGAGGCAATTACATGTGAAGATTTTGCAAAGATTTAAGTACGTAGACTATATACAAGTCAATGATCCAGATCGAAGATCTTTATATTTTATGCGTTAATTGGGATAGTTTGATTTTGCTAAACACGCATAATTTTTTCACAAATATTATTGGAAGACCAAAATTTTCAATGGAAACTATTGGACAGTGGATTAATCTTAATGAGGACGATAGTTAAACAACTATAAATCTCAATGTACACTTCTCTATCTCTCTCTCTCTCTCTCTCTCTCTCTCTACCTCTCTCTATCTATTTATATATTTATCTCTCTCTCCCCCCCATCTTTCTCTCATTTTCAATTTCGTAGACATTGCATGATTAGGTTGTTCTTTATTGCATTCTATAATTGCATGCCATTATGATTTATTCTAGTATTGATTTAATTGTAAAATATAGGTTTAGTTAGAATTGAAAATTATGGTTGTAGATTCCACATAGTTTTGGTGTTTTAAAATCACATTTCTCGTGTAATTTTGTCAATTATTAAAAACAAATCATACGCTTGTATATTTGGTTGAATTCTTGTTCGAATTTTGATTGTGTTGTGAATTGTATAAAGTCAGTATGTGCATATTCCAATCTATAACATAACCACTCCATTCGCTAAAAGTTTTTTCTGATAAATATTTTCATACTATTTTCAATGAAAGTTCTAATTGGGAGGTTTTTATACCCCAAAATTTTCCCTCCTATTTTCAAGATCAAGAGGCATCTCCATACTCAAGAACTACTCAAGGGTTGACCAGGCAAACCCTCTCCTAAGCAATCAACCCACAACTACGCGTTTGCTTCTCTCAAGATAAATATGAGTTCTAATGGCTCAAGTGACTATCATGTCTCCTCGTATGCATCACAGTATCACCATGACAAGTTTCAAGCCCCACAACTCAAGTTTGCTCAGTCAATTGCTCAGATGGTTAAAATCAGTTGTATTAAACATAAAGTCAACTATGGTTAACATACAGTCAAACTTCATCATTTTTGGTCAAAATCAAGGCTTTGAAGTCACATTCATCATTTGATCAAGGGTTGATCATGATTCATCAAGAAAATTCAAGAAATGATCAAAAGTCAAAAGTTTCTAAATTAGGGTTTCTTAAGGGAAAGTCAACAGAACTTTGACTAGGCATAACATTCACATACTTCATCAGAAATATTTCCACCAAAGCTCATTTTAAATGGAATTCAATTCCCTATAACTTTGTCTCGCATAAGGTTTGTCGAAAAATGCTTCATTTGAGAGATATGGGTTAATACATTATAGGTCCTTCTAAAAGTCAACAAAAAGTCATATTTTTCCAAAGAAGTGCACATGAGCATGAAAGCTTAAATGAAGATGAAACCAAAAGGAGCCTTTAAAGGACATCTTCAGATTTCTAAAAAGTCCAAGATCACTCCCAAATGATAAAAATTGAGCAAGTTATGGTTGGAACAAGTTTGGAAATTTTGAAGAAGTGCATGAAGAAACATTGATCAATCTTGAATTTCTTCCAAATGGGCCTTGGTTTTTATGATTGAAATTTGTTTCAAACATGGACCATGACTTATTAGTTTAATTAAACGCCATCCATCCATTTATTTAATTTATTTTTGAATTAAATCATTTAAATTTAATTTTAATTAAATAAAATACAAAGATAAGAGGCTAGGCGTGCTGGGCTTGATGTCCAAGTTTCTTAAGGTCCAAGGAAGTCCAAGCAAGCTGGAAAAAACGCATGGCATGTGATTGAAGTAAAATAGGAAGCTTTTCATGCAAAATTGAAAGATTGTAAATAAAATATTTTGCACATTGAATGAAATATATTTCCTCTCAAGTTTTGGCCTAATTCTCTTCCTCTATATAAACACAAGACATTTAGATCATGAGGACACGATTTTGCAGCCTCAAGAAGCAACCCTAAAGTTCACAAAAATTCTCAAAACTAGGGGAAAACTCAAAATCAAACTTGCAACCATTCTCAAGCAAAACCAAGCATTCATTCATCCTCTTGAAGTTGCCAAAAATTGATTCAAGTCCTTAGGCAAGCAAAACTATGCCTAGAATCATCCTCAGAAAGTTACACTGGTGGGAAAGGTTTTCTTGAAATCGATTTCAATTTCCATGCATTCTTAACATATTTGATGTGTTTGTTCATTTTCAGGATCCTTGTTAGAACAAGTTTGACGTATTAGATTTAAGATTTGAGGCTTAAATCACATCGTGCCATTGTTAGGGCATAACTGTTTGCTAGCTTCGAAACCCTAGATATAGGTCGATTCAGACCAAACCAACACCACCATTGAATTCCTAAGGTTTAAATTAGGGGGTATGGTCCCTTTTTGCTTTTTAATTTGGCTATTTTGAAGGTTTAAAAAATCAACTTGTCAAAGAAGACGAAGTTGACCGCCGCCGGTGGTGGTGTGATGTTTTGACTCCAACGATCCTTGCGTGACTTGCTTCGATTGGCCGGTTTTGAGTTCATGGGTTCCACTAGCGCGTTTGTTTTAATTTTTGATTTTTGAAATTTATTTCCAATATATATATATATATATATATATATATATATATATATATATATATATATATATATATATATATATATATATATATATATATATATATATATATGAAGTTTGCAATATGAATGGATGTACAACCACCCCAGTGGCAAGCCATGCACGCGCTAGTCCCTTCACTCTATCAGGTTGCTGGTTCAAACCTGCCTTTTGCAACCTTTTTTCATAATTTTTGATTTTTGCAGGTTGACATATACATACGATTGGAAGCGTGATAGTAACATCACATGCAGATGGCGCAATGGTCATGTTTTGGAGCTATGACCTCAAGTCCTGGGTTCAACCATTCCAAGGACTATCTTATTTTTTAAAACTAATTTCCTTTGCATTGTTTTCTTATTTCTTATTTTTCTAACCTATTTTAATTCTTTTCACAAATTAGTTTTTCACATATAAAAACCTTAAAAAAATGATTTGATTTAGATTAAGGTTTCAAAAACCTTTATTTAAGTTTTGACACAAAAAAAACATTTTATTTTTCTTTTATTTAAATTATTTTGCTTAATTAATCATTAAATTAACTTTAACTTGTTTTCTTGATAAAAATCAATTTTTAAAAATACAAAAATAATTTTCTTTTTATTAGTTTAGGTTTTCTACTAACCCTAAAAGCTTTTTCTTCTAACATTATTTCATTATTCCGGCTTAATCCTTTTCTCGCTATTTTTTCGATTATCGTAACTGTTTTCAAGTTGTAATAGTTAGGTTTAAATTTCTCGCGCATTTTTTATAATTATGTATCTGCTTACAGGATGTATTAGTTTAATTAGGGGTTTTACTTTCCGCATTTACTTGTCTGCACCTCCTATTGTGTATCTGCCCCAAAGCCTTATAATAGTGTATGATTTACTTTTCGCACTTTTACTTTCTGCACCCTATATAACTGTATATATTTAAATGCTAGTAACTAGGATTTGTATGGAAAGACTAATCAATGAACTTAGATATTCCTAATCAAGATAAAATAACTGAATGGAATATACTTTTCACACTTACACCGTTAGGGTAATATCTCTTGTTGCCTTTCAGATAAACAAAGGTCATGTCCCTCGAACATAGGGGTACCATTAGCAAAAGTCCCTACATTCAAAAATTATCACAAATATCATAGTCCCTCAATGACCCTCGATGTTGCCTATGAATATATGATCTCGTCCCTTGATTGTTGCCTAAAAATAATTGATGATCGTCCCTAAAAATTTGCTAAGGAATCCTTACAATGTTGTCTTTAATGACCATTCGATGACCCTACGCATGTCCCTTCACATATAACGGATAGAGTTACCTACCAACTAATGGTATGGATAACACTGTCCTAAAGTAGAAGGAAAAATAACAAGAACGACCTTCTGAGTGGGAAATGAAACGCTTAATTGCTTGCTCAAATCAATCAAAAATAATTTTCACACCTCACACTCTTTTCAAAAATACTTTCAAACAAACACTTTGTATACATTCATACGAGAATTATTACAAAGTTACATTTTTTCAAACAAATATTTTCAAACACTTCGTATATATTCTTGAGGACTGATACAAGAATCATTACAAAGTTAAAGAAAAATATTTTCAAACAAATCACACACACAAAAAACAAGTTTTCAAAGGTGAGCTAAGCAGTTAAGAGGTAGTAGATAACTACGGATGGAAAAGGGTGTTAATACCTTCCCTTTTCATAATTACCTCTCGTACTCAAAATCGATAAAAGGTATTTCCTGTTCTTTTCACCTTTCCTTTATTGGATAAAAGAAAAGTCGGTGACGAATCTTGCTATCCACTACATTTGCGATAAAACACGAAACAAACAAGTCAATTCTCCCAACGTGTTACAGAACTGGAGACTCTGCCGGGGAGACTACCTAAAGAGAGGTTACCTTAGGGTTTTATATTACCTTTACTTGCTTTTATTGTTTGCTTGTATGATTTACTTTTAACGGTATACTTGGGTATTATATTTATGGGGGATCCTACACCCGGATCCTGGTTTCCTTAGGTAAGTAGCAATAGATCATCGCGACTGTCCGACATAGACCGAAATAGTTAAAATGATGGCTACGGTTAGTGTGACACTTTAGATGTCCTGATGTTCCTCATGTCCAGTAGAGGAAATATTTGGCGTCTGCATGGTGTCATCAAACACTAACTAAAGTTTTAGAACCCCAATTGACCCATCTTAGCCATTATAAGGTAGTGAGATAGCCGGCTTCGATGCAGACTGAGTTTGGTTAATACTCGATACTATGCTCATTGAGATTCGACTTTTGGGATGTTTTGGTCGACCATTTGGTAGACATACTGAAATAAAGCCTGCGAGAAAGATTTGTTATATGAGATTCCTAGAACCCATTCACTATTGTAGGACATGTTGAACCAACTTAAACTCCGGTGAAGGGTAGGCACCTATACCTCATGCAAGAATTAAACCTATGTCTTTTGTGTGAATTATTTGTGCTTGCTATTTAAGCATGACATCATAACATCATAACATTTCTAACCATTTCAAGGACCTACGGATTTACTTTTTCTCTTTGTTGTAGGGGTATGGCTTCTAGGAAGACTATCTGAATCAACTTTGTGGGTATACCTTCTCAACTCAAGGAGTTAGTCTCAAAAGTTCCCGATCACTCTTAATTCATCAAGAAGCATGGTTATCTACTCGACTTGGTTATCTCTGGTTTTGAAGAACATATGATGAGCATCGTATTCCAGTTCTTTGATCCGAAACAACACTGCTTTACCTTCCCAGACTATCAGTTGGTACCTACAAAGGAGGAATTCTCTAAGCTACTTGGGATACCTATTCTTGATCAGATTCCTTTCACCGGTCTAGAAAAAGTTCTGAGGTTTGAAGACATTGCAGCAGCTTTACATCTAAAACGGTCAGACATTGAAGCTAATTGGGAAACAAGAAGCGGAATCAAGGGTTTGCTTGCTAAATTTTTGATGAAGAAAGCTCGAGAATTATTAAAGGCTATGAGTTTCCATACTTCCGAAGATGTTTTAGCTTTACTAATCTATGGTTTGGTGCTATTTCCTAATCCGGATAAATTCATATACGTGAATGCCATTAAGATTTTCCTCACTCATAGTCCTATGCCTACCTTGCTCGAAGATACTATGCATTCTCTTCACACTCGTACTATAAAAAGACAAGGGACTCTCATGTGTTGCACACCGTTATTATCCAGGTGGTTTATTTTGCACCTTCCCCGATCAGTAATGAAGAATGAACAAGGTCTAAAATGGTCTCAAAGGTTGATGTCACTCTCATTCAGATATCCGTTGGTGTCTCTACTCTCAAAAAGACTTCACTTTCATTGATAGTTGTGGGGAATTCCCCAATGTGCCACTCTTTGGCATAAGGGGAGGTATCACTTACAACCCTTCTCCAGCGCTACGTCAGTTTGGTTATGCCTAAAGAGACCGACCTCATGGTATGCTAATCCAAGGCATTGTGTTTGACTACGACAACGATCTCCAGTGTTATCGTCGAAGATTTGTACGTGCATTGGGCATGGTGAAGAAGATTGATACCAAGAATTTGGGGCATACAAATTCCATTCCTTGGGAACCTTACCTCAAATGGGTACAGGCTCGTGCTCAAAATCTCATGATGCCATATGTTGCTATTCTACCAGTAATTATGGAACCTGTTGCCGAAGGCGATGAATCTTATACCATTCTTCATCTAGATATGCCTACTGATTTCGAAGAATTGAAGAGATCCTAGATTCAACTCAAAGAAGAAAGGTATATATTCGAAGCTCAGTGATATGCAAGTGAGAAAAGAGAATCAGAGTTGATGAAACTACTTCACGAGGAACAAAGCATTAACACATACTTCAACACAAATAGGAAGCGTCCATGGGAGGCCTAAACACTAGGAGTTTACTTTATACTTGAAATTTCTTTTGTATTTACTAATTTTACTAATGAAAAGTTTGTCCTTGTTTACCAAATTTAAATTCCTAAGGTCCTTGAAAACATTACATAACATTGCATATCACAGCATATCATTTCATAATGTACTCAAGACCAGTTTCCTTATTCTCCCACTGTTTATTTCATCTGAAATAGCTCTCGAACAAACTGTCAAAGATCTCTAGGATCAGAATGCTCAGTTCCAAGAGATGTTCACCAATTTGGCCCAAGGACAGAGAGATTTGAAAGATCTCATCACCAAGAAGAAGAAAAAGAAGATCAACGACATTCTCAACACGGGGAAAAAGTTCAGAGGTTCGGTCAAAGTAGTCAGACAACTTGAGTTTTAAAAAAAAAGCGGCGACACTGAAGGAAGTGTCAAGGCCAATGAAGGAAGCCATCATGGGTTTGAAGAAGAAGAAGAAGGAGACTATATGAGTGAACAATATCCTCCCGATGATGAGAAATATAAGTAACTCGAACACCGTCTAAATGTTGTGGAAAATCGGAAAATGTTAGGACTGAATTTGATGATTCAAGCCTGGTTCCCTGAGTGGTGATTCCTCGTAAGTTAAAAATTCCTGCCTTTGCTAACTATGATGGCATTTCCTGTCCAAAGCTTCATCTGAAGTCCTATGTTCAAAAGATTCAACCACACACTGCTGATAGAAAATTATGGATGCATTTCTTTCAAGAGAGCTTGTCTAGAGCACAATTGGAGTGATATTATAAACTAGAAAATACCCACATTCATACTTGGAATGATTTTGCAGATGATTTCTACAAACAGTACCAGTACAACGCTGAATTGGCACTAAAATGTATGTAGTTGTAGTGTGTCTCTATGGGCCGCGACGAGAAATTAAAATAGTACGCTCAGAAATAGAGAGATCTAGCAGGCAGAGTCCAGCCACCCTTGTCTAATAGGGAATTTGTTGACATGTTCATAGGTACATTGACTGGTCCATTTTTCAATCATCTAATTGGAAATTCTTCAGCCGAATTCACCGAGCTGATATTGACAGGAGAACATATTGAAGCTGGAATCAAGAGTGGAAAAATTCAAGTCGAAACGTTTTCAAATGTTGCGAAGAGGTCTTTTGGTGGGAAGACATGAGCCAATGTGGTGTATAGCCAGAAGAGTTGTGATAAAAATGATCGCCACCAATCTGTGGGGGAAGTTCTAATCTCCAATCCCACGCCAGTGCATCTACAACAAGACAACACGTGTAGATAGAACACACCAAGAAGACAATTCACAAAGATCAACATGCAATTTTCTCAAGCATTGCAACATATGTTGAAAGTAGAGCTGATTACTTTGAGGGATCCGCCTCAGCATGTTAACACATCTTCTCCAAAGTACAATCCAAATGCAAGGTGTGCATACCATTCCAATAGCCTTGAACATGACACAAACAACTGTTGGGCCCTGAAGAATAAGATCTAGAACATTATTGAAGCTCATGAGATTGAATTCGACCATCGTGTCAAAACTCCAAATGTGATTACCGCACCAAGGCCTGATCATGGCAATATTTAAAATGCCATTGATGATCACTCCTATGTCTTTGTCGTGAGTGAGTTGACCACTCCCCTAATGACTGTCAATAATAATTTGTTGCAAGCCGGTTTATTTCTAGGATTTTTCTACCACTGCCGTTATTGTGCATCTGAACCCGATGGTTGTGTCTGGTTGAAGAAAGGTGTTTAGTGCCTGATGGACAACTGAGAAGTGCTATTCATGAAAGCTCCGTTTGTCAAGAGTTTATGCGAAGATGTTTCTAAAAATCTAAAATTTGAAGAAGAAGGCATACCAGAAGTTTGGGATTCCTTGGGGCAGCCGAGTGGTAAATATGATTTCATGGTGAATAATGTCGCCCCTGAAAGCTCCAAGATTGTGATTGA
Source organism: Vicia sativa (assembly GCA_021764765.1). Taxonomy (NCBI): domain Eukaryota; kingdom Viridiplantae; phylum Streptophyta; class Magnoliopsida; order Fabales; family Fabaceae; genus Vicia; species Vicia sativa. The sequence continues at coordinate 247,585,106 of CM038792.1, forward strand.
AGACATCAAAGCAACCAGATGGGGAGATGACGACTATTGTGAAGAAATGTTGATATAAATATGAGAAAAATCACCTCTGTAGGTCCTGTGAAGATTGCGCCCAAGGTGGCACCTCTGATTATCACCACGCCTAGGCCAATTCCGTATTCCTCTGACAAAGTTATACCTTAGAATTATGGATCCAAAGTTTACTACCATAGTGCCAGACAAGAATCATTGACCATCTAAGACAGTACTGTTGAAGTTGCTAATCATGGTATCGACAATATTACCGGATCAAGCAAGGTAACCAGAACCGGAAGAGTATTTTCTCCAGATATCTCTCCTCCAAAGGAAACTGCTACACCAGTTCGCATCTCTATTGTTGATCCGACCACTGAAGCTCGGGGAAAAGAGAAAGTAACTCAACCTGCTCAAATAGAAATACCAAAGGAAGCTGCTCAAGACACCTCCAAGAAAGAGATGGAGGAAATCCTGAAGATCATTTAAAAGAAAAGCGATTACAATGTTGTAGAGTAGTTGGGATAAACTCCATCTAAGATATCTATGCTAGCTCTGTTATTGTGCTCTAAGGCTTACTCTAAGGCCTTGTTGAATTTCCTGAGGAATGCCCACATACCTCCATAAACTTCTACTGACCAATTCAAAAGTTGTATTGCTAGACTAACCGTGAACAATGGTTTGGGATTTTACGATGTTGATCTGACTCCTACAAGAAGGAAGCATAACAAAGCCTTACACGTATCTATCGAGTGCAAGCGCACTACGTTGTCTCATATATTGGTGGATACTGGTTCGACTTTGAATGTCATTCCGAAAAGTGATCTAAACAGAATTGATATCAAAGGAGTGGTGATGAAACCCAGTGACATAGTCGTAAGAGCTTTTGATGGTTCAAGAAGGTTATAATACTTGGAGAGCTCAACCTTCCGATCAAAGTGGGTTCCCAGATTTTAATTCTACATTCTTTGTGATGGACATTCGTCCAGCTTATTCTTGCTTTCTTGGACGCCCCTGGATACATGGGGCTGGCGTTGTTACCTCTACTTTACATCAGAAGTTGAAATACCCAGTGAAAGGGAAGGTTGTCATCGTCTATGAAAAGAAGAACACATCAGATATTGAAATGGAAGGCGAATTTATCGAGACTCCTTGTCAAGTTTTCGAAGTAGTTCCACTAGTTATGCCTGTTGACACCCTGTCACTCCAGATATTACCAGAACTCCACCGAAGATGGCCTGTCTAAAAGACACAAAATCCGTAGTTGAGGAAGGAGGTTGTACTGTTAGGGGTCAGTTGCCTGATTTCCCGTTCAAGTCCGATAAGCTTGGTTTAGGCTTCACTTCCAAAGGCCTGGAGATGATACGTCACGAACGTGTTGGTGGACCTCCGTTCCGTAATAACAGAGATGAAGTTCATCCTATCAGCAAATGGATCTTCCCTACTACCGGCAATGGACTCAATAATTGGACAGCAAAGGACGTTATGCCAATCTCCTTTAGTCAGGAGTAATCATTTTCTATTTTGAGCTTTTAAGTTTTATGTATTTCTAAATAATAAGACTTTAAGCCTAGTGCCTTACCCGGGGCACGAAGGTTCATTTGTGAGGGTTTATTATCTTTCATTTGCATATTTTCAGTCAATAAATCATTGGACTTTTGCATTCAAATTTTGCGCTCCCTGTTGTTTCTTTTACTTTACATTTTTTCGAAAATATAGTTATGTGTTCTTGCACACACCACATAATAAACTGCAAATCCATATCCACTCTAGATCCCATTGATAACGACTTTGCTATAGCTATATATGACTTTGATAATCCAATATACCGAGCCAAAGAAGAAGGCGAGGAAGATTGTGAAGTGCAAGGAGAACTTGTTAGATTACTACAGCAAGAAGAAAGGGCTATACAACCACATGAAGAGCCGGTCGAGGTTATGAATTTAGGTACCGACAAAGACAGAAAAGAAATCAAGATAGGAGCTGGTCTTGAGAATAGTGTTAAAGGAAGATTAATCTAAATGCTGCGAGATTACATTGATATTTTTGGTTGGTCCTACGAAGACATGCCAGGGTTAGATATTCACATTGTGGTGCACCGATTACCAACGAAAGAAGGTTTTCCTCCTATAAAGTCATGAAGCAATTCAACACAGGTTTCTTAGTCGTTACTTCTTATCCACAGTGGGTTACGAACGTGGTACCAGTACCTAAGAAAGATGGCAAGGTACGTATGTGCGTAGACTATCGTGATTTGAATAAGGCGAGCCCGAAAGAAGATTTTCCCCTTTTACACTTTGATGTCCTGGTCGAAAACACCACTCAACATAAGGTTTTATCTTTCATGGATGGTTTCTCAAGTTATAATCAAATCAGATTGGCTCCTAAAGATATGGATAAAATTACTTTCATCACACAGCGGGGTACTTTCTGTTACAAGGTCATGCCATTTGGATTGAAGAATGTAGGCACAACATATCAGCGTATTATGGTAGCTTTATTCCATGACATGATCCATCACAAGATAGAGGTCTATGTCGACGACATGATAGCTCGATCACAAACTGAAGAAGAACATCTTGATCATCTATGTAAGCTGTTTGATAGATTGAAGAAATACAAGTTGAGATTGAATCCGAATAGGTGTACCGTTGGAGTCAAATCCGGTAAACTCTAAGGTTGCACCGAGAAGGAAGTCAGAGGATTCCTAGGACGTCTGAACTACATTGCAAGATTTATTGCACATGTGACTGCTACTTGTGAGTCAATCTTTGAGCTACTAAAGAAAGATCAAGTAATGGAATGGAACTACGGTTGTCAGATAGCTTTCGATATAATCAAGGAGTACCTTCTAGAACCTCCCATTATAATGCCACCATTTGAAGGAAGACCTCTAATCATGTACTTAATAGTGTTAGAGAATTCAATGGGGTGTGTGTTGGGGCAACATGACGAGTCTGGTCGAAAACAGTATGCAATATACTACCTTAGCAAAACATTTACTAACTGTGAAACAAGATACTCACTACTCAAGAAAACTTTTTGTGCTTTGGCTTGGGCTGCTCGTCGACTAAGGCAGTATATGTTGATCATGCTACCTTGTTGATTTCTAAAATGGATCCAATTAAATATATATTTGAGAAACCTGCTCTCTCCGGAAGAATAGGAAGATGACAAATGATCTTCACCTAGTACGACATTCAATACACTACTCAGAAGGCGATAAAGGGAAGTGTAGTAGCCGATAATTTTGTTCATCATGCCATAGATGGCTACTAGTCTATGCATTTTGAATTCCCGGACAAAAAAATATGCTAGTCAGCGATTACGAAGAACCTGGACCAGACGAAGGACCTGAGCCAAGATCCCAATGGACCATGGTTTTTGATGGAGCTTCTAACGCACTTGGAAACGATATTGGCGCTGTAATTATATCTCCCAATGGTGGCCATACACCTTTCACCGCCAGATTATGTTTAAATTGCACTAACAATATGGCCAAATACGAGGCGTGCATCATGGGTATCAAAGTTGCTATTGACATAAGGATCAAATTCGTACAAGAATATGGAGACTCAGCTTTGGTGATTAGTCAACTTAAGGGAGAATGGGACATGAAACATCCGAATCTCTTTCCATATAAAGAACATGTGTTGAGACCGATCCCTACTTTGAAGAAATCACTATTGAGCACATTCCGCGAGAAGAGAATCTTTTGGCGGATATGGCTACTATGTCATCCATGTTCAAAGTCACAAGGGACAACGAGGCCCCTCATATTACTATTGAAAGGCTAGACGAACCAGCATATTATTGTGAACTTGATACTGAAGGAGTAGAAGAAAAACCTTAGTTCTATAAAATGAAGAGGTATCTCGAGACTCAAGAATACCCTGAGGGGGCATATGTCAACGAAAATAAGTTCCTAAGAAGATTCTACGCCAAGTTATTTCTAAGTAATGGCGTTCTATACAAACGCAACCATCATCTAGCCTTACTTCGGTATGTAGAAAAAAAGACAACCCAAAGAATCATGGAGGAGTTGCACGAAGGCGCCTTTGTTACTCATTCTAATAGACATACAATGGCTAAGAAGATTCTGAGAGCAGGTTACTATTGGTCCAATATGGAATCCGATTGCTATCGATATTCCCGATCGTGCCACAAATGACAGGTATATGCGGATAAAGTACATGTGCCTCCAGTTTCGTTGAATGACCTGACTGCTCCTTGGCCTTTCGCAATGTGGGGCATTGATATGACTGGTGAAATCAAACCTACTACTTCTAATGAGCATCATTTCATCCTCGTCGCCATTGATTTTTTCACCAAATGGGTAGAGACAGCCTCGCTTGCATTTGTTACCAAGAATGTCGTGGCTCGATTCATCAAGCATAACCTCATTTGTCAATATGGCATCCCCGAAAGGATCATCACAAACAATGGCACCAATCTCAATAATAAGATGATCACTGAACTCTGCACGCAGTTCAAGATTAAGCATCACAACTCTTCTCCATATCGACCAAAGATGAATGGCGTTGTGGAAGCCGCCAACAAGAACCTTAAGAAGATTATGCATAAGATGACAGTGACATATATTGAGTGGCATGAGATGTCTCCATTTTCTCTCCACGATTATCGCACTTCAGTACGAACATCTACAGGGGCAACCCCATTCTCTCTCGTGTATGGTATAAAATATATTTTACCTATCAAGGTTCAGATTCCTTCACTCATAGTTTTGAAGGATGCAGAATTAGACGAAGACGAATGGGTTCAGACTCGACTTGACCAAATAAATTTGATTAATGAGAAGAGACTCGCAGCCATCTATCATGGACAATTATATTAGAAACGCATTATCAAAGCCTTCAATAAGAAAGTCAAGCACCTAATATACCAATTTGGCGATCTAGTAGTCAAACGCATCATCTTACCGTAAGGTGATCCCAGGGGTAAATGAACTCCCACCTACGAGGGGCCATTTGTGGTCAAAACAATATTTTTCGGCGGAGCCATGATACTGACCACTACGAACGGAGAAGAATTCCCGCACCTTGTGAAAGTAGACATAGTTGAAAAATACTACGCATAAACGAGACTCGCTGGGTCGATTGGCCTAGGCAAAAATTAGGGCATCCCAGCGAACCAAAATGGTTCGGGAAAAAATTAGGGATATATATAAAAAAGGTACACCTGGCACGTCGAAAACCTGTAAAGGCGGCTTGGGAAAAAAGGGTATCCCAGTAGATTGAAAACCCGAAAGGGAGGTCTAGGCAAAAATTAGGGACTAAAGTATGACTATGTTCCATTAGATAACCTACTTATAGACCACATCATTATGAACTTCGAATGGCTCAAATCAATCCAATCACCTTCTTCTGGTAGCAAGAAGATGAGATATTCAAAAATGTATGAGCAATAGCAGAGTTGAATCTCGATGGAATTATTTCTGCATAGCTTTTATCCCTTTTTCAAACGTTTTCGACAATTTCCTCATACTAGGATATATGTCTCTGTGTACTCAAATTGCCTGTTTATGGGCCCATTTTTACAAAAAAATATATATAATTTCTTTCATAAATTCAAAGTTTTTTTCTACTTTATCTATTTTGTTTGCATAAGTCCAATGATTTCTTTGAATGAAATATGAATTTAACAATAAATATCCACTTACTTAACAAAATAAACAGAAACAACAATTACTACAGGCTCTAGGAGTTGGGATAGCAACCCAAGTCACCAACACATCCCAACAGAGTCAGCATCACAGAAATGCTCCCATAAATCTCAAAAGGTTATCACATCTTCAGGAATACTACACCACCATCTCATATGCAGTAGGATGGTTCACTTACAATATCTACACATATTCTTGTTACATTGTTCCCCGAGCAGTAACATATCAACTTTTAACTTATCATGTTAGCCCCCCGAGTAGTGATCATCTACATTGTCACGTCAGTCCCTGCGCATTGAACATCAAATTTGTTACATTGGTCGGCGAATGATCAACTTTCAACTTATCACGTTAGTCCCCGTAGTGATCATCTACATTTTCATGTCATTCCCCGCACAGTGAACGTCAACTTTGTTACAATGGTCCCCGAGCAGTAATAGATCAACTTTCAACTTATCATGTTAGTCCCTGAGCAGTGATCATCTACATTGTCACGCCAGTTCCCGCGTAGTGAATGTCAACTTTGATACATTGGTCCCCGAGCAGTAACAAATCAACTTTCAACTTATCATGTTAGTCCCCGAGCAGTGATCATCTACATTGTCACGTTAGTCCTCGCGATGAGCGTCAACTTTGTTACATTGGTCCTAGCGAATGGATCAACTTTCAACTTATCATGTTAGGCCACGAGCAATGATCATCTACATTATCACGTCAATCCCCGCGCAGTGATCACCTACAACCCATCACACCAGTCCCTGCGCAGTGATCACCTACAACTCATCACGTCGTCCCCCGTGCAATGATTGTCTATATTCTCAACTCATCACGTTAGTCTCTGCATAATGATCATCTACAACTCATCATGTCAGTACCCGTGTAGTGATCATCTACAACTCATCACGTCAGTCCCCACACAGTGATCATCTATATTCTCAACTTATCCCGTCAGCCCCCGCGCAATGATCGTCTATATTCTCAGCTTATCACGTCAGTCCCCATGCAATGATCGTCTTCGTTTATTCTTGTTACATTGGTCTTCGAGCAGTAGCAAGACAACTACAACTTATTATGCCAGTCTCTGAGCAATATTAAGATATTCAAAATCACATCATTCCCCAGCAAGGGTTTATTTCCCTCTAATACTATTCACAGAACTCTCATCCCCATCTGAATATTATCCCAAGGATTATCGTTCCCTGGTAAAATCAGTATCAAGGCCCGAGACTTGGTCAGATAGTGCATCGCAGGAATCTACATTTCTTTATTTCCATTCAGGATCCTCAATGGTCAATTGCTCCATCCCCAAACAGAAGTCAAACATCCCCAGCAGAACATTCCTATCTTTCTCAAGATGGCTATGTTTTGAAATACCACAACATCTATATTCATACATCATTCATAAAAATCATAATATTATGCATATATCATCCTCGAGCATTATTACACATTGCATGCATCACGATATGCATAAAACTAACCTTATTCTTTCAGGTGAAAACTCACAAACAAGCGAAAGCTATCCATACACTTCCAAGCAGAAGGTCAAAGATTAATGCCCGAAACAAGACAGGGAAACTATCTATACGACCAAGCCGATATCAAGTCTTAAAACAAGACGGGTTTATCAGTAAAGTAGATCAATTCCCAAAACAAGATGGGGTGACTATCTACATCCTCACAAGCCCTTATCTCAGATAAAACCAAGATGGCATTAGTCTCTACCTGCCATCTCCGATTACACATTATTATATCTCCACCTGCAAATTACTGCATATCTGGTTAAAATTTAATGCATACGAATAATCTCATTCAAAGACGATCGTGGGACATATTCCCCTACAGAATGAAGTCTAGCGTATGACTTATTCTAGAAAATCAATGTCTTCGGATTCCATCTTTAAGCCCATCTCCATCTGTACATCAAGTGTGTCTCTCTCCAAATAGCATCCCTAAGCCCATTCTAGTATATCAAACAACCCACGACTTCATTATGTACACCAACGAGTGTAAATTTTAGGGGCACTCATGTGTTCAATCATCTTCTACCTTCAAGTCACAAAAGGCATACATACCAATCTAACCCCTCAGGTACAAGAAGATTGAACTGGGGTAACTATTATACCCCAAAATTTTCCCTCCTATTTTCAAGATCAAGAGTCATCTTCATACTCAAGAACTACTCAAGGGTTGACCAGACAAACCCTCTCCTAAGCAATCAACCCACAACTAGGTTTTTGCTTCTGTCAAGATAAATATGAGTTCTAATAGCCCAAGTTATTATCATGTATCCCCATATGCATCAAAGTATCACCATGACAAGTTTCAAGCCCCGCATCTCAAGTTTGCTCAATCAATTGCTCAGATGGTTGAAAATCAATTGTATTGGACAAAAAGTCAACTATGGTCAAAATACAGTCAAACTTTATCATTTTTGGTCAACATCAAGGTTTTAAAGTCACATTCATCATTTGATCAAGGTTTGATCACGATTCATGAAGAAAATTCAAGAAATGATCAAAAGTCAAAAGATTCTAAATTAGGGTTTCATAAGGGAATGTCAACAGAACTTTGACGAGGCATAACTTTCACATACTTCATCAGAATTTTTTCCACCAAAACTCATTTTAAATTGAATTCAATTCCCTACAACTTTGTCTCTCACAAGGTTTGTCCAAAAATGCTTCATTTGAGTGATATGGGCCAATGCATTATAGGTCCTTCTAAAAGTCAACAAAAGTCATCTTTTTCCAAGGAAGTGCACATGAGCATGGAAGCTTAAATGAAGATGAAACCAAAAGGAGTTCTTAAAAGGACATCTTTAGATTTCTAAAAAGTCTAATATCACTCCCAAATGATAAAAATTGAGCAAGTTATGGCTTGAGAAAGTTTGGAAATTTTGAAGAAGCGCATGAAAAAAACATTGATCAATCTTGAATTTCTTCCAAATGGGCCTTGGTTTTTATGATTTAAATTTTTTTCTAACATGGCCCATGACTTCTAAGTTCAATTACACGCCCTCCTTCCATTTATTTAATTTATTTTTGAATTAAATCATTAAAATTCAATTTTAATTAAATAAAATACTAAGACAAGAGGCAAGGCGTGTTGGGCTGGATGTCCAAGTTTCTTAAGGTCCAAGGAAGTCTTAGAAAGCTGGAAAAAATGCATGGCATGTGATTGAAGTAAAATAGGAATATTTTCATGCAAAATTGAAATATTGGAAATCAAATATTTTGTACATTGAATGAAATATATTTCCTCTCATGTTTTGACCTGATTCTCTTCCTCTATATAAACACAAGACATTCAGATCACGAGGAAACGATTTTGCAGTCTCAAGAAGCAACCCTAAAGTTCACAAAAATTCTCAAAACTAGGGTAAACTCAAAATCAGACTTCCAGCCATTCTCAAGAAAAACCAAGCATTCATTCATCCTCTTGAAGTTTCCAGCAATTGATTCAAGTCCTTAGGCAAGTAAAAATGTGCCCAAAATCAGCCTCACGAAGTTCCACCGATGGATAAGGTTTTCTTGAAATCGATTTCAATTTCCATGCATTCTTAACTTATTTGATGTGTTTCTTCATGTTCAGGATCCTTGTTAGAACATGTTTGACGTTTTAGATGTAAGCTTTGAGGCTTAAATCCCATCGTGCCATTGTTAAGGCATAACTATTTGCTAGCTTCGAAACCCTAGATACAGGTCGATTCATACCAAACCAACGCCACCATTGAATTCCTAAAGTTTAAATTAGGGGGTAGGGTCCCTTTTTGATTTTTAATTTGGATATTTTGCAGGTTTAAAAAATAAACTCGTCGGAGAAGACGAAATTGACTACCGCCGATGGTGGTTAAAAGTTTTGACCCCGACGATCCCTACGTGGCTTGCTTTGATTGGTCGATTTTAAGTCCCTGGATCCCACGAGCGCATTTTTTTAATTCTTGATTTTTTTGAAATTTATTTCCAATATATATTTATAAAGTTGGCAATATGAATGGATGTACAGCCACCCCAGTCGCAAGCTATGCACGTGCTAAGAGTTAAGAATTAGAATCAGAAACTCAATCTAATCATTAAATCAAAAGTTGAAAGTGATTGCAATTTTGAGAAGAAAAAAATATAGAAATAAGAAGTCATTGAAAAGCTCACCAAGCTAGTTCAAATGTTAAAGGGTGAAGGGGGGACTTCAAGAATCCTAAAAGAATCATCATTATTCATCAAAGATATATTTTATTGAAGAAATTATGAAATCAACTTCATGGTTTCGTTTGAAAGAATAATCTTGATAGATGAATAATCTTCCAAAGAACCATCATCTCCTGATGGAGAAATTTTATGAAAGAGAGTATTGAAGGTAGAGAAAAAAACACAAGAAATGGGGGTTGAATTGGGTTTTTGAAGATTTTAAAAAAATTGTTTTCTAACTATCACACAATGATTGATAACTATAATGAAAATAAATAAAGATAACACAGTTATTTTTATACAAGTTCACTGTAAAACTAAGGCTACATCTTGTCCACCCGCCAAGGTGATTTTGCTTTCAAAAAGGAATTTATCCAATAATCTCAAAAGATTATAACCTCTACGAGTCTAGACAGACACCTTAGCCCTCTCAAGTAATTCCGACTACAACTTAGTACACTTGAGCATTCTCAAGTAATTCTGAATACAACTTAGTACACTTGAGGAATCAAATCTAAAAATATTTACAATCAAATAGTGTTTATAAGATTGCTTCTAAAAAGCCTATGACACACTATTATAGCTTAGTAAAATATTACACTATCAAGCAACAACTAAGTGTAAATATTTTATTTCTAAGTGACTCTTTGATACTGTGTGTATATGAAGTTTCGATGCTTTTGGTGCAACTAGTCTCACACTAATCTTCAAGTGAATATTTCTCTTTATATATTCTTGAGAGAATAATGTCATTGAAGCATATTTGAAATTGCATTTAATGCATTGTAACCTTTACTTTACAGTAGACGTGTTTTCAATAAAAATCTCCCATTTTTCAATGTGATGATTACTGCATTGGAAGCACATTTACTTCTTTCTATTTATCCAAGATATTATTGAGATATACCATCATTGCATTCCTCTAAATTATTATTGTTGTCTAATTTTGATTACAACATTTCTAGTGATTTATCTGGACGTTTTTTTTATCTTTTATCAACTTTAATCAGATGACATTTCTCAACTTTGGTCAACTGGTGTTTCTGATCTTTTATCAGCTTCATATATATTAGAAGCTTTCTTGGATATCTGATGTTTCTAAGATTCGCCTGCATGCTACAACACTTAGCACACGTATAATTTCATATATATTTTTGTTATCATCAAAATAAATAATTGATTAGAAGCTTTCTTGCTCTAACAATCTCCCCCTTTGTGATTCATACAAAACATTACATTTTGATTTGAAATAATATCAGAAAGGATAAGGTTTAGAAAAACTCCCTTAACATATGTAGACTCCCTCTGATTCTAATATTTCCTTCTTTCTGAGAGTATTTTCCTTTTCATATTCTGGGTTTAGTTTTCTTAGCATTGTCTGCATCATTCTTAGAAACACTTTTGAAAGAAAATCAAGTCTAAATGTATGCGTTGAGTTTCTAGAGAAAATGTATATATATCAAACTCATTTATATCATTCTCCCTTTTTGTCATAATCAAAAAAACTTAAACTAATTTAAGAAGAGAAATCAGAGTTTAAAAAATACAAATGTTTAGACAAATCAGAGTTGAAAAAGTACAAATGTTTGAGACGAATCATCTTTCATTTTGCTTTTGGTTTAGCATTATAACTATCCTTTTCATTTGTGCTAGTAAATGCCATTAAAAAAACTCTCTACATCTCTGAATCTCTCTACACAGTTAAGTGTTTGATTTTAAAATCAATAACAGAGCCAAAGCTCTGATACCAATTGAAGGTAGAGAAAAAAACACAAGAATTGAGGGTTGAATTGGGTTTTTGAAGATTTAACACTATGCCAAAAATGACCTACGAAAACGCTTTTTTGGGCTTTAAAAGCGCTCTCGTAGGTGGCGCTGCTATAGGTTTTAGCAACGCTTTTTATTTAGAAAAAAGCGCTTTCGTAGGCCTACCTATGAAAGCGCTTTTCACCAAAAAGCGCTTTCATGGTAGGCCTAAGGCAGCGCTTTTTTCAGGAAAGCGCTTTCAAAGGTGCCTACAGAATGCATTAAAGACATTCTAAAGTAGGCCTAAGAAAGCATTTTTTCCAGAAAAAAGTGCTGCCTTAGGCCACCTTTGAAAGCGCTTTTTGGTGAAAAGTGCTTTCATAGGTTGGCCTACGAAAGCGCTTTTAAAAGCGCTTTCATAGGTGGCCTATGGCAGCGCTTTTTGGTTAAAAGCGCTTTCATAGGTTTTCTACTGAAAAATCAAAAATTTAAAAAAAATTTAAGCCTGCATTTTTTGCAGCATTATTTCATAAACCTATAATTCATAAACCGATAATTTACAATCTTATATACAAATACCATTATATACCACTGTTATCCAAATACCAAATTTAAATATTATATACAAATACCATTATATACTATTCATATCCAAAATATATATACACCATTGTAATTCAATTAACATATTTTTAAATGTACCAAAATCAACCCTAACAAAATCAGCTATATAACACTAAGTAAATCAGTTCTAATGTACATATATATTCAAGGTCCTGATCCTGCAAGATATGAACATAATAACACGGTCGGTATTGTATACACAAAACATTGTATTCATAACCATTTTCACACAATAATGTATTTATACCTTATAAGATTCTTTGCTCAATAAAATATTAACACAACTCCTCTTTGAGTTCTTCCAATTGAAGTTTCGTGTAATATCCACATTTGTATTCATCAAAATACTACATAACAAAACAAAAAATATTCATGATTTAGTTAAAAGTAATAAATTGTATGAAATATCCGATAAATAATAAAACAAAGTATAAATCCATGATAAGTTATAAATCCATACCGTGATTGGAATCTCTATTTCATTCATTTGAATTATTTCTTTGATAAACTTCAAAGCAAGTATCCGTAATCTATGTTGTTTTGTTGTTGAGGACACTACATAGAAAAACAAATAAGAATATATAGATGTATTGTTTTATCAAGTAGCATAAATATTATAAGCAAAATTGTGGAAATTAATATACCTGTAGTTTGATCCAATTAATGTAGTTTGATTTAGACCGTGGTACCGTGCTTCCTTTGACATCGGAATACTTGTATTGAACTAACAAAATTTTTGGATATTTATTTAGAACAATGACATAGAAATAGTTAAATATATAAACACAAACGAATATTTAGGATAATGTCACTTACGTATCAATCATTAGCTTCATTTTCGGATAATTTGTCCAATCACCGTCAACCGAATTCAGGTAATAGACCACTTCTTTTATGGGATCGATAGCAAGAAACAACCAGTGACATCTATAAATTAAAGCAACAATTTAGATGAAAATTTTAATGTAAAAAATACAAATCTTAAAATGAACTTAGAATGAAAATCTAACCTGAATTATCGCCAAAAGATGCAAGCTTTTCGCCGTTGCCATGAATCTATCGACCAAGTGCTCTCTTACTGAATCTGGTTCCCTAGCAATTGTTGCTCCGCTGACACGGGAGGAAGACACGAAATGGAATCTATTTGACAATTGATTCCCGCGCATCAATTTGTCAAATAACATTCTTAAATAAAAACATAATTAATATTAGACTATTTCAATTAAATGTTTAAAAAAAATGTTCAACCAATTAAATAATATATTGATTGGGTTACTAGATGTACGATGCATAACACTGACGCCTAATTCTCCATGAAGAAAGATTTGTTCCATGTCCTCTTGTCCAATTGTTTCGGTACATGGAAAACCAAAGACACATGCATCCATATCAATTTGACGAATACCACCATTCATCAAGTCTAATGTGCCCACTAGTGTTTCCAGACACTGCCGAAATTTAGGCACAAATTTTCGGAAAGGAACCATTTTCTTAGGCGGTACCCTACCAACTTTCTGGCTCACCTGTTGTGACCCTTGAAAAGGTACCTAAAAATCATATAGACTTATGTAAGATATAAATTTATGCAGTTTTTTTTATTCTTATCATAAAATTAACACTTTAAACATACCTCTATTTGCGATGCAAAAGACTCGTCGTGCTGCCAAAATCCCTTTATCCTTAGATGCGGGTTTTGTAGGAGTCTAAAATTACCATGTAAAAAATTGAGGTCAGAACTGTCAGTTGAATACTTAAAGATTCATAATGGTTTTCAACATAGCTGATCATCTATGAAGATGAGGTCTGATGGCCATGCCACAAAAGATCCTACTACATCTCGCAGCAATGTGGTCTCCGCAACAATGTCAGGTACCGTAGCAATGCAGTCAGATCTAAAACAACATCAACCGATACCTTCATGTGGCTATCCGGGAGCGGTCTATGGTGAAGTAAATCTCCCGAGGTGTTGTGCACTTTTCCCTTGCCAACTACCCAATAAGTCGGCGACGATAGGCATAGCTGACAACATGAAATGCCCTAAACCAATAATAACCGTTAGACTTCCTTTATAAATTACAATAAAACTTTATCTAATGGATTATCATCTTAATTACCTCAGGAAATTTATGTTGACTGTTGATACTAGCCTTGTCACTAGTTTCTTTCAGCTATGAACTGCTCTTTTCCGCCATATATCTCTCTTTATCCTTCTGCAGTTCACGGACTTGTGCTTGTAAATCCTGCAATATTTGCATCATACGCATTTCTAGGATTTTTTCTTGGATTCTTATACGAGAGGTTGGAGTCACACCATGACCTTTTTCCGGATACTCGGCAACATTTAGTGCTCGTGATGCGCTCACGATATCTGGTCATCACTGTGATATGTCTAGTTTCATTTCATTAAAGACACAATTTTAATTATATATTAATAAAAATTTAATATAATTTAATTAAAGACACAATGTTATACTTACATATTCATCATAAATATGTTGCAGATCGGGATTAACAACTTGATCTTTGCCAACACGAGCTTCCTTCCACAACACATGTGCGGGTAGTGATGTTTCGTCACTTTGCGTCTCTTCCAACTACGCATTGTTACAAATAATAAAATCATCAATTATAACACATTGAGAGAATTAATAAGATCGTAGAATTGATATTTACTTACAATTTTTTGTAGCGTGCATATCCCAAACTTTTTATATGGATGTGGTTTTGGCGACGGCACTCACTTTCTTGAAATTCTTGTCTCTTCTTTGGCCTACAAAATCAAACCATTCTTCGGGTGTAATGAAGCTCTCATATTTCTTTGGATGTTCAGGATCCTCTTCAACAAAATTTCCTTCCTCATCTTTAAGATACTTATTTGTTAAAAGTTCTCCACCCTTTGTGTTTTTTTCAAGCCCATTATATGCGGGCATCTTCAATGTTAAAGGACCTCTACAAAAAACATACGCATAGAAGGTGTTAGTATATGTAATTTAAACACATTATCATCAATATAAAGCAAATAACAACAACCATATATGATACCTTTATCTCGGTCAAATTTTTCTTTAGCCTCGTCCAACTCTTTTTTCCATCTAGGGTGGTGATCGGTGTGCACGAACAAGCGTACCGATGTAGCTTGTCGCTTGTAATTAGACCCAATTAGTTGGTCCTCATTATTCCAATCTACATTGTATGTAACTCCTCTATCTCTATCACGGATAATTCCCCGCATAATAGTTATGCCTCGTGTGATATCCTTTTCTGAAGTATCTTGTGGAACATTTTCTTGTGGAACATTTTAAGTATCTTGATTACTAGCCATTTAACCTGTAATAAAGAAAAATTAAATTAAATGACATATATAAAAATCCATAATCATATGTACTATAAAGAAAAAAAATGAAATGACATATATTTAAATTTTATTGAATGATATAGGCTATAATTATATATATACTATTACCTTTTTCACTAACATCTCTTTCTTTTCTTGGTAGGAATATGTTCTACTCGTCTCTTAACAACGCGGACGGTCGGATTGATCCAAATACCCTTATTATGATCATTTCTAATACATGATTCATTCTCATTTTGATCATTTCTAGTAAAAGATTCAATGTCAACACCAATATCGCCTTGATCTTCAATGTTTTCATCAATTATTTTGTTAGATAAAAGCACTATAGACCATTTCGTACTTGTTGGATCAGTGACATAGAACACTTTTTAGCTTGAGAGGCTAGAATTAAAGGCTCATCTTTGTACCCCCGTTAAGATCCACTTGCAAAATCGACTTATCCATTCGTATACCATTATTATTTTCAACCCACTTGCAACCGAATATAGGAAGAAATTTCGTAATCAAACATCCAAATCGTTCGATAACCCCAAAATCGATAGATTTGCAAATTTCGGGTTTAAGTCCTTCACACTTGATATGTGCATTGCTTGACTACCAAGGTGACACCACTATTTTGCATAGTACTTTTATCATCTTGTTCTTTGTTATAAAATGTGTATCCATTAATTGTATGCTATAAGAAAACACAACCAAACTTGGACCATATGCTAAACATCTCAACCTTTACATTATCGAGGGGATCTGAATGATACTTTGAATAAATATGTTCCTTAAACCATGGTATGAAACTTGATTGTGCTCTCGTACAATCAATTCTCATTCTATTCAAATTTAAACCTCGAAGAACACCCTTGTGCATTTCAACATATGGCTCAACCTCAATCTCATTGTGCGAACATACAAATGCACTTGATCCCGTTTGACCCTTGATCTGACAACTTTATTTCCAATTACCTTTTACCTTTTTTTTCAACAATATGAGATTTGGGAGTCCAATTGATTGAACATTTGACAAATATTCGTACAAAACTCAACCGCTTCTTTCAATGTATCGTTCGGCAATACAATCCTTGGTTTCACATACCCTTTTAATATTTTCATATAACGTTTGGTACATCCATCTCATATAAGTTGGTCGCACAATTGTGCCTCTTTCACAAGATGAGCGACAAGATGAACCATTATGTCAAAAACGAGGGAGGAAAATACATTTCAAGCTCACACAAAGTAACAACTATTTCTTTTGCAATGTTGGTAAGATCTCGGGATCGATCACCTTATGCAAATTGACTTGAAGAAAAACACAATTTAGTTATTGCGCTTCTTTTTTACGGCAGAATAGAGCGTATAGTTATCGGTAGAAAATGTTCCATTATAACATGGAAATCATGCGTCTTTAAAATTTTTAACTTGAGGTCTTTCATAGACACAAGTATTCTAATATCAGATGAGTAGCCTTCTGGAACTTTAACTTCACTCAGAAACTTACACAATATTTTTTCTCCTTTTTAGATAGAGTGTAAACAGTAGGTGGTAGATATGTTCGTCTTCCTTTCTTCACGGGTCCCAATTCAGTTCTTATTCCCATGTCTACCATGTCCTCCCTTGCTTTAAGGTCATCCTTAGACTTCCCTTTTATATTGAGTAACGTACCAATAACACTGTCAAATACATTTTTTTCAAAATGCATCACATCAAGAAAATGTCTTACGTACGAAGATTTCCAATATGGCAATTCAAAAAAAATCGACCTCTTCTTCCACCCACCTGTGACAACTTTATGTGCAAAAGGCTTGCCAAATTGAATATTCACATCTTTCACCTTTTCAAAAATTTGATCACCTGTCAATCCAGGCGGAGCTCTACGTTGTTCGGTATCTCCATTGAACGCTTTTCTCCATCCACGATACTAATGATTAGAAGTTAAGAATCTACGATGACCGAGAAAGACATTCTTCTGACAAAGTTTCAATCGCATCGTATCGGTTTCATCTTCATAGACAGGACACACTTTTTCACCTTTAATGCTATACTTGGATAGATTTCTGTATACTGGAAATTCGTTAATTGTTCCAAACAACATTGCCCTGAAGTTGAAACTTTCTTTCTGATAACCATCATAAACCTGCACACCGTTCTCCCACAAAATCTTCAAATCTTCGATTAATGGTTCCAAGTATACGTCTATGTCATTTCCTGGTTGTTTAGGCCTAGAAATTAACATAGATAACATCATGTACTTACGCTTCATACATAGCCACAGAGGTAGGTTATAAATCATAAGAATCACAGGCCATGTGCTATGCGAGATACTTTGAATACCGTGTGGATTCATTCCATTAGTAGACAATGCCAAGCAAAGGTTTCTTGCTTCTTTTCCAAATTCAGGATAATCATTATCAATTTTCATCCACATTGGAGAAAATTTGCCGGATATCGAAATTTTCCATCAATAATTATTTCATCTGAATGCCAAGTCAAGTGTCTTGAATCAGTTTCACTAAGATACATCCGTCTAAATCTCCGGATTATAGGAAAATGCAATCTTTAGGACATGCATGTATCTTATCATAGCTCATGCCAATAGAGTACAACATCTTTTTTGCCTCATACGTTCGATTGGGAAGAACATTATCCTCTGGTAGCATATCTTTCATAAGGGCTAATAACTCTGTGAAACTTTTATCCGACCATCCATTGCCGGCCTTTAAGTTGTACAACTTTAACACCGCAGACAATCTTGTGAATTTTGTACAACCATTATACAATGGTTTCTCTACATCGCTTACCAACCTCTAGAACATTTTGGGACAATCATTAAGATCTTCTTCAAGCGCCTCTGCAATCTCTTTGACTCGATCATAATCGTATGTATCTGTGCAATTGTCTTTTGAAACATAGGTCCTCTTATCCCCCGATTCAACATTCCCGTTACTTTTCTCACCATGCATATTCCAACATGTATAACTTCTATCAATTCCATATCGTATTAAATGTGATGCCAACTAAACTGCGTCAACCTAATTCCCATAACAGCAATACAAACAAGGACATGTCATTCGAATGGGGTCTTTGGCGTGCGCAACAACAAACTTAACAAACGTCGAAACCCCATTCTCGTAGTCTTTCGACAATCGATTGGAATACATCCATATCTTATCCATATCAACTAATTAATGCACAAAACAGTATACCGCGTTTCGGTCAAAACGCAAAGTATACACGGAATGGATTCGTATCAAGAAAATGCAACATACGAAAGGCAATTTAAGACAAATTCATCACAATACCAGTAATTTGAGGAAGAACTTTACCTCGGATTTATTGAACTCAAAGAAACACGGAGAATGAGCGTCGTACGTCGAACTAGGCCGGGAAACGCTGCTAATTCAAAGAAAAGAAAACTTATATTATAAAAAATTGGATGAATGTACATGAATGAATGTAAGTTAAACTAACATGATAAACCAAATTCAATGCAAGCTATAAATCAACCGTAACAAAATCCGGGCAGCCATGAACAAACTTAGTAGCGCATTAAAGTTCTATTAAAAAATAGGATGAATGTCATGAACATCTTGTGTCAAATGATGTTTTAGACTATACAAGTGTTTAATCTCTATTACATCTTGTGTCAAATCAAAACTTGACTTGAAATAAGCCTAATTGTTGCAAGACAAATAACAAAATGACCAACGATTGCAATTGTATTGAAAATTTATTTAAGTTACATACAAAGAGATTGTTCACTCTCAAGCAATTGAAAAGTCTTTACAATTTTCAACATCGACTTAGTGTAGTGTAGTAAGATATGTGTTCTTGAATCATACTATTGGATTTTGCATTTGTTATTGTGGTGAAGAAGATTGTAAACAAACCTTTGACAAATATTTTTCAACAGTTTTAAGGGGACATCAGTAATGTGACCTTCAATCCAAATACATATCACTAAATAAACATGTTAATTCTAAAATCCACAAATAATGAACTCGCAACAAATTTCCACTTATATGATTTGCAAGAAAGAAATTCTTATAAGCTATGAAGCACGACATCGAGACCGGACACAACAGACGCGTGATGTTGGTGTCCAACACTGAACACGCCTTCAATCTAAAATTGTCAGTGCTGCATAGCTTTCAAGTGTAAGCATCACTCAAATCATAATGCTTAAGCAAATAACTAGACGGCCTCAGTTGCAAGGGAATTCAAAGACATGGAAGACGGTCATGATTGTGTCACAAACAGAATCTCTATTTACATAACTATCACAAACAGAAGCTGCATTTACACCTAGCCATGACAGACAAGCATAGCACTAATTAATCAGACCCGTAACAGAAGCATCACAACAAAGTTAAACAAATAGAAGCATCATAACAAAGTTAAACAAACACAAGCATCACAACAAAGTTAAACAAACAGAAGCTACATTTACACAAAACTGTCACAAAGTTAAACAAATAGAAGATCCATTGTAACCTAGCCATGACAGACATGCATAGAATCGAGATATAGAGGCGAAGAACAATAACAAAAACAGAAACACCAACGCAGGCTGAAACTTACCTTGTCAGACAGTGAACACGTGAAGAACGGAGGAAAGTCGAAAAGAAAAAGCGATCGAGGAGGAAAATTCCGAGAATGAATGTGGAGGTTGAGAATGCAAGAGCAGAATACGAAGATGAAGATGAACAAAACAGAATGAGGGCCAAATATCGTATTTAGGGTTTTCAATTTTAATTATAAAATAACCTACGAACGCGCTTTTAAAAGCGCTTTCTAAGGCCCATATAAAGAGTGTTTTTCCTTCAAAAGCGCTTTCGTATCATAGGCCTATAGCAGCGCTTTAAAAAGCGCTTTCTTAAGGCCACCTATAAGAGCGCTTTTTAAAAGCGCTTTCATAAGGCCACCTATAAGAGCGCTTTTCAAAAGCGCTTTCGTAGGTTAGATATTTCAAATGCCTTTAGCAGCGCTTTCTGAAAAGCGCTTTCTTAGGAAACCATATGAAAGCGCTTTTTTAAGCGAATTTTTTTTAAAGCCTACGAAAGCGCTTTCTCTTAAAAGCGCTTTCGTAGAGACGCTGCCAAAAATTATATTTTTGTAGTGTAAAAAAATTTTTTCTAACTAGCACACAATTATTGATAAATATAATTAAAAAAAATAAAGATAACATAATTATTTTTATATAAGTTCACCTTAAAACTAAGGATACATCTTGTCCACCCGCCAAGGTGATTTCGCCTTCAAAAAGGAATTTATCCAATAATCTCAAAAGATTATAACCTCTAAGAGTCTAGAAAGACACCTTAGCTCTCTCAAGTAATTCCGACTACAACTTAGTACACTTGAGCATTCTCAAGTACTTCTGACTACAGCTTAGTACACTTGAGGAATCAAATCTAAAAATATTTACAATTAAGTAGTGTTTATAAGATTGTTTCTAAAAATCGATGACACACTAATATAGCTTAGTAAAATATTACACTATCAAGCAACAATTCAGTGTAAATATTTTATTTCTAAGTGACTCTTTGATATTGTGTGTATATGAAGTTTCAGTGCTTTTGGTGCAACTAGTGTCACACTAATATTCAACTGAATATTGCTCTTTATATATTCTTGAGAGAATAATGTCGTTGAATCATATTTGAAATTGCACTTAATGCATTGCAACTTTTACTTTACATTAGAAATGTTTTCAATGCAAATCTCCCATTTTCAATGTGATGATTCTTGCATTGGAGGCACATTACTTCTTTCTATTTATCCAAGATATTGTTGAGATATACCATTATTGTATTCCTCTAAATTACAATTGTTGTCTAATTTTGATTAGAAAATTTCTATTGATTTATCGGGCGTTTACGATCTTTTATCAGCTTTAATCATATGACGTTCTCAGCTTTGGTCAACTGATGTTTCTGATCTTTTATCAGCTTCATATAGATTAGAAGCTTTCTTGGTTAGATGATGTTTCTAAGATTCACCTGCATGCTACAACACTTAACACACGTATAATTTCATATATATTTTTGTTACCATCAAAATAAAGAATTGATTGGAAGCTTTCTTGCGCTAACAATCTCCCCCTTTTCGATGATGACAAAACATTACATTTTGATTTGAAATTATATTAGAAAGGATAAGGTTTATAAAAAACTCCCTTAACGTATGTAGACTCCCCCTGAGTCTAATATTTCCTTCTTTATGAGAGTATTTTCCTTTTCATATTCTGGGTTTAGTTTTCTTAGCATTGCTTGCATCATTCTTAGAAACACTTTTGAAAGAGAATCAAGTCTAAATGTATGCGTTGAGTTTCTAGAGAAAATTTATATATATATATATATATATATATATATATATATATATATATATATATATATATCAAACTCATTTATATTATTCTCCATTTTGGTCATTATCAAAAAGACTTAAACTAATTTAAGAAGTGAAATCAAAGTTAAAAAATGTTTGAGATGAATCATCTTTCATTTCGCTTTTGGTTTAACATTATAAATATCCTTTTCATTTGTGCTAGTAGATTCCATTAAAAAAATTCTCTATATCTCTAAATCTCTCTACACAGTTAAGTGTTTGATTTTAAAATTAATAATAGAGCCAAAGCTCGGAAACCAATTGAATGTAGATAAAAAACACAAGAAATGGGGGTTGAATTGGGTTTTTGAAGATTTAAAAAATATTGTTTTCTAACTAGCACACAATGATTGATAAATATAATGAAAAAAAATAAAGATAACACAATTATTTTTATACAAGTTCACCTTAAAACTAAGGCTACATTTTGTCCACCCTCCAAGGTGATTTCGCCTTCAAAAAGAACTTAATCCAATAATCTCAAAAGATTATAACCTCTAAGAGTCTAGAAAGACACCTTAGCTCTCTCAAGTAATTTCGACTACAACTTAGTACAATTGAGCATTCTCAAGTAATTTTGACTACAGCTTAGTACACTTGAGGAATCAAATCTAAAAATATTTACAATCAAATAGTGTTTACAAGATTGTTTCTAAAAAGTCGATGACACACTAATATAGCTTAGTAAAATATTACTCTATCAAGCAACAATTAAGTGTAAATATTTTATTTCTAAGTGACTCGTTGATACTGTGTGTATATGAAGTTTTGGTGCAACTAGTGCCCCCATAGTCTTCAAGTGAATATTGCTCTTTATATATTCTTGAGAGAATAATGTCGTTGGAGCATATATGAAATTGCATTTAATACATTGTAACTTTTACTTTACAATAGACATGTTTTCATTGCAAATCTCCTCTTTTTCAATGTGATGATTACTACATTTGAAGCACATTTCTTTCTATTTATCCAAGATATTGTTGAGATATACCATCATTGTTTTCCTTGAAATTATGATTGTTGTCTAATTCTGATTAGAAAATTTCTAGTGATTTATCTGGACGTTTCTGATCTTTTATCAGCTTTAGTCAGGTGACGTTTCTCAGCTTTGGTCAGCTGATGTTTCTGATCTTTTATTTTCTTCATATATATTAGAAGATTTCTTGGTCAAGTGATGTTTATGATCATTTATCAGCTTCATTCAGACGATGTTTCTCAGCTTTGGTCAGCTGATGTTTCTGATCTTTTATCAGCTCCATATATATTAGAAGCTTTCTTGGTCAGCAAATGTTTCAGATCTGTTTTCAGCTTAAGTCAAATGACGTTTTGTCATCTTTGGTCAGCTGATGTTTTTGATCTTTTATCATCTTCATATATATTAGAAGCTTTCTTGGTCAGCTGATGTTTATGAGATTTGCCTGCTCACTACAACACTTAGCACACATATAATTCCACATATATTTTTGTAATCATCTAACAAATAGTCCCTCTGTCTCAAAATATAAGAGAAAAAAATAAAATCACACTTATTAATGTCATACCCCAAAATTTGCCCTCCATCTATTCAAGAGATTTCATACATCTATGCTCAAGGATTCCTCAAGAGTTGATCAGACAAACTCTCTCCTAGACAATCAACCCAAACTAGGGTTTGGTATCTCTCAAGTCAAGATGGATTTCCAACATCTCCAATGGCCTTCATGCCTCCTCATATGCTTCAAAGATTCTCCATGTCAAGTTTCAAGCTTCACAAGTCAAGTTTCCTCAGACAATTGCTCAGATGGTTGAAAATCGGGTGTATTGGACAAAAAGTCAACTGTGGTCAACATACAGTCAAAACTTCTGATTTTTGGTCAACATCCTCATTTTGAAGTAACATTCATCATTTGATCAAGGGTTGATCATGATTCATCAAGAAAACTCAAGATTTGCTCAAAAGTCAAACTTTCTAAATTAGGGTTTCTAGATGAAAAGTCAACTGAACTTTGACTGATCATAACTTTCTCATACTTTCTCAGAAATTTTTCCACCACCTCTTGTTTTGAAGGAAATTCAATTCTCTACAACTTCATGTCTCACAAGAATGTCCAAAAAATGCTTCATTTGGGAGATATAGCTCAAAACATTACAGGTCATTTTCAAAGTCAACAAAAAGTCAACTTTTTGTTTTGGAGATATATTGAGCATGGTAACTCCAATTGAGATGAAACCAAAGACATTGTTTAGAGGACTCTTAGAGCTTTCCAAAAAGTCCAAGAACACTAAAAAATGTGGAAAAATGAGCAAGTTACACCATTCACAAGTTGGGCAATTTTGGAAGAATGCACAAAAAGAGATACTTCAAAAAATCAAATCTTTTGCAAATGGGCCTACTTTCTCTTCATCCTAACTTGTTCCTCATGCAATTAGGAATGTCCAAGCCCAATGCCACGAATTTTTGATTTATTTTTCTATTTAATTTGTAATTTATTCATTTAAATGCAAATTAAATCTTAAAATAAATTATAAAATCTTAAAATAAATTATAAAATCAAAATTAATTGGAAGATTGATTTTTATTGCTTTCTTGTGATCCAATCAACCCATAAATGCCAGCAATTTCGAAATTGGATCAAATTTGGCAAGATTGGATTGAAATTGGACAAAGTTTGAAAATTTGATTTCATGAGAATATCAAATTTGATTTCCATTGAATGTTGATTAATTCTTTCCAAATTCAATCCCAAATCCATCCAGCATATATACTTGATGCATACCTATCAAGAGAGGACGAAAAAATTGGCTCAGAAACCCTAATCCAAACTCAAGGAAATCGTGTTCTTGAAGCAACTAGCAATCCTAGTTCCAGACATCCACAGCCAATTTTGAGCATTCCATCTTGTTCCTTGTGCCATTCAGAATCGATCCAGATACTTACTTCATCAAAAACCATCCAGAAACAAGAGATTCGAATCCGGTTTGCTCATACTTTTTCCAAAATCGATTTCTATTTTTCATGCATTTTTAACATATTTGGTTGTTGTTTTTGTGATTAGTAGGAAGATTGCAAGCGATCTGGGTGATTTGATTGAGTTTTCATGGCTTAGAACTCGTATTGCCATTGTTAGGGTTCCTGAGTTCATTTTAGGGTCTCATGAAATAGGACAAATTGGACAAAACGAATACCACCATCATGTTTAGAATGATGAATCCAATCGAACCATGCCTTTGAATTGAATTTATATTACGTGTGTTGCATTTTTGATGTTTTCCAGGGTCATAGCGTCGCTCTGAGGCCGACGCAAAATGCCCAGAATTCAAACAAGAACGATGAAGTTCTTGGCGCGAAGACGGAGCAATACGAAGGCGACGCGTGTGAAAATCCACTAAGTCCGTTTTCAAACACAGATGCGCACATGGTGTAGTGGTCAGCGTGTTGGGTCTCAAGGTCTGAAGTCAGGGTCCCGAGTTCGATCCCTATGGGCACCAGTTTGCATTCTTTTTTTAAAAACTTGCATATTTTCTATATTTTTCTTATTTTCAATATTTTCATGCTATTTTAATTATTTTTCATGATTTTTGTTTTGCATTAAAAAATTATCAAAAAAATATTTTCTTTTTGCATTATTTTCATAAAAATCTTTATTTAATTTAATAAATTAAAAAATATAATTTTTGCATGCATATTTATTTTATTTATATTTTTGCATTTAAATCACTTTTAATTGCATTTTAATTATTAAATCTTTTCCAAAAAATCCCAAAAAATTATTTTAGTTTATTTATCTTATTTCCAGCCTATATTAATTTTCTCATATTAAAATTTGCATTTTCTCTAACATTTTCTCTTATTTCGTTTTCATCATATTTCCCGATTTTCTTATTCTTGCACAGGTTGCTCCAATTCGGACGTTTTCTTTTTTATCATTCTATTTTATTTTTTTCAATAATGTAATTGTTCATGGGTTGTAATAATTTAATTTAGGGTTTTATTTTCCGCAAGTTTAAATTATGTATCTGCCCCAAAGCCATGTAATAGCGTAGGATTTATATTTCCGCTTTTACATTCCGCATTTTACTTTCCGCACCCTTATCAATTGCTAGTAACTAGGCGTGTATGGCAAGATAATAATCAACATAGCTCACTAATCTTCAAGATAATATATTCTGAATTTGATACACTTCTTTCACACACGCAATTTCTCTCGTTGCTGCGAATTCAAAATGGTCATGGTGACCCTCGAAGAGGTATTCTAGCACCGTTGCCTTCAAACAAATCATCATAGTCCCGATACAAAGATCATAAGACCCACGATGTCGCCTCCGAATACATGATCTTGACCCTCGATTGTCGCCTACGAAAAATGATGATAGTCCTTGAATGTGCTAGGATACTTCCTACAAGTTGCCTTCTATGACCATCCGATGTCCCTTCGAATGTCCGCTTACATCCAACGAATGGAGCTACCTACTAACTAATGGTACGGCTAGCGCTATTCTAAAGTAATGTAGAAGTACAACAAAGCGACCAACGAGTGGGTAAATAAGTCTTTTAGTTGCTTGCTCTATCAAATGCTTTTCACACCACACTTTTTCAAAGTTAAAATTCTTTTCAAAACAAAAACATTTCCGAACACTTTGTATACACTCCTACATGAGTCATTACAAAGTCAAAGCGAAATGCCTTTTTCAAAACATCTTTGTCAAACACACGAAAGCAATTTTAAAAGTGATCTAGAGCAACTAAGAGCCGTAGATAACTACGGATGGAAAGGGTGCTAATACCTTCCCTTTTCATAACCATTCTCCGAACTCGAATCTAACGAAGGTTTTTACCTTCCCTTAATTGGATAAAAATAAAAGTCGGTGGCGACTTTTGCTATCCGCACATTTGGATACAAAAATCCTACAAAGTCGGTTCACAGTACATGAATGGCGACTCTGGGAAACACCTAAAGAGAATTGCCTTAGGGATTTCTAGATAACCTTTAATGCTTTTGTTTGACTTGTATGCTTTATCTTTAAGGGTTGCTTGGGTATTATATTGTTGGGGATCCTACACGGATCCGGTTTCCTTTTAGGTAAGTAGCATTAGATCATCGCGATGCGTATAACGCGGTCAACATGATGGCTACGTTAGCGTGACACTTTGGTTGTCCGATACTCTTCATTCCCAAGTTGAAGATAGTATTTGGCTTCTGCGTGGTGTCATGCTAACTAAACTTTTAGAACCTTAATTGACCCATCTTGGCCATTAGAAGGTAGTGAGATGGTCGGCTTTGGTGTAGACCGAGGTTGGTTGATACTCGATGCTACGCTCATTGAGATTAGACTTTTGGGACATTTTCGATCGACCACTTGGCGTCGTATTGAAATAAGCGCGAGAAAGATCGTGATATGAGATTCCTAGAACCGGTTACTATTAGGGAGGGATGAACCAACTCAAACTTTTGGTAGGGTAATCACCTATGCCTCATGCAAGCCTTAAACATAGGCTCATTGTGTGAATTGTGTGTGCCAAACATGACATCATGACATCATTCGCATTGCATATCATTTCTAACTATTTCAAGGACCTAGGGATTTATCTTTGCTCTGTTTTGTAGGGTGTTATGGCTTCTAGAAAGACTATCCGAATCAACTTCATGGGTATCCCTTCTCAACTCAAAGAATTGGTTTCAGAGATTCCCGACCATGCTCAGTTCATCAAAAGACATGGTTATCTCCTTGATTTGGTTATCTCCGGTTTTGAAGAAGATATGATGCATGTCCTATTCCAGTTCTTTGATCCGAAACACCATTGCTTTACATTCCCTGATTATCAGTTGGTTCCTACTTTGGAAGAGTTCTCTAAGCTACTTGGGGTACCTATTCTTGACCAAATGCCATTCACCGGTTTAGAAAAGGTTCCTAAGTTCGAAGACATTGCATCAGTCTTACACCTTAAGCGTTCAGATATCGAAGCCAATTGGGAAACTAGAAGTGGAGTTAAGGGTTTACTTTCCAAGTTCTTAATTAAGAAAGCCCGAGAATTCCTCAAAGTTATGAGTTTCCATGCATTTGAGAATGTTGTGGCCTTGCTAATTTATGGTTTGGTTCTATTTCCTAACTCGGATCAATTCATTGATGTTAACGCCATCAAGTTGTTCCTTACCCGCAATCCAGTGCCTACCTTACTTGGAGACATCCTACATTCTCTCCACACTCGTACTACTAAGAGACAAGGAACTCTCATGTGTTGTATACCGTTACTTTCAAGGTGGTTTATTTCGCACCTTCCTCCATCAGTTTTGAAGAATGAACAAAGGTTGAGATGGTCTCAAAGGTTAATGTCACTCTCTCATTCCGATATCCGTTGGAATCTTTTCTCTCGAAAAGACTTCACCTTCATTGAGCGTTGTGGAGAATTTCCTAATGTACCACTCCTTGGTACAAGGGGAGGTATTACTTACAACCCTTCTCTAGCTCTACGTCAGTTTTGGTTTTTCCCGAAGAGATGGTCCACATGATATGCTTCTCCAAGATATTGTGTTCGATTACAATCACGATCTCCAGAATTACCGATGAAGGTTCATACATGCTTGGGGCATGGTAAAGAAGACTGATACCAAGACTTTGGGGCACCCGAACTCCATTCCTTGGGAACCTTACCTCAAATGGGTGCGAGCTCGAGCTCAAAACCTCATGATGCCATTCACGCCTGCTTTACCAGTAATTATGGAACCTGTTGCTATAGGTGACGTACCCTATGCTGTTCTCCATCCTGACATGCTTACTGATTTTGAAGACTTGAAGAGATCCTGGATCCAACTCAAAGAAGAAAGGGATACCTTTGAAGCTCAATGCTATGCAAGCGAGAAGAAAGTTCTAGAGTTGACCAAGCTACTTCACGAGGAGCGAAACATCAACGCTTACATCGGCACCAAGAGGAAGCGCCCATGGGAGACTTAGAGCTTTAGGATTTATTTGTTTTCTTTTATTGTTTTGAACTATCTCTTGTACTTAAAAAGAAAAAGAATAATGAAAAAGTACTAATAAATGTTTGTTCATTGCTTGTTTAACAAAGTTTAAATCTCTTAGGTCCTTGAAAACATTGCATTGCATTCGCATAAACATTGCATAGCATAGCATAACATTGCATCACAGGTACATTGGAGATTGGTTTTCTCATTTGCTCGCTATTTATTTTAGCAGAAATGGCTCTTGAGCAGATGTCAAAGATC
Organism: Vicia sativa; assembly: GCA_021764765.1. Taxonomy (NCBI): domain Eukaryota; kingdom Viridiplantae; phylum Streptophyta; class Magnoliopsida; order Fabales; family Fabaceae; genus Vicia; species Vicia sativa. Next base: position 247,614,287 of record CM038792.1, read on the forward strand.
TCGGGCTCGAATGCTCGGCCGAGATGTTCACCAACTTGGTCCAAGGCCAAGAAGATCTGAAGAAGCTCATCAACAAGAAGAAGAAGGTTGTTGGTCTCCTCAACATGGGTAGACGTTTCAAAGGGGGTCCTGAGGTGGTCAGCCGTATTGAGCTCTCTGAAGGAAGTGTCCATACCGAGGGGAGTACTAAGGGTGATGAAGGTGAGCAGCGTGAACCAAAGAAAGGAGGAGAGGACCATTCTGATTATAGCCAACACTCTGATGAAGATGACAAGTACAAACAACTTGAAGATCGCCTGAATGCTGTGGAAAACCTGAAGATGTCTGGGCTGAACTTTGATGATCTGAGTCTTGTTCCTGGTGTTGTGATTCCTCCCAAGTTCAAAGTTCCAACTTTTGCCAAGTATGATGGGATGTCTTGCCCTAAGCTGCATTTGAAGTCCTATGTTCAGAAAATTAATCCCCACACTGATGACAGAAAGTTGTGGATGCACTATTTTCAAAAGAGTTTGTCCGGAACTCAGTTGGAGTGGTATTATCAGCTAGAGAATGACTGTATCCGTACATGGAGTGACTTAGCAGATGCTTTCTACAGACAGTATGAGTACAATGCTGAATTGACACCCACTCGCATGCAACTGCAAAGCATGTCTATGGGTCGTGACGAGAAGTTCAAAGAGTATGCTCAGAAGTGGAGAGATTTAGCAGGCAGAGTTCAACCACCCTTGTCCAATAGGGAGTTGGTTGATATGTTTATGGGAACACTGACAGGCCCGTTCTTCAATCATCTGATTGGAAATTCTTCATCCGGATTCACGAGTTGATATTGACGCGGCGATTGGCGGTATCAAGAGTGGGAAGATCCATGTAGAGTCATCTTCAAATCTCGAAGAGATCTTTTGGTGCTAAGAAAGAAGCTAATGTTGTGTATGGTCAAAAGCCGAGCCAAGACCGACCGTGCTCAACTGTGGGGCGGTTGTGATCTCAATCCTACATCAAGACAACCTCGGTGAGACAACGCGTAGCGTAACGCCCAAGACAGCTGAAGATCAACATGCCTTTGTCGCAAGCCTTGCAACACATGTTGAAAGCGGTGATTACTTTGAGGATCCTCCTCGAATGTCAACACTTCCTCTCCAGTACAATCCTAATGCTAAGTGTGCTTACCATTCCAATAGCCCACGACACGACAATTGTTGGGCTCAAGAACAAGATTCAAGATATGATTGAATCTAAGCATTGAGTTTGACCCTCTGTTGAGACTCGAACGTGATCAACGCGCCTATGCCTAATCATGACAAGAATTCCAATCTTTGTTGGTGACGATACTTATGTTTTCAACATAGATGACTTGACCATTCCTCGATGATGTTAAGAAGAATTTGTTGCAAGCGGTGTCAATCCGGGATGCCCGAGAATTGTCGTTGGTGCCCATCCGCACGATGGTTGTGCTTGGTTGAGAAGGCGTGTTCATGTATGATGGACAACCGTGAGATACTATTTCTAAAACCACCGTGCGTTGTGTGAAGAAATGTCTAAGTTGAAGATTGACAATGCGAATGAAACAACCATCGTGTGGGATACCTTGGGGCAGCCAAGTGGAAAGTATGATTACATGGTGAAGTACACTGTCACGATAGTTACAAGATTCCTATTGAAGATGTTAAGGCGACCGGATGGGGTGACGATTTTCAAGACTATCTTGATGTTAACACAATAAGGATTTCCTCTGCGATCCCGTGCCTAGTGGCACCTCTCATCATTACTTCTCCAAGACCGGCCATATTCCTCGACAAAGCTATCCCTTGGAACTATGGGTGATGTTTACTATCATGGCGTCAAGCAAGACCCTCGACTATTGAAGATCTTATCTTGAAGTTTCCATCACGACATCGACAACATCACGGATCCAAGAAGGTGACCGAACCGGAAGGGTATTCTCTCCAATCTCTCCTCCAAAAGACACTACGACTCCAACGCATTCCGGCTATTCCACCAATATCCCACTAGAGGAAAGAATCGTGGCTCATCCCGCTCGACCGAAGTACCAAAGGAAGTTACTGAAGACACCTCCAAACAAGAAATGGAGGAAATTCTGAAGATCATCAAGAAGAGTGATTACAATGTTGTGGAACAATTGGGACAGACTCCGTCCAAGATATCCATGCTTGCTCTGCTCTTGTGCTCTGAGGCTCATGCTAATGCCTTGGTGAAGTTTCTGAAGAATGCCCATGTACCGCAAGACACTACCACCCACCAGTTCGAAGTTTGTATTGCTAGCGACCGCCAACAACGGCCTAGGCTCTCTCGATCTTGATTTGACTCTGGAAAGAAACATAACAAAGCCTTGCACATCTCTGTTGAATGCAAGGGCATTACATTATCTCATGTTTTGGTTGATACGGTTACGCTCGAATATCCTACAAGGCGCTTTTGATCGGCTTGATGTCGAAGGGTTGGTTCGAGACCGTGACATTATTGTGAGAGCTTTTGATGGTTCTAAGCGCATTGGAGAGCTCACTCTGTTAAAGTCGGTTCCGACTTTTGACTCTACTTTCTTTGTCATGGACATCCGTCCGACCTACTCTTGCCTACTTGGGCGCCTTGGATACATGGGGCGGTACCTCTACCTTACATCGGTGAAATACCGGTGAAAGGAAGGTTATCACGGTATGTGGTGAAGAAGAGTATATGGTCATCATCTATCATTCCGATACCTTGAGATGGAGGGTGAATTCTTGAGACTCCGTCAAGCTTTTGAAACAATTCCAGTCATGCCTGTGACTCTCTCACCTCTGAAGATGCTAAAGTTCCGCCTAGGATGGCCTCATTGAAAGATGCTCTGTGTTGAAGAAGGAAAGAGTACTATTTGGGGTCAGCTCACGATCTTCCTTTCAAATTTGACAAGACCGGTTTAGGCTTCACCATCAAGGGTCGAAGATGATACGCGAACGTGCGGCCAACTTCCTTTTCGCATCGCCAGTGGAATCCATGCTATAGAAGACGGCGACAACGGCTTCGACATAGTGGATCTTCCTAACTCCGGATAAAGGGCTCGAATTGGAAGACCAAGACGTCATACCAATCTCCTTTAGCCGGAGTAATTGCTCTTGTTTTATTTTGCTTTTCGTATTTCTTTATGTTTGAACAATAAACTTTGAAAGCCTAGTGCCTTGCCCGGCATCATGGCTCGTTTAGGGTTATTATCGTCGTTTGCGTATTTTCATTCAATAAATTCGTTGGACTTTTGCATTCAATTGTTTGTTTTCTTTCTTTACTTTATCACCCTTCAAAAGCTATATGTTCTTACACACACCCACGTGATACACGCGAATCACTCCGAATCTCGTTAATAACTATGCTAGTGCTAAATATGATTTCGATAATCCGATCTACCAAGCCGAAGGCGAAAGTGAGGAAGATTGTGAAGTGCCGGAGAACTTGCGGATCTACAGAAGAAGAGCGAGTTATACACCACACGAAGAGCAAGTTGAGGTTGTGAATTTGGGTGACGAAGACGAAAAGAGATCAAGATAGGAGCGGGTCTTGAGAACGTGTTAAAGAAAAGTTGGTTCAGATGCTACGAGACTATATTGAGGTTTTTGCTTGGTCATACGAAGACATGCCGGGTTTAGACATTGATATTGTGGTGCACCGATTGCCGACAAAAGAGGGTTTTCTCCCAAGAAGGTAGGTCGCGATCGTCCCGAGATGTCGAGAAAATCAAAGCCGAAGTTATGAAGCGGTTCAACTGGTTTCCTAGCCGTTACTTCCTATCCCCAGTGGGTTGCTAATGTGGTGCCTGTACCTAAGAAGGATGGCCAGGTACGAATGTGTGTGGACTACAGAGATCTGAACAAAGCGAGTCCGAAAGACGATTTCCCACTTCCTCATATTGATGTTCGGTTGACAACAACGCCAGCATAAGGTTTTCTCCTTCATGGATGGTTTCTCCGTTAATCGATCAAAATGGCTCTCGAAGACATGGAGAAGACTACTTTCGTTACGGTGGGGCACTTTCGCTACAAGGTTATGCCGCTCGGATGAAGAATGCAGGCGCCACTTATCAGCGTGCTATGGTAACATTATTTCATGACATGATTCATCACGAGATAGAGGTCTATGTCGACGACATGATAGCTTGGTCACAGACTGAAGAAGAACATCTTGATCATTTGCAGAAACTATTTGTGATTGAAGAAGCAGATTGAGACCGAATCCTAACAAGTGCACCTTTGAGTCGGATCCGAAAACTCCTAGGGTTTGTAGTCAGTGGAAGAGGTATTGAGGTTGACCCCGCCAAGGTTAAAGCCATCCAAGAGATGCCAGCTCCCATGCAGAGAAGGAGGTCAGAGGTTTCTTGGGCCGATTGAACTACATTGCCGATTCATTGCACACTTAATCGCTACTGTGAGCCAATCTTCAAGTTATTAAAGAAAGATCAAGTGGTAGAATGGAGCGACGATTGCGGATCGCTTTTGACAAAATCAAGGAGTACCTGAATCCTCCCATCCCGATGCGCTCAAGGAAGACCTCTTATCATGTACCGAAGATTAGAGAACTCAATGGGGTGTGTGTTGGGGCAACATGACGAGTCTGGTCGAAAAGAGCATGCAATATACTACCTTAGCAAAAGTTTACCGATCGTGAAACAAGATACTCACAAATCGAGAAAACTTGCAACGCTTTTGGCTCACGGCTAAGGCAAGATATGTTGACTCACACTACCTTATTGATTTCCAAGATGGATCCGATAAAATACATCTTTGAGAAACCAGCTCTCTCCGGAAGAATAGCAAGATGGCAAATGATCTTGACCGAGTATGACATCCAGTACACTTCTCAGAAAGCGATCAAAGGAAGTGTGGTAGCCGATCATTTGGCACATCAAGCCGTAGATGACTATCAGTCTATGCAGTTCGATTTCCCAGACGAAGATGTTTTACTAGTTACTGATTGCGAAGAACCAGGCCCAGACGAAGGACCTGAGCAAGGATCCCGATGGACTATGGTCTTTGATGGAGCCTCAAACGCACTTGGAAATGGCATTGGCGCCATCATTACATCCCCTGCAGGCGGACATACTCCTTTCACCGCCAGATTATGTTTCAGTTGCACTAACAACATGGCGAATCACGTGCATCATGGGTCTTAAAGCTGCTATTGATTTAAGAATCAAGTTCTTACAAGTGTATGGAGACTCAGCTTTAGTGATCAGTCAGATTAAGGGCGAGTGGGATACGAAACATCCTAATCTCATTCCGTATCGAGAGCATGTTCTAAGTTTGATCCCCTACTTCGAAGAAATTACTTTTGATCATATTCCACGAGAAGAGAATCAGCTGGCAGATGCATTGGCTACTATGTCGTCTATGTTCAAGGTTAGATGGGACAACGAGGCTCCCCAGATCATCATTGAGAAGTTCGACGAACCAGCGTATTGTTATGAGCTCGACGCAGAAGAGAAACCTTGGTACTATGTCGTGAAGAGGTATCTTGAGACTCAGGAATATCCCGCAGGGGCATCTGTCAATGATAAGAAGTTCATGAGAAGATTTGCATCCAAATTCTTTCTCAGCAACGACATTTTATACAAGCGCAACCACGATCGTGCTTACTCTGTGTAGACCAGAAAAGCAATGCGTATCATGGAAGAGTTACGGCTAATTTGGTACCCACTCCTGGACATACGATGGCTAAGAAGATTTTGAGAACAGTTACTATTGGTCCACCATGGAAGCGATTGTCACCGGCTCGATCTTGTCACAAGTGCGGTTATGCCGACAAAGTACACGTACCTCCAGTACCTCGAATGTTTTAACTTCTCCTTGGCCTTTTGCAATGTGGGGCATTGACATGATTGGGAAATCAAGCCCACAACTTCCAATGGACATCGTTTCATCCTTGTGGCAATTGATTACTTTACCAAGTGGGTAGAAGCGACCTCGTATGCATCTCATTACCAAGAATGTTGTGGCTCGATTCATCGACATAACCTTATCATCGGTATGGCACTCGAAAGGATTATCACGGATAACGGTTCCAATCTCAACAATAAGATGATCACCGAGCTCGCACGAGTTCAAGATCAAGCATCACAATTCATCTCCTTACGGCCTAAGATGAATGGCGCATGGAAGCCGCCAACAAGAACATTAAGAAGATTATCTGAAGATGATGTGACTTACAAAGATTGGCACGAGATGTTACCATTTGCTCTTCATGGTTATCGCACCACGAACATCAAGGGAAACCCCTCTCTCTTGTATACGGTATGGAAGCCGTCTTACCCATCGAGGTTCGGATACCTCAACGAGTCCTCCAAGACGCGAGTTAGGTGAAGACGATTGGGTTCGGATCCTTGACCAGATTAACTTGATTGATGAAACGACTCGCATCCATCTGCCATGGACAGATTTACCAGAAACGAATGATCAGAGCATTTAACAAGAAGGTCAAGCACCGAGTCTACCAAGTCGGTGATCTAGTAGTCAAGCGCATCATTCTCCCACAAGGTGATCCCAGGGGCAAATGGACTCCCACCTACGAGGGACCATTTGTAGTCAAGACAGTATTTTCCGGCGGAGCTATGATACTTAGCACCATGGATGGTGAAGACTTCCCACACCCTGTGAACGCAAACATAGTCAAAAAATACTACGCATGAAGAGACCCGCTAGGTCGACGAACCTAGGCAAAAATAAGGGCATCCTGGCGAGCCAAAAGGTTCGGGCAAAAATAAAGGATATATACAAAACATGTACACCCGGCAAGTCGAAAACACGAAAAGGCTTGGGCAAAAAGGGTATCGGTGGTGAAACCCGAAAGGCGGTCTAGGCAAAAGTTAGGGATTTAAGCGACGACTATGTCTCTTCGGATCACCGCTCTGCACTACTATCGCATTCAAGATTCAAATGGCGAAGATCTACTCACTTTCTCGACAAGGAGATGAGATAGTCGAAATATATGAGTACTAGCATAGTTGGAACTTAACGAGATTGTTTCCGCATAGCTTTTTACCTTTCTTGTGTATAAAACTACTTGGCCATACGCCACATTTCAAATAAACGCAAGTTTCTTTCTCTTTACAATTTTCACTGTGGTCGGTTGCAATAAGTCCAACGTTTGCTTTGAATGATTACACGCACTTGACAATAAAAATCTCTTTGCAAACATACGAAAAGTGGACATGCAAAAGTACTTACTACAGGTTCTAGGAATTGGGATGACGACGAAAGTCAACAAATAGTTCCCCACAGAGCATAAAGGTGTCACTCACAACACACCATCCCCATCGGGGTATATGTTAATCCACAAGCAGTGATTCCACTCAACCGAGCAATGTTACATCAGTCTCCAAGCAGTAACACCTCATCCCCAGTCAAGGTATTCATCCCCAGCGGACGTGTCTCAATCCTCCCCCTTCTCCCCGGCAGCAGTATCCAGACTCGAAACTTGGTCAGATAGTGCATCGGAAGAAACATACACCTTTTATTCCCCAGCCAGAGATTACAACGGACTCCAGACTCTTCTAGCCCGGTCTCTCTGCAACCATCAAATGCTCTCCAAGCGAGATCTACACTCGGAATCCCCAGTAGAGCGCCTCCTAAATTTCCTCAGCAGGATCTACATACAAGGTCCCCAACGGATCGCCTCCCAGACTCTCCTCAACAGGGTCTATGAGATCTCCAACAACGAGCTTCTCAGTCTCTACCCTCCTCAACAATATCTAGGCCCAAGACTTGGTCAGATAGTGCATCGGAGGAATCCAGGATATCTTTCTTCTCCTTGAAAAGCAGGGACTTCCACCTACACAATTCCCCGAGCAGGAGTCAGAAATCTTCAAACAGAATATCCGCATCTTCTTCAAGATGGATATGTTTTGAAATATCACAACATCTATCATCCATACATTACTCATAAAGTCATAATTCATGCATATGTCATTCATATACACTGTCATGCATCATACTTTGCATAAAACTAACCAATATTCTATCAAAGTTTCTCTTGTTTTCTCCAAAAGCAGTGTGATCCGACGCAAACAGTCCGAGATTAAGCCCGAACCGACGGAAAACTATCGAAGACCGCCCTTGGTTGTCCTCCGACGATGGTCCAGATTAAGCCCCGAACCGACGGAAAACTATCCGAAAGACCACCGGTTATCCTCCGATACAGCAATGGATCAACACCGATGCACAACAGGAAGCTATCCGCATTCTTGCCAACTACAATCTCCTCGAGTAATCAGACGAAGATTTATTCTTATTATCAAGAACTACGAGTCTAGCGTGACGACTTGCCTTGGATGGCATCTTAAGCCCATCTCCGACTACTTATCAACATTTCTTCACTTTCGAATCTGCATATATGGTTAAAAATCAATACGACAAGTAACTTCATTCAAAGTGAACACGAAGTCTAACGATGACTCCTTCGGATGGCATCTTAAGCCCATCTCCTCTCCGTTCCAGAACATCTGAGTCTAACATACGACTCACTCCCCAAGATCGACCTTTCCGGATGGCATCTTAAGCCCATCTCCGTCCTCTCCTATTAACAACCTCGAGTCTAGCGTACGACTCGTTCCCCAGCGAAGTATCCAACTTCTCCAAATGGCATCTGTAAGCCCATTCCCGCATCATCCACCAACAGCGAGTGCAAATTTTCAGGTGTACTCGGTGTTCAATCATCTTCTACCTCCAGGTCACGAAGACAAGCATGTCAATCTAACCCTTCCAGACAAGAAGATTGAGCAGGGCAGTCATACCCCAAAATTTGCCCTCCATCTATTCAAGAGATTTCATACATCTATGCTCAAGGATTCCTCAAGAGTTGATCAAACAAACTCTCTCCTAGACAATCAACCCAAACTAGGGTTTGGTATCTCTCAAGTCAAGATGGATTTCCAACATCTCCAATGGCCTTCATGCCTCCTCATATGCTTCAAAGATTCTCCATGTCAAGTTTCAAGCCTCACAAGTCAAGTTTCCTCAGACAATTGCTCAGATGGTTGAAAATCGGGTGTATTGGACAAAAAGTCAACTGTGGTCAACATACAGTCAAAACTTCTGATTTTTGGTCAACATCCTCATTTTGAAGTAACATTCATCATTTGATCAAGGGTTGATCATGATTCATAAAGAAAACTCAAGATTTGCTCAAAAGTCAAACTTTCTAAATTAGGGTTTCTAGATGAAAAGTCAACTGAACTTTGACTGATCATAACTTTCTCATACTTTCTCAGAAATTTTTCCACCACCTCTTGTTTTGAAGGAAATTCAATTCTCTACAACTTCATGTCTCACAAGAATGTCCAAAAAATGCTTCATTTGGGAGATATAGCTCAAAATATTACAGGTCATTTTCAAAGTCAACAAAAAGTCAACTTTTTGTTTTGGAGATATATTGAGCATGGTAACTCCAATTGAGATGAAACCAAAGACATTGTTTAGAGGACTCTTAGAGCTTTCCAAAAAGTCCAAGAACACTAAAAATGTGGAAAAATGAGCAAGTTACACCATTCACAAGTTGGGCAATTTTGGAAGAATGCACAAAAAGAGATACTTCAAAAAATCAAATCTTTTGCAAATGGGCCTACTTTCTCTTCATCCTAACTTGTTCCTCATGCAATTAGGAATGTCCAAGCCCAATGCCACGAATTTTTGATTTATTTTTCTATTTAATTTGTAATTTATTCATTTAAATGCAAATTAAATCTTAAAATAAATTATAAAATCAAAATTAATTGGAAGATTGATTTTTATTGCTTTCTTGTGATCCAATCAACCCATAAATGCCAGCAATTTCGAAATTGGATCAAATTTGGCAAGATTGGATTGAAATTGGACAAAGTTTGAAAATTTGATTTCATGAGAATATCAAATTTGATTTCCATTGAATGTTGATTAATTCTTTCCAAATTCAATCCCAAATCCATCCAGCATATATACTTGATGCATACCTATCAAGAGAGGACGAAAAAATTGGCTCAGAAACCCTAATCCAAACTCAAGGAAATCGTGTTCTTGAAGCAACTAGCAATCCTAGTTCCAGGACATCCACAGCCAATTTTGAGCATTCCATCTTGTTCCTTGTGCCATTCAGAATCGATCCAGATACTTACTTCATCAAAAACCATCCAGAAACAAGAGATTCGAATCCGGTTTGCTCATACTTTTTCCAAAATCGATTTCTATTTTTCATGCATTTTTAACATATTTGGTTGTTGTTTTTGTGATTAGTAGGAAGATTGCAAGCGATCTGGGTGATTTGATTGAGTTTTCATGGCTTAGAACTCGTATTGCCATTGTTAGGGTTCCTGAGTTCATTTTAGGGTCTCATGAAATAGGACAAATTGGACAAAACGAATACCACCATCATGTTTAGAATGATGAATCCAATCGAACCATGCCTTTGAATTGAATTTATATTACGTGTGTTGCATTTTTGATGTTTTCCAGGGTCATAGCGTCGCTCTGAGGCCGACGCAAAATGCCCAGAATTCAAACAAGAACGATGAAGTTCTTGGCGCGAAGACGGAGCAATACGAAGGCGACGCGTGTGAAAATCCACTAAGTCCGTTTTCAAACACAGATGCGCACATGGTGTAGTGGTCAGCGTGTTGGGTCTCAAGGTCTGAAGTCAGGGTCCCGAGTTCGATCCCTATGGGCACCAGTTTGCATTCTTTTTTTAAAAACTTGCATATTTTCTATATTTTTCTTATTTTCAATATTTTCATGCTATTTTAATTATTTTTCATGATTTTTGTTTTGCATTAAAAAATTATCAAAAAAATATTTTCTTTTTGCATTATTTTCATAAAAATCTTTATTTAATTTAATAAATTAAAAAATATAATTTTTGCATGCATATTTATTTTATTTATATTTTTGCATTTAAATCACTTTTAATTGCATTTTAATTATTAAATCTTTTCCAAAAAATCCCAAAAAATTATTTTAGTTTATTTATCTTATTTCCAGCCTATATTAATTTTCTCATATTAAAATTTGCATTTTCTCTAACATTTTCTCTTATTTCGTTTTCATCATATTTCCCGATTTTCTTATTCTTGCACAGGTTGCTCCAATTCGGACGTTTTCTTTTTTATCATTCTATTTTATTTTTTTCAATAATGTAATTGTTCATGGGTTGTAATAGTTTAATTTAGGGTTTTATTTTCCGCAAGTTTAAATTATGTATCTGCCCCAAAGCCATGTAATAGCGTAGGATTTATATTTCCGCTTTTACATTCCGCATTTTACTTTCCGCACCCTTATCAATTGCTAGTAACTAGGCGTGTATGGCAAGATAATAATCAACATAGCTCACTAATCTTCAAGATAATATATTCTGAATTTGATACACTTCTTTCACACACGCACCCCTTAGGGTAATTCTCTCTCGTTGCCTTTGCGAATTCAAAATGGTCATGACCCTCGAACGTAGAGGTATTCCAGCACCGTTGCCTTCAAACAAATCATCATAGTCCCTTCGATACAAAGATCATAAGACCCACGATGTCGCCTCCGAATACATGATCTTGACCCTCGATTGTCGCCTACGAAAAATGATGATAGTCCCTTCGAATGTGCTAGGATACTTCCTACAAGTTGCCTTCTATGACCATCCGATGTCCCTTCGAATGTCCCGCTTACATCCAACGAATGGAGCTACCTACTAACTAATGGTACGGCTAGCGCTATTCTAAAGGAATGTAGAAGTACAACAAAACGACCAATTCTGAGTGGGTAAATAAGTCTTTTAGTTGCTTGCTCTATCAAATGCTTTTCACACCACACACTTTTTCAAAGTTCAAATTCTTTTCAAAACAAAAACATTTCCGAACACTTTGTATACACTCCTACATGAGTCATTACAAAGTCAAAGCGAAATGCCTTTTTCAAAACATTTTTGTCAAACACACAGAAAGCAATTTTTTAAGTGATCTAGAGCAACTAAGAGCCCGTAGATAACTACGGATGGAAAGGGGTGCTAATACCTTCCCTTTTCATAACCATTCTCCCCGAACTCAAAATCTAACGAAGGTCTTTTTCTGTTACTTTTACCTTCCCTTAATTGGATAAAAATAAAAGTCGGTGGCGACTCTTGCTATCCGCACATTTGGATACAAAAATCCTACAAAGTCAGTTCACCGTATTACAATTAAGAAAAGTAAAAGCATGATGATTTGACTTGCTATTTTCTTTGGAAAAAAAAGCATAGTAAGATGTGAAAACAATTCTAATTGGTTGTTGGTTATAGGAAAGATGAGAGATAAGGTAAATTAAATACAATTTGCATTTAATTTTACCTTGGAAAAAATGAAAGTTGAATTTTTTCTTATATTTTGGGACAACAAAAATATATATTTTTCTCTTATATTTGGGACGGGGGGAGTATATGATTCGAATAATGAAGATGAGATGAAGAAGTTTCGGACAATTCGGACAACATAATTTTTGAAAGGAGAAATGATGGAGGATTTTATAAATCATGTCAAATAGAATCGAATCGATTGAAAAATACAAATTCTACCATGACCAACCAAGCTAATCAAATTATTTTCCCGTATGCGATTTTATATTTACATATAATCATTTCTTAATCATTAACCTTTAATATAAAATTATAATTAAAAAATAAAAATTTAAGATTAGTTGCTCAATTTTTTATTAGAGGTACATTTTTATTATTTATTTCAGACCTTTGAAAAATCAAGACCGACTATGAATAAGATATTTCTTATGCCTACCTCAATTATCTAATTATTTGGTTATGTTTGTGAGATCATTTTGTCACCCAATATAAATAATATCATTACTAAAATTGGAAAAAATAATAAACTTGTTATGTGTCGGTCAACTTCAAGTCCATGTCATTATGACTATGAGGTGTTGTCTGTTTTGAATATGAAAATTTTCACGATTTTATCATTTGAAAAATATGTCTCGTGGGTTGAGATGTTTTTGTATTGCATATAAATTATTCTTAACTGCGATTCTCAACTAACGTGGGATTATTTTGACCAACTCAAAGTAGTTGTCGCCATTCAAAATTAAGAAGTATGATGAGAATGTTGAGTTCTCACGTACGACATCAATATTCTGTATCAATCTATTTCAAACACAAGTAATATTGAACTAATTTAATATTGAACTAAAATTGAACATGTTTTAAAAATCAAAAATCAAAACTTTTATTAATTAAAAATAATTTTATAAAAGTTACATATAAAATAGTTTTTAATTTCTCTCCCTTTATTTATCTATAATCAATAAGAATGTTTAAAATAATTATTTTGTTTTAAATATTGTTTTTTCACACAAAACAAAATGTAATAAATAGACTCTACCACTTCAAAATGAACTCTCCAAATTGGATTTGTAATGTTTCATGGTCAACCTATAAATGAGGTCTCTTTCTTGATATGAGTTCCTAAGTTGGAGTTGCATAACAATATAACACGCCACGTGTTGACCGATAGCTTACAGTTGGCATTGCATGCTGGCAATTTTGTCTTGCTCTAATGGTTGCTTTCACATTAATACGTGGCAAGTATGCCACATAATATTCTTATAATCTTATACTTCTTTATTCCATCCTTCATTCAAAGTATGTTCCCAAAAATCAATTCGATACATAAGATAGGTATATACAACGGGATTGTTATTTCTAACACTAAACCTTCCACTCAATACTTACACTAAATATTATTTATCGTATTCATACGGTAAATAATATTTTCTTTTAATTTTAAAAATAATAATATAAAGTGTATTGATGAACAGTATATAAATAATGATTTTTAATGATAAAATAAAATTAATTAATTAAATAATATAGTGATGAAGTAGGTTACTAAACATTCAGATATTAAAAATAATTTTTAATAGTAAAACAAAGTTGGTTAATAAAATATAAAAGGTTAGTTAACGAAGTTACGAAGTTGGTTAATAGTCTGCCTAGATTTTTAGTAATCATGAAATTGATTAATGAAATGTAAAAAATTGATTAATAAAGTTATGAAATTGATTAATCAATTAATTTTGTTTTTGTACTCCCTCAATTTTAAAGAAAAAAATAAAAATAAGTTATTTTAATTTTAAAAAATAATATTATTTTTATAATATTTCACTGTTCACCGTATAAGTGAACAGTAAAATACGAATACACCGTATAAGTGAACAATAAAATACAGTGTATGTATAGGAATGGTGTGAAAATAACATTTTTCTATATACAAAAATAAATAAGATAGAAGACCTAATGTTATAAATCTATATTATATAAACCTAACGCATTAAGGTTATTTATTAGCTTACTTGCTAAAATAATTGTATGAATATGTTTAGGGATTCAGAGCTCAAGTGAAAGATACTTGTGCTCCAAGTTATATGTCTTGTTTACTCCTCAGTCGGGAGTCTTATTTATAGAGGTGCAGAGACCTTATTAATCACTGTCTGTAACGTCTATGGCCTTCCAAGTTATGTAACTGGGGTTATCTTTAAGACTCATAACGTCCGCCGCTGCTGATGATGGCCAGAAGTATAACGCACGCCGCCAAATATAAAATGGCAGTTACATCCTTAATGAGTCGGCTTAAGCATAACGCCACCATAATGGTCGGGACCTCCGTAACTCCTACGACCGAGTTGTATGTCCGGCATCAGTCTTTTCACCTTCTTGCGCCTTATAGACGCTGGATCTTCCGGTCTCTCTTCCCGGCCAAGTATTATCACTCTTCTCCAGGATTAGCCGACCACATATCTCGGCTCGTGAATTTTATGTAGGATCATATATATATATATATATATATATATATATATATATATATATATATATATATATATATATATATATATATATATATATATATATATATATATATATATATATATATATATATATATATATATATATATATATATATAGTTTAGAACAATTTCAAAGAATTTGTTATTGTTAAAATATTAGATAAAATCTAAGTTGTGTACATTTAAGCACATGTTTAATTAGAGCTTGTTAGTTTATTTAGTGTATAAGTTAGTTGTATATAAATATATTAGTATGTATTATTATTTGTAACAATACAAGTCAATAATATAATCCTTATCTTCTTTATTCTCTCTATCTCTCCTTATTAAAAATATCTCACGCAGTAATAAATTGGTATCCAGAGCTTCCAGTTATTGTTCTTGATCGTGTTTTCAAGAACTTCACGTATGAGATCGTGTTTCCAGGACATGTGAATCAATCATTGCGAAGATGACTAATGATAAGGGTATTATGAATTCTCTTTCAATGCTTGGCGGCAAAAATTGAATCCGATGGAAAAAACAGATGTAATTTTTGTTTGGCTTCCACGATACCCTTTAAGTGGTTACTGAGGGTGTTCTTGCGTTGGTTGCAGATGCAGCCGAAGCACGAAAACTAACTGCAACGAAGTCAATAAGAAAGATTTCAATGATTCTTATTACATTCTGATGGCAGTTGATACTCATAACTTCGACAAAAATCTCTCATGCTAAAACGGAGAAGGAGGCATGAGATATTCAGGCCAAGTATTATGAAAGAGGTGAGAAAGTTAAGGTTGTCAAGTTGCAGACCTTGGGTCGAAAATATGAGTTATTGTCGATGGGAGAAGACAAAAAGTTGCAGAATATGTGTCGAAGATCCAGAAAACCGTCTATCTCATGAAGGGTTCTAGTGAAACCATAACTAATAAGATGATATTCGAAAAGATAATACAAACATTGACCTCTCAATTTGATCATGTTATCATAGCTATTGAAGAATCCAATCAACTTGAAACCCTAAAATTAAAAGATTTGGTTGGTTCGTTGGAAGCACATGAGATTAGTACTGTGAAAAGGAAACGAGTTCAAGATTCGATACAAGCTCTGCAGGCTTAATCATGAAAAAATGGTGGTTCCAACAAATTCAAAGGCAAGTTCAACAAAACTCATGGCAAGAAGTCTTGGTCGAATCTCCATAAGCATAGGATCGATGATAGGGCTTCTGAATCCTAAGAAAGGAGGAGGAAACTATAATGCCCTGAACTTAATTAATTATTTAGTTAAATTATTTAAGGACTTAATTATTGGATTTAGTCGAAATTGGGAATTAATCAGCGTAATTGGATTATTTAGTCGGAAGATTAATAAGGTTGGTTATGTGGAAGAAATAATATTAGAAATATTATTATTATTATTATTATTGGACTTTTATTTATTTAAGTTGGTTTAGTTGTGGTGTGGTATTTAGCAATGTGGAGGTGTGAATAATAGGTCCAATAGAATAATATTATTATTAATATTATTAAGTTGGTTTTAATATAAAAAGAAAAGGAATTAGGTTAAGAGAGGAAGGTTGATGGTTGTACGTGGGAAAAAGAGGAGAAATCAAAGGTTTATGGATTTAGACGCCGGAAGAGAATTTGCAGACCGAAAAAGCCAAATCAGAATGCGACCGGAAATTAGGAATTTGATCGGAGTTAGAGCGGCTGTTAAATCCAGGTAAGGGTGGGATTCGAATTTTATAATCGGGAGTATGAGGATTAATATGTGGGATTAAGTTATATAAATTTCTTGTGATTGTGTTGAATTTGATGAGTTTGATGAATTTGTGATGAACAAAAAGTTACATGTGTTCTTGCTGTTGTTTGTATTTGACTGTTGTAATTTCATAACTGCTATGTAGTATAATTAATTTCACTGAGTCGAAGTGTTTCTGGAAACATATTAGAGACAAACTGGATTAAATTAATAAGATCAAACGATACAGAGTAATGGTGAAAATACGTAGGAAGAAGAAGGCGTTAAGGGACGACCGTCCCAAGTTTGTAAGGAAGAAAAGGTGAGACCCACCATCCAAGGGGGCGGACGCCATAGGGACCAAGGTGGGCGCCCACCCTTTAACTTGTATCCTCTTAGTTCTCGTTGGATTAAGCAATGCATTTTGTTTATAATAAATATATTTGTACATTAATGGATTATGTTTTGTTTTGTATATAGTATAGAAATTAAATATATAGTAAAACTAAACTATTTCTCAATGTATGACAACGATGATAAGATATTGTTATTTTATTCTTGATGCTTACTATTAACTAATTAGAGTTGTTAATTGGTTAGTTTAGTAATAAGAAAACTAAAGTAAAATATGGTAGATACAAGATTGTGCCCAGTTTGAGAATGTGATTATTAGTTGGCAGTTAGTTGTGTGGAAAATTTACAAGGTGCCAAACAATTTATGCACATAGAATAAGGAAAAGAAAAATAGAAACAAAAATGTCACTCTGTAGTAGAAAATTAGTTCAGTATAGCAGATTAATTTTAGTAAGTAGAAGTTATGCATATCAGTAGAATAATTTAACAGGAGGCTTAATTGAATAGCAGCACAGTAAAACAGCTTCGATTTAGCCGAATTAGGCAGTATAGTTAGTTGTCCAGAATTAAATGAAATTTGACGGAGTAACTAAGATAAATTAGTAGGTAGTTGTGGTTCATTTATTTTGTTGAAAATATGCTGGATGAATTAATTTGCAGTGTCGTTGATAGTAGCAGTATAGACTAGTAAAGTTAGCAGGAACAATGATAACTGGTGTATTGAAATTGATAAACAGTATCAGTAATGTTCTAGAATTCGGTTTGTAGCAGTGTGATAATTTGTTGACAGTATTGTATTGATTAGTAGCAACAGCCGTGAATAGAAATAATGTTGGAATTAGCCGATTAGCCGAATTTAGCGGTAAAATTAGTTGTACGAAACTAACCGAAAATTGTCGAAGTAGTCTGTAGTTATTAGTAGGTAATCTTGGTTGATTTATTTTGTTGAGTTGGTGTTGAATAATTTATTTTTCATGTACAGCCGAATAAGCTGAATAGTCCTGATTCATGGGCTTGTTTAAGTTGTAGGTTGAATAATCAGTGTTGTTTAAGTTGTTGTTTGAGTTGTTGATTAAGTTGTTGTTGTTTAAGTCGTTATTGTTTAAGTTGTTGTTGATGTTGTGGTTGTTGTCATATATATAGCATTTGCATGATTTAGTTGGCCTTGATGGTACCACGTTGAAGGCTTATGCCTTGTTGATGCATCGATAAACTGACATATGTTTAATCTGTGTTTAAGTTGGTAATTCTGCTTCAAATGGTACCACATGCATTTGCATAAGTTGAGTCGCACCTGAGTGGTATTTCTGGAATCGTCATTGTGTTGTGTATTTTTTATTTTTGTTTAGTTGTTGTTGTGAAGCGGTGAATAATTATATGATTCTTGTCTAATATATTAATCATCATATTTTTTCTTATAATATTCGATATCTCACCCCTTCTACTGTGATGTTTCCTTTGTCGATAGTTCGAGTTTGGTGTTATTTTCTTTGATACGAAGCACTCGGGGGGAATTGAATGCTTATTTTGTTTTGTTATTTAAGTTGAATTGTTTAAGTTGTTTTTGAAGAAGTTTAATTTTTTATTATTTCAAGTTAGACCAAGATTCTATAAGTTAAAGTATTAATTTGTGAATTCCACTACTTGGTTCATTAAAGTTGATTTGCTTTGAAGACTAATTTCTAGTCATGAGTTCTCTCTGTTTACATGTGTTATGTATCGATTATAATCAGTTTGCGGTTAGTTTAAAGTTCAAAGTGTAATATCCCATGTTTTGGTTGAAATTTTTATACTCTAATTTTATTAATAATTATCGCGTAGAAATTGGGTGATACGATAGTGGTATCAGAGCAGGTCGGTCCGTCCGACCAGTGTTGTCTAACGTTGCTTACTCCTCTGTACGCGACAAGTGTGTGGAACACTATCGGTACTTGTTTGCTTTCTAGTCGATTATTTTGCAGGAGTTGGTTTGGACCTAAGTGGGGGAGGAGCTTTGCTTCTCGGATATGTTCGGTCGTAAGATGTTGGTTTTGTATGCTGCTTAGTGTAACACCCCAAATTCTACCCGAAAAATATAAAGAAAATCAAAGTATTTTTAATTTTTCATATAACACATGGGATGCCACAATTCAACTTTAACAACTCAAACATATCAGATACATAACACCTTTATTATCAAGGGATCACATAACACTTGCTTTAGCTTTTAAAACAAAACAACCTTTTATTTAATATGCAGCAGAATCATTAACTTAACTTCATATATCATTTACAACGACATGTTCAACTTCAAAATAACTAACCAGTTTTACTCAACAACATGACTTAGTTTTTAACAACACAATGAGGACAACAAGAGTCCATGACGTAAACGACATAAACTAAACATCCCCCCGAGTGCTACGTATCAGAGCAACTAAACCGACTTGGACTAACAACAACTAAATTCTTCAATCTCGAATACCTGCACATTACTAGTATAAAGGCAACAGTGAAACAAATAAAAAGGGTGAGATATCTAACGATATAATTGTATGCATGATAAACAATATATTAGACCAGATTATATAGAATCACCACTTCACAACTTATAATAACAATTATAACAATTATATCACAACAACATTTCCAACACAACATAACAACTATTTCACAACTTGTGAATAACAACAACAACTTAAATCAACTGAACATCAACATAACAACTATAATATGAAACTTCAAATGCAACTCAACTGTGCACATGCATGTGATACCATTGGAGTAAAACTCCCAACGTAATCATTTTCCAGTTTACCGAGGCACAAGGCATAAGCCTTCAACATAATCATTCTGCCCCTAAAGGCTAACGTGTTTTTCCAATCCAGGCCAACATAATATGCAAATGTATGTATGCGACCACAACCACAACATCAACTCAATCAACGACGGAAACTCAACAACAACGTAATCCCAATTCAACACTGGCCTTAGGCCTACAACGTAATCAACATATCAACGAAATCAACATAATTAACAACAACTCATCACTGGCTAAAAAGTCTACAACTTGATATCAACATGTCAACAACAATTCAACACTGGCCATAAGCCTATAACTTAGTACAATTCAACATTGGCTAAAAGCCTACAACTTAGTACAATTCAACATTGGCTAAAAGCCTATAACTTAGTACAATTAAACATTGGCTAAAAGCCTACAACTTAGTACAATTCAACATTGGCTAAAAGCCTACAACTTAATATCAACATATACTACTTTCATCCACTTAATAACCAACTACTAGTTACTACATTAATCTCTGAGTAACTTATTCTATAATCCAACTTACAATCATTCAGATTGTTTTTATCTAATTCTAGTTAACTGTTTATCGGTTAGGATGGCTAGTATTTCGATCCTGAACTGCTATTAACAACCATTCTGCTATAGTTCATTCACTATCGAATTAGTATATTAATTCTAGTCATTAAAGTATACTACAAGGTGTTTGTACCTACTAGTCCATAACTTGCAACTAATCGACTTCTACTACTTCAATGCTATCACAATACCTCGACTATCCAAAACACCGTCTGTTATCTTTAACCTTTTTGCTCTTGTCAGTATTCATATAATCTACATAATCCAACTAAACCAAATTAATTCAATTAAACACCATTCAACCATATTATCACTTTATTAATAAACTTCTACCAATTTTAATCACCTATCTTAGTTGATTATAATGGCACACTACTTCAATTCCTTCAAATTCTGATTAATTGGCTATATCGCGTACAACTACCGATATACTAATCGGAACCATTTCCAATTGATTCTGGTATCACTCCTTATTAATCACTAGTATTATCTCACTCAAAGTAGCCTACTAAATGTCAACTACATTAACTACTCGGTATGGGAAGAATTCAGAAATCAGAAAATATGTTCAAAATTACTCAGTACGCGCCGCGAACATACCTTCACGCCGCGATATTAGCAGGACTCAGTTTGTGCTGCATCAACACGTTGGTGCTGCGAACTGAACGTGACAAATTGGGTTTTCAGCGCTGCCAGCATCTTCCTCTTGCCATTTTTCCCAAATATTTGGTATCCAACACCCACACAACTCAAAACCTATAAACCTAAGGTACTAGCAATATGGGTAATCAAACAAAGACAATATTTACCAAAACATTCAACAAGTTTCATGGATTTTCAAGTCTCAATTTGAAATTTCAACAACAACAACAAAACACCAAAACAAGGCAAATCTATAAACCCCATCCCACATATCATCCATCATGTATCCCATTATAGAGTTAGAACCCCATCCTTACCTCTTTGATGACAGCTCTAAACCTTGATCAGATTTCCGGAACTTGGCTCTAGCAACTTTTCCTTGTTCTTGCCTCTTCTCCAAAACCCTAACATCTTTCTCTTCTCCTCTTTATTTCTCTTTTCCTCTAATGCCTTTCTTTTCTCTTCTGTTATAATGATTTCCTTTCTCTTTTCTTTTTGCTACTAGTAACCATTACTACTACTTATTTATATAACTTACTATCTTATCATAATGGGCCTAACAAATAACACCTCCTTATTACTTTGCGATACCACAATTAAAGCCCAACTCAATTTAATAAAATAGTCCATTACTAATAATAATATTATTTCTAATATTATTTCTTCAACGTATCAACTTAATTAATTCTCCAACTAACCAAATAAAACCGACTTCAACTTAATAATCCAAATACGTTTCCCAAAATAATACTGACAAATTCGATTGATTCTCTAACTTCAAGTAAATCCAATAATCAAATCCTTAAATAATTTAATTAACCAATTAATTAAATTCAGGCATTACACTTAGGGCTACAGTGCAAGTGTTGTTGAAGCTTTGTTGTTTTCCCGCATTCGAAGGTAACATGGATTTAAGATTCTGTTTGTTTAACAAGTTGGAGTGTCTTAAGAAAAGGATAATTATTATCATATGGAATCTTTTGAACCGCAAGTTATAGTTGGAAATGTGAAGAGTATAATTCCAAGATAGGAAGTGTTGGTAATGGTGTAAATGAATTTTGTCTGATGTTATTGTCAAAGGTGTATTAGTATGTAGTGTAAGATGTCGGTCTTGACATGCTTGGATGATATTGGAAGTTGATGAATTATGATGATTTTGGTGACGTAAGTACAAGTTTTAAAGCGACACTGTTGTAGTTGGTAATGATGGTTTATACTCCATTATGATTGACGGATATCTATTGAAAAATTGAGGACTTGATCACCCTTAATCTCTTGTTGATAGTAGACGGAATCATATTGGACGGTATGAAATTGTCTTGCTACGTTATGGTGAGTAGAGCGATGGATGTTGTATCGATGAGATTGTCAAGACAATGTTATGATGAATACTGAAGGAAGCTCGAGACTAAATGGGGAATTATAAATTGTTTAGTTGGCAGAGGGTTGAATGAGCACTACGACTTAAGATGGATAATCATAGTTATGCAGTTGAAGCGTGATGTGCTAGAGTGTTGTGGTTCTCGTAAATTTTGTGGATCATGAAGATGTTAGTATGGAAGTGGTTGATGAGTTATTAACGATTATGTCGCGAAGATGTTGAATGGTTGACATATGGGTATCAGATTGAAATCATGATGAGTTGTTATTATTATGTTTGAAAAGTAGTAATCGGAGTATTTCCAAACACAATTGAGAATCAACGGGTTGTAAGCGAAGTTGAGAATGGTGGTATCAGATGGATTTTCGAGGACGAAAATATCCTAAGTGGGGGAGAGTTGTAACACCTCGAATTTAATTAATTATTTAATTAAATTATTTAAGGATTTAATTATTGGATTTAGTCGAAGTTGAGAATTAATCGACGTAATTGGATTATTTAGTCGGTTAGTCGGATAGTCACAAGATTAATAAGGTTAGTTATGTGGGAGAAATAATATTAGAAATAATATGATTATTATTGGAATTTTATTTATTTAAGTTGGTTTAGTTGTGGTGTGGTATTTAGCAAGGTGGAGGTGTGAATAATAGGTCCAATAGAATAATATTATTATTAATATTATTAAGTTGGTTTTAATATAAAAAGAAAAGGAATTAGGTTAAGAGAGGAAGGTTGATGGTTGTACGTGGGAGAAAGAGGAGAAAGCAAGGTTTTGTGGATTTAGACACCGAAAGAGGAATTGCAGACTAGAAAAGCCAAATCAGAATGCGACCGGGAATTAGGAATTCGATCGGAGTTAGAGTGGTCGTTAAATCCAGGTAAGGGTGGGATTCAAATTTTATAATCGGGAGTATGAGTATTAATATGTGGGATTGAGTTATATAAATTTCTTGTGATTGTTTTGAATTTGTTGAGTTTGATGAATTTGTGATGAACAAAAAACTACATGTGTTCGTGCTATTGTTGGTATTTGACTGTTGTAATTTCATAATTACTATGTAGTATAATTAATTTCACTGAGTCGAAGTGTTTCAGGAAACATATTAGAGGCAAACTAGATTAAATTAATAAGATCAAACGATACAGAGTAATGGGGAAAATACGTAAGAAGAAGAAGGCGTTAAGGAACGACCGTCCCAAATTTGTAAGGAAGAAAAGGTGGGACCCACCATGCAAGGGGGAGGACGCCCTAGGGACCAAGGTGGGGCCCACCCTTTAACTTGTATACTCTTAGTGCTCGTTGGATTAAGTAATATATTTTGTTTATAATAAATGTATTTGTACATTAATGGATTATGTTTTGTTCTGTATATAGTATATAAATTAATTATATAGTAGAAAACTAAACTATTTTTCAATGTATGACAACAATGATATGATATTGTTATTTTATTCTTGATGATTACTATTAACTAATTAGTATATTCTCAACAACATATATAGTAGGTTCAGAGCTGTCAATTGGTTAATTTAGTAATTAGAAAACTAAAGTAAAATATGGTATCTGCATACAAGGTAGGGGGCGGTCACCCCATGAGAAAATGGGCGCCCCACTCTCTTTTGTGCCCTGTTTGGGAATGTGATTAGTTGACAGTTGGTTGTGTGGAAAATTGACTAGGTACCAAACAATTTATGCACATAGAATAAGTAAAAGAAAAATAGAAAAAAAATGAAACTTTGTAGTAGAAAATTAGTTCACTATAGCAGATTAATTTTAGTAAGTAGAAGTCAAGTATATCAGTAGAATAATTTAACAGTAGGCTTAATTGAATAGCAGAACAATAAGACAACTTCGATTTAGCCGAATAGCCGAATTAGACAGTATAATTAGTTGTCCGGAATTAAATGAAATTTGACGGGGTAACTAAGATAATTAGTAGCTAATTGTGGTTCACTTATTTTGTTGAAAAGATGTTAGATGAATTAATTTTCAGTGTCGTTGATAGTAGCAGTACAGACTAGTAAAGTTAGCAGGAACAATATATTTGGTGTATTGAAATTGATAAACAGTATTGGTAATGTTCTAGAATCTGGTTTGTAGCAGTGTGATAATATGTTGACAGTATAGTATTGATTAGTAGCAACAACCGTGAATAGAAATAATGATGGAGTTAGTCGATTAGCCGAATTTAGCGGTAAAATTAGTTGTTCGGAATTACCGAAAATTGTCGAAATAGTATGTAGTTATTAGTAGGTAATCTTGGTTGATTTATTTTGTCGAGACAATGTTGAATAATTTATTTTTCATGTACAGCCGAATAAGCTGAATAGTCCCGATTCATGGGCTTGTTTAAGTTGTAGGTCGAATGACCAGTGTTGTTTAAGTTGTAGGTCAAATGACTAGTGTTGTTTAAGTTGTTGTTTGAGTTGTTGATTAAGTTGTTGTTGTTGTTTAAGTCGTTGTTGTTTAAGTTGTTGTTGATGTTGTGGTTGTTTTCGCATACATAGCATTTGTATGATTAAGTTGGCCTTGATGGAACCATGTTGAAGGCTTATGCCTTGTTGATGCATCGATAAACTGGCATATGTTTAAGTTTTGTTTAAGTTGGGAGTTCTGCTCAAAATGGTAACACATACATTTGCATAAGTTGAGTCACACCTGAGTTGTATTTTTGGAATCGTTGTTGTGTTGTGTATTTGTTGATTGTTGTTTAGTTGTTGTTGTGAAGCAGTGAATAATTATATGATTCCTGTCTAATATGTTAATCATCATATTTATGCTTATAATATTCGATATCTCACCCCTTCTGCTGTGATGTTGCCTCTACGTGGGTAACATGCAGGTAATCAAGCAGAGTAGCTATTTTCATTGATAGTTCGAGTGTGGTGCATTTGCTCTGATACATAACACTCAGGGGGAATTGAACGCTTGTTTTGTTTTGTTGTTTAAGTTGAATTGTTTAAGTTGTTTTTGAAGATGTTTAATTTCTGATTATTTCAAGTTAGACCAAGATGCTATAAGTGGAAGTATTAATTTGTGAATTCTGTTGTTTCGTTCATTAAAGTTAATATTTTTGAAGACTAATTTCTAGTCATGAGTTCTCTCTGTTTACATGTGTTATGTATCGATTATAATCAGTTTGCGGTTAGTTTAAAGTTGAAAGTGTAATATCCAATGTTTTGGTTGAAATTTTTATACTCTGATTTTATTAATAATTACCGGGTAGAAATGGTGTGTTACAGAAACTATCAAAAGGTCAAATAAGATTAAAAAAAAGGTGTGCAGTGCTACAACTTGAAAATGGATTCACTTCGTCAAGAATTGTTGGTACATGAAAGACAACGGATTGACAGGTAAGGAAGAAGGAGTGAACCTTGCACGCAAAGATTCAGATGACTCTAAAGGTGGTATGGTGGTTATGGGAGCAATTACAAATAACCATGTTGAATCCAAGATCTGGTTCCTCGACTCAGGCTTCTTGCATTACATAAATGGTCAAAAGTTGTGTTTAGAAGATTTCGACGAGTCGAAGAAGAGCAAGTTAAAACTTGTTGATAATAGTCGTTGCAAGCAGAACGTACTGGCAACATAGTCCTTTAAATGAGTAATGGAGGGAAATCTATGATAAAAGATATACTCTATGTACCTGGAATGAAATGTAATCCGTTAAGTATTGGACAACTTGTCAAAAAAGGTTTTCAATTGTCATGAAAGATGAAGCTTTAAAATTGTTCGACACCCAGAACAATTTGGTCTTAAATTCTCCTCTGTCGAAGAACATGACATTTAAGACTATGATCAGTTTGACATAAGTTCAATGTTTGAAAATTATTGTTAACAACGAGGATAATTGGTTGTGGCATTTGAGATTTGTACATTTGAATTTGAAATTATCATATATCAGACTTCAGATGTCCTATGACATGTAAATACATATGATATGAACAAATAACATTACCAAGGTATAAACATACATAACAGTACTGAAAAGTAAACACAACACTAGAATTGTTAACCCAGCTCGGAGAAACTTTCCTACTCTAAGGGCATACCAAGCCAGTCCACTATAATAGTATCAATTCGAAGCTAAATTCCCCGGTTTACAACTTCTCACTTAATCACTACCCATTCTAACTTTCTACCCAAGACTCACCTAGAAGACCCTCATCAATCGCTCATCAATCACAGACAATGATTGAATCAAAATAGGAAGACACACTTCCATGACAACAAAACTAGAAGACACACTTCCATGACAACAAAACTAGAAGACACGCTTCCATGACAATACCTAGCCAAGACTCTTGACTAAGAACACAACTTGGAGTTTCTTAAAATCTTCCTCTGAGAACAATAATAGAAACCTACAACTCTATAACACTGTCCAACTTACATGTCGAGTGGATCACACATATCAACTCTCCTAGAGAGTGGCTTACAAACTCAACCCAAATAACTACATCTTTTCAATCACAATTGGTACCTTTTTCTAGGTTATAATGCTTCTATTTATAACCTATTTCCCAACTGGATTTGGGCTTCAAAATACAACACATCAGCTGTTACAAATCAGCAGAAAATTCTGCTACAAAATAGGTTTCACGAAAATCTTTCCTAATTTTCACCATAATTAAAAAGTTAATATTCTTCAATATTCTTCTTGATTCTGACTTGAATCTTCCAGACCTATAAAACATTGCCGCATAAGATAATATAACATTCCTAGAATATTCTTCTTTTGTACCATCTTAGCAGAATAAAAAAATCCAAATGTTGCTCTAGATGTTAAAACACTTCAACTCAACATGTCTCAACATAAAATAAGACTTCTTACTTAAATGTTCTTTTTTAGGAAGTTAATACATCCTATTTAACATATTGTTGTTATATTTGTTTTTAGTAAAATTAATTTCAATCCTAAAAATAGAGAACTAACAATCTCCCCTTTTGGCAAATTTTGTCTAAAACAAATTAAAAATCAGATTACAACAATATCCAAAAATTACAATCATCAGCTTAGTGTTCAAAACCTACTAAGCACAACAGCATGAAGGAACATCTCTTTACAAGCACAATCATGTTAGGACATCATCTTCAACATCTTCATAACAGCTACATTGCAACAAAAACTTCAGCATCAAAGAATAACAACCTCAGGATAAAAGGAAATAAAGTCGTGAAATCATTTGATGCATACGAGGAAGAAGATAGTTTTCTCTCCCCCTCAATCCAAAAACATCCCTCACAGGGCACATCCAACACCCAACAAAATTCAAACTTTGAGCAGGAAATTTTACATGACATATTTGAAAAGCAACAGCAAACACCAAAAAACCATAATGTGAAGGAAGACATAGAATGACCTCAATAAATACCCAAGCAATAACATAGGAATTAACGATCTTAGTCTGATTTCCATGGTCTTGGTCAAGAACCTTATTTGGGGAAAAACCAAAACAATTGCACTTTCCAAAACAGCTTTTGACTAATTCTTCTGGAAAGATTTATTTCCAATGACGATGAATGCATAGTCACCAAGAACTTTATACACCATCTCTTGATGTGTATAGATTGCACCGTCCAGAAAAAATTCCTTGTTTGGCTCAACGAAAAACATGTCCTGATAAATGTCTTGACATCGTGTCAGACATTGTCTACTTGCTCTTCTATGCTAAAGGACCAAAACTTGCTTCAGCCAAAATACCAAAACTGCTTTATATACATATCCACATATATTGATGTATAATCTCAATGTCTTCCACTGGATTCTACGAAAACTCCTTTTGGTCAGCACAAATCAAAATATCAAGACCATCATTTGTGACAACTTTCATTCAACCAAAACCTCTAATAGAGTCCTTCCAAAAACTACAGAGAAAAATAAATTCTCCCAAATACAACAAAATCACCCTTCAGACTCTTTGTAAGAGGCATGTGTGCACATGATTCACACAACCAACTTTACAAAGCTAGAAGCAACCGTGCACTATTAATGAGCACAAACAACATTAAGCATCCCAATGTCACAACATGTTGTCTGACATCATAGCCTCACAAGCTTGAACACCACGCAAGCTTGACAATATCTACACCATTGTAGCAATAACTAAAAAAAAATACATCACTCCCCCTGTCATGGATAAGCAATGCTTCTGTTGATTATAACCACTTGAGCACTAGATAAGGTCACATGAAAGACTTCATTTAACAAGGAAAAATCTGAAGGAAGTCCTTACAAACCCACACACATTGTCATGACTCTTTGGATGGCTTAAGATATCATGCACACGTGGTTTGACAATGCTCACAAACTCCATAAATTCTCAGCTTTCTTAAAAGCTTAACTGGGATCCAGACTAACCCAATCTCTTCTAGAGATACTTGAAGCGGAAGAAAATATCTCTTTAAAAACATTCTGATCAGACCACCGTGTCTGACAACATTCTTATGCGCTTACATCCACTAGCAGTTGTTGATACTAGTGGAGTCTTCAATACATTAGTAATGCATTTACCAACCATGCTACTATATACAAGATTAGAGTCTCCACATTCTAATCCACATAGTCAGAAACGCCTCTTATGACAATGATGCTTGAGCATCCAACTCCACATGCACACTCTCAAGCATCTTTCAAAAATAGCCACCCACAAGTTTGATGTTACAACTTCATTCAGGACATCGGCTTCATATCTCATAATCCAATCACTATGATTCTTAAAACACCATTCAAAGGACTTATTATGCATCGAAGTCCTTTAAAAAAACTCCCAATAAAACATAATCAGTACAGATCTTTCAAATTAATCGAACCACCTAAACACTATAGAGAGAAATAAACTCTCACACACTTTCTAAAGCAAGAGTTCATAAAACAAATTTGCATATTTATTTTTTTATTTTAAGAGTTTTCAAATCATTAAAAATATTAGTTGAGAAAAATTCACAAAAGAAGAAGTGACAAGTTAGTTATCTCTACACTTTTAGTTTCAAGATTGCCACTATTATTGTCTTAAAAAAACTTTCTCCTTAAATTCATCTAAATAATTTTTATAGTAGTCCTAAAGTTCTCTATATAAATTATAATTCATAATATTTTTAATTCAATGCTGCTTATTAAAAATATCTTACGCACTTTTAACTAAAATTAATATAGTCATAAAATCATAACAATACATAAACTGAAAAGGTAAATTAATCTTGATTCCGAAACAACAATAATACAGTTTATAGTTTTTTTTTCCTTTCAAGTGAAAACACATCACATGGTTGCCTTGTAAAAACACTCCCACCCCACTCCTCCTAATAAAGTTTGTGTGCTCTATGATTCAATATTTTTATTATTTACTTTTCTAATAATGATGCAAAGGGCATAAGTAGTAGTCCACATTCTACCATTGTGTGCTAGGAAGCAATGGGATAACAATTAATTTTGATATAAATATGGAGCCTAGTATGCCCCCACTAACTTGTCCTTTTCTCCTCCATCTTTGATTTTCACTTACCAAAACAAAAATTTCAACCCAACAAAGATTAAAAACAATAGATTCTAGCTCTACTACATTTATGAGTATATCAAATGCTCATGTCCTTCAATGTGAAATTTTTCTTTTTCGTTTTCCACCAAATAAATAAAAAAGAGTTTTTTCATTTTTATCTATTTAATTTTATTCACGTGCAAAAGTAGAGACACAAGATGTCACAAGCTCACAAGGTCGTGATCTAACTAACCGCCACTGTCATAAATGTTTGGTACTTAGGTTTGTAATACTAGCCCGTTCCACCCACCCACACGGTTGCTAGCTACAAAAAAGATGAAGAAGAAGTGGGTATAGATAATCAATTCAAAAACTTCATGATATTTGGCCCAAAAATTTATTATTGTATGTAACTTCTATTTTTAATGCTGAATATATTAAAAAACAAAAGAGAAAAATGCTGAATATATTAAAAAACAAAAGAGAAAAAGGATTATAAAGGATACAAGAGAGAATCACACCAAGGTCTCTTAATGACAAAATTTTAATTTAAGAATATCGGTCTTGTCTAACAAATAATATGATAAAATATCATTATGACCAAAATTATATCAGGTGTATTGTTTTCTTTTATAGCCTAAATTAGTCAAGAAATTCGCATAAAAATTGGCTTCTCGATAAATGTGAATTATCATGAAATCAATACTCAGAATATAAGACCAACACGAGACCCAACGAGACTTGAGATTCCACAACACCAAATGATGATTCGAAAAAGCTTTCACAACAAGAATACAACCTGATTCAAAGTTTCGACTAATTCATCTCTTTGGCTTTTTCAATAGCGAGGATTGCAGTAAGATATTCCGCCATGACTGGAGAACCACCTGCCAGATAAGCACTGAAGCTACCCAAATGACGGACATTTTCATCTTTGCAGATTCCGCCGCAAGCAGTGATCATAGAAAAACCTATAGCCATACCATCCACATTATATTTATACCATCCTCTCGGAGGAGGAGAGCACGTGACATTTAATAAAATTGAATGGCTACTATCATACCCCCGTTTTTCCCTTGAGACCCTCTATTATCTCATATCATCACAATGCACCAAGATCACGCGTTTGGGTTGGTTATCTTTGTTACTTGTTCTCTTATCTTTAAGTTTGCTCTCGAGAAATCTCCAATCACCTTATTTATGTATCTTTTGTAAGTCACATTTTTCCAAAAGATCATTCAATGCTCTTCTAAATATCTTTGATGTTTTCTCCAGCGGAATCCATTCAATGTTTTTCTGAATGTCTTCAATGTCTTTCCTTGTTTTATCCCTAGTAGGGTCCAATGTTATTCTTGGACATCTTTTGGGCGTACCTTTACCTAGTTGTAGTTTCTATCTGATGCATTCTTGAACTTCACTACTCGCATTGTCAGGGTTTTGTCCCCCTTTTTTCAAGTATTGACGAATACTTCTTGTTACCTTGATGGATATTCTGAAATAACTTGTGTTCCCAACGTGTCTTTCCGTGTGATCCCACTCAACCTACCGTAAATATCTCGTTTCAAGTTTTCTCACATAGTGTCTTATCCTATGCATTCATATCATATCATATGCAAAAAAAGCGTGCATTGCATTCATTCATATCATTGCATCAAGCGAAAAAAATTGGATACTTTGGTATTTAACTATCTCCCACCATGATTGTATGAATATTGATTATCTCCATATCATCTAGTTGAAAATATTTAAATAGGGGCAGCTTCCATACCCCAATTTTTTCCCGTGAGTTCCTCTATCATCTCATATCAACACAATGCATCAAGATCTCGCGTTTGGGTTGGCTATCTTTGTTACTCGTTCTCCTATCTTTAAGTTTTCTCTCGAGAGATCTCCAAGCACCATTTTGTATATCTTTTGTATGGGTTTTTTTTAAGTTTTATTGACATCTAATCAAAATACCAAAAATATTTCCTTTTGTTTTTGTATATTTGTGTTTTGTAGGTATCAGGCCAAAGCATCCAATAAACAAAATTTTCTGGCATTTTTCTTCAGTGGAAATCGATATTCCGTATAGATAAATTGATTTCCCTCACTACTTATTTGTGCCAGAAATTCAAAATTTTCTGTGGAAATCGATTTCCAATATAGGTAAATCGATTTCTTGGGCGAAATTTTGAAAAAGCAAAAAAAGAGAGGTTATTTTCCAATTTTCAGCATTTTGTCTCCAAATTCTTTTTTAGGGAATATTCTTGATTTATATAATAAAAAAATATTTTTGATTACCAAAAAATAATTCCCTACATCATTATCATTAAATTCCATCAAACATGATCATTTGATTATATGTGCACCACGTGATTCAATTTTGCCTCCAAAATCAATTCCCAATTCCAAGCACAAATTCTATAAATAGAGGCTTCATTTCATTCAATTCTGAAGCTTTTGATAGCCCAAATCACCTTGCTAAAAAAACTCTCAATTCTCTCAAACTACCAAATTCACTTAAAGCTCTTTCTCCATTAAAGTTAGTAAGCTTTTCATTGAAGCTTACTAATCTTTGAGCTAATCCTTCATCCAAACACTTTTTTCATCATCAATTATCTAGATCAAATCTTGTGATATTGTTAATTGGAGCTGAATTGAAGCAATTTGTTGAAGAAGTTTTATTGATAATTTTCAAGATCTACATTTCGGTAAGTTGGATCTTCATCTTTTACAATGTCATCTCTTGTTGAATCTTGTGATTTGATTCATTGAGCATTATTTTGTGATTCCATTGGTGTTAATTTCTCAATTTTTAATGAAATTTTCGTGCTCAATTGAATCCAAGATCATAAGGTGTTTGATAAAAAGTTTGAGCAAGAATTCTCTTTTTTAAATTGTTGTTTTTGCTGCAGGAAATCGATTTCCTATTTGGGTGAATCGATTTCCAGCCGTTTTATAGCGCTAGATTTTCTATTTTTATGAAGGAAATTGATTCCGCCAAAATGGAAATCAATTTCCCGAGGCAGATTTGCTATTTTTAATTGCTTCCAATTTTCTACTCAATTCTTTTGATGGTTTCTTTGGATTACAATTTTAAATGTCAAATTTCTCTTTAAATTCAATGGACTTTGGGTGTTGATGAAGTTGGATAAATGTTCGTTAATTTAAATATATCATAGAGTGAATTATTTAATTCATTCTTGGTGCTTTGAATTAATGATATATTTAGTGCTTTAATCCACCAAGATGAGTGTTGAACTTAAAGATGAAAGAAATTTTAGAATGTTATCCAATCTAATTTATCATTCCCCTCCCTCTTCATCTTATCCCATTCTTGTTTTGAATTTTTCTACATGTTTTAGGAGCATGGTTTTTATCATGTCTCTAACATGTATGGGACATAGATTACTATTGATCGGTCTCATTATAGGGTGACTTCTATATCAGTTACTTGGAGATGGCTTAACTTAGCGCTATATTTTTGTCCCTTAAATCGGAAAAATGGTTCTTCGTGGCCCAAGCTTTAGGCTTGAAATTGTCCAAGTATGATTAGGTGTTGATCTATGGCCGATAAATTTGTTAATTCATCGTGTAGAGGCTTTGTGACCCAAGCTTTAGACTTGCAAGCTCAATGATGATTAAATTTTAAAATATAGTCAATAAACTTGACAATTTATTGTGTGGAGGATTTGAATCTATCAATCCTCTAATGAGTTCTCATAACTTTTGACTTAGGCTCAACGTTCAAATCATTATGGATCCTTCATATAAAAACCAACTAACCACTAATTACTAACAATTAACTTCTAACTTTACTTTTATGCTTTTTATTGCTTTATTTAAATTTTAAAATCCATTATCATGTTTATGTTTATGTCATTTTCTCTTTGTCAACTTGGACCTTTTATTTTGTTTTTGCTTAAAACACTAATAAAGGACTAAAACCATAAAAATTTGTTAATTTGGACTTGGCTACTATTCCTATGCTTGGAGATTGGATCTTGGACTTAGGATTAGGACTTTGACCTTGGCTTAGAGATTTTGTGACTCTGTTGTTATTTTATTTGAAGTCCTTGGGGTTTACTCAAGTCATTGGGTTGTTATTTTATTTGTGTGCAGGTTATTCCTTTTGTGCTAGTTTATGAGTGGAAATTTCTCTATATACAACGTTACTTTGCCTGACTTTGGTGAATACTTAATTTCATCTGAGGCATTAGTTTATCAGAGGATTGGTATTTTTGTCTGATTACTATGTTGGCTTGGTTTTTAATCCAAAGGATGATAACATTGTATTGCCTTCTTGATGTCAAGTACTGGTTCTAATTCAGTCAAATCATTCTTTTACCTTTACCTTTTACTTTTTCTATACATAAGATAGTCTCTTCATCTCCTCTCATTCTTCTTCTTTGTTTCTAACAATTATACCATTCTCATCAAGTTTGTTTTTAAACACCCATCGGGTACATATGATGTGTTTTCCACTTGGCCTAGGAACAAGTTCCAAAACTTGATTTCTCTCAAATTGATTTAATTCTTCTTGCATAGCAATTATCCATTGATCGTCTCCTAAGGCTTCATCAACTTTGGAGGGTTCAATTTGAGAAACAAACGCCATGTTTAAGCAAACATCTTTGATATTTAATCTTGTTGCAACTCCTTGACTAATATCACCAATGATTATATCAATAGGATGGTCTCTATGAGTTCTCCATTCTTTGGGTAGATCATTGATGTTTGTATCTTGTTGTAAAACTTCTTGTTGATGATCCGGTGGATTCACATTTTGATCATTTAAAATTTCTTTCGAGGGTAAATCTATAATATCATCATCATCACAAACAACTATTTCCTCCTTAGAGGTGTTAGTTTCGTCAAAGGAAACATGCATAGATTCTTCAATAGTTAAATTTCTTTTATTATAAATTCTATAAGCTTTACTAGAAAGAATAACCAAGAAATATACCTTCGTCAGATTTCTCATCGAACTTATTGAGTTGTCTTTGTCATTTTTGAGAACAAAGCACTTGCATCCAAAGATATGAAAATGAGAAATGTTTGGCTTTCTTCCTTTGAAGAGTTCATAAGGAATCTTTTTCAAGATAGGTCTAATGATGACTCGATTTCTAACATAACATGTCGTACTAACCGCATCCGCCCAAAAATGTTTTGATAGATTTGCATCACTAAGAATTGTTCTTGCAAGTTCCACTAGAAATCTATTCTTTCTTTCAACTACTCCATTTTGTTGTGGAGTTCTTGGTGATGAAAAATTATGAGAGATACCATGTTCTTCACAAAAATCTTCAAATAATGCATTTTGGAATTCTCCGCCATGGTCACTTCTTATGGATACAATCTTTAGAGATTTTTCATTTTGGATTTGCTTTGCATACTTCTTAAAAGCTTTGAAAGTATCACTTTTCTGCACAAGAAACAAAGTCCAAGAATATCTAGAAAAATCATTAACAATAACTAAAGCGTATACATTACCTCTGAAACTTCTTGTTCTTGATGGACCAAATAAATCCATATGCAACCATTGTAGTGGCCTTGTAGTGGACACCACATTCTTAGATTTGAAATTTGATTTGGTTTGTTTTCTCTTTTGACAAGCATCACATAATTTATCTTTGACAAAC
Source organism: Vicia sativa (assembly GCA_021764765.1). Classification (NCBI taxonomy): domain Eukaryota; kingdom Viridiplantae; phylum Streptophyta; class Magnoliopsida; order Fabales; family Fabaceae; genus Vicia; species Vicia sativa. The sequence goes on from CM038792.1 coordinate 247,649,669, forward strand.
TTTATCTTTGGTATGCCAACAACAAGATCATGTTTGGTTAATTTGTTTAAGTGATCCATATGAATATGGGCTGCCCTTTTATGCCATAACCATGATTCATTATTGTTTACCATAAGACATTTTACTTTCAAGGATAAATCATTTAAAGAAATCATAAAAATATTATTAATTCTTTTACCGTTGAGTTTTAACTCATTGGTGACTTCATTAATAATAAAGCATTCATCTTTAGTAAACTTGATCTTGAAGCCTTTGTCACAAAGTGGGCTAATGCTAAGAAGATTGTAGTTTAGTCGTTCAACATAAAGAACAACTTCAATGGATGTGAAAGGTGGTTCACCAACTTTTCTTTTGCCAATAATTCTTCCCTTATTGTTATCTCCATAAGTGATATAACCCTTGGCCTTTAAGACTAGATTTGAAAATGGTTTACGTCTCCCTTCATATGCTTGGAACAACCACTATCAAGATACCATAGGTTTTAAGTGGTTTTCAAGAAAACCTACAAAACAAATTAAGTTTTGTTAGGTACCCAAATTGCTTTGGGTCCTTCATAATTAGTACCTTTCTTTACCCACACATAATTCCCACTTGCCACACTAAAGTTTCTAACATAGAAAGCATTAGGTGTATGGCCTTTAATTCCACAATAAAAACAAGTAGGTTCAAAATTACTTCTATATCTAGGAGGATAAGATTTATTTTTAACAAATCTTTTCTTTTTAGGATAATGATGAACTACTTTAGGCTTTTTTACTTTCTCTCAATTTGGTTGGTTACTCGCCTTAACAAAGATAGTTTTGTTGGGACTTGATTGAGAAAAATTTGAAAAACCAAGTCCACTTTTATCTTTAGGATATCTTTGTGTGCTAAGAACATTTTCCAATCCAACTTGTCCTTTTTCATATATTTCTAGGACTCTTTTTAATTGAACAATTTGGAAAGAAACTGATTCACAATTATTGCATACAAAATTCTATTTTTGATCACTAATCATCTTTTCTTTTTCATCTTTATATTCTTTCTCAATTGTTTCAAATTTTTCTTCTAAATATTAAATTATTTTCTTTTGAGATGAAATAGTTCTGTATAGAATTTTGCATTCATTTAAGAGTTCATCTATTGCACCTTGTGCACCATTATCATAAAGAGAATTATCATAACTAACCTCGCCATCTTCATCATCGGAATGGTGTGAAGCCATCAATGCTAGATTTTCACTTTCGTTACTATCCGACTCGGATGAATAACTTATCTCATTATCTTCCCATGCAACATAGGCCTTTTATTTTTTAATTCCTTTTTGCCTTTGAATCCATTTTTCTAGGAGAGTTTCAAACAATCTGGCTTTATATGACCTTGCTTGCCACATTCATAACATATGACATCTTGTGTTGATGTGGATGCTTCTTTATCTTTATGCTTTGAGAATTTCTTCCTTTTGACAAAGTTAGCATTACCAAGATTATTTTTATGGCCAAAATATTTTCCTAACCTTTTTACAAGAAGCAATAAGTTTTCATCTTTCTCTAATGCATCTTTATCTTGACTTTCTTTTGAACCTACTTTCAATGCAATGCCTTTGGATTTCTTCTCATGATTCTCATGTTTTTCAAGTCTTCCAAGTTTCGTTTCATATTCTTGAAGTTTTCCGAATAATGTTGCGGAAGTCATAGTTGCTAGACTTTTCTTTTCGGATATTGCTGTCACTTTTGGTTGTCATTTCCTAGTTAAAGATCTAAGCACTTTAATATTTAATTCATTGTTAGTTAAAGTCTTACCGAGTGCCTTCAAATGATTTGTCAAATGAACGTATCTCTTTTGAAATTCAAGGATGGATTCTCCAGGCTGTATTCGAAATAATTCGTATTCTTGACTCAAAGTATTCAATCTAGATATTTTAACTTCAGCGGTTCCTTCATGAGTTTCTACAAGAGTGTCTCATATTTCCTTTACCATTGTACATGTCGATACTCGAAAGAATTCATCCATACTAAGAGCACCATGAAGGAGATTGATTGCCTTTTTTTCATAGAGAAATTTTTTCTTGTCATCTTCATTCCATGATGCTTTGGGATTTGATGATCCAACACCATTGACAACACATATCGGAGCAAATGGACCATTCTCAACAGCATCCCATATTTGTTTTTCTTGCGCTTCAAGATGAGCCTTCATGCGAATTTTCCAAAAGTCAAAGTATTCACTAGAAAACAATGGAGGCTTGTTGTTACTACCACCATCTTTGAAAACCGAGTTTTGATTTACGGAAGCCATTTTGGATCTTTAGGAACAAGTTACCTATAACTTGCTCTGATTCCAATTGTAAGTATGAAATGCGCCTAAGAGGGGGGGTGAATTAGATGTTTAAAATTTTTATCGGTTTTTATGAATACTTGATACAATATTTTATAGTTTGGTGTATGAAAGTATATGAGTGATTTTTTATTTTTTGGTTAAGGTATTGATGAAAGCGGTAAATGCAGAAAAGTAAAGAACACAAGGATGTATCCTGGTTCCTCTCATAGTCCTAGAGTACTCCAGTCCCCTTTTAACATAAAAGAGATTTCACTATAGTTAGAATTATTGTGCAGCCTATTCACACCAATGGTGATGCTTACTATCTAACCTATAGGGAGACTAAAGGCTCTTAAAACCTTTAAGGTCTAAAGCACTAAGTGCAAGAAGAACAATCAACTTCAATGCATTCCTTGCTTCCAACAATCCTGGACAACAAGAATATAACAAGAATATATGATTTTTACAAGAGTTTGAGAGATGTATAACAATGTCACTTTGAGTGATTTATCAATATACTTGATCTTCTCTTTAAATAACAATAATTCACAATGACTTAGAGAAATACATTGCTCAAGATTTTTTGGTTTATGTAATGTGAAAGTATGCAGAAAATCTTACATGAAAGATGAACACTTGAATGTGAATATTTGAAATTTGAATATATTTGATTGGAAGAGGTGAATAATGAATTTGAAAATTTGAGTATTTATATGTTCATGGCACCTTTTATAAATATCATAAGTCTCTTCATTTGAATCATGAACAAGTGCCAAGATTAGAGACAAAGTTTTAGTGAAAGGGTGCATGAAATGGTACATGCAGAAAATCTAATTTTTCAAATTCGTGTAGGGTGCAATCAATTGCACGGGCTCTAACAGAAAAAAAATTCAAAAACAAACAGCAAGCAATCGATTGCACCAATGTGAAAATCGCTTGCACTTAGTTAAAAATTGAAAAATTTGCAGCATACAATCGATTGCATATTTGTGCAAATCGATTGCAACTTAAACAGAAGCTTTTCAAAGAAACTCATTTTATATGCAATCGATTGCACATATGTCTAAATCGATTGCACATTCAAAAAATTGTATTTTTTGCTTTAAAACTTAGTGAAATCAAATTCATATGATATGAAATCATGTTAGGAACTTTGAGCATCTAAGACTTCAGTATTTGTGAGGCCTTATTATTATACCTTCTAAAAGTTTGACAATGTCTTGAGCCAAAGTCTTGAACATGATGTTTTAGCTTTAGAGTGCATTTTTCCTTGAGAAATATCTTTGCCTTCTTGCCATAAGGTTTGTCTGCATCAAAATATAATATCTTTATTGAGATTGAGAAGCTTGACTCTACAAACAATAGAGTTGAAATTGGTTTGTGATTAAATCTCTAAAATGTAACAATTAACAGAAAATATAAATTGACTTTTTCAAATAGTGAATAATATGCTAGGATGAGTGTATGATTTACTCAGTCCTGACATTGACTATTTGATCTTCTCAACAAGCTCATTAATGAAATTACCAGTTCTTAAGATTATTCTTCCTTGAGTCCTCAAAGAAAGGCCATTACCAATTCTACCTAATTCTAATGTCCATTAAAATAGTGAAGAAGGTAAGCATTTTATTATCAAGAATACTCCTGGTTACCATAGGATTTCCCTAGTCCTGGGTGAAACCTGCTAAAACATATTCATTTTGAAACCCCTAACACGACTGTCCAGTTCTAATGTGTTAGAAAAAGTTAACCCTGTTGGTTCGATAGAGAAAAGCAATATAGAAAAAGTTAACCTTGTTGTCTAAAATCTGTCCTCACCAATTCCCGAGTAGCTAATCTCCTCAATTTGAAATCATTAAAGTAAGGGTGAGACTTCATCAAGATTAAAATGCATTATACATTTCTCAAAATAATAAAACAATCAATTCATTATTCACCATTGTTAACAGCATCAGCATACGATTCACAAACACAATTCTCACATTCATTATGCATACAACAACAATTAGATGCAATTGAAACACTGGAAATCATCCTAACATGTTACAATTACATATGCAATGTAGACTTAAATGCATGTGGTACCAATCGTGAACCAAGTCCACACCCTGTTCCGCTTAAACCTCGGAAAATAGCATCAATCAATGATTCACCCATACATCACTGGGCCAAGAATCTAGCCTCACCACCTCTGTCCATTAGGTAAGTGTATTGGCCCTGCAAGTTCAATTCCGCACAATGGGAATGAACCATTACCAAAATGCTCATGCATGCATATTAGAAGCATGCAACAATTTAAATATGGAGCATGAACACACAGCATTATTCCAATTATATTCAATAACAACAACAGCATATGGTAACAGCAATCATGAACATCAAATGTTAATCACAATCCATAAGTTAACATTCTGTACATTTAATCAACACATGATTCACAAATTCTCATCGAGTTCTTATTACGGAAGCCAAATTAAATCCTTCCAGACTTCAATTATTAGTGTTGAAAATATTTTCATTAGGTAGTACTCATCCTAAGCTTTCCAACGATACTAACTATGCCTAAATCGGAGCTACGGTCGAAAAGATATGACCGAAATCGTTTCAGAAAAATTATGTTCTGTCCAATACAGCATGTATCGATGCATAAGCCTATGCATCAATACATAAACAGCATGTGTCGACACATGCATCGTATGCATCGATGCATACATACAAAAATCCTGCATTTTTAAATTTTGCTTCAATATGTGTCGACACATACGCATCTTGTATCGATGCATAGCCCTGTTTTTGGCCTATGTATCGATGCATACGCATCTTGGATCGATGCATGGCTTCAAAATTCCTCCTATGGATCGATGCATGGCTCTATGAGTCGATGCATAGATTTCCAAAGCTTCTGGTTTTCAAAAATTCCACTACATGCATCGATTCATAAAGGCTTGTGTCGACCCATTTGTTTTCATCAAAATTCGGTTTTATCTCTCATTACAATTTCCATTAAATCCAATCATCACCAAACATCATGTCATCATAAAACAGAATTAATTACTGTGTTCTTACATCCAATTGATCACAGGATTTGTTTTCTAATTAACCTATATTCATCCTACATAGATTAATCATTCATAACCGTCTCAATCATGGTTTTACGTCGGATTATAACGTTAGGGCACACTCAATTATCCTAATTCGAGATTCCTAACGGATTGATTTGTTCTATTGATCATCAAAACCTATAAGGCATAATAATAAAATTCAATCCCCCTTACCTCGCGATGAATCTTCGAATTCTCGGCGTTTGGTTTTTTCTCCTCTTTCCTCTTCTCTTTTCCAAAAGCACGTAGAATGAATCCTAATTTCTTCTTCTCACTTGTTCCTTTTATTCCTTTATTTATTCCTTTTTATTTGCCAAATAATAGAAATAAATAAATTAGGATTTAAGTAGAGTCTTTACTCCATACACCCTACAATTCAACTTCACACCCCACACTTCCATTATTTAATTAAATAATTAAATCCATTAATTCGAAAATATTAATAATTAAACCTTTAATTAAATTCCTAATTATTTAATAATTGAATTAATTTGGAGTGTCACAACTCTCCCCTACTAAAAAGAGTTTTCGTCCTCGAAAACATACCTTAGACGAAAAGTTCGGGATACGAGTCCTTCATCTGGCTCTCCAGTTCCCAAGTTACATTTCCACCTGTTGGTCCTCCCCAAGCTACTTTCACCAACGCTATCTCTTTACCTCGCAATTGCTTCACCTTCCGATCCTCAATTCTCGCAGGTAATGCTTCAACAGTCAGATTATCTCGTACCTGTATGTCATCTACCTGAATCTCATGAGACGGATCAGGAATTTACTTCCTCAACTGAGATACATGGAAGACATCATGAAAATTCGCAAGTGACGGTGGCAAAGCAATTTGATAAGCAACTCTTCCAACCTTCTTGGTAATCTGATACGGACCAATAAAACACGGAGTCAACTTCTTTGATTTCAAAGCTCGACCAATACCAGTCATCGGAGTAACTCGCATAAACACATGATCTCCTTCACTAAACTCGAGATCCTTCCTCCTTTTACCATGATAACTCTTCTGGCGACTCTGAGAAGCTCTCATTTTCTCCTGAATCATCTTGATCTTTTCTGAAGTCTGTTGGACAATTTCTAGTCCAATCACAGCACTTTCTCCAGATTCGTACCAACACAACGGTGTCCGACACCTCCTACCATACAGTGCTTCAAACGGAGCCATACCAATACTCGAATGAAAACTATTGTTGTAGGTAAACTCAACCAATGGTAAGTAACTATCCCAAGCTCCACCTTTCTCCAACACACAAGCTCTCAACAAATCTTCCAACGACTGAATCGTTCTCTCCGTCTGACCATCTGTCTACGGATGATAAGTGGAACTCAACCTCAACTTAGTACCCAAAGCTTCTTGCAGCCCCATCCAAAACTTAGACGTAAACCTCGGATCTCTATCCGACACAATACTAGAAGGAATATCATGCAAACTTACAATCTTCTCAACATACAATTCTGCCAACCTTTCCATCGGATAATCCATTCTTATCGGAATAAAGTGAGCAGATTTTGTCAACCGATCAACAATAACCCAAATAGAATCACAATTCTTCGCTGTCCATGGCAAACCAGATACAAAATCCATAGAAATGCCATCCCATTTCCATTCCGGGACAAACAATGGTTCCATCAATCCTGACGGTTTCTGATGTTCAATCTTTGATTTCTGGCAAACCAAACAAGCATAAACAAACTCAGCAATTTCCTTTTTCATTCCAGGCCACCAAAATAACTTTTTCAAGTCATGATACATCTTAGTATCACCGGGATGAATACTCAATCTACTATGATGTCCTTCTTCCAAAATACTCTTTCGAAGTTCTGCAATATTCGGAATACACACTCTGTCACCAAATCTCATAACACCGTTCTCGTCAATTCTGAATTCACCTCTTTGACCTTGGTTGATCAATGTCAACTTATCCACCAAAACAACATCGGATTTCTGTCCAGTTCGAATCTCCTCAAGAATACCACTAGTCAACTTCAACATACCCAATTTAACACTATCAGAAGTAGTCTCACATACCAAACTCAAATCTCTGAACTGCTCAACCAATTCCAGTTCATGAACCATCAACATAGACATATGCAATGACTTCCTACTCAAGGCATCTGCAACCACACTTGCCTTACCGGGATGGTAATTCAAACCAAAATCATAATCCTTGAGAAATTCTAACCACCTTCTCTGCCTCATATTCAACTCTTTCTGATCGAAGAGATATTTCAGACTCTTATGATCACTGAATACCTCGAATCGAGAACCATACAAATAATGCCTCCACAATTTCAAAACAAATACTACGGCTGCCAATTCTAAATCATGAGTCGGATAATTCCTTTCATGAACCTTCAATTGTCTCGAAGCATAAGCTACAACCTGCTTATCTTGCATCAAAACACCACCTAATCCCATCAAGGATGCATCACAATACACAACAAAAGATTCTGCCGGATTCGGCAAAATCAGAATCGGAGCACTAGTCAACCTCCTCTTCAACTCTTGGAATCCTTTTTCACAGTCAGAATCCCAAACAAACACCTGACCCTTTCTTGTTAACTTAGTCAACGGCAAAGCTAACTTCAAAAATCCTTCAATGAACTTTCTGTAGTAACCTGCAAGACCAAGAAAACTACGAATTTCAGAAGCATTCTTCGGCGCTTCCCACTGAGATACCGCTTCTACCTTCGTAGGATCAACAGCAATGTCATTCTTGGAAATCACATGACCAAGAAAGCTTACTTCACTCAACCAGAATTCACACTTAGACAACTTCGTATACAACTTCTTCTCTTTCAACAGTTCCAACACAATTCTAAGATGTTCTGCATGTTCTCCATCATTCTTTGAATAGATTAGAATGTCGTCAATAAAGACTACCACAAACTTATCAAGATACGGATGAAATATTCTATTCATATACTCCATGAAAACACCAGATGCATTAGTAACTTCAAACGACATAACAGAATACTCATAATGTCCATACCTCGTTCTAAATGCAGTTTTCTGAATATCTTCTGTCTTCACAAGAATCTGATGATATCCAGACCTCATATCAATCTTACTAAATACACAAGCTCCAACTAACTGATCCATCAAATCATCAATCCTCGGTAATGGATACCAATTCTTGATTGTCACTTTGTTCAACTGCCTATAATCAACACACAGTCTCATTGTACCTTCCTTCTTCTTAACCAACAACACAGGAGCACCCCACGGCGAAACACTAGGACGAATAAACTTCTTCTCAAGTAATTCCTCCAACTGTTTCTTCAACTCAGACAATTCAGATGCCGACATGCGATAAGGCGCCATCGACACCGGACTAGTTCCAGGAATCAAATATATAGCAAACTCCACTTCTCTCTCAGGTGGGAACTCACTAACATCTTCCGGAAACACTTCTGGAAATTAATTCACCACTGAAAATTCATCACTCTTAGATTTTCCTTTCACCTTCGTCGAAGAATACAACATAAACACTACAACACCATCTTTAACAGTTGAATTCATCTGCTTAACTGACATGGTCACATCTTCAACTCCAGCTTCTTAAGGAAAAATAACCGTCTTCTCAAAACAGTTGATATGAACCTGGTTGAATACCAACCAGTTCATTCCAAGGATGATATCAAGTTGTTCTAACGGTAGGCACACTAAATCCATACCGAAACCTCTACCAAAAATTATAATAGGACAATTCCTACAAACATATGAAGTAGTCACTGAACCAGACGCAGGAGTGTCAATAACCATACTTCCATCCATATTAGAAATATCCAAGTTCAATCTTTTAGCACAATCCAAAGCAATAAAAGAATGTGTCGCTCCAGTATCAATAATCGCAATTAAAGGTATGCCATTAATAAAACATGTACCTCAACCGATCATCTGGCTTAGTCTCTGATCCTGACAAAGCGAACACTTTCCTACCAGCTTGTTCTTTCTTGGGCTTAGTGCACTGCGGACGAGTATGACCTTCTTCACCACAGTTGTAACAAGTCACCTTTCTGGCTCTGCATTCAGTAGTTACATGACCAGATCTCCCACAGTTGCTACACTTCTTTGCATCATTCTTACATTCATTAGCTTGATGCCCCATTTCACCACACCTGTAGCACTTAATGGAAGAACCAGAATCTCCCCCACTAGGCTTCTTCCAACCACCGGATTTCTGATTATTCTTATCATAGGTTTTACCACGATCCATCTGTTGTTTTCCTTTACGATCCACATACCCTCGAGCATTCGTATTAGTACTAGCAAGATCCTCTTATAGAATCCTACTACAGTCTACCAAATCATAAAACCTCCTGATGCGCTGATACCTGATACCCTGCTTGATCTCATCACGGAGACCATTCTCAAATTTTATACATTTGGAAAATTCTCCATCTGCATCGTTAGTATAATGAGCATAGTACTTCGCCAACTCAGTAAACTTCGAAGCATACTCACTCACAGACTTGTTGCCTTGCTTGAGCTCCAGAAACTCAATCTCCTTCTTGCCCCGAATATCCTCAGGAAAGTACCTCCTCAGAAAAGCTCTCCTGAACACAGCCCAAGTCAATGCAATACCATCTTGTTCCATTTCGGTTCTGGTAGCCACCCACCAGTCATCAGCTTCCTCTACCAACATGTGAGTACCATCCCTCACCTTCAGTTCCTCGGCACAATAAATTACCCTGAAGATCCTTTCGATCTCTTTCAGCCATCTCTGAGCACCTTCGGGATCATGAGTGCCCTTGAACAATGGAGGATTGTTCCTCTGAAAGTTTCCCAACTTCCTATCAGCACCAATACCTCCTCCCAACTAGTTTCCTCCAAGCACTCCAGCTTACATTCTCAAGGCTTCAGCAATAGCAGCATCGTCTCTTCCGTTACCTCTTCCGGGCATTGTTCTCTAACATTACAAAACAATCACATCAGCACACAGTATCGACAGTGTTACCTTGCACTAGTCGCATATAAAAGGGATTAAGACTCTAAGACACGACCGACTATGCTCTGATACCACTATTGTAACACCCCTTCTAATTTACCCGCGATTTATATAATTTTAATCAGAGTTTTAAACATAATTACAAGGGCATCACAATTTTAAATAATTCACATAACCAAAAACAGTGAACAAGCCTTATTACTGAAGAACTTATGAAAGGAAACGAAAAACCAAGGATTATGTTTAAACAGCGAAAATATAACATATAAATCTGGAAAAATTCAATCAATAATTATTCCCAACATAAACCAAAACATAAACCAAAACAACCAGTTTTAAATCCATAAAAATTCCAATCAATCGTTCCCTCAGTGTTACAACTACCAGAGCATGACACTGACACGCGGATTATCTAAATAGCACAACTCTAAAAGCTGTCCTCACCAATTCCCGAGTAGCTAATCTCCTCAATCTGAAATAATTAAAGTAAGGGTGAGACTTCATCAAGATTAAAATGCATTATACATTTCTCAAAATAATAAAACAATCAATTCATTATTCACCATTGTTAACAGCATCAGCATACGATTCACAAACACAATTCTCACATTCATTATGCATACAACAACAATTAGATGCAATTGAAACACTGGAAATCATCCTAACATGTTACAATTACATATGCAATGTAGACTTAAATGCATGTGGTACCAATCGTGAACCAAGTCCACACCCTGTTCCGCTTAAACCTCGGAAAATAGCATCAATCAATGATTCACCCATACATCACTGGGCCAAGAATCTAGCCTCACCACCTCTGTCCATTAGGTAAGTGTATTGGCCCTGCAAGTTCAATTCCGCACAATGGGAATGAACCATTACCAAAATGCTCATGCATGCATATTAGAAGCATGCAACAATTTAAATATGGAGCATGAACACACAGCATTATTCCAATTATATTCAATAACAACAACAGCATATGGTAACAGCAATCATGAACATCAAATGTTAATCACAATCCATAAGTTAACATTCTGTACATTTAATCAACACATGATTCACAAATTCTCATCGAGTTCTTATTACGGAAGCCAAATTAAATCCTTCCAGATTTCAATTATTAGTGTTGAAAATATTTTCATTAGGTAGTACTCATCCTAAGCTTTCCAACGATACTAACTGTTGCACCCCAAAATTTACCCTACCATCAAGTGGTGATGTTAACAAAGGTGGTTCAATTGTTGGAAGGTTGGAAACTTTAGATTTATCTCCAATATCATGTTATCAATTCGTGCGCTCAAGAATTTAGGACATTGAGGTTCAAGTCAAGAGAATCCATGTGCAATTGTCTTTGTTTTAAAGGGCACGTTGTTATCATTATCATTTAAGAGCCTCTTTGAAGCAAATGTTATAAATTGATACATGATTTGTTGAATTGCCAATTTGATTTTTATGTCATTCAGGATTTCAATATATTTTCTACATTGATTATTATTGGAATGAAGTCCAAATGTGAGGAGATTTCTTCTATTTGACATTTCAAAGATGAATGTTAAAGATTGTAAAACTATAATTTATATAGAGAATTTTTCCATTATGCTACAAGAGAATTCAAGCTTATTCAAAATTCACATGAATGATATTCAAATCAATTTCAAAGGATTTCCAAGTTTACAAGCACGGAAGGGTTATGTTATAAGGTTCCTACAATTTACAAGGAAACTAAATTCAGAGGTTTTACAAGGCAAATTCAATGGATTCCTAATCTAATATTGAGATTGCTAGTAAGTTCTTCAATACTTCTCGAAAGGCTTCTAGTTCCTATGCTTCGTTCGTTTCTTCATGGTGAATCCTCCACCTTTGAGCCGACCCCATCGTTCACGCCAACATGAAACAAGGAAAGTGAACATAGTTAGCAAAACATAAGTTTGAACATCAACAAGAATTCTAACAAATATTTTTTTAAGGACTCATCATGAGGGTTTGTGTTGAGGAATCAGGTTTGAAAAGGTCAATTGTGTTCAAGCAACCAAAGCCTCGGAACTAAATTTCCTTCATCGGCCACGACCTCCTATTGCAAATCACAACAACCTTTGTTGTTGGTTCACAAAAGGAGGTGTGAAGTGGAAAATCAGAAAACATCATGTTTTCCCAAAGCAATAAAAAAAACCCAGCCCAACAGTTTATCACAGTTCCAAAAAATTAGTTCAGCCCAAATGAAGTCAACATGATATCAATAGGCAGCAAGCAAAGGCAGCAAGAAGTCAACAGAATAGCAACAGGCAGCAAGGGAGAGGGACAACATTTTACCCAACAAACATGGTTATCAGCATAAGTAAAAATATTTCACCCAGAAGTAGCAGCAGGGTATACACAGAAAAATCCAAAGTGCCCAAAGTTCAGATTAAAACAGCATAGCAAATTATAGCTGAAAGAGGAAAATGGCAATAACTACAAGTAACTACAGAGGCAACAGGATATGTTTCCAAGGAGAGACAGATGGGAGTTGCACAAAAGAAATAAAAGAGCCAACATTAAGCAGGGACCAAGGCAGATGTCTGTTCAAACCAATCATAAAAAATAGCAGAAGAGATCAGAAGATAACCAAGGATACAAGCATGATATCTGATCAGAAGATAGCAAAGATCAAGCAGATAATCTGTTCCAAAAGTCCCATATAGCCACAGTTCAAACCACAACAGAAATATAAAAATAACAATAGAAAAACAAACACCAAAAACTAAGACAAAACCAATATTTGTTCTAGCATTAAACAACCAGATAGCCAAGACCAATACAGAGGATCTGTTCTAACATTCAAAGGCATAGCAAAGATCAAAGACAATATTGGTTCTAACATTCAAACACAGAAAAATAACCAAGTAGTATCTGTTCTGAAAAGCCCAAATGGAGGACATGTTCTAAACCGAAGCAAAAACACCAAGCGTGTCACCTGTTCCAAACAATAGCCACAGAATACCCAGAAAACAAAAACACAGAACAATCAAAAAAACCAACGCATTCATCATTTCCCCCAAACACAAACCCTTCAGAAATATTGTTTCAGAAATCAAGGTTCTGATACAGAGAAAGAAGAGAGGAAAGGATCAGAACGATCTCACCCGGATAATGACGAAGGAGACCGAATCCAGCATCTAGGGTTCCAACCCCCCTTCATCTAAGAACCTGGTAAATATCTGAAAGAACCAACATTATAGAGCATCAGAAAACGAAAAATATCACGAATCGGAACACCACCGTCGTCCCTTTCCCTTTCTGGCGAGTAAGAGGAGTCGAGAGAGATAACGAGTGTGAGAACCGCGAGAAAGAGAGAGAGAGAGAGAGAGAGAGAGAGAGAGAGAGAGAGAGAGTTGGGGGATTTCTGGGTAAAACAACGAGAAAGAGAGATTTGGGGTTTTTTCTGGGTTTCCAACAAGAGAATCGAGAGAATGAGAGATGAGGGTTTGCCTTTACTGTTTCGTGTTTGAGAGGAGAAGATTGGGTTGGGATTCTGAATGCATGTATCGCGTTTGAGAGGAGACAGATGAGTGTTTGTTTTTTTAATTTTTGTTTTGTTTAATAATATTAGGATTAACATAGTATTAATATTAGTTAACTATTATTATTATTATTATTTTCTTAGTTAACTAGTAAAACAATAACTGATATACCTTCTTAAAAAAATAATAATAGTAATTAATAATTAGATCAGGTTTTTGCTTGGTGGTGACATTTGTCACCATCTCTAGTTAGGAAATTTTTAGTATTTTCTTTTCTTTTATTTATTTGTACTATGTTGTCTTCTTGGTATACCCGTACCATCTTGCTTCCCGTTTGCCTCGAGTTTTCGGCTTTTCTGATCAACGATGCATCATCTTCGGATACTCCACATGGGATTTTCTGAAGGCTCGTTGGGCCCTTTATTTGGGCTCAAGAGTGTTATCTCTGGATTTTTTCCCACCGCCTGAATTGCTTCATACAGGCTAACTCTAAACTTTTATCTTTTCAATTAATTTATTTTTATGTAAATGATATTTTTTGTGTGATGTACTAAGTAATAATTAGCTCTGATAGTTTCTATTTGATGACTTATCGATTAAACTATTAGTTGATTTTTTATCAAACAGAAAAAATCGTTTCTAATAATTATTTAAATTTCTGATTGTATTGTGTGATAATTATCTGTTTATTCGGTATTTATTCACCATTGTACACTCCGCACACAACTAACATTAAAATTAATCTGATTCTGTTTCGATTGGCTCATATGCCGATTTCTTAAAGGGTCTCATAGTTGGGGATGGGCATGGCCATCCTCACGAGGTTAATTAAAGCCCTTGTTGCTTTAATTAATCATAACCCGAAAATAACATTGGTCTATATACCAATCTTCCATGCACCAGGGTCTCATGGTTGGGGATAGGAGAACCTATCCTCACGAGGTTAATTAAGTCTATATACTTAATTAATCATAACCCGATTCCACATTTCATCTCAGCACGCATCTCAAAACACTTTCTCAATTAACCTACAAACCTCGATCCAACGTCGAGTGCATTTTCAAAACCTTTTTCATAATAAAATCCAACTTTTTAAGTCGTTGGACGCTAGGCCAATTTTTTAAAAACTTGTCCCCAAATAAACTCTTAGTCTTTAAGTTTTTGGACGCTAGACGAGTTGCTTAAAGACTTCTAAGTAATGTGAAACTCGTTTCACCTCACTCTTTCATAAGAAAATCTTTTTTTGGGTGATAGACGACTCGTCTGAGCACTAGCTCCTCGGGTTTCTAGTATTTGAATCGTAAGACGTTAGTCCTATTGTTCGGTACGTTTTCACCCACTTAAAAACAATTCAACTCACTCAAAACCCTTTTTTCGCTCATATGCGATCATCAAACTCTTTTCCGACAAAGAGTGTGCAATAGCCATTTCAAACACGAACGTGGACTTAAAGCTTTTCAAACAAACTAAGCAAGTCCAAGTTCAAGCATTTGAAATGTCTAATGCACGATTTTTCTTATAAAATCAATACAACAACCTTAAAACCTTTTTGAGAGGAACTACGGAGTTTTGAATTTCCCATTGCACAAGGGAATACGTAGGCACACGGTTCCGAAATCGTGCCAAACTCAAAATAATAATAAATAAAATCCTTTTCTCCTTTTATTCATAACTTAGCAATAAATGCATACACAAACACATAGAACTAAATGGTTCCCATCGAGTACGATGGATGAAAGGGGTGCTAATACCTTCCCCTTACATAACCGACTCCCGATTCCATGTTTTTGGTCGTGGACCGCCTTATTCGTATCTATGGGGTTTTATCTATATTTTCCCGTTCCTTTTGGAACAAATAAAATTAGGTGGCGATTTCACTAGTTTTCGGAAATTTAAATGATTTTTGAAAATCGAGTTGCTTCACTAACTATGCCTAAATCGGAGCTACGGTCGAAAAGATATGACCGAAATTATTTCAGAAAAATTATGTTCTGTCCAATACAGCATGTATCGATGCATAAGCCTATGCATCAATACATAAACAGCATGTGTCGACACAGCATCGTATGCATCGATGCATACATACAAAAATCCTGCATTTTTAAAATTTGCTTCAATATGTGTCGACACATACGCATCTTGTATCGATGCATAGCCCTGTTTTTGGCCTATGTATCGATGCATACGCATCTTGGATCAATGCATGGCTTCAAAATTCCTCCTATAGATCGATGCATGGCTCTATGAGTCGATGCATAGCTTTCCAAAGCTTCTGGTTTTCAAAAATTCCACTGCATGCATCGATTCATAAAGGCTTGTGTCGACCCATACTGTTGTTTTTCATCAAAAATTCAGTTTTTATCTACTGTTACGAATTTCTATTAAATCCAATCATCACCAAACATCATGTCATCATAAAACAGAATTAATTACTGTGTTTTTACATCCAATTGATCACATAATTTGTTTTCTAATTAACCTATATTCATCCTACGTAGATTAATCATTCATAACCGTCCCAATCATGGTTTTACGTCGGATTATAACATTAGGGCACACTTAATTATCCTAATTTGAGATTCCTAACGGGCTGATTCGTTCTATTGATCATCAAAACCTATAAGGCATAATAATTAGATTCAATCCCCCCTTACGTCGCGATGAATCTTCGAATTCTCGGCGTTTGGCTTTTTCTCCTCTTTCCTCTTCTCTTTTCCAAAAGCACGTAGAATGAATCCTAATTTCCTCTTCTCACTTGTTTCCTTTTATTCCTTTATTTATTCTTTTTTATTTTCCAAATAATAGAAATAAATAAATTAGGATTTAAGTAGAGTATTTTACTCCATACACCCTACAATTCAACTTCACACCCCACACTTCCATTATTTAATTAAATAATTAAATCCATTAATCCAAAAATATTAATAATTAAACCTTTAATTAAATTAATAAGTAAAATCCTAATTATTTAATAATTGAATTAATTTAGGGTGTCACAGACCGTGCTATGAAAGACGGGCCGTGTTGCTTCCAATTCTTCCTACTTTTCTTTCTTCAGATCTTGGACTCTTCGTTCCTCTCCGCACTATGCCTTTTCCCATTCCGATTTGTCATGTTTTATTCATGCGAACCTAAAAACACAAAAACACAACCAAAGCATAAAATGCTATAAAATAAAATAAAATCTCGATAAGTAAAAGAAACAATAACTAAAATAACTGCTAATTATCTGTGTGAAAACCACTGGTCAATAAGGCATGGAAATAAACACATGAACCTATGAACTCCTTGAATAAGAAACTTCTGCACCATTCACCTACAATATTTAGAGGGCAAAGTGTACACATATCACTGTTAGCCAAATATCAATCATTACACACAATAAATAAACACATACACAAGATGCTTAGTGATCTTCTAAAGGACAAACCCAAAGATAGGGAAGAGAACGAGACACCCTTTGTGATCTTTGTGCAATGTGATGGTATGAAGTTTTTTTTTAGAATCTTAGGGTGGGAAATTGGGGTACAACATTAGTCACCGGCGATTTTCCGTGCAAGTGTAATCAGTTTGGTTATAGTGGATCAAGTCCTCGGTGGAGAGAGGCAAATAACCTCGGAAGGGTGGACTAGAGTAGCTTGATGTTTCAAGTGAACTAGGGTAAAAATATTGTGTTGTTTAATGCTTTATTATCTTTCATTCTTCATCAAAGTAAACCATATTCAAAGGTATTGTCTTTAAAGGAAAAAGTTTTCAAGATAAAACCCAATTAAAACCCCCCATTTCTTGTGTTTTTCAGGCCTTCATGTAGTACTGAGATGCTCTAGATAAAGAATCAATTGGAAGATTATCAGATATACGAAGGTAACATTCCTATCTTTTGTGATAACACTGCTGCAATATGTTTAAGCAAAATTCCAATTCTACACTCTAGAGTAAAACACATTGAAATTTAACATCATTTTATTCGAGGCTATGTTCAGAAGAGAATTTTATGTCTAAAATTTATTGATACAGACCATCAATGGGATGATATCTTTACAAAACCCTTGGCTGAAGATAAATTTCTATTTATTCTGGAAAATATAAAAATGAAACTTTGTCCAGAATAAGAAATCATCAGAATGAATGTGTTTAGTCAGAGTCTAAGACATTGGATTCTTGGTTAAATAATAGGTTTTTCTATTTATTAGAATCTCAGTCATCAGAAGATGCTTCAGTCAGAAGTATCTCTGATCAGATGGGAACAATTGGTTGTCCAAAAGTCTGAGCACATTAAAACATGTCACATAATCATAGTAATGAATAACATGTACAACTTCTATTATATCGTAATCATTATTATAATATAGCATGCATACTGAGCAAGTAATCCTTCTTGGTAATTGACTAAATCTTTATTACTATTTACTGCTCCTCCCTATTTTACTGTTTTAAAACCTATTTTTAAACCTAGCTTGCGTATGCTTTCTATCCCTTCACATTACTCCTAAATGACGATTGTCTGCTATAAGATTCTCTAAATCTTTAAGTTGTCTGCCAGAAACTATTTATAGTCGTGTTGCTTCGTCTATCCTCACTTCTTGCATTTCATCTTTTCATTTCTTCTCCATGGGAATTAGAACCTTTAATGGTGACATGTCTCTTCTAGAAATAATCGATGAAAAATGAATTGACTGTGTGACCGATGAAAGTCAGATTAATTCGTTGATAGAAAAACAAGGTTGGTCTGGGTATTCATTTATGCTTCGAGGTCCCATTTATCAAAATCTTCTAAAGCAATTTTGGATACATGCTTAAAGTTATCCTACTGGAGAATTCATTGATTCTCATGGCTTTGGGTGTCTGGTTGTAATCACTTGTCTCTCCATTGATCAAGCTATCAATTGTCCTCATCTTCCCAACTCCTATATGGATTTTGATATTTTTCCCACCATTCTAAACACATCTCTCTTATTTTTAAGTTATGCCTCATACAAACTAAAATATTTTTCAAAAAGTTGGTTTAAGTATCTGTTGACAAATTTGCATCCCATAAGAGAAAATCTTGATGTGATCTTTCCTTGGGATATGTTTTTGCTCTATTGTCTTAGAAGGGACATCCCTGTTCATCTGTCCGCAATCATCTTCAATCATCTCAAGATCTCCATTCTCAGCACTTGAGACTCTCAAAAATCATTTATTCCTTTTAGATGTGTGTTGTCTGAACTATTTGAGTTAGCAAATGTAACTGAAACTGTTAGAAGTAATCCGATGTACGGAGAAAATGTATTGTTTAATGAGTATTGTGATGTTTTTGAAGCTTAGCTTCGTTCTCTCTTTAATATACTCTTCTCTTTTGAATGAATGAAAGTGATTTATTCTTTATTCTCTTATCTTATTTATGTTTTTCACATTTTTAAAATATAACTTTTTGATTATGACAAAAATGGGGAGTAGTTAAAGAAGTAATTTTGATTCTTAATGATCAAATTCTCTGAAAATGCTACTTACATTCTAACCAAATATAAACTATTATTTATTGGTAGAATTGTGTTTCTTCTCTTTTTCAGGATTTTTATGGAATCTGAAGGAAGTCATGCACCTGACTCCTAAATCTAGATCTGAAAGAGTTAGTTTGAAGTTAATTTCTTACTAGAGAATCTGGAACTTGTTTGAGTGACATTAAAAGTTTAAGGTCTCAGTTGAGAAGTTGTGTATTCAAGAATTAAAACTCTTAAGATCCTTCTATCATATATGTTGGAACTAGGGGAGATGTTGCTTAGAAGGCCTTAGTCAGAAGTTCTGATCTTTACCAAGTCTGTGATTCATGGGGAGTTTCAATGTAAAGGTTAAGTAATACTTAACTTTCTCGTTTCTACTTTCTTCTGATTTCATACAAAATTGTGTCATTAAAATACATGGTTTTGTCATCATCAAAAAAGGGGAGATTGTTAGAACAAGATTTGATTCTCCAATCATGTCTCTGAGTTTTTATGATAACAAATAGTATGCTTGAATGAAGAATTTTATTACTCTCAAGTTTCGGAAGACAAAGAGTTCTGAATATCAAGTGCTGAAAGACTCTGAAGACGTGGCTCTGAAGACTCTGAAGACTTGAAGTACTTCTGAACTTAGTTGTAATACAAGGTTACAAGATCAAGTTCTAAAGATGTGGTTCTAAAGACTCTAAAGACTTGAAGTTCTTTCAACATTTATGATATGATACAAGGATCTTCAAAACCAAGTGCTAAAGACTCTGAAGAGGAAGATACAAAGACTCTAAAGGCTTGAAGTTTTGATTAACTAGAAGTTATATTCTCCCCTCTTACTCGTGCTCGCAAAAGCCTCTGAAGTATATAAGGTTAGAAAATAACGTTAAGTTGGCACAACAGTATATGGTACAAACAAACATTTCATTCCACTACCATGAGGGACGGACGTTGTGTACGATCTTGTCCCCCATGTTCTCTCAAGCCTCCACAAATTTCATATTTCCAGATGTAACCATCAACGGTTATATGACATGCATGGCTCTAAATAAAGGCTTGAAGACTTAAAGAAACAGTTGTTAATTCTCTTGAAAACATTCTACGCTAAAACAATATTTTTATTTGTAAAAAAATGTATATTCTTTCAAGTCATTGTGTTAAAAATCTATTTACATATTAGCTTGCGTAGAAGCATATTTACTTGTAAACAAACTTGTTATAAAATTGTTGTTTGATTGTTCCTTGAGAGACCAGTTGGGTCAGTATTCTCGAGAAGTCTAGGACAGTTAGTCTTAATGGTTGATAGTTAGTCACACACAGTTTGTGTGTGCAGGTGTTAGTCACTTCTAGTTGGGTTGTGCAAGTGAATTATTGAGTTGGATTATTGGATTAAGTCTTCGTTGGAAAGAGGCAAATCACCTGTGAGGGTGGACTAGAGTAGCTTGAAGTTTCAAGTGAATTAGTATAAAAATATTTCGTTCTTTATTTCCTTCTAATTCTTTCAATTTTTATAAATAAAAAAAAGCATATTAAAAAGGGGAAATTGTTTTTAATAAAAGCTTTCAAGGGATAAAACCCAACTCAAACCGCCTTTTTCTAGTGTTGTTCGCACCTTCAAAATGTTGGTGCTACTTATCAAAGAGCAATGAATTCAATGTTTCATGATTTTCTAGACTTGTTTATGCAAGTGTACGTTGATGACATTATAGTCAAATCTCCCTCAGGGGCTGGTCATTTAGACCATCTTCAACGGTCTATTATTAGAATGAGGGGATATGGATTGAAAATGAATCCATTAAAATGTGCTTTTTGTGTTCGTGTAGGAGATTTTATAGGTTTTGTGGTACACAAGAAAGGTATCAAAATAAATCAGAACAAAACCAGGAAGATTTTGAATACCAAAGCGCCAACAACGAAGAAAGAGCTTCAATCTTTGTTGGTGAAAATCAACTTCCTGAGAAGATTTGTGTCGAACATGAGTGGAAAAACACTGGCGTTCTCTCCTTTGTTAAAATTGGCCAAGGAATCTAAATTCAAATGGGAGGATGACCTCCAGGAGGAATTTGATCGTCTAATGGATTACTTGATGAATCCTATCATGTTAGAATCCCCAAACATAAACAAAGGCATGAAGTTGTATATTGCAGCATCAGAATCGACACTGGGAAGCATGATGGCCCAGGAAGATGAAAATAGGGTCGAAAGAGCAATTTAGTACCTAGTAGAGTGTTAAATGATACTGAAACTAAATATAATGCAATTAAGAAACTTGGTTTATGTTTATATTTTTCATGTATGAAACTCAAGCATTGTATAAAACCAATTGAAGTTTATGTTTATTTCTCACTTCGATGTGATCAAACATATGTGATCAAACATATGTTAACTGAATATTCTTTAACATATGTTCCTTTACAAGTTTTCAAAGGGCGGATTATTGCAGATTTTATAGTCGACCATTTAGTGGTTGATATCAATGAAGCTTGTGTGAGTATTAAGTCTTGGCAATTATACTTTGATGGTTCTAAACATAAACAAGGAACTGTAGTAGGCATTTTAATTTTATCTCCAGATGGAGTTCCAACTATATTTTGCTATAAGATTAGAGGCAAATGCTATAATAATGAGGCTGAGTATGAAGCCTTAATAATTAGACTTCAGATCATGTTAGACATAGGCATTAAAGATGTCGACATCAAGGGAGATTCATAATTAATGGTAAAATAATTAACCAAATAGTATAAATGTGAAAAGGACAATTTGGTGATGTATGTAGCCAAAGCATTGTTATTGCTCCAGAAGTTTGATAACGTGTTGATTAGCCATATGAAGTGCATCGATAATTAAGAAGGGAACGATATGGCTCAGTTGGCATCTGGGTATAAAGTATCCAAAGAACATATGGATGAATTCATTGAATTGAAGGATAAAATAGAATTTGTAGACGCGCAAATGACAAAAACTTGGGAGGCAGATCCCAAAGTGATGCCAGATCTACTAAATTATGAGTATATTGGAAATTTTGAAGTAGTAGATGAATTTTTTCCATTGATGCATTGGTCGAGACCAAAGTAATCCCAAATCATTTTAGTTGTGATTATTTTGGAAACTTTGAATTGGTAGAAGAAGTTTTTACCATTGATGTGCTAATTGAGAGCAATTGGATAAAACCTATAGTGGATTATCTAAAATATCTGGTTGGTTCGATAGAGCGTAAAATCAAGTATAAGCGTTAAGTTATAAAATAATAGGAAATGAATGGTTCAAGAAGAGGCCTGATGGAGATTTGTTAAAATGTGTGGGAGAAAGTGAAGCATATGTAACAACATATGAAGTGCATTGTGGCGCCTTTGGGGCACATCAAGCTGGACAAAAAATGGAATAGTTGTTGTGTCAAATGGGAGTATATTGGCCAACCATTCCAAAAAAGTGTAATAAATTTGCTAAAAGCTGTCAAGAATGCCAACAACGTTCTGGAGTTCAACATGTGCCAACCAACGAACTGCATTATATTATCAAACCTTAGCCTTTTAGATGATGGGCTTTGGATATTATATGGGAAATTAAATCTGCTTCATCGAAAGGACATAGATACATTTTTGTGGGCATTGAATATTTATAAAAATGGATAGAATTAATTGCTTTGCCTAAAGTAGATCAGGAAGAAGTGATAGCCTTTATCCATAATCACATCATATATAGGTTTGGCCTACCAGAAACTATAATGCCTGATCAAGGAACAATGTTCTTAGGACAAAAGGTAATAGAGTTTGCTGTATAAGTGGAGTTCAAATTGTTGACAACGACACCATATTATGCCCAGGAGAATGGATAGGTTGAAGCAACAAACAAAGTTATTATAGGCTTGATTAAATAACATATTGGCCAAAAGCCCAGAAGTTGGCACACAACCTTAGGCAAGGTTTTATGGGCATGTCCAAACTCTCCAAAGGAGTTGACCAACTCGACGCCTTTTAATTTTGTTTATGGTCATGAAGCAGTTTTACCTTTGAAAATTCATTTGCAGTCAGTAAGGGTACGAAGGCAATTAGAAATTCCTATTGAGTATTATTTGGGAATGATGTATGATGCGTTGAGAGATGTAGAATAGCATAGATTAACAACATTAGATGCTTTACTTAGGCAAAAAGAGCAAGTAGCTAGATCCTATAATAGAAGAGTAAATGTTAAGGCGATCGTCCCTGGAGACTTAGTTTGGAAATTAATATTCCCAATGGATAAAAGGGATAAAGTCCTGAGGAAATGGGCACCAAACTGGGAAGGACTGTTTCGAGTAACTCAAGTTTTTTCAAATAATGCGTATGAAATTGAAGAGCTTTGGCCAAAAGAGCAAATACTACGTATAAATGGCAAATATTTGAAAATATATAGGCCTATGTTGCAAGAGGTGGTAATAGGGAAAAATTAAAAGTGCATAATAAAAAGGCCATGAAAGGTCTAGAGTACTTATTATTACATAAAATTAAACGACTGAAAAGAAAAGAAAAATACAATAAGGCAAATTAAAAGGGAATGTAGTTTTTGAGTTGGACATAACGCTCATGGGCAACAACCAAACGAGCATTGGTTAGCATAATAGATGCGTCAATTGTGGCCAATTCAACATCCAATACCCTAATACGCTCCAGGTGAGTAACCCCAAGAAGATCTTCATTGTTCATTGCATTTTCTGTTGCATCGAACTCAATAGTTTGCAACGTTTCTGCTTTGACAATCTTGCCTTTGAGATCTTCAATTTGTTGCTTCAGTCCCGAGATTTGATGTCGTCATTGAGAAATGTTGTTGACTCTAGTGTTAAAATCTAATTTTTCTAAAGCAAAAGTTTGCTACAGTTTTTCACTAGAAGCCAGAGAGGAATCCACAAAATCCAGCTCAACGGTGCGTTCCTTTTCCTTGGGAATACGCTGATTTTGGATTTCGTGCTTGTAGGCTAAGTCGACCATGAGTTGGTCAATAAATGTGGATGCTTAAGCCATAAATTTAATAACAAGAGGAGGAGCTACTTGAACATCAATCTTTTTCAGTACCTCTTTAATTTTGGCACCATCAGCAAGGTGTTTTCCCAAGTAACTGACCAGGTCGACATGGAAGAGCATAGTCTTGAGATGTTAGAGTATGTAATATTGGGTCTCAATAGAAGAAATACTCCTTGATGTAATAGATGTACTAGAACCACCTTCAATTGATTGATTCCTAACATTCACCAAGAGCTTTAGATACTCAAGAGGGCAGCGCTCTTTCAGAGTAGTCATTTGATTGGGTGGAAAGGCAGTAGTAGAAATGATGTTGGGAGAAGTTGACATGGTGCGAAAGGTAATGTTTTTTTGGAGAAGCACTTCAGTGTTGGCAGCATTTGTTGGCTCAAAACCTAGGGCATCGTCATCGGCCATGTCATGAGTCATGTTTTCCTGACCCTCATCTTGTAGTTCGTCCTCTACTCCTTCGCTTATAAAAGAATGTTAAGAGGTTTCTGGATCAGCATGAGTATTATGTCGCTTCCAGAAGGTTGAGTGTCAGGTACAACAATCATAGTAGGAGTCTTGGCCTTGGAAGTCCTCAGGATGATCTTGTTGCGCTTATTTCGTTTGGTGGTTGTCTGTTAGAAGGATAAAGAGAATTAGGGACAGAGAAAAATATTTAAATTGTCACTATGCTTAAGTTAAGAGGCCATGAAGAAAATGATACCTGATGATCCCCCTCGGGGATGGAGTTGGTGCTTTCCATTCGATTCACCGTTGGCTACACGACAACCTCTGGTACTATTAAAGGTACAACAACATAAATGGCTTGCTTGTAGGTAGCACCGTGTTGTTTAGATTTGTATTTGTGGGATTTCTTGGAGGAAACGGGATGAGGTGTTGGGCTAACCTATGCCTCTTTATTCTTAGAAGCTTCTTTATTCTTAGAATTTTTTTGCTTCTTCAAGGTTTGTTTTGGAGGTATAGCACTTTCGGCCTCAAGGGACAGTGAACAAATGCAGTTGTTTTGATGTGTTACAAGAAGAATAAGATAGAACAAACACAATTGATGTGTAAATCACAAGGCTAAGAAGTTACCTAACTTGGTCGTTCGACCATTTCTTGATTGGCAGGAACTTCCTCATTATAAGAAAATAATAGTGAGAGACGCAAAACAAGGAGAGAAACGGGTAGAGATTCGATTTAGAATTAGAAGGGAGAATTATACCTTTCTTGAATTGTTGTTGTTGGGTATCAAGGGCACGTTGTTGGTGAGCCTTAAAGTGATTAAGGTCACCAATCTTCTTGATGAAATACATGGTCAACCAGTTATAAAACTCTTTAGTTGTATAAAAGAGATGATCAAACCCAATGAGATTCATTGTGGGAGCGTCGGCAGCAAAATGTGCAAACCTTCGAGCACATTCTTCTTCACTAAAACTAGTGAACTACAAGCATGTTTCATTATAAGGTTTATAGAAACTTCGAGGAAAAGGTTGGCATAGACCAAATTTCCTGGCCACTAAATTAGGCTGGTAACACAAAAGTGTTACGCAATTGTGGTGTCAGCGCAGCAAGGCGAGGGCCTGTAGTGGTGCATTGGGCGAACGCCTCCTCTTCATCATTGGTAAGTTGCAACTTTAGTTGATGCTTAAAGGTAGCATTTAGCCATATTTGAGGCAGTCAAAAAGGACCACCAAGAAGATAGCTGGCAGGAGGAGGCAGATTCTTTGAACTAATGTGAAAGACCCCCAAGTTGAGGGATTCATAGGGTAATCCCAAAATAAACTCACTCAAGCACACATTTCGACCCTGGTGTAGATGGTGGCCAGCGTAATGAATCGCTTGGCCACCTTGAGGGATCGAGATCAGAAGATATATTTAGAGAGCCAAGAAGGCAATGTGCTCTTCAGCGGAGATGGTGTCGACGTCTTTAACATAGAAGTGTTTCATGTAATTGGTGAAGCAGCGCCATCCTTGTCAAAAGGCATGCAGTTTTCGTCTGCTTCCGTGGGGAGGAAAGTTTCACATATAGGACAAATCCCAGTGATAACTGCAATGTTGAATATAGTGGGTGAGAGCATGCCAATGGCGACATGAGATTTGTTGGTGGAGCCTTCCCAAAAGTAGAGGGTAGAGATCAACATGTAATTTAAGAACTAGGGTTGACCCTAGAGAGTTAAATCAGGTCGAAAATACCCTGAGATTTCTAGGTTTCACCTTTGACCTTTTTAATCTTGTTCAACAATGCAAGATAGTCTTGGTTGATTGTAGGAGCGGAGCGGGAGACTTTGGAGGTTCGGTATAGGTGTGCAAAGTTCTAAGCAGGGAAAATAGCAGGTTTTGTGGATGAACGATAAGGGAAATTATCCTCCAGTTCCTTAGGGTTCCTGATTTCATCAGGAATGGGTCCCAAAAGGGCGTAAGCAGTTTCCTTACACATGAAGGGAAGCAAAACGTTAGAGTGAAATATTTCCATCTTTCTTCAGGGAGTTGGTTCCATAACGAATTTTTGTTGATGATGGACTATGAGTTCATCCATTTTGGAAACTAGGTCAACTTATGTAGGGATGTTAATATGTTCAACAACATGGCTTGAATATGCCATGGACGCAGTTAGATCATTTGCTTAAGAAAAAGTTAAGGTGGAAAGTTTCTCTAGTTTGAAACGTAAGAGTATGAGAATGCAAGGAAAGCGTAAAGAGGAAGTTGAAGAAGTGAATTGGGTATTTATAATTCTAGAGAAAAGAAATGTTTGGAAATAAAGTGGGAAAATTGTGGTGGTGTGGCAGGCACGTGTCAAACAGATGGCAGCTAAGTGAAGAATTTGTTGAGTTAAAAGCCACATTCATCCTAGGAAGTTTAAGCTAATAAGTAGGGAAGTGGCTGCTTGCTTGCTGACAAGACGTGTGACAAGAAAGTCATGATTACAATGACGTCGAGTCGTGCCAGGAAAAGAGGAAAAAATGTTCATTTCTCCCTTTCAGTTGAAAAGGACATTTTGGGGGGCAATTTGTTGGTAAGGATTTCAACAAAGTGAAAATCCAACCAATAGGGAAAAATAATACAAAAGGTCTTTGTATTTATTTCCAGATTTGGGTTGACCAAGTCACTTTAGTCAAACAAGGTACAAGTTATTATTTGTTGAGTCGACCAGAGAGTCAAATGGGCTGAGAAATATTAAAGGCCCAAAGCGTTAAGAGTGGCCCAGTTATTCAAATAAAGGATTCTTGGAGGTAAAGAGAGCAAAGAATAGAGAATATGGGTTCGTGGAGAGCAATTGTAGGAAAAACGTGGCGTGCAAAGGATCAAAACCCGCGAAGGAGCAGTTATTATATGTGTTGTATAAATAAAGCACTTAGCGCACTATATAAAGGGTTCAAACTTTTACATTCCTAACGTTAATCACTCAGAGTAACCAATCAATTGAGCAAAATGAGTCAGGCTAGGGCAATGTATGTTTGAACCAACTTGTTTACTTTTCCAACTATTTTAAATGTTATGTCATTTATATTTACCTTGTTAAACACTTTTGTTTTCATTTTACAAGTTTACTTTGTTTACTTTTGCAATCACACAAACACGTTGGACCTGGGGTCGAACACACTCATTTTTCAAAACACTTTGTAAAAGATAACACGTGAAAACTAACACTGTACTGAAATTCCCTAGTCGATCTCGCTAGAAAACATTTTGACAATAGACAAGCGTTGTTTACCAAAACCCGAGGTAAACATTACTATACCATATCAGCAGTGATCTCTCAACCAACCTCAACAACACAAAAGTCAACCGTGATACTCGCACCGACGATTTCTCAGAATGACACAACCAACACAGATGCATTAATCACAGACACCCAAGTGAATAATAGCACTAAATATATCTCTAGAATCTAGACACTATTACACAATAATCCTATATAAGAATTGGAGAAATATATATCTATAACAACCCAAATCCCAACCACAGAGTAAAAATCCAGGACAATAGTCGACAAAGATTTGTAAATCAAGTTTTATATAATGCCAATGGCGACAAATATACATGAGTTTAAAGTAAATACATATACAGACCCAACCAATAAAGAATACACAAAGAAAAAGAGAAATGAACTATAAATCTATCGGTTTGTCCGTGCATATCGATGAGCAATCCATCCCGGATCATCTATATGCAAGCTCCATAGTTGCTATCTAATCTATCTAGACCAAAAATTGAAGGTTTGAGGAATTGGGACCAAAAATACCCAACCATAAATTAAATGTGTTTATTCACCTAAATATGTATTTTTGTCTGGGAAATTTTGCCTGACGACCAAAAAGCATCGACTGGCGCTCAAAAACGTGTTTTCTCACGCAACTAGTCGCCTCTGCTTCGCCCGGCAACCAAGGGGCGACAGCCGGCAATAAGTTTAAAAAACTAGAATTGTTTCGGCCATAACTTGAGAACCGTAACTCTGATTTGCACATGGTCAGAAGCGTTGGAAAGCTTACTCAATTTCCTATCTAACAATGACTAAATAACATGCTTTTATAACTATTTGAAATATGTGAAAAAATTATTCTTTGCTTTTGTATTCTCTTTTATTCCTCAAAATTGTGAGTTTGAAGTTGTGTATTCGACACTTTATTGCTCATGCTCCACATACGCATCAATACCTATAAAATGAATAGTAAACTATAAAATAATAAAATATTTACACAAAAACATAATTATACTCAATATGTACAAATACACACACAATTTGAGGTTTATTCAAACAGTATTAACAAAAAGTATCGATAAGTGTAACCAAACTACTACTTAAAATATAGACATTTTTGCACTTATCATAATTGCGTTGCATCTCGTGAGATGGATTTATATCAAGGTCTTTCAATATTGGTGTGAATACAAGAAAGGTTGCTAACTATAACACTCTCATTTCATGTCCTCAATATCCATTGTACCTCATTTGATTCATAATAGGGCAAAGGTTTTCCCTCTCTTAGGAAAGGTAAAAAGATGTTTGAGGTATATATTGATAGCTCAAAAAAATTAAGATTCAATACTATTTGGGCACGCCTCTAACCAATATTGCTCATGAGAGTATCTGTGAAACCTATCCTTACATTCCCTTATGGTGTATTAGCAAATTCCCTAAGTTATTGTGTCAAAACCATGTTTTGATCGGACTAGAAACATATCTTTATCCTTTCGATGAATTATCTCAAGGGAAAAAGTTTTTGAAGAATAAGCTTACAAATCTCTAGGAAGACCTTGGTTTTGTTGATGGTGTTGATCCCACCACTGTCATGTCCAGGAAGCGATATATTTAAACTTGTCTATTGGTGGAAATGGCTACTAAAGAGTAGAACAGTAACATATTTGGCAAGAATGACACATTTCCATGATCATTTAATCATTATGTATAGAGGGATATTATCAATATCCTTTTCCCTATCTTGCATAGAAGATTGCTTGTAAAAAATCCTCCATGTGAGAATGTTGAGAAATACACCCTTATAATTCGACATCTTTGGTCTTGGAAATGTTATCTCTTTAATTATTCCTTAGCCAGAGTGGTCAGAGGCACATATACATGGTCGCTGATGGTGACCCTTTTACTACCTTGACCTTATGAGTATGTCTCTATTGTTTATTTTTTGTCTCGGTTCCAGAATGACTAGAGAGTTTCACTCATGTGTTTCTGAAGAAGATTGTGAGTATTTCATGAGTAAGGCCGAAATGGTACTTCTAAGAAGATATGGTATAAATTTCTTACCAGATTGCAAGGTTGTTATGGTATTATATTTTTTAGCCCCGTTGAAAGGCAAGGTTCGCGAGCCTTGGTGTCTTCAAAAGTATAAAGAAAGTCTCAAATTGCGTCTTAGTGTGCTTCCTATTGAAATTAGGGCTGACAATGAACCAAACCAACTCAAAAATAGTTCGAGATTTGATTCGGTAATTAATTCGTTGGACTTGGTTCATGAACCAAATGAGTTGAACTTGAGCTCAAAATTAAGTTCGTAAGACAAATGAGTTGAACTTGAGTTATGTATAGTTCGATTTGTTTGGTTCATGAGCTGGACCGATATGTAAGTTTCATAAAGACATCAATACTTAATTTTCATATTTATTTATATCATTTGAAAGATGATAAAATAATTTTCAATTCTATTGATTAAAATAATCCAAATCCAACATAGTAAAATATATGTAACAAACTTAAGTTATAACATTTCATTATTTGCTCATATTATCTACTTTTGATGATAATATCTTGAATTACAAATATTATTTGAGATTAAAATTATATTATATGAAAGTTAGAAATATTGTCTATGATTCTTGTGAATACTATAAGGATAGATAAGATTATTTTAAATAAGATTGTTCTAACAAATTGAGTTTGAGCTGGGGAAAAAGTTCGTGATGAACTCAAACTCGACTCGAACTCATCCAAATCTTAACGAGTCAAGTTTGAGATGGAAAAAAATTCGCGATGAACTCAAACTCGACTAATTCTTAACGAGTCAAACAGAGCTAAGGCGAGTTCGAATCGACTCGACTCATTTCCAGCCCTAATTGGGTTGGATGAGCTTCTTTGTTAACATGTTCAGTCAGCTAATATCTTAAAGAAAATAGGTGACGAGGTGTTATCATTCGGACACCCATCTTTATTAGTTGATAAAGTGAAGACGTTGACTCTAGGAATAAAAAGAAGAACACGACATTAAAATCGGTTTGGAAGAAGTTGTTTAATACATAGATTGCTCTAGGAAATGTAAACACGACTTTCGATTTTTTCGTAAGATGGTATGGGAACAGGAGTAACCTCTAAGTGAATCTAAAGGGGGGGTTTGAAAGAAAATTAAGACACTTTGTGTGAGATGCAACATTAAAAGTTTAATTTGAATAAAGAGCATGCAAAAATCATGGATTTTATTTACTCTATCATACATATGGTTTTTTTAGAAAACCTTGATACAAATCGAATTCTTCCATCTCAAAGTAAAAAACTCGAGGGAGAAAATTCATCTTAAGTAGGGAAGTGGACGAAAGAGTGTTAATTCTTTGTCAGAAATTAGTATCGTAGGTTGTGTATCACATTTACCTATTTTAAAAGGTGTTTCTCTAGGATCATATTTTTAAGAATATTGATAATGATTAAAATAATCATGTTGTTTTCTCCCATTTGTATGGTCTTTGTTGTTTTCTTATGAAAATGGGAATTAACCCATTGTTCATTTATAACATGGTACTTGCCTTTGAGGATTGTCAATTTAGGCCCGAGGCCAGTTCTTGGTTCCTAGTACTTGTCACAAGGTTATTCTCAAAAGCTTTATTGGAGGTCCCAAAGGAGCATAGCCACTAATTGTATGCTCTTATTACCTTCCCCCAAGTGAAAACTTGATTCAAATTCATTGTGATAAAGCTTCACCTCCTGCGATCTAGAGTGGATAGCTACCAAGAGTATGTGAGCTTATATCACCACTTTCTTG
Source organism: Vicia sativa (assembly GCA_021764765.1). NCBI lineage: Eukaryota > Viridiplantae > Streptophyta > Magnoliopsida > Fabales > Fabaceae > Vicia > Vicia sativa. The sequence goes on from CM038792.1 coordinate 247,681,463, forward strand.
TTTAAGGTTTTGGTTTCTTGATCGCGTGACTTTTCACACTCGGGGTTTGATTTATTTAGATAAGAATTTGGTGACAAACTCATTTATTTACACGAAAGGGAATGATTACATTTTATTATTTTACATGAATGGTAAAAATATGTAACAAAGTTAAATTACGTGTCACCTTTATACACAAGGGGATACTCCATTGACCATGTATTTATTTGAAATGGAGTCTCACAATGTCAAGTCGGTTGTTAGGATTAATATTATGATATTAGTTATCTCTGCCAATCTCCAACCTTTTATTCTGCAAGAAATCCAGGGTAATGTCTTCTTCTTTCACGTTATTCCTTGCTTCTAGTTGTGAGGACCGGTCTGATGATGCTCTCATAAATTTTGTACTGACATTTACCAAATTTTAAGGTATCACAGAGTATACCTGCTTTTGTATTATAGTTTTGATGTCACAATTGTCTCTAATTGTCTAGTGAGGTCATCTACATGGACTTCTAATATATCCTTATTTGTATACTCAACTTGTAGCGTGTTCTAGATATATTATAGAAATTTATGTGTGTATCAAGATCCTAATATGCAGGTATTGACCAAGTGACTCCAAATATAAGATAGGGGATTGTCAGACTCGAAATTTGAAAACAATTTATAAAAACTTTGATTTATTAACACGTTTCTCTCTCTCTCTCTCTCACACACACACACACACACATCTCTCTCACATTTAATTTTACTTGCAAATTGTGAAAATGTTGATTGTGCAATCGATACTTGGAGATAATATATTTGTTTGATAATTCAACTTATTTTGTTGTGTTGATTACAATCTATGTAATTCGAATTGGATTTACATATCAACAAAACCATATAAAAATATGTTTTGAATCGATTGTGCACCAAGTATTCGACAGATTGCTTAAATCAGTTTTTGTTTAATATTTCATGGGAAATCGATTATTACTGTGTGGTTTTATTCAAATATAGTTACTGAAAATATATTATTTTTTCTCATCTAACATATTCATTTTATTGGTTTAACGTATATCTTATCTTTTTTATAATGGTTCGGATAGACGATTATCGATCACAATTGTTTTCACGCGCCATAGTTAAACATTTTTAAAATAGAATTTTAAATAAGAAAATTTCATTTGCGATATATTCACCCCCATCTAGATCGTAGCATATCGTCTAACAAATGGTATCACGAGCACCGGTTTATCTTGTGCTTCAAAATTGTTCATTAGATAATGGATTGCGAACCTAAATGAGCGTATAATAAAGAGACCATTTTCAATGGAGAAAAATATGGTTATTGAAAATATTATATGTGTATTCATCTTAATGGTCCATTTCAAATTACTATAACCAATGCGGAAGGTGTTGTTATACCTAAACCAAAATCATAATGGGACGTGGAAGATCCGAAAACATGGTCATATGATATTCTCATATCCTCTTTAAGATTTGATGAATATTATTGTGTTTCCCATTGCATAACTACTAAAGCTATGTGAGACTCATTGCAAGTTGCGCATGAGAGAACTAATGAGGTCAAACAAGCTAGAATTAATATTTTGAATCAATAGTTCAAACTATTTCATGTGAAGCATGGTGAAACCTTTTCCGATATGCAAAATAGGTTCACTCATCTTATTAATCATTTTAATGCACTTGGTAAGCATGTCTCCGATGAAATTGCTACTGAGAAAGTATTGAGATGTCTTAATATAGAATGGCAACCAAATGTTACCGCAACCAAATGATCTATTGACATTGGATATTACTACTTTGTTTGGAAAGCTTTAAGAACATGAGCCAAAGCTCGTGTGTTTAGAGAAGCATGAGAAGAAAATTAAGAAAGATATGGACAAGGAAAAATAGATAGACAAGAATTTAATTACTCTTATAACTTCTAGCTCTAAGTTATCAACTAAAGAGCAAGATGGTAGTTAACCTAATGATGATGATTGTTCGGATGATGAAGAAATTGGTTTTTTGTTAAGTATAATAAGTACATTGATAAGAATGTAATGAAGCATTTCAACAAAAGTTTCATCAATTTTAGAATACAATCAAATTCATCAAGGCAAGATGAAAATAAGAAAGAAAAATTAAAAAAAAATGCTATAATTTTGAAATGGTCGGTCACTACATACCAGACTGTCCATTGCTTAAGAAAGATAAAGTAAATGGTAAATACAAGAAGTATAGAAATCATATAAGAGTATCCATTGCTTGGGAAAATGATAGTGAATCCTAAATTGAAGATAGCTCAAGTGATGATGAAATGATAAAATTTTGCCTCATGGCCCATCAAAAGAAAAATAAAGTCAGTCTAAACATGAACCTATTGATTATATATCTTATTTCGAATCGCAAATTGATTTTGAAAATCAATATGATGAAGTCGTAGATGCTTTAAAGAAGTTAGCCTCAAATAAAAGAATATTTTCATACCTAAAAGCTAAATTTTTAGAAACAAATGAAATAATTCATGGGCCAAACAAATGAGATAATCAATTAAAAGCAAGTTTTAATCCTTAAAACAACCTTAAAAATAAAAACCATTATTCAGAAAAGGAATCCATAAAATGACTATATACTTTAATCGATTAATGGCTTTTTAAATTAATATAAGGTACCTCACTTTTCCTTAATCGATTTGACCATGGTCTTAATAGATTACACAATGAGTTAGTTTTCCTAATTGATTAGAGACACTTCTTCATTGATTCTATACTTGCCTAGATTGGTCTTAAGAATTTTAATAAAAGGGTTTGAAAAGTAGTTTTATGTGTGTGCATGCACGTGATTTCTTTAGTACCTCAAGACTTGCTCTCGTACCTTTTGAAATAAATTTATCACTTTCACAACATTAAGAATTCAAGTTCCTCTACTTGATTCATTATGTGCTTAGCACTTCAAATGGAAACTTAACCATTGACTGATGAGGCATGAGATATCTTATTCTTGATCATATATAAACATTGGAAGCTAATGGACAATTGCAATCAACTCCCCTATTGATAGTTGTTTGAAAAAAACTCTTGAAGAGAGTTATCAACACCAAAAGCCATTTGACTTGTGTAATTATCATCTACTTGATAGTTGTCATCATCAAAGCCAAGTGTCGGTTATACCTACACAACATATATATTTGTATTCTCCTCATTTTTAATTATGATATTGCATAAGTGATAAAATAGAAAAATATAGATTAAAATATTAGAGTGACTAAACTCTCCCTCGCATATAAATAAAGTATACTTTACCTCCTATAAAAGTATACTTCAACCCTCACATACATAAATAATAGTTGATATAAAAATAGTGAGTTATCTGATGAAACATAAGCACATAGAGGCTTATTTAAGCAAAATATCAAACCATACTTTTCCAATGGATGACAACATCCAACTTTGAGATTTGTTCTTTTAGTTGAAGTATTTTGCTGACATTCCTTTTCTTAGTTTCTGATTCCTTTTTCTCATAAGCTTTATTTTGAAAACACTATTAGTAGAAAATTGAATATAATGAAGATGCACCAATTTAGTAGTTGTAAGAAGAATAACCATAATTTTCGAGTTCATTCTCTAGAAAGTGGCTTACCTTTTACAAAAAAATATGCTTAAAATGGCTCAATTCCCTTGATTATTTATAAAATAAAACAGAATATTATTTCTTTTGGAGATCTATAAATATTTTAATACGAGAAACAATTATGGAATTTATTTCTTCGTTAACATTCTTCCAAAAAAAAAAACTTCACCTATGAAACCATTTTCAAATAATTCCTTAAATATCAAATCTTTGAGAAGTGTTCAAACATATGCTTTGTACAAGTTTTATCGATTTCATGCTTAATTTTTTATACTACAAAAAAAGCATTCCTATTTATCTAATTCTCCAAATGGTTCTTAATATGATACTTCAAATAATACTGAATTTTCATTTCTCATATTTATCTTCTACGGATTTTTTTTTCTTAGACTATATGCACAAACAAAGAATTTTACTTCTATAACAGATATGTGATTAGATCATCAAATGTAACATGTATGCATTCTTTTATAGTCATGGTCTTTTTGAAAGAAAAAAAAATTATTTCAGAATTCTAAACACATATAAAAGAATTTAGACAATATTCTATTACCTTTGTCACAACACTTATTTAATACGAAGTAAATTGTGTTATACAAACTTAATACTGGGAAAAGGTTAATGGTAGGATAAGGTTTCTTTTCAATAGTGTGATAAATATTTTTTTATATACTTCTCATTAGTATCATAATTACATGAATAAGATGAAGTAAACATGTTTCTCATTTTACGTTCATGGTATTCTTTTTAAAATTAAGAAAGTGGATAAACATTCTTATTTCATGACTTTTCTAAACAAAGCAAAAAATAGTAACATGGTAATTTGTATTACAATAGTTGCATTTAGAGGTATCATATGTTACTAAAATATTAAATGTTACTTTTAGCTTCATAATCTACTCCAACTTTGTTATAAGATGCTCTTTGGTTACTTAGTAGAAGGTTCGATTTTTCCCTTACTTTGGTAAGCTTATCAATATAAAAATCGTCAATTTTATTTTTTAAAATATTGCATTGTTCACATTAGGTAGGTTCAATCATACCCTAACGAGAAGGACAAAAAGGAGAAGAGTTTTATAAGTATAATTAATATGTTTGAATTTTCTGAAATCCCTATCTAACTTTTTACATATTCTAAATAATTTAGTATAAGAAAACTTCAAAAGTTAATTATTTACCTCAATTTATTTGTTGTTATTTTCTTCCTCTTTTTGAGATTTACCAGAGGAGTTCATGTCATTGTTCTCACATGCGATGTAAACTCTTTCTAGGTCTTGTTATTTTGTATCTCCTAGATTTTCTTTGATTCTGTGGACATTCTAGATTTATGTGACTTTGTTTCTACACTGAAAAAAAGTTGAAATGAAGGTTGATCTTTATTAACTTTGCTTTTAGATTTTTGGAGTTTATTTTTCATGTTTTAGAAAATTTTCAAATTTTTTAAAGATGAGATTCGTGTCTTCATCACTTTCACTCTGGTCGTCTTCATCTTCTAATTACATTTATTTGGCCTTTGTGAATTTTAGTAATGTAATACTTTTATTATTTTTTCCGCCTTCTTCGTTCTTAGGTAGAATTTTTAGTTCCATTTCATGTTCCTATTTTTTCAAACAAGGTAGTCTAATCCATAAAAGACAGGTATTTAGATTCATAAACTCTTGCAGTTTTAGCATCTAAGGACTTTAGTAATAAAATTCTCATTTTAAAAAACTTTACTCAAAGTTCTCATATGATTCACGATATGAATAAAATATTTTTCCATGTACCATATGTTTTCCTTATGTTTATTTCTAAATAATCAATACTCAGAGTTAATATGTATATTATAGTAATTTTACCTCGTTTGTACCTTCATGGTAAGTTGAATAGTATCCACAATTTTTTTAGTAGTATCATAATGAGAAATATGCAAAACTCATCAATGCCCAAGACATCAATAACGAATATTTTGCTTTCAAATTGCACTACACTTTTTATTTATTCTTTTATATCTAAATATTTCTATCTTTGTTTTCCATCACATGTATGGTAATAAAAAGACCATTATTAATAATCTTCCGAATATCATAAGACATCCCCTATATGAAAATTCTCATATTATTTTTCCAATATGTATACCCTTATCTATTAAAGGATGAAGGTTGATATTATGTTTCCAATATGTATACCCTTATCCAGTGTTTTAAAAATCGGATTGGAGATCAAACCGATGAAGGTACTGGGTCACTGGTTTATTGGTTGAACCATTGGGTCACTGGTCTAACCGCATGACTAAACCGGATTAAACCGGATTAAACCGGATAACTCAGTTGATTAAACCGGTCTTTATAACAAAACGATATAGGTATAAAACTTGTCAAACCAGATGACTCAATCTCTACAAAATATAATTAGAACTAATTTTTTTTTAAAATATCATTTCATAAATAAATTCACAATTTGATAATTTAAATTTAAATTTAAATTTTAAATATTTTAAAAATATCATATCATAAATAAATTTACAATTTGATAATTTAAATTTAAATTTTAAATATAAGTATCATATATAATAAAATAGTACAAAATTACAAAGTATAATTGCAACATAGTATAATTGAATAATTTATAACAAAATAATTTTATTATCTACTATTTAGTTTCAAGGAGTAAAGATTATTTTAATATTAAGATATCCTTCTTCAATATCAAAATTATCTACAAAATCAACCGCATCAACAACATTTTCTTTGTCAATAATATAATTAATTAATTTTATTTTTTATTTAAATATAATATTTTAATAAAATAATCCAAATAAATAAAAAATTTAAATTGCATATTTTTCAAAAATTTAAAAATTTTGAATTAAAAAATTAAAAAATACAGTTGAACCACCGGTTTTAGAAAACCGCCGGTTTTAGAAAACCGCCGGTTTTTCCGGTTCTTACCGGTTCAACGACATTCTCGATCCAACTATTGAACCAGGCCGATTATCTGGCCGGTTCCCGGTTCGACCGGTCCGACCGGCCGGTCCGGTCCGGTTTTTAAAACACTGCCCTTATCTATTAAAGGATGAAGGTTGATGTCATTCTTACCTCCGTGAACAATTAATTTTATAATAGAAGTTAAGCTCTAATGCCACTAGTTGACTAAGTGACTCCAAACACAAGAAGAATAGGAGGAGGGGGGTTATGATATTAGAAATTTAAAAAAAAATATTTATAAAACTTTGATTTATGAAAAAAAATTATATTAGTATATATATAAATAGAGAGATATATCTCAAATATAGGAAGAAGATGAATAAGAAGATATACAACTAAACAAAAATAAACCACAAAAACTAAAGATATGGGGGATATAGAGACTGCACCAAAGATTTATTCGAATTGAACCTCTGTAACTTTAAGTGCATGACTTTTCTTATTTTTGTTGCATTTTTCATTCTCATCTAATAATTTTAGTTCATTTTCATGTTCCTACAATTTTGTCAAACAAAGTAACCGTAGAAGACAAGTCTTTATATTCGTAAATCATTGTGACTTTAGGTATCCAACTGCAGTTTTAACATCTAAGGACTTTAATAACCAAATTCTAATTTTGAAAAAATGCACTCCAAGTTCTCATATGATTCACTTTGTGAATAAAACATATTCCCATGTCATGAATGTTTTCCTCGTCTTTCATTCTAAATAATTTGTACTCATAGGTTAATGAGTCCGTTTTAGACCTTTTTACCTCAGTTGTACCTTCATGGGTATTTTGAAGGGTATCCCATATTTCTTTGGCATTATCACAATGAGAAACACCCAAAAAATAATCAATACCTAAGACAACAATGTTGATATATTTTGCTTTAAAATTGTGTTGCACTTTTTCTTTATCCTCTTTGGTCAAAAGTTGTATCTTTGTTTTCCACAACATAATTTACTTGAAGAGTGGAAACAAAAGGTCTATTTTTAACAACTTTCCAAATATCATAACTCATTTCCTCTGTGAATATTATCATGAGTTCGAACATCATCACCCTCAAATAGTTTATTCCTTTGACGTTAATGGCGCGTCTTTTCATTTTTATTTATATGTAACTAAAAAATAGTGATATCACTATGATTATTTTTCAAAACCATTATTACACACATGCACTTCCTTATTTATATTTTAAACACTAAGTATCCATTTTTCCACAAAAAAAGAAATAACCCTAACACTAATGTCGCTGTCATCGTCGATAAGGAAGACAACAACACCGACATAGTATTCTCTTTTACGGTACGTAAAATATTTTTGACATTATTGTTTATTAGTTTCGTTTCAATGTCGCATTTGAAGACAAAGTCATCCAAAGGTGTTTCTAATTCTTCTTCTTCTTCTTCTGTAAAATCTTGATCTGGAAATTTATGTCGTTGTAATGGTTGTATAGTTTCATACCAATGCAAGAAAGGACAAAATAAAGAAATGCTTTTTTTGGAGATGTCCATTTTGGGGGACTGATGAAACATGTAATTTATTCATATGGGAGGAAGAAATGGGAGAAAAGGGTGGAAATGAAGATGACATCATTATGAAGTCAGAGTTGGAGATGTTCATTTTCAAGGTTATGTATGAAGATTCAAAGAAGAACAAGAATTTGAAGAACAAACTTAAATCAGATATATTTTCTGGAAATTTGAAGATGTTATGTTTTCTTGTCTCCTTTATGTTTAATGTTTAGTTTGTTATGAAATGTAATAGTTGAAGTAGGGTTTGAATTCCATTTTTTATGTTGAAAATGTAGATGCATTGAACTTGACAGGAATGAAACTACCTATTTGTTAGTATATTAGTTGATAGATTTAAGTTGGTAGTTTAAGTTGAAAGTTTAAGTTGATAACCTTAATCAAATCCCTTGAGAGAGTCATGAAGTTTATAAACTTTTATTACATAAACTTTCATTACATAAACTGAATCGAATCTAAATCCTTTGGCTGAGTGGAAGTTTAACCAATCATAGTTAGAATCATCATTATCATTAGAATCAGAAAAAATCATCTACCTTCTCAACCTTCTTTTTCTTATTCTTCTTATCCTCGCCCTGAAAGCTCTCAAGTACATTTATGTTGCACAAGATCGACTTATTTCCTCATCTTGATCCTGAGGATAATTTTGCACCACAACACCCTCTACAACAACAACATCTTGATTCTCAGTATTGTTGGTAGCTTGAGCAGGAGAAATCATTTTGATTCCTTTGGATGAATTTATTTTTGTGTTCTTCCGCTTTTATATTATTTCTTCTGATTCTTCTTCTTCTCTTGGAGTTTAAAATCCAAAATATTCACGCTAGTATGCTTATTATTGGTTTTTTAATTCTATACACTTCATCTTCTCTTGGAAGTTGGAAAGATTTTTGCCTACCTCAAGATGTTGAACAATTACATCTCTTTGTCTTTTCAAATTTCACTTTCCATTCTTTGATATTCCTTCTTGCATATATTTTGATGTAATAATGGTTTTGATATTAGTTTAATAATGGTGTATCGTTGATTCTGGTATGATGCGTTTGAAATTTATTCATAAACAATATCACAATGGTTATTACTCTTAACCATTGTTATAGGGCGCGTTATTTGGTTTACTACAACGATCATTGGACCGTGATTGAAAATAATGCATACAACAACATGCTACATAACAACACCTAGACCTGCATGATTATATACCTAATCCAACAGTTGTTAAAAGCTTTTTTCATAGTAGTGTTTGATGGATTTCGCTAAGGAAGGCTATTATATTTGGTTGTCGCTTTCGTGCCATGAAATAATATGTAAATTCATCACAAACCTTCTTCTAAGAGTTAATGGAACCATACAACATGATTTAGAACTACTTATTGGCGGCTACATTAAAATTTAATATATTTGGATAGGTCCCCGATTCCATCATATTTATTGAGCTTTAATATCTTCTCAAGAGGCTTAAGAATCGTAGTGCTGATAACATAATTTAAGAATCTATTCCTTCGACATTGAAAAAGGGCATAATCTTTTGTGCCTTACTCATCTCTTTTTTTTGTAAATGGTGCAATGGAGATCTCATGGGGAAGGGCGTGACTACCGTTTCTGCCTTTTAGAACCAAGAGGAAGAGATTATTGAGTCTGGGGGCAACATTTGCTTTGGTGATCAACAAGCCCTCTAGTGTTGTGAGGTGTTGCCATCGAGAATATCATAAGGCATGACTATAATGTAATCTCGTTGTGTGTGGCCTCACAACGGATCTTTTTGTTGATTTTATTCAACTCGTAAGGACTTTCTTGCCAAAAGGTGCACATTTTGTATCTACACCAAATTGTAAATGCTAGTGATACATTCATTTTCTCATTGCATTCCAAGCATGGTATGAATTTGTTAAGGGCTCTTGAATATTTATTGTTCATGAGTTTGTACTTGTAGTTTAAGTTGCTTAGAATTTTGGTCTTGAAACAACTATTCAAATGGTTGGAAGGACAACATGCTTTAAAAACTGTCTTCGTCAATAAGTGGATGAATTGGAGCCCAAAGAAATGAGATGATAAGAGAAGTTACTATGATTGGATCGCTTTCCCCTGCATGAGTAGATGGAAATTCATGCACTAGAGCGAAGACAAATACATCGACTTCGGTTGCCATACCAAAATTATGATGAATGACTATTAAAGTTGACTTGGAAGCTACCATTATAGGCTAATACAGTTGACGAAGATTAGATTGATGGATAGAGAGGTTGCAACGGTGCAACATAAAGGATTTTATGAATTCGACGTGAAAAATTGTGAAATCAGAAGGCGACTTTCAAAGATCTATGATGTGGCGATGCAGATCTCTAACAAAACAGATCGGGTAGGGGTCTATAATATTAGCACTCCAACGCCCAAATTAGTGACACCGTTGAGGTAAAACTTTGCAACAGTGAATGAAAAATATATTTTATAAAACTTTGACAAGTTTATATATGACGAATGATTGTCTATTTAAAAAAATATGACGAACGATTAAAACCGCTTTTCATTGACGCAATGTGAAATGCAAGAAAATGTTATATTGGATCCAACATCTAATTTATGGTGTGTGGTCTTCTAGAAAAATGCATTTGTTCATTGTTCTACTGCAAAGATATTTTAAATTGGGCCTTTAGTGTTAGGTCAATCTTGTTGAAACATCAATCATAAATAAATAAATAAATAAAAGGCTTAAATAATCTTTTCGTCCCTCTAAGTAGCGTGTTTTTGATTTTCGTCCCTGTAATTTATTTTTTTTTAGAAATGATCTCTGAATGTTAAAATTCTTTTGGTTTTATTCCCTAAATCCAAAATCCGCAGGAAAAATCTATGCAGATTTTCCTGCGAATTTTGATTTTAAAGACTAAAAAAAGGATTTTAACTTTCAAAAATTATTTATAAAAAAAATAAAGGCTAAATTACCCCTGGGGTCCTTTAAGTTATTTAATTGTAACACATTGGTCCCTTATGTTGTTTTCGCTACAACTAGGTCATTTATGTTGCCTAACGTCTTCAGCGTTGCCCTTGTTCACAAATTCCGTTCCAAAAAATGTGATGTGGCACAAACGGTGCTTAGGTGTCAGTTAACTTTGCTGATTGTGACTGTTAACTCACATAAGTCACATAAGGAAGGCTAAAACGTTAAAATTAAGGAGAGAAGAACAACAAAACGTGAAATTATCCCCAAATTCCAGAACCCTAATTTTGAATCTCTACATCAATGGCACAATACTGCCGCAGTGGAACAAATGTGAGAGCCAAGAACTCCAATTCACTAATTTTGAGTGCATCCCAATCAAGAATCGAACCGACATGCATGTGTGGAATCAAAGCTGTGATACGATCAGTTATGAAGAAAGGAAGAAATTTGCGTAAGCTTTTTTGGGGCTGCAAATACTTTAAGGTACGTACATATGTTGTGAATAGTTTTGGTATATTCTCCTTCGTTTTCCTGAGTTGGATTTGATGTTAATGATTTTTGTTGTAGAGTGAACATGAGAATGTTGTTTGCAATTTTTTATGTGGTATGAAAACCAACACAGTGATGAAGGCAAACTAGAGATACCACTAAATGCATTGTTAAAGTGTTTCAAATGTGATGAAAAGGAGATACAAATCAAGATGCTTAGAAAGGATGACACATACAATAAGGAGATGATGAAGAACGTATTGAAGATATTGAAGATGCTTTTTTATGTTGTGATATGTTTAGTTCTGATTATTGTAGTGTTGATTTGTATATTGTTTAAAAAGAGGTGATCTTAGTTTATGTTAATGTTAATGTTGTAAGACATGGATTATGGTACTTTGATGAAATCTTTTGATGACAATTGCAGATTAATCAGTTTTGCTTAGTTTTTGATATATAAGTATTCTAGTTTTGTTACTGCAATTTAATACCATGTGTAATTAATAAATAATTAAGGACAACTTTGATACGTTTTTAATAAGAATTAGGTCCTGGTTGATACAATCTAAAATGAAGGAGGACCTATATGTTACAATTTAACAGCAAAAATTTATGGTTTATAGCATTTAAATTCCTGGTTTATAACATTCACAATATAGGATTCAAATTCTTGGTTTAACAGTAGATACAACATTCAAAATATAGCACAAATATATAATTTATAGCATTCAAAATATTGTTATAACATAGACCAAAAGATTGTAATCACATAAGCTTAGACACAACATACTCCCAAAATACATATTATATAATCTTAAAGATTCAAAATAAGCATAGATATATCATACTCCCAAAATACATAATAAGGGGTAAAAAACAGAATTCTTGCAGACTTTCTATGTGGACTTTCTCTTATAAGGCATCTTTAGTCTCTGAGTTGTTGGTGGATGAAATGTTGTTGTTGGTCCCTATATAGCCCTTGTCATGGCAAGTAGTTGAGAAACTGTGATGGAATGGCGTGTTTGTACTCCTTGGTTTTGGGCTGATTGTCTGGTCTGAACCCTTTGAGATGGTTGGGAATTGCTGGTGGCATTTTGGGATCTGGTTTGAACCCTTTGAGTTGGTTGAGAATTGCTAGTGGCATTTTGAGGTTTCCTAGTCTGAACCCTTTGAGATTTTAGTCATCATCCAGCTCCTGCATGAGCACTCAAATTTCTTGAGATCTACTATGAATTTATCTTCAGTCACACTTGTATGCCTGATTTCATATATCAAGTCACCTGATAACCTGATGCCTTCCACATTAATTCCTTCAACTGCTTGCCTGGAAACCTTTTTCTGAAGTTGCTATACAAATCTCTAACACAAAATCTTTGGTCAACCCCAGGAAACAACTCCTCTATTGTAGGTAACAGTCCCTAATAATGTAATAAACAAATGATGCTACAAATTAATGTGAAATGTGTAATAAACATAAAGTACCTACTTGTTACATTATAAATTAGTGAAGGGCGTGAATGTTACCATCTGCTGATCTGAAATGAAAGTGATGTTCTTGCATATTTTTGTTCCTCCTAAGTCATGAACTAGTAGATCAAAGAACCATGCCCAAGAATCCTTGGTCTCAGATTCAACTACAGCCAATGCAATGGGAAACATTTGATCATTAGGGTCTCTGCCAACTGCTGCAAGAATCTGACCTCCATAATTCCCCTTGAGAAAACATCCATCAATTCCTATTATTGGTCTACAAACATTAAAACTTTTCTTGCAAACAACAAGGCACATATAAAGTCTATGGAAACTTGGTAGTAGTGGTCTACTAACATAATCCTCTGGATATTGTTCAGTTTCAGTAGGATGTTGTTCAGTTTCTTAGACATTCATCTTGATGGTGTTGTTTGGGTTAGACCTCAGTAGCTCATGTGTGTAGTCATAAAGTCTACGATATTGTTCTTTGAATGACCCTTCAACAATATTTAGTGCTGCTTTTCTAGCCCTATAAGCTTTCACCCTATTCATTCCTGTATTCCATTTCTCATGTACTTTTTCACAAATAGCAGTCAGTTTTACATTGAGGTTAATTCTAACTATTGAGTATAATTTCTTCCCTAGCCAGGTATTACTAAATATCCTTTCATTATACTCTCTATTACAAGTGTGATTGTCTTTCAATGTTCTTAATTTCCAAGTATCCTCATTAGGCAACTTAGAACATAATGCCACACACCCACATCCTTCCTTGCAGCCCACACTAACCCTTTTCTTGTCATTCTTCGAATATCTTAAATCCCCACCATTATGAACAACATAACTTGTAATAGCTTCCTTGAATTCCTCCTTTGATGAAAACACCCCAATTCCCACTTATAGTCATTAAACTTATTAGGCATAATAAATGCTCATCTGAGTAATCACTACTCATACCATCCTCACTTTCTAGATCTTCAATTTGATATTCAGAATCTGTTAACCCATGACATACCTTCTTACCATTACTCCTTTGCCTAAATCCAAAGTCAAGAACATCTTCCCCACTTGATGTTTCATCCCCAAATGCAATTGTTCTTCCTTGAGCCACCCTTTTTTTAATAGGTCTTACCTTCTATTTCTTGGATCTACCTGATGTCTTTTTTGGAGTTTCTTTCCCACCCTTTTTTCTTTGGTCTTCCAGTATTCCTCTTTCTTCTTTTAGGTGTTTCCTCTGGTAGGAGTTCATTAATAGGTTGATCATTTTGGCCAACAATGAACCCTTCTTCTCCTACCAACACTTCATCAAATCCATCATTTAAAATCTCATCATCTGAGTCATAAAATCTGAGTCTTAAAGCATTATCATCACTGCCAGGTTGTTGATCAATATCATCCTCAGTTGGTTCGTGTGAAACTACTTTAATTTCTGGTTCAATTGGTTCATTTGACACTACTTCAGGTTGTGGCTCAATTGGATCATCTAAAACTACTTCAGGTTGTGACTCAATTGGATCATATAAAACTACTTCAGGTTGTGCCTCAATTGGATCATCTAAAACTAATTCAGGTTGTGGCTTAATTGGATAATCTAAAACTACCTCAGGTTGTGGCTCAGTTTGTTCATTTGACACTTGTTCAGGTTGTGGGTCAGTGGGTTCATTGAAACTACTTCAGGTTGTGGAACAATTGGTTCATCTGAAACTACTTCAGGTAGGGTTTCAGGTAGGGCAACTTCTATTTCAGGTTGGGAAATAGGGTGAACGGTGAATATATCAACCTTTCCATTAGTTTTGGCCTAGTTCAAAGCTTCTAAAGCACCAAAGTCATCTTTTAGTATCTTCAATGTTCTAGCAAAATCGTACCAAATTTCAAGAGCACCTGGATACTTCAACTCCTTAACAACCCCCAACATTTCAAAGTAACTCCATCTATCACCATAAAACTTACAGTCTGACACTTCCCCTTCTATGTAGTTATCACCAACAAAAAATCCCTCATGATGAATATCAACATAAAATGTATCCATATTCATGTTTTCCTAACAAAAAAAACACAACAACCTAATGAGCATCAAACCTAAGATGACACCTAAACCCTAATGTCAACAATAGACCCACATGCAACGAAAAAAATCGTTAAGTTAGAGAAAACTTTACATACCTCAATGTCTTGATTTCGCCAGCTTCAGCGACATCGTCGTCTTCTCCAACTACCTTCCTCGTTGATCAACGTGACTTGCTTCTGCGTAGTCTTCGCCTCTAACATTTCCTTTCATCGATTTGGGATTAGGGTTTATCAAATGCAATTTGTAGTTAATTGTAATGTTTCAGCCTTATGTGAGTTATGTTAGTTGACAGACACAGACAACAAAGTTAACTGACACCTAAGCACCGTTTGTGCCACATCACATTGTTTGGAACAGAATCTGCGGACAAGGGCAACGCTGAAGACGTTAGGCAACATAAAGGACCTAGTTGTAGCGAAAACAACATAAGGGACCAATGTGTTATATTTAAATAATTTAAAGAATCCCAGAGATAATTTAGCCAAAGATATATTACCGGGACGAAAATAAAAAACACACTAACTTACAGAAACAAAAAACTATTTAAGTCATTAAAAAATATAAAATGGAAAGTCATACTAACAATATTAATTAGAAAATATACTTACATTTATACTAAAAAATGAAAATGATTGTTTATCATAGAATCAATTATTAGGCCGCTTACTTTTAGATGAAGAGAGTGGATCAATTTATGACCAAAACATTGGTTGAAAATTATAAAAGAATTGACTAATACTAAAGTTTATTCTACTAAATTGATTTAGTTAGAATTTTGGTCCCGATCTTTTATAGCCAACGAGATGGTACATGAAGACAAAGATAATGTGAAAGAATAGTCCAATTAAGAGGTAACCATTGAAAATGAAATATCATTAATTTGGGGATATTATTAACAAGAATGTCAATAATAAATTAATACAACTGGACATAATGGATATATTTGGCAATTGGATTAACTAAACCACCAATTCATAAACGCGTTTTTGTGTGTTAACAACTAACCAGCACTTTGAACATGTAGTGATTGGAAGAAAATGAAAGATCCATTGTATCCTACTATTCTTGTACGTCTTTATTTGTTAATTGTTGCTACCAAACAATTCATTAAGAGCAGGAGATTGTGACGAATATTTCTATTTACATTTTTATAAATTATTATTATTATTATCATTAATATTATTATTATTATTATTATTATTATTATTATTATTATTATTATTATTATTATTATTATTATTATTATTATTATTACAATTATTATTGTTCATATTATTATTATTATCATTATTAATATATTATTATTGCCCATATTATTATTATTATTATTATTATTATTATTATTATTATTATTATTATTATTATTATTATTATTATTATTATTATTATTATTGCTTTATGGAACAAAATATTATTTGCACGTATGGAAGGAATGTATGAAATTAAAGGTATTTTAGTTTTTCATACTTGCTCTTGATAACATAATTGCAAACATTAGTTAATCAATTAATTATCTCCTAGAGATAGTAAAATAAAAGGTTAAAATGAAAATTAAAAAATCCGTATTGAATGAGAAGTTCACTTTATTAAACATTCATGGAATTTACGCGATATTTTATAGAATACATATTAGCATTTCTCTTCTTATAAATGGTTGAAGATTTAACTTCTTAATGATCATCATTCTTTAATGAGCGATGATGAATTTACAGAAAACTATATATATATATATATATATATATATGAGCACAAGGATAAAAGAGAGTAAACGATTGAAATAAGAGAGTATAGAATAAGGATTAAATTATTATTAATGAAATAAGAGTACTTTTTTATACACAACTAAAAGCCCAAAATTAAGTATGCTCATAAACCTAATTAAAAACAAACCTTAATCCTAATCTTGGTGATTAAATTATACGATACTAACAGTAAAATAACAAATACTAAAGTACTCTAATAATTAAAAAATCGCCCTCAGAAGTTCAACAACTTCTGACAGCATTAGAACCTTAGCTTCTGGGCAGCGCCAGAACTTCTGACATGAATTATTCTCAACACCATCCCTTAATTCATGTACATCAAAAACCACAACACCAATTTCATCTCTCAAACGGATAAGGTGTTTAGTCTTGACATCCTTCATCAGAACATCTGCAGGTTTCTTCTTATGGTTACAACTTCCTATAAGCATCAACATAAAGAGACACTATAATCATATTGCTTCCAGAATGTTTCACATACACACCATACTCCATCTCCCATTTTTGAAACCCTTGCTTCTTGAAACATGAACCACTCTTCTAATTCCAAGCTCTGGATACTTGCTTCAATCCGTACAGAGCTTTGTGTAACTTGTACACCATCCCTTCCTGATTCTTTTTCACGAAGCCATAAGGTTGTGACAAGTATACCTCCACTTGTAATGAACCGTTCAGAAATGCTGACTCCACCTTAAACACTCATCTGACGCTAATGGCTTTCTTCTCCCTTGGAAGCTTAGTTAACTTCCAAGTCTCAAGTTCTTCTCTCATGGCATTCAACCACACTTTCTTCTTGAGAACATCTTCAATACCTATTTGTTCAGAATCTCCTTCTGATTCTGGAACCGTATCTCTTTCTAGACTTTCTTTAGAAGTTTTATTTCCACCAGAAGTTCCACCTTTGTTAACTTCTTTAGAAGTTGGATCGCCTTTAGAAGCTCTTGCTTCAGAAGTTCCACCTTCAAAATCATGACCACCGTCAGAGGCTGGACTACCTTTAGAAGCTCCTTCTTCAAAAGGTCCACCTTTACAATCATGATTACCACCAAACATTTGATCACCTCCAGAAGCTTGTCCTCTAGAACCTACGTCTTCAGAGCTTTCCCTTGCAGAAGCATGATCACCACCAGATTTTGGATCATCATCTGAATCTAGATCAGAATCAGATTCACTATCTGACTCATCCTTAGAGTCTTCAGAAGATTCTTCATCTTCTGACTCTAACTCTCCTTCAGAACCTTCATGTTCTGACTCTTCTTCAGAACCTTCATGTTCTGACTCATCTTCAAAACCTTCATCTAACTCATCTTCAGAACCTTCATGTTCTAACTCTTCTTCAGAACCTTCATGTTCTGACTCATATTCAGAACCTTCATGTTCTGACTCATCTTGAGAACCTTCATGTTCTAACTCATCTTCAGAAGCATAATCTCCTTGAGATTCTAAATCATCTTCAGAATCTATAAAGTTATTTTCTGGCTCTTCTTCAGAAGTTTCAACTTCTGACTTTTCTTTAATATCATTTTCTGACTCTAACTCATAAAGAGATACTCCTTCAGAATCAGAATATTCAGAGTCATCTTCATCCCCTTCAGATTCAAAAAATGACAACCTCACATGTTCCTCGTCAGATTCATAAGTCATCAATAGCACAGGTTCATCATCTGAGTCTCCTCTGGCTATATTCGCTTCTTCTGATTTCTTTTCTTTGTTTGACCAGCAATCTCTTGCAAAATGGCAAAATTGTTTACAACAGTAACATTGAACCTTTTTTCTCTTATTTCTCTTCTGATGTTTCTCATTAGAATAGAAAGCTTATGACTTCTGGAATTTATCACCACGTTTATTCTACTTCTGGTCCTTCTTGACAAAAGAAGCTTTCAGAGCCTGCTCTACTTCCCTCTCAGAAGTTCTGTCAATCAAACGCAACTCATGCTCTTCTAGACTACTTTGCAGCTCTTCAATTTTCATGGTCTCCAAATCTTTGTTATGTTCAATTGCAACAGCAATGTAATCAAACTGAGGAGTAAGCGACCTCAGGACCTTCTCTATGATTACTTGTTCAGAAAGAGTTTTTCCACAAGCCTTCATCTCATTAGTGATCAGAATCACTCTTGAGATATACTCAGAAACCTTCTCACTGCTCTTCATGTTGAGATTTTCGTATTGTTTTCTCAAGGACTGAAGTTTCACCTTCTTCACTGATGCGTCACCACCGTAACATCTGACCAGTGTGTCCCACGCCCCCTTTGACGTCATAGAATTTGTAATCTTCTCAAACACAGTCGCATCCACACACTGATGGATGTAGAACAACATTTTCTAATCTCTCCTCCTTTTATTTCTCTGCGCTTCTTTCTCTTCTTCTGTTGCAACTTCTGCAACTAAAATGTAACCATCGGTAACAAGCTCCAGAACATCTTGAGCTCCAAACAACACACGCATTTGGATCATCCATCTATTCCAGTTTTTGCCATCAAAGATTGGAAGTTTGGTGCTTATGTTGTTGTTTCCGTTTATCTTCTTCCTTGTGCAAATATCCTTAGATATTGACTCACACAGTGTTTCCCAATCAACAAACAGAAAAACGATTCTTGTTCTAGATTCAACATGAAACCTAGAAACAAAAAATCAAACACATAGACAACTCACAGTCACTCGTGTTTCCCTTAATTCTAAACCGAAAGCTCTAGATACCAATTTGTTGGGGCACAAGAATAAAAGAGAATAAACAATGGAAATAAGAGAGAGTATAAAATAAGGATTGAATTATTATTAATGAAATAAGAGTACCTATTTATACACAACTAAAAGCTCAAATTAAGTATGCCCATAAACCTAATTAAAAACAAACCCTAATCCTAATCTTGGTGATTAAGTTATACGATACTAACAGTAAAATAACAAATACTAAAGTACCCTAATAATTACAAAACCGCCCTCAGAAGTTCAACAACTTCTAACAGCATTAAAACCTCAACTTCTAGGCAGCGCCAGAACTTCTAACATGAATTATTCTCAACATATATATATATATATATATATATATATATATATATATATATATATATATATATATATATATATAAAACTCTGAAATGAGTTATTAATTATAAAATAAATAATGATAACATAAATATATTAAATAATTATATAAAAAATATTTAAAGTAGAGAAAGGTAGAAAAAATTATATTAGAGAATAAGAATTTTGTGTTCAAATAAAGATAACTATTAATTGAAATAAAACATATATTTTTGCTTATACTTGTTCGAGAAAAAAGTGAAATTTTAATATTTGAAAAATAAGATTTTTGTGTATCTAATAAAAGAAATTGTGAATTAAAATAAATAGGTGTTTAGCAGATAGTGTCCCGTGAGAAAAAAATTGACATTTAAAAATAATAATTTTGTATTTCAAATAAAAGCAATTATTAATTAAAAAGATATTTTAATGATAGTGAGACGTGAGAAAATTATTAATTAAAATAAAATATGTATTTTTTGTAGTGATCAGTCAGATTAAAAATTTGTTTCGTGTGTGGCTATTTAGTATTATCTAATTTTATAAAAAATTTAATTATAGTAAGTTTAATATAGATTACTAATAGTTTTTATTAATAATAAATAAATATAATTGATTAAATTTATCGTAAAAATAAAACTAAATGTCAACATTCTATTACATTTATACACCAATAAATATTTAATATGATTACCATATACTATAATTATACAGTTTAATATATTAAAAATAATTAAGAGAAAATAAAATAATTCGATAGAAAAGATAAAATAATGAAATGAATAGAGAAAGATATATAAAAGAAAATGAGTTTAATTTAAAAAAAAGAATGAGATGGTGAATGAAAGAATGAGAAGTGGAGGAAAAAGTGAAAGTTAAAAAATGTTAAGTCGAAACTTAACACTTGGTAGCATGTAGTTGAAGTTAGTGGATGAATTAATTGAGAGATTAGTTGGTGGTTTATTTTAATAGATAGATAGTTGATATATAAGAACAAAGATAAAGGTAAAACCAAGATTCATTCATCTAGTGATAATAATACATAATATCAGCCTTTATATAAGATGAAAAATCTATTGTTACATTTAATTCTTAACCACCTAAAAGCAGTTATAAATAGTGTGACAACATAAACGGATGGTATAAATTAATATATATATTTAACACCCCCCCTCCCTCAAACTTGAGGATGGCGAGCTTCACAATCCACCTTGAAAAATTATTGTGCCAAGGGGCTTAGTTAGTGTGTCTGTTATCTGGGTTGCAACAGGGAAATGTTGAATAAACATTCGTTTGACAAACACACGTTCCTTTACAAAGTGTATATCTAGCTCGATATCTTTGGTTCGAACATGCAAAATCGGATTATGAGATAACAAAACAAACACTTAGATTATCACATAATAGTGTTAGTGTATGAAAGAGAATACAAAGTTCAGAAAGTAATGATTATGACCATTGCAATTCAGAAGTTGAATGCGCTAGTGCTCAATATTCAGCTTCGGTGCTAGAGTGTGCCATTGATGATTACTTTTTAGAAATATAAGAACCCAAATTATGGAAAAAGAATATGCATGAACTAGATGTTGATCTTCGATCATTAGGCTCACTTGCCCAATTTGAATCGATTGTACCACATATATTGCAATAATCTTCTAACTGCATACCAATGAGTATCAAGAATATTGACCATGAACTGACATGCCTTATTGACACTAAAAGTAATGTATGGTTGTATAGTTGGGAATCAGGGAAGAGATTTGAGCTATGCCTACTAAACTTTCAGGTACTCAACATATGATTTAGAACCCCGTTAGAATTAACCATTTTATTCCTTGATAGTAAGTCCTTAATGTATTTGGATTGCGTGAGGAGAAGATATCCATTACTATGAAATTTGACTTAAATACCTAGAAAATAAGTAAGTCTGCGTAACTTCTTCAAGGAAAAGGTATTGTGCAGTTTGTTTATTAAGTCAAGAATAAGAGCCAGGCTGGAACCAATAACTATAATGTCATCAACATAAACAAGGGGATAAAAAGAGATACCTTATTTACAGTAGACAAAGAGAGAGTTGTCATACTTGGATGCAGTGAAACCAAAATGAATAAGGTCTTGAGTTAACTTCTCATACCAGGCCTTTGGGGCTTGTTTGAGGCCATATATCGCTTTGTTGCGCTTGCACACTAGATTCTTGTCACTACTCACAAAACTAGAGGTTTGTGTCATATATATTTCATAATGAAAAATTTCATTTAGGAAGGCATTATTAACATCAATTTATTGGACATCCCACTTATATGTGATGGCAAGAGTCAAGATTACTCAAATAGTGATTGGTTTGACCATTGGAGAGAAGATTTTTGTGTAATCAAATCCTTGATCTTGGTCCTTTAGCAATAAGCATGGATTTATGCTTGAGGATACTTCCATAAACATTGTATTTAACTTTAAATACCCATCTACACCCTACAACTTTTATGTCAGAGGGAAATATGGTTAAATTCCATGTGTTGTTGGCTTACAAGGCATTAAATTCCTCTCTCATAACATGTGCCCTCTCGGGAATAGAAATTTTTTTTCTGGAACTTGTTGCTTTAGACTCAGTATGAATAATGAAGGCTTTGGGTTTGGAGTTTCCCATCTTAGCTCTTGTAAGCATGGGATGATTATTTTTTAGAAGTGTGATAATATGATTACTTATGATGATAGACGGTGAGTTGGATGATTCAAATAAAGGAATACACGAAGATAAAGTTAACTCATTAGAGTGAAAAGAGTTATTTAGGTCTTGTATATTGTAAGGATCTTTGGTGGAGTTAGAAGTATGCTCTGCGGAAACATCCTAAAGATTATTTATGTCTGTGGACTTTTGATCATATTTGTTTTCATCAGGATAACTTGATACACTAGGATTAGAATTGAGGACATTATCCTTAGGTTTATGAACTGTCTTAGATGTGCTAACATGCTCCTTATCCTCGGTATAATATCTGATAGGAGACCATGTACTATGAACAATATGATTGATATGTCATTAGAAAGTTTATTTATAGATTCAATTATAGGACTAGATTTGTTAGTAGATGAGACTGAATTAGTTGGAAAGTTCATGAGTTAATAGACTTGTGGGTAGGTACAGGTTGACAAGGAGTATAACTGGGGCTAGTGAGAGGACTTACACTTTCTGTGTTGTGTCCCCGGTTGATAGAGTTATGATGATTGTGTTTATCAGTAAGGACATTTGTGTTAACAATTTATGTCATAGTGTTAACAATTTGAGATATAGATGGGACATTTGTTACAGGTACAGGGGAAATAACAATATTTACTGCTAGACCATTAGTGGGGCAATATATACCACCTTAGACTGAGGGATTTTATGTGACTGATCATTAGGAAAGAAAGTTGGAAAGAGAAAATGACTTTCATTGAATTTAACATCCTTAGAGATAAAAATTCTACCCTTTTTACTAAGACATTTAAACCCTTAACATTGGGGAGATACTCCAAGATAAATACATTTTTGGCTTCTCAATTGTTATATGTGTTTATTGAAAGGTTTGGATAACGGAAAACAAGAGCATCTAAAGACTCTTAAGGATTTTTAATCAAAGTGTTTACCATATAGTGCATGAAAGGGTGGATGAGCTTTGGTCAAGGAAACTATAGGTATTATACTTATTAGGTAAGCTGGGATAGAGAATCTATGGTCCCAATATGTTAGAGGTAAAGAGGCATGAGATATCAGGGTAAGTCCCATCTTAACTATTTGCCTATAGTTTCTCTCCACATAACCATTTTAGTTTGTGTGTGATACTTAATTTTGTCAACAACTTAGTAAAAGGGACAAATTCTCCACCAAAATTTGACTGAATAGACTTAATAGTAACATTAAATTGTGTTTGGACAAAGATGTGAAATAGTTTGAAGGCTTGTAAAGCTTCATATCTATGTTTAAGAAAATAGAGCCACGTGTATCTAGTATTTCCATCTACAAAGGATATGCAGTATCTATAACCAGAGCTAGAGGAATTATGTGATGAACCCCATAGGTAAGTATAAATCATATCAAAATATTTGTGATAAGCTATGTTAGTTAGAGGTGCATGTAGCCTATGTGCTTTATCTAGATTGCAAGAAGTACATAAACTACTATTATATTTATTATTAATAGTAGTAATATTACATATCTTAAGTACATGAGCAACATAATTAAAGTTTGTAGGTCCTAACCTATAATGTCAAATGGTACTAGTATTACAAGTATTAGTACTATTATTTGACTTATAAAAAGCAGAATCAGAAACAAGATAACTATGAATAACACTGAAAGTCCTTAAGTTATTTTTCAGGTTGTGGGAGTTGGTTAGCTCCAAGGATAGCCGAGGAAATAAATATAAGACATTTGTATCTAGAACTCCTTCAAAAATTACTTTTTTAGAAGCCTAATATTTAATATAGCATTTGTTATGAAAGAATTTGAAAATAACATTGTTATCACTAGATAATTTTGAAACAGACAATAGGTTCTTAGTGATAGATGGTACGTGAATGACTTAGTAAGGATTAAATTATGGTTTAGAATTGACTTAGAGTGAAACTATATGGACCTACATATGACTGTTTATTTTGTAAAAGAGAAGCATAAGGATTTAAGTGGTGTGAGGCACTTGAATTTGTGAACCACGCTTGAGACTGTAGTTCTGAAATTAGGGAGTACTCTTGAGCGTAGGCATGAGCACAATTTGTAGTAGGCATCATAGCCATAACTTGAGAACTTTGTGTAGTGTCTTGAGTATTTTCTTGCTTGAGATATGAGTTGGTTGTAGGGCTAGATTGAACATTGATACTCTCTTGGGGCGTGAAATTTTCTTTAAAGCGATTCTAACAAGTTGAATATGAATGACTATAATTGCCACACAATTAACCGGTGAGACGAATGCCACTTGTTGGACTTGAGACTTCACATACAAGAGGGGGTTAATTATGTGATTTGGAAAAACATGGTTTAGAAAAAAAATTGAGATTAAAACCAGAGTTTAAAAAATTCTCTAAAACATAAGATCTATCTGAGTTTGAAAAAGGTTTTTCAATAACTTAGCAGCGGATAATAAAAGTATTTCAAACGTAAAGTGCGGAAAGCAAAAAATTTAAGGAAAAACAATAACTCTATGATGTATAGAGGTTCAGTCAAATCAAAAGGACACACTCCTATCCCCAATAACTAGTCTTGAGAGTTTCCATTATATACTTTAGAACTTTTAGTAGATGAAGCTCACGAACCACCTTATACAAGGAAATGGTGGTTGTCCTACAACCATGATAATACAAGATGGAGGATATGATCATTTGCGTCTTCTCCATTGTTGAGATTGAAGTGGCCAAGATTTCTTCCCAACTGTAGATTGAAGTGATTAAGCTTCTCTCCACGAAATATATGAGCTCAATATGGTTTCATAGGATAATCATTAACCTCCTGAGATTTTAACAGGATGATCTTTTAACCTATGATTTGTTACGGACTAACCATGAACCTAATCGTAAGTTCATCAATATTAAATAAATTCATCCTTCAAACAAACAAGGCTTTATAATAGCCTTAAGATAAGTTCAATCATGTTAATGATCTTCATCCTAACTAAATAGCAGAAACTGATCACATAATCCCCAACCAAATCTTTTCACGGGTTTAGCTTCGAACCACATATTTTTTCCAAAAATGTATTGTGTTCATCCAAGGTGAATAAACAACAACTTTGAAGAACTTTTACATTGATACCCATCCAAAATTACAACAATATCTCAGTCACAAAAGATCTTTCCTCATACAAGTATTTTGGCTATTAAAACTAGTGAGAGAAAGTGAAAATGAAAACTTAGAGAGTGAGAGAGTGTAAATACACAATTCTTCTTCAGGTTGATTCTAATTGAGTAATGAGACCTCTATCTATAGGATTCAAATCCTCCAAAATATGAAACAATATTAAATGAAAAACGAATGCTACTAATCAATTAAGCCAAATGATTAAACCATTTAAATGTAACGGCTATGACTTCCAAAATAGGTAAGAATTGATATGCAGTCGTTACTAATTGTTTGAGTACATTCAAAATGCCTTGTTTCTCAAGAACGCTCCAATCTAATCGATTGACACTTTGTGATAATCGATTAAATCCAGTCAAAATAATTTTTCCGACTTTTTGAATGTTCCCATCACTTTCTAAGCAACTTCTATATATTTCTTCAAAGAATTTTATTTTCAAAAATATTTTATGAAAATGTTTTGAGTCTGTGTATGTGTGTGTGTGTGTGAGAGAGAGAGAGAAAGTGCTTATAGCTAACTACTTCAAAAAAGAAAGCAATTTTGCTTTTAAAAAAATTCACTCACGTACTAAATTGGGAGATTAACTCCACCGAGCCTTGTTTGATAGATTCATTTTTTTTATCCTTGCATTGAGATATATTTTGAGGCTTTTGTTGTTCTCTGTTTGTTTTCCTTTGTTTGAAACCTTGTTGATATTTGAGGCATTTATCTAGGTCGTAAAACTTTGTCAATCCTTATCAAACCCATGGCTTGTATCTTTAACTATTTAAAGTATATGGGTTGACTTTCTTTATGATTGCATATTTAGTATGCTCAAATGTTATCTTTCGGATCCTTTAAAGTTGTCATCATGTTGCATCTTTACTATGCTGAGTATATGTTTTCTTTTTATAGTCAAAACAAAAACTTGTTGTATCTATCATGTTGATTATCTGTTCTTTGTAGTCAAAACATTGTTGCATCTTCAATATGTTGAATATCTGTTATGTACTTTGAAGTTAATGTTGCATCTTTGTCTTGCTAAATATATATTTTGTTCTACAGAGTTGGCATCATTAAAACAAAATCATATCACCTACAAATTAAGGTTCCACATGTTATGGATCTTCCTCTACCACGCCCACACCCATGATTGAATCTATTACCTCGGCCATGTTTTCCTTAATATGGTCTTATGGAGCTAGTTTATTCATGGCTAGTATGAGCATTGTTTGTAGTGATAGTTGATGTAGCTAGCTCCTGAAGAAAATTTTCCAATTGTAACTTTTGCACATATAGGAGTGCTTCAACATCACACAGTGTAGGAGGTATCGGACAACCATACATTTGCATAATCACGAGATTATATTCTTTAGAAGCCCTTCGAGAATAAATTTATTTAGTCTTGCTTGGTAATGGAGTCTCCAATAGCTAACTGAGAGTTTGCAATTGCTTTAATTCGTAAAATGAATTATGTGATTGACCTGTTTCCCTACTTCGTGGATTTGATTTTAAAACACAATTGCCTAACCCTGGCTTTCATTTAGACATTGAAGAACTGGTGGATTTTGTCCCAAGCCTCAAATTCTTGTTTACATGCAAGAACCATAGGTGGAATGAATTTAGAAATGTTAGATAAAATCCATATGAACACCACACGATCTTGAGCAATCTAGGCTTCATACTCATGAAAAAATGAACATGTAAGACGATCTTGAGCGAATGTAAATTTATGAGGAATTTGTGGATTAACAACTAGATTATGCATCTTTTGTTCCAGAATCACTCCTTCAACATTCCATAGAAAATAAATGTTTCTTGCAATTTGATCAAGAGGTCCGGTCCAAAGGAGTTGTTAGATTTTGTCAAAGCAAACATCGTGGAGATTTTTTGAGTTTCATATGGATCTTTGATCACTAATTCTTGATTTCTTGCGGGCTCTATTTAAGGACTTTGGAGCTTCAAATTTGTTATGATTATTTGAGCATGCAGATATGAATGAAATGAGTTAAAGATTTAAAATTAAGGAAGCGTATATGATCGAAACATGTCAATGACACCATGTTGAACGTAAAACTCATTCATCATCCTTCAATTAGTGATGACTTAATAGAGAGAATATAGAAGAATGAATATTAAGGCAACATTCATTCATTAAGTGATAAGAATACACAGTATAAGCCTTTATAAAAGATGAAAACGGTATAGTTACATTTAATGATTAACCATCTAATAACTATCATAATTGAAAACAATTTTAAATAGTGTGAGAACATTAATGAATGGTACAAATTACAATATCTCTAACATAAACCCTAATAATTTAGTATGTAAAAGTATGTTATATTTTTACTATAGTATTTAAATTTATCAAAATTGTAAGCACATCATAAAATATCTCATTTATTATTAATTGTATAGATTTATTTGACTAAAAAATAAAAAATTAACTAGATCATATTTAAAGAATAAAGTTAATAAAATACACATTTAAATTTATTTTTAATAGTTTTAATACATTTAAAGACTATCATAACAACATCTTACATGTTATAAAAAAATATAGTGGATGTATACGTTTTTTATCAATATTACAAAATACACCAATGTAACATTCTCTTAACACGACTATTAAATCAACCGAGATAATAACTCTCATTTTGTCGTCTGTTTTTTATTTTTTTTATTAAAAGACATTTCACTATGACCCATAGTAATAATCGTAGTGATATATTTAGGCTTACATGTTTCGAATCTCAACACCAGCAACTTTTTTTATTTTTGTTAAAATATGGGTGTGTCACTTTTAATCTTAATATTTGTATTAAAAATAAAATGACTTTCACCACAGTCTAAAATAGTAACCATTTTAAAATGTACCTACATTTCATCACGGTCATTTTTAGCAATTGTGGTGAAAATGTAACATATATTTATGAATAAGTTCGCAATTTCAGGACAAAATAATTGTCTCTCTCTAAACAAAACCATAACCCTCTCTCACGCCTTATCCTTACTCCATGAATGGTTTATACCATTTTTTCATATAACTCCAACATATCTTCTTCATCTCTTATGAATCAAGGAAATGTGTTACACATAACTAATTTCTTTCACTTTCTCTTCACATTTCAAATACGTGAGACGTTTCCACATTTTATGTTGTCGTTGATTTTGCTTCTGTTGTTATATGTTGTATGTTATATAAGAAATGTTGTTGGTGATAAAAGTTTTATGTTATTGATAATTTAGTTTTTGCTGATATATGTTGTATGTTGTTTAAGGTATGCATGAAAAGGATCAAGGCATTTTATTTATTATGAGCACAACTACCTTGGCCAAATAATCAATTTACCTTGTGAGTGTGTGAACCTTTGTTAACCCCTTTGAACTTTTATCAATATCCATGTTTATTTTAATTTGATGCTTGTCTATGAGTGTTAAATTCACCTTTTTTGTATAGATGTTGATTTCTTTGTTTCTTGAATCTTCAACTATATGTTGTTGTATGAATTTTTATATTGCCTTAGAAAGTAGGGATTATTCACATAATGATGTTTGTTGAATTCAAGTTGGGGAGATGAATGTTTATGTGTTTATGTTGTGATTGATATGAGGTTGAGAAAAGAAAAAAAAAAGTGAAAAAGAAAGATTAGAAAAAGAAAGAAAAAAAAGCTTTGAAAAAGAAAAACAAAAAGAGTATGAATAATGTTGTGTTAATAAGTAATGTATTTTGGTGTGAAATTTGTGATGAAGAAGAAGTTTGGTTGGAATTGTATTGTTTGAAACTTTGTGAGTTGATCACTCCCTTAGGTTTAGGCAAGTTTTTGTTTCGGTTAGCTTTAGGGCTTATCATTTGTTTGTTAACCAAGCCACGTTACAACCTTGAAAAGCCCTTGTGATTCTTGCCTTTGTATTTTCAATGTGAATTTTTGGATGAATGCATAATTTAGTCTATTGTTTGCAAGATTGTGGATGAGTGTCAAAAGTCCCTCACCTTTGTATGTTTTTCATCTACTGATGATTTTTGCTAGGTGTGATTCATGATTGAGCTTGTATTGTTTTAGAATGTTTTGTATGATTTTTGTACTTAGGATTTGTTTCGTTTATATGTTATTGTTGTAGTATGGTGGTAAGTATGTGTTTGTCATGTATGTTTTTGTTTGAACCATACATTTGTTTTCCATTTTAAGAACTTGTTGATTTGTGATTATTTGATTATCATATTTTGTTTATTTAGGTTTACTTGACTTTGTTTGAGGACAAACAATGTTTCAATTTGGGGAGAGTTTGATAAGTGCCAAAATATAGTTATTTTGTATATATGTTTTGTGGCACTTATCGATTCTTTTGTTGATATTCTTCGAATAAATTCCCCACTTTTTGTATAAATGTGTATATTTAGTGTATAATCAATTTTTAGTGTATTTGTGTATCATTTGATAGTTTTTCATATCTTTTGTAGGTATTCATTCATAATTGGAGCATTGAGTAATAAAGTTTCAAAGACATAACTTCAAACGCGCGATTTGAGCAACTCATCAACGAATAAGGCTCAAAATCAAAGAATAAAAAATCATCAATTTGATTAATATTTTGTCATGGTTAGGTAGGAAATTGAATAAGATTTCCAACACTTCAAACCGAGCGCAAATCCAAGTTACAGTTCTCAAGTTATGGCGAAAACAAGTGCTAATTTTTTTCGGAACTGCACAGACCGCGCCGAGCGCCACATACCAGGCTAAGCGCGACCTGCAATTTTAAAACTCTTTAAAATAGGAAAAACACATTTTTAGGTTATGGGTTGGGTATTTTTGAGTCCCAACACCATCAACATCATTTTTTATAGATTATCTTAGAAAAC
Source organism: Vicia sativa (assembly GCA_021764765.1). NCBI lineage: Eukaryota > Viridiplantae > Streptophyta > Magnoliopsida > Fabales > Fabaceae > Vicia > Vicia sativa. Next base: position 247,711,970 of record CM038792.1, read on the forward strand.
AATATTGGAGCTTGCATTTGGATGATCCGGAGTCGAATCCCTCGTCGATTGGTGTTGACAAACCAAGAAATGTTTGGTTCCTCTTCTTCTCTTCTCTTTATAATCTCTTTTGTTGGGTTTTGTATGTATATATACTCATAACTCATGTTTATTTGTCGCCCTTAGCGTTGTATAAAGCTTGCTTTATGAATCTGCGTTGGTGATTGTCTTAGGTTTTTACCTTGTGTTAGGGATTTGAGCTTTGCTAGACATAAATTGCTTGAATTCTTATCTAGGATGATTATCTGTTAGTTTATGAATGCTAGAAATGAGTTTAGAGCTGACATTTACTTAGAGTATCTATGATTAATGCATATGTGTTAGGAGTTTCGAGCTAGACATAGTCGTTACAAGTGACACAGTTGACTTTTGTATTTATTGAGGTAGGCCAGACATGGCTACCGATTGCAGTAGGATTCTCAATTTGGGTTAGAAATTACTTAGGTTGTGAGAGGTATGTGATGACACAGACGAGTATCGTAGGCTGAGTATAATTGGACGGTAGATTTAAGTCTCTAACGGATAATGTGCATTCATTCCGGACAAGCTGTCTATCTTTTATAGTTTTTGTTCATTTACTTTTTGTTTTTTCTTTACAACCATTTAATCTCAAACTCATTAACGATAAAGTTGTCGAACGACGAATCAATAACCAATCTCTGTGGATACTATACGATATAACCTAACCGGTATATATCACCCGATAAAAATAATACTTTACTTTTTGCTTGCAGCTTAATACCGCTACAACATCCTTGCATGTAATAAAACTAAAATTTGTTTTCTTTTCTTTTTGCAAATTAAAACACTTAATAATGGTTCAAAACTCTTTTCTCAAAGGTAAAATCAACCACCTCACTTCAAACTTTTTTGTCTACGGATTTTCTTTTCTTTTAAAACCTTTTCAAAAAGGGCGTTTCCCTTTCAAGTCCAAACAAATTGCTAAGTGTGCGAGCGACCGAGCATAAGACTTCTTAGAGCTGCAACGCCAAGCACGAGTTGCAATTGTGAGGATTTGGAATCGAACTTCCCATAAAACAATTTCAACCCACCAAAACATGTGAGCCAAACTATGACGCTCTAACTTTCCCATTGCACGAGGGAATACGTAGGCATCTTGTCACAGGGCTCGATCGAGTAAAACTTTGTAAAAACTTCCTTCTTTCCCCCGTGTTTTCTTTATTTTCTTTTCTTTCGCATGCATTGTAGTGAGTAAGTGATAGATAAATATAACACACCCCTTAGATAGAAAATAGAAGTGGATAATACCTTTCCCTCGCGTAACAGACTCCCTTACCCCGATCTCTCGGTCGTAAGACCATGATTTCTCTCTCCTCAGGTTTACTCGATGTTTTACTTTCCTCTCGCGGGATAAAAAACGTTCAATGGTGACTTCATTGATATTTCTATCGGATGATGTTCAGCCGATTATTTCAGTATGGCTAAAAGTGTAGAAGTATGGGGGTGTGAGGAGAGATATATATAATTTATTACTATTATTATTGTTATTATAATATTAGATCATGCCATAGAATAATAATTAAATGAATTATTAATTGTGATAGTGGTGCAACAAAATCTAAACCTTCTGATTCTAGACATTATAATTTAGTTCCAGCGAGCACGAACTGGTAAGATAGAGGTTTTGGTTTTACACTCTCAGTCTCATCAATTGGCTTTGATGGCCCTAAGTATCCTAAACCTCTACTTCCATTTCTGCTAACTCCATAGATCATTGAAGCCATTTTGCTTCTATCTATGCTTTTAGCAAGGAAGTGTTAAAAAACTCTATCATATCTACTTGTTTCATCAGTGGTAGATATGCTAGAAGTGATCTCTTCTTCTAATTTAGAAACTTTACTTTTTAGAGCAACATTTGATTTTTCTAAAAAAAAACAATTTTTCATGTAAAGTTAAAATATTTGGCTCACTCTTAGTAAAAGTTTCAAAAGCAGTCACAAAAGTATTTTTCAGATTTTTGAGCTTGCTTAGAAGAAGTTGATGCCTTTTCATAAGTTCAGCTAGTTCTAATTCAAGTTCTGAACGAGATAAAGAAGAAAATACCTTTTTGTCGTCATCAGAATCTGAATCTTCATCAAAAAGCAGTTCGTCTTTTGATATCAATTCATTGATACTGGTCTTTGCCATAAGAGCTACATTAGCATGTTCTTCATCAAAATCTTCTTCTTCTAAATCTGAATCATCCCATGTTGCCATGAGACCTTTCTTAGCTTTGAAAACCTTCTTAGTTTTTCTTTCTCTTCTGAGTTGTGGACATTCATTCTTGTAATTCTCAAGCTCTTTGCATTCGTAGCATGTGACTTCCTTTCTAGAATATTCTTTTGGTCAGATGTAGACTTGTGCCTACCTTTATATATTCTTGACCCTTTGAACTTGCTCTGTATGTGTTTCCACAGATAGTTTATCTTTTTAGAGATCAGAGATAGTTCATCTTCATCTGAGTCTTATTCAGACTCTTCTAATTCTTCCTCTGCTTGATAAGTCTTTGTCTTTTTAGATTTAGACTTAAGAGCTATCGATTTACCTTTCCTTTGAGGTCTGTCTTCTTGAAGCTCAATTTCATAACTTCTTAAATAACTAATGGGTTCTTCAAGACTGGTATTGTTGAGACCCTTTGCTAATTTCAAAGAAATTACCATGGGTCTCCATTAAACAGGAAAACTTCTGATAATCTTTTTGACGTGATCAACAATAATGTATCCTTTGTCCAGAACTCTGAGTCCTGCAACAAGCATCTGAAATCTTGAAAACATAGCTTCCACATATTCATCTTCTTCCATTTTGAAAGCTTAATATTTCTAAATTAAGGTCAACACCTTAGTTTCCTTGAATTGAGCATTGCCATCGTGAGTCATCTGAAAAGAATCAAAGATGGACTTTGCAGTCTCTTTATCTATGATCTTTTCATACTCTGTAAATGAAATTGCGTTGAGAATAACAATTCTTGCTTTATGATGATTCTTGTACATTTTCTTCTGAGCATTTGTTAGAGCACTTTTAGGAATTTCCTTTCCTTATGAATCTATTGGGTAGCTATAGCCATCAACTACAATATACCATAGATCCAAATCGAATCCCAGAATGTGACTTCTTAGTCTATCTTTCCAATAGTCAAATTTCTCACCATCAAAGATATGAGGTTTTGCACTATATGGATCTCTTTCCTTGTTATCAGAAACAACTACAACAACATTGTTGGAAGCAACCATTGTTTTTCACACATTGGATCGGTACTAAACACTGTTAGGTGTTTGATAAAAATCCAATTTTTTATCACTTAAGAACCGGAGCTCTGATGCCAATTGAAGGTGTGAAAAACACAAGAAATAAGGGGTTTGAATTGGGTTTTATCCCTTAAAAAATCTTTCTTTAAAAACAATCCCCTTTGAAGTTTACTTCACTTTTTGATATCAAGATAGAAAGAATTGAAAAGAAGATATGAACATAATATTTTTATACTAGTTCACTTGATAACCTCAAGCTACTCTAATCCACCATTCCAAGTAATTTTGCTTCTCTCCAATGAGGTCTTAATCCAATAATCAAACAGATTATTACACTTGCACACACAAACCGTATGTAACTAACACTTGCACACACCAACTGTGTGTGACTAACTATCAACCTCTAAGATGCACTAGTCCTAGACTTCTTAAGAATTATGACCTAACCGGTCTCTTAAGGATCAATCAAACAACTGTTTGAATACAAGTTTGTTTACAAGTAAATTTGCTTCTACACAAGCTGAATATGTAAACAAATTTTAGCACAATGACTTGAGAAAATTTACAGGTTTTTACAAAGAAAATGACAGCTTTTGCGCGTAGTTAATTATCAACTTTTTCTTCAAGTATTCAATATAGAGCCATGCATGAGATGTGACCGTTGAAGGGTACATCTAGAATTATCAATTTTGTGGCAAATTGAGAGAACGTGGGGGACAAGATCGTACGCAATGTTCATCATTTCATGGTAGTGGAATGAAACATTTTATTTGTACTATGTACTATTTGTACCATATTAACGTTATCTTCTAACCTTATGTACTTTAGAGGCTTCTGCGAGCATGGGTAAGAAGAGAGAATATAACTTCTGGTTTTTCAAAAACTCAAGTCTTCAGAGTCTTTATAACTTGATCTTTAGAGTCCTTAGCACTTGGTCTTGAAAAACCTTTTATCATATCTAAGATCATAAGAGCTTCAAGTCTTCAGAGTCTTCAGAGCTATGTCTTTAGAGTCATCAATACTTGGTCTTCATAACCCTTTGTCTTCTAAAACTTGAGTCTTCAGTATCTGGACTTTGTTCACTCAAAACTTCTGTCTTGAGATCTTCATACTAGTTTCTTCAACGTATCAAAGTCACTGAGCTTCAGAGCCTTCTGAAGATTTCCTTGCTACTTGTTCAATAGAACTTCTACAACTTAGAAGCAGATATTTTTCTCTTCTAATGTCTTGGCCACACCATTCATTAGAAGCAGAACCTGTTTGTTAATTCTTAAAACATAACAAACATTAGAGTATCAAAATTGTTCACACAAACATACTCTTTGTTATCATCAAAACTCAGAGAAATAATTTTAGAACTAAATCTTGTTCTAACATGTTGTTGTTAATAAAAGTTGTATGTTGTTGATGATTTAGTTTTTGTTGATATATGTTTTATTTTGTTTAAGATATGTTGTTGATGTTGTTATTGATGATTTATATGTTGTATATTGTTGATTAATGATATGTCTTGTACATTACATCTTTAACTACGTTAAGTCAACATGTCCTATAAGATGAATTTATTATGTCATATGCGGTTTGCGTGTTTTACCAACTCGTCACTAACTAAATAACTTTTCTAAATGAATTAGAAATTTATAATATAAAAATTAAGTTGTGTTAGAAGACGACTTACATTTATCAATATTTTTCAAGCTTTCTTTCTTCCATTCTTTGTATCCTCTTTGAGAGTTATAATTTGGTTTAATGCTTGTAGTTCTTCAACCAACACTTCATTTTTTCTAGTTCAATGAACTAGTAGAAAATGAATTGTTAGTTGAAGAGTCACAAGCATTGAACATAATTCTAACACTTAAAAAGCGAGATATGGAGAATGGAAGGAAAAAAGTTAAAAAAACATTGATCATTGTAACTTGTTATTCTATTATAAATCAATTTGTCAAATTATTAATTTTTATATCAAATTGAAAAGTTATATGTTTAGTGAGTAGTTGACAAAATAAACATTCTACGTATGTTTTAATAAACTCAAATGCACATATCACCATGTTTGAAAAATTGTAATGAAAAGTTGTGTGTTAAGTCTTTCACTATGGTTGGAAGAAACAACGGTAGTGAAAATTTGAGAAAACAACCAAAATATTGGCCTCAGATTTGAACCTAAGAGCTATACCTTTTACTACAACTTATTTTTCCATGTTTCATTACAAGCCACAATACTAATAACATATTTTAATCATATTAAAATTAAAAAATAAGAATTAATTCACGTGTACTGCCACATCATTATTTGTTAGTCTCCCTTAACACCATAAACCAAATGTATGGATGAAATATTTATGAAGGGCCATTCTTTAAAGAAATTTTGTTGAGGAACTAAAAATAAAATTTAGAATATTTATGAAGACCAAAAATATATTTAACTTTTTTTAAAAAAAATCTTTAATATATCAATTTCACAACAATTATCCTATTTAATTATTTTATACAAACTAGTAAACATGCTAAATGAATGATATAAATTACTTATTTATGAAATCATCCATTTTAATTATTGTTATATTTTAATGCTACGAATTTCGTTTTTAGTGTCTCAAAAATTTTTATTCAAAGAATAGTTCTCTTAAAATTTTCCGTTCATATTTTTGGTCTATGCTGTCTATTTAGTCTAGCCTAATTTGATGTGACACGCTACATCACTTAAATTTAACATCATAGTTGATTGCATAAAAATACGTTAGATTGCAGAGGTTTTAAACTTCCTTAAATCTGTTCTCTTTTGCAAATGTACATAAACATATAAAGATTAATCATTTATTCTTATCAGATTAAGGTGACATAAGAGAATATAGAAAGATGTGTGTGATTCTTTCACTTGAACATTTATTAATTGGGTAAGAATAAACGATTAATCAATATGCGGAGATTTGATAGATTTGAGCTCCAATGTAGTGGAGTGAACTTTCGATAAGACGAAACAGAGGAGACTTACAAAGCTAACACTCAAACACCTAGGTCAATGCATGAGTGATACTTTAAACGTGTGGATGTGAGAATATTTGAAATAAAAAGCGTTGGAATTTATATAGTGAGTACAGTTAGAGTTGTTCTCATCCATCACTTCGTGTGTCGAACGTCGTATTATATCTAAGTGTAATAAACACTATGAGTTATCAATACATTGACACACGTTCTTAGACGAAATCTTCTTATGATTGAACTTTAATGTCATTCAATCTGTAATCGACCCAAAATAATATTTAAATAATATAAGATGATAGACGTAATATTTTCTCAAAATTTTTTTTAAACGGAATCTTCTTAAAAAATTTTTCTCATATTTTCAATCTGATAAATTTGGAAGAATTTCTTTCAAATTAATTAAAAATTTAATTAATATGTCAACATGTAATATTAAAAAAAATAGTATATTATATTTCAAATTAAATGTGACCATTTTATTTTGAAAATACATTTATCGTCAAATATGAAAATAAAATGAAGTATTATTATGGTAACTTATATAATTAGCATTACTATCATTATTATAATTATAAAAAAAAAAGAAATCGGTGGAGTTTGTTAGCAATTGAAAAAAAGCCATAAATTCATCCATCAGGCAAAAAGCCGTCCATAAGTTATCGCAATCACGGGATTGTGGAAAATTGAAAAAGTCCAAATGCCATGACATAATTTAATTTAATAAGTTTTTTCTTTATTTAATTTATTTTCCATTTATTAATTAATTAAAAGAGGTCCATGACATGGCAACGGACGCCGACACAAACAACCACCTCTCAGGTTATCATTAAACAAAACAATTTGACAATTAAATTATTAATTTATTAAATTCAGCTACCATCAAAGTTGAGGATCATGCTAACAGCTTTCTATATTTTTTCAATTAAATATACAGTGAGTTACACCAACTACAAATAATAATAATTATAATCATTTTTTTCTTTTTAAATATACTAATGGAAACAATGATTACTCGAAACAAATACTTGAAAAAAATCAATTAAAAAGAATATTATTATTTCAATTATTGTTTTTGAAAATATAAGAGTTTTTTGATATTTTTTTCCTAAACACATTTTCAACTAAAAGAAATAGTAGTTGTTTATTTTTTCTCAGATAAAGTATAATTAATATTTTTTGACAACTGTTTATTCTCTTGCTTGCACACGCTTATTCCTCTCTCTGCGTTCCGCTTTTTTGAAATGGAAAGTGAGCTACAACTAAGTTCTTTTCTTCCATATCAAATAATGAAATGTAGTTTTTATATGGTAAAAAATGTAGGTTTTCTTAACCATGTCATAGAATACAATAAAATGAAATGTAGTTTGACAAAAAAAATCATAAATTACACTATTTATTTTTAAATTGTTAATTTATAAACAAAAAATAAATATTAAATAATAATAAATTATTTTTTATATAAATGGCAACTATAAAACTACAAGGACTAACTCTCAAATCAAAGAAGATTGCAATAAATAAAAGTTTCTCTTACAAAATTTTACACTACAATAAACCATCTAATTAAAAAAAAACAAAATATTTATTTTAGTCGTGTAATTATAGTCTTAGATTCACATTGATCCATTAATTTTTTTTATTATTTTGATCTCTTAATTTTTAAAACGTTTCGTTTTAGTCTTTTTGTCTAATTAACAACGAAAAAATTTTGAAATTCGTCGCTAATTAAACAAAAAAAATTAAAATAAAATATTTTAAAAGTTATAAGATCAAAATGACACGAAAAAAATTAAGGAAACAATATAAATCTAAGAGTATAACTAAGAGACCAAAATTAATATTATGCCTTAAAAAAAAATAAACACTTACTATCTAAATCAAATGCCATTACTTGTAACTCAAATTATTTATTTTATATTTGCATTACTTCTAAACAAAATGCTAGACTTACCATTTGCATTACTTCTAAACCAAATGCTATTTAATTAACATATTGTACACCAAAAACAAGACTTTAATAAAAAAAAGTTCTATTTGATTTATATATTTTGATCTTTTTAAATTGATGAATTATGTTACTTATTTAAATTTCAATTAACTTTTAATTAAAATCAATTTTATATAATTATTTTTGTTCACCATAGAATTAAACACAAACTTATATAATTGACAAAATCAATAATAAAAATAAATAAATAAAAATAAAAAACCAAAAATAGAAACATTCAATATAAAAAAAAGGTGAGCCTAGAAGAAAGAAAAAAAAAAAGAGAATCTGGTGGGCTTTGAGCTGTGATTTAGCTGTCTCTTAGATGAATTATTTCATCTCCACTCTCACACTCTCTCTCTTCACACAGTCATATACACCTTCACACACACTTCCAAATTTCCTATAATCCCAAAACAAAACCACACTCTTCTTCATCTTCTCTCTCCACAACCAAACATTCATCTCTCTAACCATACCACATTTTCCATATCTCTCTCCCTCTCTCTCACACAGATCTCACAAAGTTCTTAACTTTCACAGAACACCACTTCATATCCAATAACCCAAAAGAAAAACCATTCAACTTCCTCTCAAAAGTGTTTTCTTTTTCTTCAGATGCCTCATGTGAGATGAGGAGAAAACAGCATTATTCGAATCCGTCGTGTGTTTTTGTTCTTCTCTTTTCATTCTTCCTAGGTCTAACAACACTACTCCCTTCTGTTGTCTCATCGTATCATGTCTCAGATGGGTCCCTCACAGATGCCGAAACGATGTACATCAAACATCGACAACTTCTTTACTACAGAGACGAGTTCGGTGATAGAGGTGAAAATGTTTCGGTGGATCCATCTCTAGTTTTTCAAAACGACCGCATCAAAAACGCTTACGTGGCGTTACAAGCTTGGAAACAAGCCATTCTCTCTGATCCAAACAATTGCACTCTTAACTGGGTGGGTTCCAATGTGTGCAGCTACACCAATGTCTTCTGTGCACCCGCATTGGATAACCCTCAGATCCAAACGGTGGCCGGAATCGATCTTAACCACTGTGATATCGCCGGATATTTGCCGGAGGAGCTTGGTCTGTTAACCGATCTTGCTCTTTTTCATGTGAATACTAACAGATTCTGTGGAACGGTTCCTCATAAATTTGAGAAGCTGAAAATCTTGTTTGAGTTGGATCTAAGTAATAACCGCTTCGCCGGAAAGTTCCCGGAGGTTGTTCTCCGGTTACCGTTGTTGAAGTTTCTAGATCTGAGGTTTAATGAGTTTGAAGGAACGGTTCCAAAGGCGCTTTTTGATAAAGATTTGGACGCAATTTTCATCAATCATAATCGGTTTGTTTTCGATTTACCGGATAATTTCGGTAATTCGCCGGTTTCTGTTATTGTTCTGGCGAATAACCGATTTCACGGTTGTTTTCCGGCGGGGATTGGGAACATGACGAATTTGAACGAGATTATCGCGATGAATAACGGTTTGCAGTCGTGTTTGCCGGCGGAGATAGGGTTGTTAAAGAATTTGACGGTGTTTGATGTTAGTTTTAACAAATTGTTGGGGCCGTTGCCGGCGGCGATTGGGAATGCGGTAGGGTTGGAACAGTTGAACGTGGCGCATAACATGCTTTCTGGTCAGATTCCGGAGAGCATTTGTGCGTTGCCGAATTTGGAGAACTTTACTTATTCGTATAATTTCTTTTCCGGCGAGCCGCCGGGGTGTTTGGGTTTGCCGGCTTTTGATGATGAACGGAACTGTTTACCGGCGAGAAAGAATCAACGGTCGGCGAGGGAATGTAAGTCGTTTTTGTCTCACCCTATTGATTGCAGCTCTTTTAGGTGTAAAGCTTTTGTTCCTTCTTTGCCTTCACCGCCGCCTTCTCCACCTGTTGTTATTCCACAATCTCCTCCTCCACCAGTGCTTTCTCCACCGCCGCCAGTTTCTCTTCCTCCACCTTCCCCTGTGTTTTCTCCGCCACCTCCACCAGTATTTTCTCCTCCTCCTCCTCCGCCTCCTTCACCGCTTCCTCCTTCACCACCCCCACCACCTCCTCCAGTGTCTTCACCACCCCCGCCTCCACCATCACCTCCACCACCTTCTCCACCACCACCACCTCCACCAGTTTCTTCCCCACCACCACCTCCACCAGTGTATTCTCCACCACCACCTCCACCCTCACCTCCACCACCATCCCCTCCCCCACCATCTCCACCTCCTCCAGTTTACCCACCCCCTCCACCACCACCACCACCGCCACCACCGCCACCTCCTCCAGTTAACTCACCGCCACCTCCAGTTAACTCACCGCCACCTCCAAGTCCTTCACCACCCTATTGTGTTAGGTCTCCACCACCCCCACCACCTAATTCACCACCCCATCACCTCCACCAGCTCCTGTATTCTCCCCACCACCGCCTGTACCTTACTATTATAGCTCACCGCCTCCACCACCATCTCAGTCGCCTCCACCACCACCTCATTCACCTCCACCACCACCTCATTCGCCTCCACCACCTGTTTATCCATATTTATCACCGCCTCCACCTCCTCCAGTTCACTCACCTCCACCACCAGTCCATTCACCACCACCACCATCTCCACCACCTTGTATAGAACCCCCACCACCACCTCCTCCTTGTGAAGAACAATCACCACCACCACCACCCCATCAAACACCTTATCTCCCACCACCATCCCCATCACCGCCACCAGTCTACACCTCACCACCACCAGCACCAGTTTATGCCTCACCACCACCACCAGTTCATTACAATTCACCACCACCAGCACCAGTCTATGCCTCACCACCCCCACCAGTTCAATACAATTCACCCCCACCACCATCACCAGTCTATTCTTCACCTCCACCACCAATTCAATACAACTCACCACCACCACCTACACCTGTATATGAAGGGCCATTACCGCCAGTCTTTGGAGTCTCGTATGCATCACCGCCACCACCACCCTTTTATTAATTCTTTTGAGAACTTCTCCTCTTACCCGTTTACCCTCTCCACCACCAACCTTTATAACACTTCAAAAGTTCACATTTTTATCAAATTCAGTCATATGCATGCATGAATGCGATGCTCATCGCATCTTAGGGGGGAAATCAATTCAAATTACAATAAACCAAGAGAAAACCTAGAAGGGTTTTGTGTCAGGAAGCAACATAATTTAGTCCTTGTTTGTGGGTCAATAGATAAAAAGGGAAGAAAAAAATGGTGAACATGAGGTTATGGTGGATTGAGTAATATAGGTACGAGGAAAATGTCTCTGTCCCATATTGATTTGAATTGTTATGAATATTCAAGTTGTGTAATAAAAATGGCTGAGAAAGAAGATTAGGTTTCAGAGGAAAAACATGTATCTATGGGAATGAATGAATTTGGAGACCATGACACCATAATTCAGGGCCTGCAAAGATATCAGTGTGTGGCACTTTCTGCTACTGCTGCTGTTCTTGTTTGTGGAGTTTATTGTTATTGTCTCATATCATACTTTTTTTTACTTATTTTTTTATTTTTGTTTCTTTTGCATTGCAATTTATAGTATAATTTATGAACATTTTACTTGTATTGATTTTCTGAATTGAGGTTATTCCTTTCTTTTATCAGTGTCTCAAATACTTCTCCCTGCTATCAGAATCTTCTCTATGCATGTTTTTGCCTCCCCTTGCCACTTTAATGTTTCTCTGCATTCACCTTCCATATCTTATGACTTTGTTTTTCCATATCTAATCTGTTTTTGAAATGAATATATCCAAAATGGGCTATGGAAGCACCATACTTCTTCTGACACCGACACATGTAATTACGTTATGAAATAGGCACATTTATGCAAATATTAGAACATTCGTGGAAGGGTTAACAAAGAAATAATTATGATGTCAATAACTTTAATTTTCTAAACATTCAATTAAGGTGGAGGTACTCCTTCAATCATGGTACTTTTAGTTTGAAATTGTCTGAAATTGTCCTCAATCTTCGTTCGAGGTCTCCACCACTGTCTAGTTTCAACAGCTTAGTTTCAATGGTGGTGGGACCTTAATGTCCATCCCTAGAAACCTTTGTTCACACGCTTTAATTGTTAATGGAGCCTTTTTCTTGCACTTGGTTAATATTATAATCCGTTTAAGATTGCACTCCATGTGCACCCTTTGTCTTGATTTGAATTCAAATTTGTTTACTTTTCTCCTTTGAATTCTGAACCTAAATACTGTTCAGCTTGTGAAATTTGAAAACCACATTAGGTTCAAATTTCTCCTTATTAAGCCCATTAATTTTTTTTGGAATAGAGTTATTATTGATCTTGACACTTGACACTTCTAATAATTTAACTTAAAAATAACTGAAAGTACACGTGTTGGTGTTAATAATGACACATGTAGGTAAATTGGCACATGCCGGATATGTCTTTGTCTTTTTTCAAAGGTGTCGATGTTATAGTAAAGGTGGCGACGCTAGCTGAAAACACACATTTTCTTCAAAATTTCAAGATCATGTGAACTTGATGACACATTCAAAATAAAAATGGTTTAGTTGATAATCCACATTGAGCTTATAGGTGAACTAGCCAAAGTTTGATTCCCAGAACTCACATTTGAATATGATCAATAAATCATTAAGTTGGACCCCCTAATCGCGCATTTTTCTATCCACTCTTGATGATGTGCTTAAATTAGATGCGAGAAAATGTAACCCTAGAGAGTTTATGTTACGGAGATACCGTGAGACAGCCACACCTAGTAAAGCAAAAAAGAAAAAGACTTCACCTTCTAAAATTTCCAAAACCTAGAGGACAACTTCGAACCTCTAGTCACTTTCTCAACTATGGAAACAAAGGCAAGTGTGACGAAAGTTTCATATACCTTGGCGGGTATGGCCTTTAAATTAATTCTCCAATAACCTTTGAGTTAGGGAAAAGGAAAAAGAAAGTGAAAAAACCTAAAAGCACATAACTTCCACTAGTATTTATAACCCTTGGATGAAAGGAAAAATATCAAAAATGCAAAAGCATATCCCACCATCAAAGGCATAGTGATGTTAATGTAAATGAAAAGGGCCCCTCCATGTATAAATTCACATGGGCTGTAAAGGCTCTCTTTTTTTCCCACAACCGACATCCAATGAAAAAATTTATGTTGGGAGGTTAGTTGACTTGTGCTATTGCCTCAACCGGAATATAACTACCATTTAATTAGGGTTCTTGGACAGCCTGTGATTAGGTCAAGTATATTTAATGACATTTTCATATAAAGTGACTATCATGATATTGACATCCATTAAGAACAGACAAGTCTATGTTTCAAGCGAGAAAAATGAAACTGCTCAAATTATACTAACTAATATTTAGGTAATGTTAAACCGTTTAATAATAATTTTTTTGGTCTAATTCATTTAATGATATTTTATAAATTTATTTAATTGAATATTAAAATTGAAATTTTATATCATATGATCATATTAATAACATTTTAATAATTTTAATATTTTATTAAGATCAATCAAAATTTATATTTAAGTGTCTGTTTGAGAGTTTTTTTTAGAGTTTTGGAGAAAAAAGTTTTAAAAAGTTGCGTCTATATCTAAAATTGTGTGTTATATTTTTAAAAAGTTTAAAAAGAAACATACTACATTAGCATGTAAAATCATATTGTTTTTTAAACTTTTGGAAAATATCAAACACATTTCAAGATATAACGACAACCCTCCAAAACCTTCCTCTCCAAAAACTAACTCTTAAACGGACCCTAAGGGGATAGGGTGGCTAGTCTCTAGTCGATGTCTAGTTAGCTGAGAGAAGTGTCTATTTTAGATTCTAAAGTGATGACATATTTGATTGATTTGTAGATAGTATGAGGCGTAAAGTGAGATCAGGCTCTAGCTGATATATGGTGTAGTTGGGTTCCCATAAACACGATGATATTTTTTTGGCAACTTCTCCAAGATAAGATTCCTAGTAGAAGAAATTGTGGGGTCCATCCAATACCAAAGGGTCGACATATGTTTAACAAAATGGAAGGTTGCATGTAATGGCAAGTAGCAAGGTGTATGGTGTACACATGACGTAGTTCATGAGTAACACTTGTTATGGTACACGTTTTGAAAGGGACACTTGGTGCTTTCCATGGAAGGAAAAATACAAGTGTCTTCATGCATGTAAAGCACATTTAACTTGCTTATCCTATAAATAGGACCATGAACAAGCATTACAACCACAACCACAAGAGAAGAACAACAAGAAGCAATAGAGAAAGAGAGCCTTGCTCAAGAGAGAAAAGTGATCCTCATAAAGAGTTTCTTTATGAGAGAAACAATGAGCTAATTTGTGAGAGTGTTTCTTACAAATTGAGAGATCCATTGTTGTGAGATCCAACTAAGTGAGAAGTTGTTGTATTCTCATCATCATTATAGTGGAAGTTTAAGACACTGTAGGATCATGTGGTTTTTCCTTTATCACATTAATAAGGTTTTCCATGCTAAAATGATTTTTGTGTCTTTAAACTTATACTTCATGTTTTCGCTAGTGCCTATTTTGAGTTCACGGAGGAGGAAAATTAAGGAGGCAATTTCCTAACAGTGGTATCAAAGCACTGTCTGACCTCTGGGATACTATAGTGTTGTACTCATAATAAAGTTCTTATTATGCTTTGTGGTTGCAACATTATTTGATCTTCCATGTTAGAAAAGAACTATTATTGTTGGAATTAAATCGCAGTATTAAGAAAGTGTGTCTTGGTAAGTTATGGTTAAGGAAAGACTTGGTATTTAAGTGTGTCAATATTGTCCCACCCCTTTTTCTTAGGAACATCCTAGTTGCACTACTCACTAATAACAATGAGCTTTTCAGTGTATGACACTATTTGCAAAATCTTCTAGTTGAAGGAACCACTTTCATGTGTTCTCAAGATTGAGGGTTTTACCAGTCATGATTGAGATATGTTCAAGCATATTGCTGATAATTATACCTATTGGTGATGATGGAAGACCACCTATATTGTAAAGATTTGCATGAACCAATCTCTCAAAAGGATAAGCCATAAGGGAAAAAAGAAAAATAGTGGGAGCTTAAAAATCGGAAGGTAGTTTCCATGATTAGAAAATACATAGATATAGTATATTCGAGCATGTGTTAAAATATACCAATGCATATGAGTTATGGACCAAACTTGAATCCTTGATTTAAAAGAAGACAACGATAAACAAAGCGCACATTGTCAGACGATTGGTGAAATTGGAGTACTCGGACGACCAAAACATGATCGATCATTTGAATACCTTTAAAGGTATTGTGAATCAACTGATGAAAGTTGGAATGAAGATAGATGATGAGTTACAAACTCTTATACTCCTAAGTTCTCTTCCTGATATTTAGGACACTCTGGTCGTCACTTTTAATAACTCTGCTCCAAACGAAACTTGTCATTGATTTTGTTACAGATTCGTTGTTAAATAAAGAGTCAAGACGGAGGGAAAAAGGCTTTAACAACCAGTTCGAAGTCAACATTTTAATAATATAGGAATGAGTAAGGGTCATGAAAGAAGATGTCGTGGGAGATCACAAGCTAGATCCAAGTCTCGCACAAGATTAAGTTTTTATCATTGTGGCAAACCTCGCCACAAAAAACCTGAGTGCAGACTCTTGAAGAGAGATCAGCATGATCGAATAATTCATCCAGTTTTAATAAACCCAAAGAAGAATAAGGAAGATAGAACCACAATTGCAATAGACTTGAACGATGATAATATTTTCCTTTTTGGAGACGACAATTATGTAAATGTTGCATTTGATGACCGCATTTAAATAATTGAAATATGAGTATCTTTCCATGTTACACCTCATGAAGAATTATTCTCATAATACCAAAAAGGAGAATTTGGTACAGTGAAGATGAGAACCACGTCACAAGTAAGATTGTTGGTATTGGTGAAGTGACTTTGATCACAGAGAATGATAATAAGCTCGTATTGAAAGAAGTAAAACATGTACCAGAAATGTGTTTAAACCTTATCTCATTAAGAAATTTGGATGATCTGGGAAAACCCAATTTGATAGTGGTAGATGGAAGCTTAGCAAAGGAAGCATGATAATTTCTAGAGAAAAAAAGGAAGGCTCCCTTCACATCATGCAAGGGAAGATAAACAAGGGATATATTAATATTTCAAAATACATAAAGAATTGTGGCATAAAAAACTTGGCCATATAAGCGATAAAGGTTTATAGATTCTTTCTAAATATCATCTTTCTGTTACCTTAAAAATCTTTAAGGTACATTCTTTTCCTATAAATAAAGATAGTCCTTTGAAATAAGGATTGTAAGGAAATTAAAGTCAAGATGGTTGAAGTTTGGTTTTATCAAACTAAAGAATTTAATGTTCAATGAAAATATTAAGACAAAATGTCGAAATTAGGACTTATCGACCAAAAGGAGAGAGGTTGATATAAATGGAAAGAAAGATGGTCGAAATTGGTTTTGTCGTCCAAAGGGAATCCAAGACTTAGAGGAATTTGTATTTTTTGGTTATATTAGTGAGAAGTGTCGAAGCAAGTCCAAAAGCGGGAGGATTTGAATTTTGAAGTTACCAGCAGTTGCAAGCAATTGTGTTCTGATTGAGTGCCAAATAGGTGGCAAAATCTTGAGGAGCAGTTGTCTTAGGCTAAAATACGTGTCAAGTGGATAGTGTGCATAGGCAGTTATGTTGTAATCACTATAAATAAAGGGTCCGGTGTAGGTTTCTGGGTGTTCATTTGTACTAAAATCACTTGTCAAACTCTATTATTCCAAGCGTAAGGAAGCAAAGAGTGCATAAGTTTTTGATGTACGTGAATCACCATATTTATTTCAATGAAAATCTTTTACTTTTCACTTGATCCCTTTGAATCATTTACTTGCTTCTATTTACTTTTGAACAATCCCTTTATGTTATCATTTGCTTCGTATAAACACCTTCTGTCGGTCACGAGTCACGCAGTTGGTTGAATCAAATTGTCACTTATTTCATTTAAACGTCTGATCATACATAAAATCCTAGCCGAGCTATAGAGACGGAAGGAGCAAGGAGGAAGCCGAACTTGGTACTCGGTTGGAAAGTATGGAGGTCGGAGTATGGTCCAGGTTTACAACCCGGCCATATGAGTCGTGATCCATCTCGACTAATAAAGCGAGCTTACGTTCAAACTAGGAGAAACTGCCACATTAATCCTGGCGGCGCGCGTTACACATTGAGGTAATCATTGTTAAACGACGAAAACACATCTTTAAGTTGGTCTAGTTATGAAACTGGGATCAATAAGCCGTTACTGGTGTTAAACGTGGAAGTCATGTTACTTCTGTATATATAGGGCTCCCACCAGCGGGATAAGCAAGACAATCATTAGCTTGGAGTTTAAGATACTTAACATGAGCCTCAAAATACCTAAACACATCTATATAAGTTTTTCCTGCAAGAACATTTTGAAGGAAAATCGCGACTAAAAAATTGCAGCAGAAAATGATTTTCCTTTGTGATCCTTACGAATGTTCATGGTCAGTGATAGAGTATTTTTACCTCTTGTGGCGATTTGGATTTCTGACGCTGTGATCACGAACGTTGATGAAGAACAACGTCTACTCGATCCACACGAGCAGTTTGCTTCCGATCACGGTGCTAGGCGCTCGACGGAAGCTTTGGTGAGAGTGAGCGGAATCTCGGCGGGATTCGGGACCGTTGCATCAAGTGAAAAGCTTCATCACAAGGGTTCTATTTATAAGACCACAAGTGTGGGCTACAAGCTAAAAGCAATAAAGGCTGTAAACTAAAAGCCCAATAAAGCACACGAAAATCATACATTATGATGTATCGTGTATCACTTAACATGTGGTACCTTACCATATTCCGCATTCCACTTAAGTACACGTACCTACGATGTTCCTTATTTTCACTATCTCTCATTAATCATCCTTATGTGTGTGACCACCTGTAGGTTTCGCGATGTTGGCAATTATATTAAATCACATTTAACATAATAAGCGTGGCGGTATCTAGCAACACATCACTGCTACCAAGTCACGAAAATGTCATGTGATCTGACAAAACCTTTTCGTGATAATACTTGTGAGTATAATTACCCCTTTTCCCTTATGTCTATATTGAACACAAGGCATAGACCGTGCCATCCTTGTCCAGTTCAATATTGGGCCCTCAGACATTTATCCCGTTACGCAGGATAGGCAAATTTCATCTAGGTCACTCATGCCCCTCAGCATGCTTTGTGAAGTACCCATCAACTGTCTTTATGATCATCCAATTACGGATAATGTTTAATCAGCAATAAAGCACTTGACTCTACATCTAGGGTCCATAGTGGTTTCAGGTCGAAGGGTGGTATGCACCACTTATCACCATGAGAATAACTTATGACACTTTGCATAATATTCTATGTAGTATTCTCATAGCGGGTCAGTCCAGTATAAATATTACTCCTAATATTTATACCTATGTCAAGACTTGATAACTCCTTATCCATGATCCATGAGATGTGATCATCAGTCTATCTTCATAATAATCTCAATGCTTTAATGTTATCCCACTTCATAATAAAGCTCGATTATGGATACTTTAAGAATAGTGTCCTTGTGTTTAATGGATCTCATGATTAAGTCACACTTAACATTGCATTAAACAGACTAACTATTCTAGGGACTTTATTATTTCCAAAAAGAAAACATAATAAAGAAAAGCCTTTTATTATTAATAAATAATTCGATACAAGTACCAAAAGGTATTGGCCTCCAAGGCTTACACCAACACATTTGACACCCACTGTGGGGCCTCAGTGAAATCAATCCCAAGCCACCGCACATTATTCAATAGCATGATGTCAACACCACCAACCGATCCTTCGGATCTGGCACAGTTGTTGTCCATGATTGACGATCTGCGTCAGCATAATGACACTCTACAAGATAATGTTCAGGCTCTTCAACAGAGGAGTTTGGACGAGACAGAAGACCAAGAGGCAGAACTCTTGGAACCACGACCTTTATCTCAGGTCATTTGGGAGGATGTCGTTCCTGAGAATTTCAAGCCTCCCGTCCTAGAAACATACGAAGGAAAAACTGATCCTCAGGAGCATATCATTTTGGTTATCAACACGATGGAATTAATATGAGAAATAGATTCTTTGAAATGCAAGTTAATGGCTGACACTTTCACGGAATCCGCGTTACGATGGTACATGGGCTTGCCACGGTTTTCCGTGGTTAGTTACCAAGATTTCAATAAGAAAATTATCCAACAGTTTTCTTCAAACCGTCACCGAAAGGTGGCCACTACTTTGTTATTCAACGTCGGGCAACGCCCAGCAGAATCACTGCGGGATTTCATGGCCAGGTTTAATGAAGAGACCATAAGGGTTTCTCACCCCAATCAGGAGATCTTTGTGGCAGCATTTCAGCACGGACTCAAGATCGGGCAATTCAATGAGTCTCTGGCTTAGAAACTGGCCAAGAGCATGGACAAAATTATTACCCAGGCTGAATGTTATGTAAAGGGTGAAGAAAGCAACATGGAGAAGAGAGCCCGAGATGCTAAAGAAAAGGGAAAAGGGCGAGATGATAGTTCAGATTAAAAGTCTCGGTCTCGGGATCGGTCAATGTCCCGGGATCGTGCCCAGGAGAAACGACCTCTATCGCGGAGCCATCAGGCTTTAAGACCAGGCAAAACCTTCACACCATTGAACGCCATAAGAAAGGATATTTGGAGAGATGTGAACCATTTCAACTTCTTTCCTAAGCCATGGAATCCGTTCGCAGTAAATGCCACGATGGGAAAGGACTTGGAAGCTTGGTGTGAGTACCATCGTATCAGAGGACATACAACCGAGGCCTGTGTTCAATTGCGAAGAGAGATTGAAAAGTTGATCCAGAAGGGTAAACTTTCATCCTATGTGAAAGATATCCCGAAACAAGGTGGAAAATGCAGCCCGCCTCCAAAGAGAGAGGAGGCTTCTGGGTCACCATCAAAAAAGAAGGGCAAGGCAGTTGAGGAAGTTCGTGAGGCAAGAATAACCCGGCATACGCTCAACACCATTTCTGGAGGGTTTGTTGGAGGTGGATCCACCAGCGCAGATTGAAAGAAGTATGCACGGGGTGTAATGCATGTGGCTCTAGCTGGACCAACCAATGATGATCCTAGAGTGATAACTTTTTCCCGGGAGGATGCAAAAGGCGTTTTGCCTCATGAAAATGACCCCATGGTCATTAAGGTACAAATCAGAGACTGGGGTGTAAAGCGGGTGTTGGTTGATCCAGGTAGTTCAGTTGATGTCATGTATTGGGAAACCTTCAAAGGAATGGATTTTGACCCTAAGGAGTTACTACCATTCAATGGAACTTTGGTAGGTTTCTCCGACGAGCAAGTCCAGGTGCTGGGTCATCTCCCAATGTTAACCACCTTTGGAACCAATGAGAATTCCAAAGATGTCTGAGTACGTTACCTAGTAGTCAACTCTTCCTCTCCTTACAATATCATCATAGGTTGGCGCTCATTCAATGCTCTAGAGGCGGTTTTATCAACCTTATACCTCACTATGAAGGATCCATTGGGTGAGGGCCGCGTCGGGATTGTTTGGGGAGATCAGGGTTTGGCCCGAAAATGCTACGAAGATAGCATGAAGATTAAGAAAAAGTCGGTACCAATTCAGATCCCGGCAGACCATAAAGTTAATGTGATGTACATCGATCCTAGAGAGGATCATAAAGAAGATAGTTTGACTCCTTAAGAGGAGACAAAAGAAGTACAAATTAGATCCCAGCCTTCAGAAATTACTCACCTGGGGACGCAACTTTTCGCCGAGGAAGAGACCGGGATAATCCAGGTTCTGAGGCAGAACTTAGATCTCTTTGGTTGGAAACCCGCGGATATGCCCGGGATCCACCCAAAGGTTATATGTGATCACCTGGATCTTGACCCAGATGCGAAGCCGATATCTCAGCGGAAGTAGAAAATTGGTGAAGAAAAGAGGAAGGCCGCTGCAGAGGAAGTTGACAATTTAATCAAAGTCGGATTCATCGGCGAAGTTCAGTACCCGACATGGATGTCTAACGTGGTCATGGTCAAGTAGAAAACTGGGAAGTGGAGAATGTGTGTGGACTTCACCGATCTTAATAAGGCATGTCCAAAAGATCCTTATCCCCTTCCACACATAGATCGACTGATTGATGGAGCTTCAGGGTTCCGAATTCTGAGTTTCTTGGACGCCTACTCGGGATACAATCAAATCAGAATGAACTCGGCGGACGCTTCGAAGACAACATTCATGACAGACCAGAAGAACTATCACTATCAAGTGATGTCGTTTGGATTGAAGAATGCTGGCGCGACTTACCAGAGGCTCATGGACATGGTTTTCGCTCCACAAATAGGGAGAAATATTGAGGTTTATGTGGATGACATGGTGGTCAAGACGGTAACATATTGAAAACATGTGGTAGACATTAAAGAGACCTTTGCAGCTATTCGAAAATACAACATGCGCCTGAACCCGGTGTTGCACCCCAAAATTTGCCCTCCTGTCTCGATCTTATCTGGTTTAGGCTTCGCATCTATCATGACACTCACATGCATTCATACCAACTGTTTCTATGGTTACAGGTTGGAGCTGATTCCCAAAGATTCTCCGTTGAACAGAAAAGTTGTGGTGCTTTCAACCTATCTAGGATATTGGGAAAACGACGAGGTTTAATATTAAATCTTATCCGTTCATATCTACCGGTTTTCGGGGCTTAGTGTTCGATTGTTGAATTGAATGGTCTGTTCTTGAGGGAGCTACGGAAGTCTGGTTATTTTGAATATCATTACCTCCTGATTCAAGAGATCAATTAATCACGAGTTTGGGTTTTGCTGTTGTTTCGAGTTCATTGTTCAAGATGTAAAAGGGTGGATTATGATTATCCGATTATTGATCAACAATTCAAATTCTAGTGCATTTGGTTTGCTCGTCAACTTTGTTCGTTCTTGGCAATAGTTGATGTATGTGAATATTCATCCAGAGAACTTGTGTACAAGATTTACGAATGTCAAGTTGCCACATGTTGAGATCTTTCCCGGTCGTGTTCATCGCCCACGAGATTCAAGGCATTCATTGTCGATTATTAAATGTGTGACGTCTTTCTTGGCATGATATCTGAAGCATTATCATGAGTTTTATCTTAGTACACTTTCAGTTATCAGTAGAAGTTCATTGGACTCGAATTCTTATGGTCGCTATTATCTCCATATTTCAAGGCTTATTCTGTCTTCGGAGGATTTAAGGTATTGGCATTTCATGGATTGTTGAGGCCATAACGCAGGTTATGATGTATGAATTCATTATGGTAGTCAAATTGGGTGGTTATCTGTTATTTGGTTATGTTTCTGTTGCTTGAGTAACAAGTTGATAAGAATTTGAGATTAGGTTGTAATGAGCTATGAGATAAGGGTTTTTAATCAAGTTCTTGCAAATTTCTCCTCATCATTTGGATTGAGGTTTTGAGCATGATCACCACTGGGTTTATTATATGATCAAGAGCATGTTAGATTTCATTTCTATCAATTCAAGGACATTCTTGCTTCCTTCATTCATTTGATATTGTTGATTCTAATTTGGAGGTTCAAGTAAGAATTTAAGAGTGATTCAAATTTGGATTCCTTGTTGTTTACTTAATACATCAAGTTTTAACTTGTGCAAGAAGTGGTGCGTTCATGAGAAAAGAGTAAGTTGAAGTAAAGTTGGAAATTTCCATTCATGATTAATTCATATTTCCAACCTTATTCTTTCAATCGCTTCCGATTTCATTCAAATCGTTCAAGATTATTACAACTCCTATGCTTAAAGTTTCAAACACTATTACAATTTTCATGTGTAATATCCATTCATGGTTAATTCTCAAATTCAAGTTACAAGAGAAGTTTCTTGGATTGCAAGATATAAGTTCCACAATACTACAAGGCAATTGTTGAATAACCAAGGTCTTATGTCGCGTTCAAGATACACTTTGTTATTCAATATTAACAAGTGGACTGTTTCATTACAAAATCATTGGAATCCACAAAGCAATTCGAATGATGTGATGTTACAAATTTCCGAACTTCTAACACAAGAATTCCAAGGTTACTAGTACAAGTTTTGTTTATAAATGCAAACATACAAAAATATTACAAATGTTATATGCCTAAATCCTTTTGTCCATTGAGAATTTTGTTGTTTCTTTGGCTTCCAAGTCTTCTTGCTCCAAACTTTCCTTCACCTTTTCCAAGTTTGTGCCATGGCTCGTGTTCATGAAACAAAACAAGAACATAGTTAGCATAATTGGACAGCATTAACAAAAAGCAGTTTCCAAAACACTTGTTATCTCATCATTAGGGGGAAATAATTGGGATCAGTTTGTGTTAAAAGTGTTTATCATTCATGTTCCAAAATAACTACCCTTTTGCAAATCACAACTTATGTTGGTTCACAAAAGGGGGGTGTGGCTCAGAAACCATCATTGCCACTGCTGCAAGTACAATGTTGTCCCAAAATCAGAAAATACAATGCTGTCCATAATCAGAAAATACAAGGGCAGCCCAACAGATCAGGAAAAACAAGAGCAACTCAGTCCAGTACAGAAAACAGGCTGGCATAACAGAATTTTTGTGACCAACATCTCAAAGAACAAATGCCAAAGCCCATTTTCGATTTCAAGAGGCCCTTATCCCAAAGACCGACAGTTGGAAACCCTAGAACAGGACAATATAAAAAGCAAAACGCAGTAATCAAGGAGGCAGAGCCACTGTTCACTAAAACCCTAATCCCAAACAGCATTCGAAAAAACAAGAACAGCATAGCAACCAAGAACAGCATCATACAACCATAAACCCAGAACAGTCAAAACAAACAACACAAAATCATCATTTCCTAATTATTTCCCCCTTCAGAAAAGCAGAAATTGCCAGAAAGAAAAGAGTAGAAAGGTAATACCCAATTTTCAAAAGGAAGAGAAGGAGTTTGCGAACCACCATGGCCGCCGTCCTCCCTTCTTTTCTCTTCTGCTCTCTTTATTTTCCGCACATCTCCGCCGCCGTCACACCCGAATCGTGTTTAGGGTTCCTCTTTTCCTCTTTTCCATCACCAAGCCTGTAAACACAAAACCAAACAGAAATCATAACATGCACAGAGTAATCGGAACGGAGAGATCGAGAGATGAGAAGCGTTTCCGTCAGAATCACGACGAGAGAATCGGTGAGGTCGTGAGCAGCGGCGACGACGAAATCGAGAGAATCGGTGAGGTCGTGAGCGGCGACGACGACGAAATCGAGAGACGAACGATCTCGGCTGAGGTTCGAGCTGCGATGAGAGCTTGCATGAGAATCGAGTGAGGGAGAGTTCCGATGAGATTGAGAGAAAGGGTTTGAGAGGTTGAGATCGTGAGAGTTTTGTGAGGATGGGTTTTGTCTTTTTTTTTCTTTCGTATTAAAATCTGATCTGTTTGTTTTATATTAAACTTATTTCATAAAAATAACTTAGTTAGTATTAATGATTAAATCTTATTAAGATTAGTATTTAGTTATTTAGTAAATAAAATTTAACTTAAGTATTAGTTTTTATGGTTAATGTTTTAATTCGTAAATAGATTAATAGGGTGTTTAGTTTTAAAGTTGAGTTGTTTAGTTCAGGTGGTGACACTTGTCACCACCTGTGTGGCCCGTTCGAAATCTAGTGTGTACATGTGTATTATGTTTACTTTGCACCTTCCTGCATCAAGCCGTCAGATCTGTTGAAGTCCAGATCCAGCGATCCAGAATGGCAGAACACAACATGATCCACGGAGGCACTCACACAGGATCCAGCAGCATTGTTTTGGGCTTGGGCTCAGATTTGCTGTTCACACCCTCCAGATTAAAGCTCCAAACAGGCCCATTCCTAAACTTTCTCTTTAAATTCAATTATTATGCAAGTTTTTATATATAATGATGTATTAAATAATGTTTGGCATATGGTAGTTTTTTGTTTGTTGAATTATCGATTAAATTGTTAGTTGATTTTTCATCAAGTGAAAAAATATCTATACTAATAATTATTTAAATTCCGATTTGTATTGTGTGTTAATTTATTTTCTTTTATTATCCGCTATTACATTATCCGCTTGTTTGTTTATTACACGATTGTACACTCCACTCTCACATTAATATAAAAACAACAACGCCTCCGCTCTCTCTCATTTTTGGTTACCCACACCAAATTCTCTTAGGGTCTCATGGTTGGGGATGGGCATGGCCATCCTCACGAGGTTAATTAAGGCCCTCGTTGCCTTGATTAATCATAACCCGAAAAATAATTGGTCCATATACCAATCACCATGCACCAGGGTCTCATGGTTGGGGATAGGAGCACCTATCCTCACGAGGTTAATCAAGTCCATATACTTGGTTAATCATAACCCGAAATATCATCTCTCCACGTCCAACGCCGCGATTTTTCAACATAGTGTTATGGTACTTAATTAAATTGTTAGAGGTTCGCCCAACAATTTAATTAAAAGCATAAATATTTGGGCCATTAGAACCCAATGACTCGAATACTTTATTCCATACATGGACATTTAAAACACTTTCATATTAAATTAATTAATTGAATTTGTTTTCAAAATCAATTTTCTACAAAAACCAAACAAAAACATAGTGATATGGAGTTTAATTAAATTGTCGAGGTTTGACGATTTAATTAAAATGTAAAATATTTGGGCCATTAGAGGTAACCCAATGACTTAAATACTTTATTCCATAATACTTAATAAAAGTGAACTTGGTTTCACCTCACTCCTTTCATAATAAAGATTTTGGATGAGAGAAGATCGGTTGACCTCAATCACCAATCTCGTATCGAATCGTTAGAGGGTATCCGACGTTTTGGGACTTGTCATCGCCATTAAAATCAATTCAACCCATTCAAATCCTTTTTCGCTCATATCGATTATCAAAATTAAAAACATTTTCCATTAAAATCAATACAACCAATCCAAGACATTTTCAACGAACTACGGAGTTTTGACTTTCCCATTGCGAGGGAATACGTGAGGCCGCGGTTTCGAAACCGTGTCAAACTCAAAATAAATAATAAACAAACCCCTTTTTTCTTATTTCTTATTTCTTATTCATGACTTAGAAATTAGCGATTACATACACACAAACACATTTCGAACTAAATGGGTCCCATCGAGTCGATGGGCGTAAGAGTGCTAATACCTTCCCTTGCGTAACCGACTCCCGAATCCATCCTTTTTGGTCTTGTAGACCGCCTTATCCAATTTTTGTGGGTTTTATCTATATTTCCCCGTTCTTTATAGAACAAATAAAATTAGGTGGCGATTTCACTGTTTTGAAAATTCATTTTAAATGATTTTTGAAAATCGAGTTGCTTCACCCGGCTGGCAAGTTCCTAGGCTTCATGTTGACAAGCCGAGGAATAGAGGCTAACCCGAATAAATGTCAAGCGGTTATTAATATGAGAAGTTCGACTACAATATGTGAAGTGCAACAACTAACTGGATGATTGGCCGCGTTGTCTCGTTTTTTTATCTTGTGCAGGAGACAAGTCGATTCATTTCTTCGCGGCTATTAGAAAGAGGGCAGAGTTGGAACGGACTGAAGCATGCGAGCAGGCATCCCAGGAGGTGAAACAGTTTATGTCGACTCCTCCATTCTTGACCAGACCAAGAGAGAATACACAGCTGGTGTTATATCTCACTGTATCAAATCATGCAATCAATTCAGTCCTGGTGTAGGAAGGAGAGGTCGGAGAGCGTCCGATGTATTTTGTTAGTAAGGTACTGAAGGGAGCAGAGTTAAGAAACCAAAAGATTGAACGGTTGCCACTTGCATTGGTGACAACTGCTCGGAAGTTAAGACATTACTTTCACGGGCAACCTATCCTGGTGAAAACGAACTTTCCCTTAAAGCAAATATTTAAAACGAATCTGGCGGGGAGAATGATAACTTGGGCAGTGGAGTTGTGAGTATGATATCGACTTCAGTCCGCGCACCTA
Source organism: Vicia sativa (assembly GCA_021764765.1). NCBI lineage: Eukaryota > Viridiplantae > Streptophyta > Magnoliopsida > Fabales > Fabaceae > Vicia > Vicia sativa. Next base: position 247,739,276 of record CM038792.1, read on the forward strand.
CATAAAATCTCAGGTCCTGGCAGATTTCATGGTGGAATTTAACTCCCCGCCAGTAAATGATTCTCCTGCAAGGTGGATTCTTTTTGTAGATGGATCATCAAATTTGAAAGGGAGTGGCACCAGAATAGTCTTGGAAGGTCCTGGTGATATAGTATTGGAGTATTCATTGCGATTTAGCTTTCAAACAAGCAACAATCAAGCTCAGTACGAGGCCTTGATAGTCGGCCTGAGGTTAGCTTTGGAAGTTGGAGTGACCCACCTGCTTATTCGAACAAATTCACAACTGGTCGCCGGGCAGGTGAGCGGAACTTTTCAAGCGAAGGACCTTATTTTAATAAAATATGTTCAGTAGGCATTGTCACTATGTAAGAGGTTTGGGGATTTTGAGATCTGTCACGTCCTAAGGGAAGAAAATACCTGGGTCGACTTGTTAGCTCGTCTAGCTAACACCAAAGGATCCGGGATGAACAAATTAGTGATACAAGAAACATTAACTTTGCCAAGCATTGAAAAAGAGGAGATGCTAGTAGTCGAGGAGGAAACCGGTTCGATGACTCCCATCATAAGGTATCTCCATCAGAATATTTTACCTGATGATAAGGAAAAATCCAGGCAGATTAAGAAGATTTCAGCAAGGTAAAATCCCAAAATACCTATTATGGAGCTATAAAATCTATTCTATTTTAGATCTAAATCAAATCTATTTAAATCTAAAATCAAATCTGTGTGTAACAAACTGTCTCCACACTCCTAAATCAAATCAAATCAAATATTTTGACACAAAGAATTACTTTCAACAAAATTTTCCTTTATATTATGTTGTGCATCGTTCCATATTCTTGGGAAACATGAAAGAATCTAGTAAACTTGAGAATAATTTAACGGACTCATATTAGACTATTTTGTACTTGTCTTGCTTGCTATCATCTGTTAAGATACAAGTGTGGATTTGGAGTTCTACATTAAGTGAAGATAATCTTCACCTAATACAAATTATTTTTGTATGATAGTATCAAATATAACCACAATTCTAAAAATAGAATTTCTTAACCACCCCATGGTTTTCTTAGGAACCACATGAAATTCCACAATGCCCCTCAAAACCGGAAGTATACTTCTGGTTCGCACCATATCTTATGTAAAATATGTTGAAAGGGTTGGATGTAAATTAGAGGTATACTTCCGATTTCTAACCGTAAGTATACTTCCGATTCCTGGTTGCAATTAAAGACGCCATGCATCTTCCCCTCCCATTACAACATTTTGAAAAAATACACCAACAACACTCTCAAACTCTCTTTAAAACCCTCATCATCAAAATCAATTTTTTTTCAAAAAAACAACAAAAATCCTCAAGCATTGGATACATATAACATCTAACGGAATCAAGCAAGCAACAATCATTACTAATCAATAAAGTAAGTTATTTAAGATATTTTTAGAGTTTATGTGATTTCTACTCAAATTAGTGAAATAGGATTCTAAATGTGTTGTTTTATCTAGTTTACATCATTAGGACTCATTAGAAAAACACTTTGTAAACTTTATTTGACGATCAATGATTTTATTGACACACTTGGGGGTATTGGGATGCTGAGGTTCCTGGCTATGTTTTCATAGAGAAAAGCAAAAGTATAATTCCAGTTCTGATAAGAACAAAACTAGAAGTATAGTTTCAGTTTCTGTATGCACATATTTTTATCCATGTTTTGCATTTTAGACCTTATGCTAACATTTCTTTCTTACTTCTACATGAGATATGAATGACATACAATCACGTTTGAGGCATGGCAGGGTTGCATAGTGATAGCCCAAAAATGTATCGTATATTTGAATCAATTTACATGAATTTTATCCGTATTTTATTTAATTTAAGATACTCTTTATTCTTATTATGCCGATATTTTCTATGTTTTCGGGTATTTAATATTTACAAGGCATGTACGAAGAAAGTCGCAAAAAGTTAAGTAAATCAAGCTTAAAATCCACAAAAAGGGTAAAGTAAGCAAGCATGAGGTGTGATAGTAAAATGAGGTGTATGAGAAGCAAGGCATGTAGAAAAAGTAATGGACCAACGCGCAAGGTCCAGCCCATAAAGCTCTTTCACCAGCCCTACAAGGTGTGACAGTCGTCACACCCCCTCGAGCCAAGCTGTAACGGTCGCCACGCATCACAAGGCGGGGCTTTATGATGAAGCAAGTTGTGACGATCGGCACAGGCAAACCCTAGCGACCGTCACTGAGTCATTTTTTCGAGCAGAAAATCCAGGAAAGAATAAAGTTTACGCAACAGGCCACTATTCCTCAGCAAAACCCTTGAAATTCTGGTTAGGCAGACTCAGGATGTCATGACATCTGATCCGACATTATAAAACAGACAAGTTAGAGCATACAATCAACAAAGCATAAAATAATAAACAACACAAGGAATTGTTAAACCAGTTCGGTTCTAACCAACCTACGTCTGGGGGCTTCCAAGCCAGGGATGAAGTTCACTATCAACAATATTAATTTGGAGCTAAACCTTCCCTGTTTACACCTCCTCACTTAATCAAACTACCCAATGACCCTTCTACCTAAGATACCACACTTAGATATGAGAACCTCCGCTCACTCCCTCAGTATCACAAACCGTGACACTAAACAAAACTACAAACAGTTTGAAGATACCACACTTCAAACACAATACAAAAACAGTCAACTTGTGACACAAACTAATTAAGACTAAAAGCAATATTCATAATTTCCTCGAAGAACATAACACCCTCTTACCTATAGGCTTCGAGGTGTACACATGGTGACCTTCCCAAAAACCGGGAGGTTCACTCTACAGACTCAGCCCTAAAAACTACATTATATTTAATCACGGCTGGTACCAAACATAGGTTATAAAGCTTCTATTTATAAACTATTACTCAACTGGATTTGAGCCTTCAAAACATAACAAACTGACATAACAAACTGCTGCTAAAATTGCTCCACAATATTCTCCAAAACAGCTCCAAGATATTCTCCACAAATATCTCCATATTGTTATAATAACAAATAGAGAATCAACAACTCTGTAACAGATTCTCCTATAAAGTCTCCCTAATATATCTCCATAACTTGGGCTCCAAGTAACAACAAGTAAGTTGTTACAATTCTGCAAAAGATTCTCCTTAGGAATATTTTGCTTCATAACAGAATCTAATATGTCAGCCAAACAAGATGTCGTGACATCTTCTTCGACATGTTGTTCCAGATGTTGAAACATTTCAACACAACATGTTTCTCCATTAAATAGAACTTCAACCTGCTTTATCCTTACAACTTATAAATCCTATTTAACCTATTGCTGCTAAATTAGTTTTACCAAACATAAAGTCAATCCTAAAAATAGAGAATCAACAACCCTCACTCTATAAATAGAGGTCGATGGGCCTCATTTGAAGTCCTTCTTTTTCACTCTCTTATTGTCGTTACGCTGCTATTTTTCTCCGCCAAATTTTATTTCAGTTTCCTGTTTCCAATTACCAGCTTTATTCTCCAGTTCAATTTATATTTTCTCACAACAACTTCCACACCATAAATTGCTGTGAACTTTTGCTAGTTCTAACCTTACGTTAGAACCAAGCTTTTATTTTCCTTGCTACATTTACTTTTCGGAGCATTTAAGGGCATATCTCACCGACCTGTGGGAGACACCTGACACTTCAAGATTTATTATGCAATTTTGTTTTTTAGGTTTATTTTACAAGTTTTAATTTATTATTGTCGAAATTGTCTGAAATGCTTGGATCTGTAATGTTTAGTATTATTTACTATTGTTGTTCTGTTATTGAAATTTACAACATGTTAGGCTAATTTAGTTTTACCGGTATGTAAGGTCACGTAGCCGATGGGATTTAGTGATATTAATTGAACAACTCCTTTTTAAAGAACAATTTTCTGGTTTTAATTTCCAATTTAATAACCAACTGTTTTGTTACGAGAGTAGAATACAGATAGAAGTTAGGATCAATAATACGAGAGTTTGAGATAATAACTAGACAGTGGTTATTGTGCATTAACTTAAAATACAGTGAGAGCACTTTTAAGTTAATTAGTTTTTATTCGTTTCCAAAAATTATTTTTAAACTTTAAATGATACAGCGAGAGCACTCTCTTAGGTTAATTATATGATCTTAATCAATAAACACGAGAGTGTGAGAAGAGGGTTTTTAAACTAATAAATTCTACTGAAGATTGTTTTAACGATACGATTTGTGCCAATAAATTGCTAAATCCCTAGGTCCGACCAGTACATACCGGTATCTCCCCTTGAATTTAAACTAGACCATAGTTCACTTAAGTTCCTTAAAACCCAAATCAATTATATCATTAGCCTTAGATTTACGTAGTAACATGAGATAGCGATAGTTCAATATTTAGTCACTTGGGATTCGATAATATTTAAAGCTACACGCGATAGGACTTTATACTTGCATTCTAGATTTCTTAAGACACGCAAAGTCACGATCAAGTTTTTGGCGCCGTTGTCGGGGACTAACAGAGTTGATATCGTAACTCCTTAAGTTACGTTGTATAGACTAAGGCACCATTCCCAATTGTATGCCAAGTACTCGCTCTCGAGGTGAAGACTTAGTTCTACCTATTCCCGAACCTGAGCGCTCTATAATTAGAAGACACCACGTACGAGTATCTCATACTAATCAATTCCTTCCTGAATCTTCTATTTCCGCTGAACCAGTTGAAGAACCAGACATGGGTGATCAACCACGTCCGCTCAAGTCCTACGATATTCCTTCACAAGAAGAACCACATAACAACATTTCTTCCCCTAACATCGAGGCTAACAATTTCAAACTCAAACCTTCTTTGTTGTCCTCTTTACATTAAAACCAATTTTGTGGTGGTTCCATGGATGACCCTAACTTACATTTGTCCATGTTTCTGCAATACACAGACACAGTTAAATCCAATAGAGTCAGCCAAGAAGCGATACGACTTCGAATTTTCCCTTTCTCACTAAGAGACAGAGCCCGAACTTGGCTCTAGTCTCTACCAGCCAACTCAGTAACCTCTTGGAATGAGTTGAAGAAGGTCTTCCTAGCGCGATATTTCCCACCAAGTAAGACAACTATTCTAAGTTCCTAAATAAGAGATTTTAGACAAAAAGACAACGAGTCTCTTTTCGAAGCATGGGAAAGATACAAGGACATGTTGAGGTTGTCCACATCATGGCCTAGAAGAATGGTTAATCATACATACCTTCTATAATGGTCTCTTGTATAACACGAGATTGACAATAAACGCCACCGCGTGTGGTGTACTTAAGGATAAATCTTATGTTGCATCCTATGCAATTATCGAAAGTATGGCTCAAAACCACTATCAGTGGGAAAGTGAAATAAATTCTCTATAAAAAGTGCCTAGAGAGAAAACACCAATGAAAGGCGGTATGTACGAGATCAACAGCCTTGACAGCGTCCATGCCAAGGTAGACGCTCTTGCCCAGAAAATAGAAATCTTAACCGCAATACCCCTATCCATCGTGGCTGATATAACTCCAAATTGTGAGATATGCGGAGCACCTGCACATGCCGCTGCTGAATGTCAACTCTTATTAGGAACTCCCACAGACCAAGTGCATTATGCTCAAGGAAACCCTTACTCATACACATACAACCCGGGATGGAAGAATCATCCAAATTTCTCTTACAAGAACACCAATGTGTTGTATGCGCCTGGCCAAGCACCTGCTATACTACCTGGATATCAAAAAGCACCCTCACCCGCTCCTAATATCCCTTGGAAGTCCAACCTCAAACTAATGATGGAAAACTTTATAGCTACCCAAGCTCAGACTAACAAGGATTTCCTAAATCAAAACATTCACACTAATGAGCAAATCAAACAGTTAGTGAACAAAGTACATGCTCTAGCCACTCATAACAAAATGCTTGAAACCCAAATTTCACAAGTGGCACAACAACAAGCATCTACAGTGGCATCTGCTGGTACATTCCCAGGTCAACCTCAACCAAATCCTAAAGGACATGCTCATGATATTATACTGCAAAGTGGACCAAAATATGATGGACCTAATAATCCTAGACTTAAGGATCCAGCCATGTGTCAAAGCCCTGGAAAAACAACTGAGAAAGACGGTAAACTAAAAGAGAATGAGAAGGTAGGTGATGGAGAGACCGTAGAGAAATAAAAACCATATGTGCCTCTGCCACCCTATAAACCACCTATCAATTATCCTCAAAGACTTGGTCAATCTAAAAGTGCAGGGCAGTTTGAGAATTTTTTTGAACTTCTGAAAAAACTAAACATCATGATATCATTCACAGAAGCTATCACTTAAGAAATCTTATCTAACAAGAAGAAGATAGAGGATAATGAAACTGTTACACTCACTGCCGAGTGTAGCGCAATCATCCAGAACAAAATGCCACCTAAGCTAAAAGATCCCGGAAGTTTGTCCATACCCTGTTGTGATGACTAGTTTTTTCATCAGTTGTTTTAAAAACAATGAAGTCGCCACCTAATTTTATTTGTTCTAAAAAGAACGGGAAAATATAGATAAAACCCCACAAATGCGGATAAGGTGGTCTACGTGACCAAAAGACATGGAATCGGGAGTCGATTATGAAAGGGGAAGGTATTAGCACCCCTTACATCCATTGCACTCGATGGGACCCGTTTAGTTCTAAATGTTTGTGTGTGTTTATTGCTAAGTTATTAATACAGAAGAAGCAAAAGGATTTGTTTATTATTATTTTGAGTTTGGCACAGTTTCGAAACCGTGTGCCTACGTATTCCCTTGTGCAATGGGAAAGTCAAAACTCCGTAGTTCCTCTTAAAAAGGTCTTTATTAGTTGTGTTGATTTTATAAGAAAAATCGTGCGTTAGACATTTCAAATGCTCGAATTTAGACTTGTTTAGTTTGTTTGAAAAGCTTAAGTCCTCGTTCGTGTTTGAAATGGCTATTGCACACTCTTTATAAGAAAAGAATTTTGATGATTGCGTATGAGTGATAAAAGAATTTGAGTGAGTTGAGTTAATTTTAAGTTGTGGATGACAAGTGCTGAAACATTAGGCTATCATCTAATGATTCAAGTACTCAAAATTGGCGAGCAAGTTCAACCAATCATCTCTCATCCAAAATATTTATTATGAAAATGGTATTTCGAGTGAGATAAAATATTTAAATTATTGGGCTATCATCCAACAATCTAAAGACTTTAAATTCAATTAAATCGTCGGGCTATCATCCAACAATTTAAACAAATGTCACTTTATTATTTTAATGCGGATAGAAGTATTTAGTTTATTGGGCTATCATCCAACAACCTAAAAACTTCAAATTCAATTAAATCGTCGGGCTATCATCCAACAACTTAAACGAATGTCGCTCAAGTATTTTGACATGGATAGAAGTTTTATCTTATTGGGCTACCATCCAACAATCTAAAGACTTCAAATTTGTTTAAAACATTAGGCTACAATCTAACGATTTAAACAAATTTCATCCAAGTTTATTATGAAAAACATTTTGAAAACAACTCGACGTTGGATCGAGTTTTATTGAAAGTGTTTTAGATGGTAACGGACCGAAGGAGAAGGAATTATTCGGGTTATGATTAACCAAGTATGTGGACTTGATTAATCTCGTGAGGATAGGTGCTCCTATCCCCAACTATGAGACCCTGGTGCATGGAAAATTGGTATATGGACCAATGTTTATTCGGGTTATGATTAACTAAAGCAACAAGGGCTTTAATTAACCTCGTGAGGATGGCCATGCCCATCCCCAACCATGAGACCCTTTAAGAAATTGGCTTATGAGCCAATCAAAAGAAAGTCGGATTAATTTTAATGTTGGTTGTGTGCAAAGTGTACAATGGTGAATAAATACCGAATAAGCGAATAAACAAACAATTATCACACAATACAATCGGAAATTTAAATAATTATTAGAATGGATTTTTTCTATTTGATAAGAAATTGACTAATAGTTTAATCGATAAATTATCAAATAAAAACTATCAGAACTAATTATCATTTAGTACATCGCACAAAAATTAAATCGTTTACATAAAATAAAATGAATTAAAAGATGAGAGTTTATAGTTAGCCTGTATGAAGCAATCTGGGAGGTGCGAAAAGAAATCCAGAGATAACACTCTTGATCCCAAATAAAGGGCCCAATGAACCTTCAGAAAATCCCGCGCGGAATATCAGGAAAAGATGCATCGTGAAGGGTTAAATCTGACCGCTTAGTCAGATGACAGAGGGGACTTGGAGTAAACGGACGGTGAGATGGCAGTGATATCATGAAGATGGCATATTATACATAAGATAAATAAATAACTAAAAAGAATAAAATTTTCTTAATTAAGGGTGGTGACAAGTGTCACCACCATAAATAACTAAATAAAATTAAGCTAATTGTTTCAATTAACCACATATTAACCTAGGTTCTTTTTACTAATTAGTTAAAATAATACTAATCCTATTTAACATTTAAACTAAATGCTTAATCCTAAAAAATTAACATAATAAAATAGAAAAAAAAGAACATACATTTCTCTCTCTCACGATATCCTCAAGCTCCTCTCATCTCTCTCGTTCCTCATCTCTCTCGACCTCCTGACCGCTCACGTTCTCTCACGCTCACACTCTCTTGCATCCTCTCATGACCGCTCATTACGCCAGAAATACGAACCTTGTCGCCGGAAATCGCCTCTGGGTGGTTCCACCGGTGGCGTTCGTCCGATTCGTGATTTTCTCACCTTTTTGGATTCGGTTTCTTACTCTGAACACTAATTTTGAGCCTGATTTTGCAGATGTTGGCTTGTTTTAAGAGGATCTTGAAAGGGGGGTTTTGAAACCCTAAGCGTTGGATTCGGGCTCTTCTGTCAACTCCGAGTGAGACTGTTCCGAACCTCAACTTCTTTTCCTCTTCTTCTTCTCAGTTCAGAACTTGATTTCTGAAGAAAAATACTCTGAAGGGTTTTAGTTTTAGGAATATCAGGAGAAGATGCATCGTAGAGGGTTAAATCTGACCGCTTAATCAGATGACAGAGGGGACTTGGAATAAACGGACTGTGAGATGGCAGTGATATCATGAAAATGGCATATTATACATAAGATAAATAAATAACTAAAAAGAATAAAATTTTCTTAATTAAGGGTGGTGACAAGTGTCACCACCATAAATAACTAAATAAAATTAAGCTAATTGTTTCAATTAACCACATATTAACCTAGGTTCTTTTTACTAATTAGTTAAAATAATACTAATCCTATTTAACATTTAAACTAAATGCTTAATCCTAAAAAATTAACATAATAAAATAGAAAAAAAAAAACAGAACACTTTTGTTCTCTCTCTCACGATATCCTCAAGCTCCTCTCATCTCTCTCGACCTCATCTCTCTCGACCTCCTGACCGCTCACGTTCTCTCACGCTCACACTCTCTTGCATCCTCTCATGACCGCTCATTACGCCGGAAATACGAACCTTGTCGCCGGAAATCGCCTCTGGGTGGTTCCACCGGTGGCGTTTGTCCGATTCGTGATTTTCTCACCTTTTTGGATTCGGTTTCTTACTCTGAACACTAATTTTGAGCCTGATTTTGCAGATGTTGGCTTGTTTTAAGAGGATCTTGAAAGGGGGGTTTTGAAACCCTAAGCGTTGGATTCGGGCTCTTCTGTCAACTCCGAGTGAGACTGTTCCGAACCTCAACTTCTTTTCCTCTTCTTCTTCTCAGTTCAGAACTTGATTTCTGAAAAAAAAATACTCTGAAGGGTTCTAGTTTTAGGAAAATGATGAATATATTAGGGTTTTTGTGAATGGTTTCTTGGTGTTTGTTCTGGTATTTTGTAACGGTGGCTTGCTGTTTGGGATTTCTATTGTTTGGAACGATAATGGCTTAATGATGGATTTTCGTGTTCTGGTTTGGAGCTTTTTCTGTTTGTGGTTTGGAAACTTGGTTTCCGTTAGTTTCGAGCTTATCGTATTTTGCTTCTGCTTCTGTTTTGTTGGTTTAGGATATCGTGATTTTCTGGTTTGGAGCATTTTCTGTTTGTAATAATGGAACAATAGCTGCCCTGTTGGATCATGAACCATGTTCTTTGGTTATGGAACTTGGTTGTTGTGGTTATGGGTTCTGCTAGGTTGGTGATAGCTATTTTGTTTATGGTTTTTCTTTAGAACATATGCTGCTTTGGTTTTTTGAGATTGGTCCCTCCTTTTTCTTTGGCTTCTGCTTCTGTTTGTAGCTTTATGTCTTGGTTGGAACTCTGCCTTGGAACTAGTATTCTTCTTTATCGGATTCTGGCTGCTGCTCTGTGTTGCCTTTTGCTATGCTGATAACCCTTTCCACTTTTAGCCAACCTGCTGTTTCTTTTCTCAATTGGCTTTATTGCCTTGATATTTTGGGTTTTCTCTGCTCCTGCTGCCTGTTGCTTGTGATAATCTGTTTTTGATTTGGTCTGTTGCTGGCTATGATCATTCTGAGTTTGTGCTTTGCACCCTCCTTTTGTGAACTGAAGTTTCTTACTTCATGATTTGCAATTGGGAAAACCAGCCCATGATTAATCTTCAGATTATGAGGCTTTGACATTGAACATGATTAAAACTCTTAAAACCTGATTCCTTAACACAACCCTAATGATGAGTTTGAATAGAAACTTTCTTTGAAATGCTTGTTTAACTTTTTGGTTATTTGCTAACCATGTTCTTTTTTGTGTTTCATGTAATGTTGAACAAGGCAAGGCAAGAAGATAAATCCATGGCATAGGAGTTCTTTAGAAGAAACATTGAAGAGGAAGAAATCTTGGAATAGGCCAAACTCAAAAAGCTTGAAAACATTTAGCCTTTAGGAATATCTTGTATTGATTTAGATCTTAAGTTTTTTTTTTAAAATTCTATTTTTTTAAGCTTTGTAATGAAACAAACTTTTAACAATGAAACTTGCTTTGTAAGCCTTGTAAGAAATTATGTAAAGCTTGAATGAAGTCACACTTGAATGTCTTGTAAAAAACTTCGTGAAACTTGTAGAATTTGATAAATTGCAAACAAGTTAGAATAACTTTGAATGATGAGAGGGAACACTTGAATTATAACATGAAGCCATCCTTGATTAATGAAGCACGAGAGGTCTTGGAATCTCTATAACTAAAGTGTTTGTAATTGTAGCACCTAGACCAATCTTATCTATAATATTTGATTTTAGTGTAATGACTATGCAACTTATGTAATAAATTCTAAACAGAAATTCATACACAAAGTAATAACATATTCCTTGGTCCATTCAATAACCAACTTGAAATCTCTCTTCACTTAGCAAAATCTACAACCCATCAAATGCCCATTCTTTCTAAAAAAACTTGAATGCATACCAAATCGACAAATTCGATCCTTGTAGAACGCAACCAAATGTTCGTATAAACGCAATGAACCTTTAAAAAGAATTAAAGTGAATCTTTAAATTCAAAATAATCAAGATTCATCTTAATGATACAAACAAGAGATTCTTTAATCATAATCTCATTCTTCATGCCAAAATTCATCTCAAACAAAACAAGGTTTCTTGAACTGATGATTAATTTCCACATTTTTCTTTCTTTCGTCAACTTCAAACGATGCCATGGTCTTATGAGGGATACTAGGGAATAAAATCCTACTCTTATGTAGTGATGAAATTGAACGGAGAATATCCCTTGAAGGATAAATTCCTCACAATCACTCCTCATAACCACAAACTCAAAATTCATTTCCTGAAGATGAAACACTGAGCTTAGGAGGGTAAATTTTGGGGTGCGACACCTGTAATATAGGTAAGTTTGTCATAGACAAAGCTCTATGCGACTTAGGAGCCAGTATCAGTGTAATGGCCTTATCCATATGCAAAAAGCTTGATATGGGAGAATTAAGACCAAATAAGATGTTAGTACAATTAGCAGATTGTTTTGTCAAATATCCCGTAGGAATTCTTGAAAACGTTCTAGTACGCATAGGTCAATTCTATACCCCTACGGATTTCATCATTATGGACATTAAAGAGGACGGTGTTACTCCTATAATACTAGGAAGACCATTTTTAGCCACTGCTGGAGCTATTATAGATGTTAAGAGAGGAAAGTTGACTTTTGAAGCAGGAGAAGAGAAAGTCGAGTTTATTTTGACACAATTCCTACAAGCCCCAAAATTGATGATATGCGTTATTTGTTAGATGTCATGGACGGATGTGTTAGAGAGATAGAGTTAGGAAAAGAAGCTCATTCTAAAATTATAAAGATTATGATGCCCCTGATATTTGAAGATGATAATTGGCGTCCCGAATATCGAGATGATAGTTTAAGTGAATGTCTAGCACTAACACCAAATTATATGCCTTGTCCAAATAAGCTAATTTTGGAACTTAAGATTCTACCCAAAACCCTAAGGTACGAATTCCTAGATCCTGAACTTAAAAGACCAGTGATAGTCAACGCAGACTTAGGAAAAAGTGAGACTAAAAAACTATTGCACGTTTTAAGAAAATACCCCCTCTGATTTAGGATATAACATTTTCGATCTAAAAGGAATAAGTCCTTCCATTTGTATGCATCTCATTATGCTGGAAGATGACTGCAAATATTCTAGAGAACATCAAAGGAGGATTAATCTGATCATGAGCACTGTAGTAAAAGACGAAGTAACCAAACTTCTAAATGCAGGAATCATATACCCAATCTCTGATAGTCGATGAGATAGTACAGTCCATTGCATGCCCAAGAAAGGAGGAATCACAGTCACGACAAACAAAGTTGGAGAACATATAGCAGAAAGAGTCGTGAGTGGAGTCAGAATGTGCATTGACTATAGGAAGCTAAATAAAGCGACTCGGAAAGACCATTTTTCTCTACCTTTTATCGACCAAATGCTTGAGCGATTGGCTAAGCATTCTCATTACTTCTACCTGGACGATTATTCGGGATTCTTTCAAATTTCTATCCACCCTAATGACCAAGAAAAGAACACATTCACATGTCTTTACGGGACGTTTGCTTATCGGCGCATGCCGTTTAGACTATGTAATGATCCTGCAACATTCGAGAGATGCATAATGTCCATTTTTGCAGATTTCATAGATGATATCATTGAAGTCTTTATGGACGACTTCTCTGTATGTGGGAAAAGTTTTGAAGGATGCCTGTCAAACCTAGAAAAAGGATTGGAGAGATGGTACTAGTTAACCTAGTGTTGAACTGGGAGAAATGTCATTTCATGGTTAAATAAGGAATTGTACTTGGACACATAGTGTCTCAAAATGGGATTGAAGTAGAAAAAGCTAAAATTGAAGTCATAGAGAACCTCTAACCCCCCAAAAAGTAAAAGAAATACGAAGTTTCTTAGGACATGTCGGTTTCTACCGAGGATTCATAAAATATTTCTCAAAAATTTCTAAACCGCTGACCAACCTCCTGATGAAAGAGGTTAAATTCAATTTCGATGACGACTACTTAAAGGCATTTGAACAGTTAAAAACAACCCTTATATTTGCACTAATCATGCAACCACCTGATTGGAGACTGTCATTCGAAATAATATGTGACGCAATCGACTATGCAGTAGGTGAAGTCCTAGGACAAAGAAGAGACAAAAAGGTCCATGCAATATATTATGCAAATAGAACCTTGGACTCTGCATAGATAAATTACGCCACTAGAGAAAAGGAACTTTTGGTTGTCGTGTTTGCATTAGATAAATTTTGTTCTTATCTAGTAGGTGCAAAGATAATTATCTACACTGATCACGCATCTATTAGATACTTATTAACCAAACAAGACGTCAAACCAAGACTATTGAGGTGAATCTTGCTTTTGCAAGAATTTGATTTGGAAATCAAAGATAAGTCAGGTTTTAAAAATCTTGTAGCTGACCATCTATCTAGGATGGAAAATCTTAAATTCGAAGAGAAACCTATCAATGATAATTTCCTTTATGAACGCCTAATAGCCCAGATAGAATCTGAAAACACCATAGAGGAATGCCCTGAATTTTACAATAATAACGAGACAACTGATGTCGTGGAAACAGTATCCGCTAAAACCTAACTGCCTTGGTATGCTGACCTTGTCAACTACTTATCAGCAAGAGTCCTTCCACCCAATATAACCTATCAACAAAATAAAAATTCTTTCACGATCTCAAACACTACTATTGGGACGATCCCTTACTTTTCAAGAGAGGCGCCGATGGTATCTTTTGTCGATGCGTTCCAGAGAGTGAAGTAGAGAACATAATTTCTCATTGTCATGAAGCCCCTTATGGAGGATATGCTAACACTTCAAAGACATGCGCTAAAATCCTACAAGCTGGCCTCTATTGGCCTAATCTATGGAAAGATGTCCATGCTACAATTATTAAATGCGACCGGTGTCAACGCACTGGTAACATATTAAGGCCCGATGAGATGCCTCAAAAAGGCATTCTAGAAGTAGAAATCTTTGACGTGTGGGTAATCGACTTTATGGTACCTTTCCCATCTTCTTTTGGCAATAATTACATACTTGTTGCAATCGATTATGTATCTAAATGGATAGAGGTTGTAGCCTCTCCAACAAACGAAGCACAAGCAGTGATCAAGCTATTCAAAAACATAATTTTTTCGAGATTCGGTGTGCCGAGACTAGTCGTTAGTGATGGTGGCTCTCACTTCATATCTAAAATCTTTGAAAAACTCCTAGCGAATAATGGAGTCCGACATTGTGTAGCAACACCTTACCACCCACGAACAAGCGGGAAAGTAGAAGTCTCTAACAGAGAGATTAAACAAATACTCGAGAAAACTATTGCCACATCTAGGAAAGATTGGTCTTCTAAGCTACATGAAGCATTATGGGCATATAGAACAACATATAAGACATCTATCGGAACCACACCTTTCAAACTAGTCTATGGTAAATTATGCCATCTACCAGTGAAACTCGAGCATAAAGCCTATTGGGCCATAAAAACTCTGAATCTAAGTTACAAAGCCGCTGGAGAAAAGATAATTCTAGACATCCATGAATTAGAAGAACTTAGGCTAGATGCACACGAGAATGCCAAGATCTACAAGGAAAAAAACTAAGAAATGGCACGACAGACGCATCTCTAGGAAAAAATTCAACGAGGGTGATATAGTACTCCTGTTTAACTCCAGAATTAAACTCTTTCCGGGAAAACTTCGCTCTAGATGGTCAGGCCCTTTTGAAGTTATTAAAGTATTCCCAAGTGGCGCTGTTGAAATTAAAGGAAAAGTCAGTGATCCGTTTATTGTAAACAGGTAGTGTTTGAAGCACTACCATTGTATCGAAAATAGAGACTACTCAGCTAGTTTAAAACTCATACAGTTCCTTAATGAGTTTAATAAAGTTTTGCTATTTACAGATTGATCGGCATGTGAGACTCGCAAGACTACTCCTTATATGCTTGAGCGGGTGATGCGAGTTCAGGTCTACCCAAAATATTCCTCTAGTGATGCGTCACTTTAAATGACAAGTTTTTATTGGTGAAAACTTTACTAACTGAATTGTTACTTTTCACTCTAAAATAACTTATCAATCTAGAGGAGGTAAATTTAATTGACCATAGGCATTCATTACTTATGGGCACACAATATATAAATGCAATGCTGACACGTAAAGGACTTGGGCGTGAAATAATATTCCAAGCAAAGAGCTGTGGCTATTTCATACTACCTATTTTTTTCAGTTTCCATTTTCTCACTATTTCAATAATTGAGCGATGTAATCTCATAAGTGAATATAGTAAAGTGTCAGTGTAAAAGAAAGAGCTAAAAAAACTTAAATGAAGTAGAAAAAGGACAATTTAAATTTGCCGCAAGTGATGGATCTATTAGATAAAGTTACATTTCAGTTACCAAGTTGTTAAGAAAAGAAAATTTCTTTAGACCCTTTTAAATTTACATATACATTGCATATTAAGTACTATTGATCAGCCGTTTTTTATTTGGGTTAAATAAGTCTACGATTTTTATAAATATTGGAGTTTTCATATTTAGTTCCTCTCTGTTTTTAGACAATAACTTTTACAAAAAAGCCGTTTGCAAAATTTGTTAAAACCATTGCTAAAATCCTGAAAGGACTAAAAATAAAACTATAATATTTATAGGATCAAAAATTTATTTAATTCTTTTTATTATTTTAAAAAATTTAAGGATAAAATGTACATATACTAAATATTAAAAAATTAAAATTGGTGTTTCATCATATAATTTTTTTTTTTAAAACCCTCTTTTATGATATATTTATTTCATTAGGACACTTAAATGCATTATCTTGCGCTTTGTCCTTAAATACTTTTTTATACATACTTTAAATGACAAATGAATAATTTTATATAATAAGAATCATTTGAATAAAAAAAATTAAAATGTATATTTTGTAATTGTTTTAAAGAATAATTTTAAATTTATTTTAAATTTAATTTTTTTTTCAATAGAAATTATGAGATAGTAATAATAATATTTTTCATGATAAATAATGATAAATTAGTCAAATATGTCGTTTAGAATTTGGTTTCGCCCTTAAAACACATGAAGGTGGGACAAATCTTATATTCTTAAAAGTTTAAAAAATACAAAAATTTCATATTTATCTATTAATGTCTGTTTGAAAAAAATAGTAGAGGGTAGTAGAGCGGACATAACCAACATGAGAGTATATATTTATATTAATTATAAATTGAATGAGGTTATACAATATATATTCTTTAACGAATATTATTTCAAAATTAAAGTAAAGTTTATTTTAAAAAGAATTTTTTTAAAATTATAATTTTAAGGAAATACTAAGAAAATTGTTTTCAATGTTATTTTATATATTTTTGTAAACTTTAATCTTTATGAAATAGTGAAAATGTCCCATAATTTAAGATTGCAAGAGTAAGTATTAAACTCTAATCTTCCGATGGAAGCGGAAACAGTCGCTTTAAGAATGGCCATGGATCAAGTTCTGAAAAGTGGCTATGACCCGATGATATTTGAAGCTGATAATCTGATTTTTTATTCGGTTGATAAACTAAACAGAGAAAAACTGTTACATACACCACTTTGGAGATTAGAGATGGGTCAATTAGTGTTAAGCCCAATAAGTCTAATGTTGTTGGGTCAGTTAATACCAGGCCCAAACATGTCATTCATGTACCTGTTGAAGAAAAATTTACTTTGTACCTCAATTATTAGACTTGTACCCCTATAATTTTATAAAAATGTCAATTTTATCCTTCAATATTTGTAATCAATTTATCATTTAATTTTTTGATTATTTATTAAAAAATTTAAATTTTACATCTCTACACATGTTTTCTAAGTTCAAAGACTATGAGCTTTACACGTGATTTTGGCTTATAGTTTTAGAAGGAGATTTAGAAATAAATTCTATTAGTGAGTCTGTGTGCGAGCGTAGATTATTTTCGGATATTGCGGACATACCATTATGGAATATTTTGTTATTTTTCCTTTATAAATAGTTATAATGCTCTGGATTAATCATGAATGAAATTATTAGTTCCTCTCCTTCTACAATTTTTGAGGAGGTGGCTCAATCCTTAAATTATGAGTAATCATTTTAACATTGGTGCTCTCATTGAGAGTCCACCTTTATCATGGCCAATAATTCCTGTTGAAAGTAATTCCTTATGTCGAAAAGATTTGATTTGATTTATGAGTGTGGAAACCGTTTGTTGCTCACAGATTTGATTTTAGATTTAGATAAATTTGATTTAAATCTAAAATAGAATATATTTGATTTAGCTCCAAAATAGGTATTTTGAGCTTTTATAATTTTGGGCATTAGCTAACCTAAATCTATAAATAGAGGGAGTAACCCCTATTTTTGTAATCAAATCATTCACAGAATTTTGCAGTTGCAAAGTGAATAGTAAAATTTTTCACAATTTGTGGCAGAGAGAAAATTTTACACGGTAGTAATTTTGCACAAATCAATTCCCACATACTATTCATCATTTTCCCTATTATAGAGTCAGAATCCCACCTTTACCTTGGATTGAAGGTCTCTCTATAACTCTCTGATTGCACCTAGCTTTTTGCCTCTTTTCCCTATTTCTCTTCTAAATTAGAATCAAAAGCTGGAAAATTTTCCTAATATGCAGCTATAGTGCGATGATGATATCTCTCAACTCGTACCTTATTTTGAAGATCCCAACGGTCAAACATTGGATATAGGTGTTGCGAACCTACCCTCAAAATTTGCTCACAATTCCAACGGTTAACGAATCGGGGATCGTCGATTTAGTGAGACTGCTGCAAGAAAAACGAGAATGAGTTTCTCTCCTCTATTCTCTCTTCTCTATAACCTCCCACGATCAATTCTCCAACTTTCTTCTCAATTAACCTAATTCCCCTTATTTAACTTAACCTTATAACTTCATTATTCTTACTAGGCCTAACTTTCACACCCCACCTTTGCTACATACAACCATAGAAATAAGCCCATATAATTAATCTTATAACTACTCTAATATTATTTCTAGAACTAATCGACCAATTAATCCACTAGTTAACCAACTAATAACAACATAACAACTTATACTGACATTCCAACAAATAATTCGAAAATAATTTAATTAAAAAATTAATTAAACTAACGGGCGTTACACGTGGCATTGAATTCTACAAGACTAATAGAGGATTAATGATGCATCAAAGAAGATATGCAGAAGAAATTCTCAAGAGATTTGAGATGGAAGAATGCAATTCAACTTCGACACCTGCAGAACCAAGACTGCAACTGTCTAAAGACTCAGAAGAAGATGATGTCGATCCAACCCAATATAGAAGACTTATTGGGTCCTTAAGATACCTTTGTCATACGAGGCCTGACTTAGCATACAATGTTGTTATGGTAAGTAGATTCATGCAGAAGCCAAAGATATCACACCTAGCAGCAACAAAGAGGACATTGAGGTATTTGAAATAAACTATTGACTATATCATTTTATTTCTAGTAGTTGTGTTGTACCCCAATTTGTGCCCCTAAGATTCTCTAATATCTCATGACATTGCCTTGCACAAAGATCATAAAGTGGGTTTCACCCTCTCTCTCTTATGTTTGGGTTTGCCATTGGGAGATTACCAAGTACCTTTTAATGTGTGTGATGATGGATACTTGACTAATCATGATGTTTATATCATTTTCTCTCTTGATGTTATGATGTAGGTGAATGATGCAAGATTTTCTTATCCAAGAAGTTAATAATTTCATGAGTTTATTTCCATGCTTTCTCTCCCCAACTCTCAATATTTTGAAGTGTTTTTTCTAATTGAAGACTCCTCTTTGTCATCTAATATAGTCTATCATTTTGAGTATGTGCTTCATATGGGAAGAAGATCATCAAAGTTGAAGAATTCTCCATATCATGGCCATCTATCTTGAAATTAGGGTTGTGGGCTTCTGAGGACTATATCTTGGTGTTTGTATGAAGTTTATGGATGATTTCAAATCCATTTGACTCTTAAAAAGAATTCTAATATGAATACTCTTTCATCCAAGAATTTTAATTGATGAGAAGATTGTTTTGAAGGTCTATGATTGCAAACTCTCTAGATTGATACTTCATCTATCTTGTATGACTTTAAAGAATCATAACTTGGTCATTCCTTGTCTCCTTGAGCTCATTATTTTTTCACAATGAACCTAAGTATGTCTAATACAACTTCGTTCAATTGGTAGGAAGAGAAAATGCTTGGAAATTTGCCTAAGAAGTCAAACGAATACAAGTCATTGATGGATTTCTCAATTTTTTTATCAATCAACTTCAAGAGATCATTATTTGTCACGTTGAGGTCATTATTTTTGCATAATAATCTTGAAGATGTGAATTGTATCTCCATTTATGTTTCAAAGATTGAAAGTCTTTGGAAGTTGCTTGAAGAAGTCAAAAGATTATAGGTCATTTTATGATTTTTCATCAACTTCATAAGGCCATAACTCTGTCAATTTTTGGAGTTTTTGGTTGGTTCTTTTTGCAAAATGATCTTTGGGAGGTCTCCTTCATATCATCTTTGAAAGAAAAGAACAAATTTTGAGTGGAAGGCCATGTTTGGATTGAAAAGATTATAAGTCATTTTTTGTGAAAGACTTAGAATTTTTTTCTAAAAGTGTAGAAAAATCAGATGATTTCTCACGATTTCAAAGGAGCACAACTTCTAACTCAAGATTCCAAATGATACCTTTCCAAGCACATTACGAATTATGTAACCTCAGCTTTCCAAAGAGTCCAAGATGACATCATAAAGGTCCCTGAGTAATGAGAATCATGGCTGCAAAGTGGGTACTTTGAAACTGAAATTTTCCTCAAAGTCAGAATTGGTTTTCAGTGATGTGGCTTCTAATGATCAAATTGATGTGTGTTTTTGGCTTAAACATGATTAAAAAAGTTGCAAAGCTTGATTAGAGGGTTGAAACGTGCGATTTGGTTGAGTTTTGATCATGTGCAAGTCACACATTTCTCACTACACAGATTAGCTTGGTTTGCACGATTTGCTTACAATTTCTCCTCACTTTCATCACCATTCACTTCCCTATAAATAGGACCATTCCTCAATCATTTCCTCAATCTTTGAGAGCCATAAAATCGCTACCAAACTCATTCCAAACCTCACATTTCTGCAAAGTCATTTTCACTCTTAAAGCCCTTCCAGTTTGAAACTAACCATTCATTCTTCTTCCTTGAACTTCACTGAAGCTAACATAACAAGAACCATGCCTTGAGGTCCCCTGAATTGTGTTATCCAAGTCAAGTTTCAGAGCTCTGAAAGTGAACTTCGTTTAGGTAGGACTCGTGGCCAAATCGTTTCAAATCAAGCACTATTTTATTCTCCTCATCTCCCTGATCCTTGTGATCTTCATCATTTGCATTTTCATTGAGAATTGACTGTGAATTTCTGAAAACAAGTACTCGTTATTTTTCAGCATTTTCTCAAACCATTCTTTGTACAAGTGAAATAAATTTTTCGCGAGGGTGTCATACCCCAAAATTTGCCCTCCATCTACTCAAGAGATTTCATACATCTATACTCAAGGATTCCTCAAGAGTTGATCAGACAAACTCTCTCTTAGACAATCAACTCAAACTAGGGTTTGGTATCTCTCAAGTCAAGATGAATTTCCAACATCTCCAATGGTCTTCATGCCTCCTCATATGCTTCAAAGATTCTCCATGTCAAGTTTCAAGCTTCACAAGTCAAGTTTCCTCAGACAATTGCTCGGATGGTTGAAAATCGGTGATTGGACAAAAAGTCAACGTGGTCAACATACCAAACTTCATAATTTTTGGTCAACATCCTCATTTTGAAGTTACATTCATCATTTGATCAAGGGTTGATCATGATTCATCAAGAAAACTCAAGATTTGCTCAAAAGTCAAACTTTCTAAATTAGGGTTTCTAGGTGAAAAGTCAATGAACTTTGACGATCATAACTTCTTCATACTTTCTCAAATTTTTCCACCACCTCTTGTTTTAAGGAAATTCAATTCTCTACAACTTCATGTCTCACAAGAATGTCCAAAAATGCTTCATTTGAGAGGTATAGCTCAAAACATTACAGTCATTTTCAAAGTCAACAAAAGTCAACTTTTGTTTTGAAGATATATTGAGCATGGAAACTCCAATTGAGATGAGACCAAAAGGTTGGTTATATGACTCTTAGAGATTTCCAAAACTCCAAGAACACTCAAAATGTGGAAAATTGAGCAAGATACACTATTCGAAGTTGGGCAATTTTGGACAATTGCAAAAGGACATTTTGGTCAAAATGCAAAATTTTCCAAATGGGCCTAAAATCTTTTGATCCAAACTTGTTCATGACATTATTCTTGACCCATAAATGCTTGGCCTTGGTAATTTTCTATTTTTATGATTTATATTTGAATTTTATAACATTTAATTCAAAAATAAATTATATAAAATATGAAAATTAAGTATTTTTTCCAAAAGGGCTGATTTTATATCTTCCTTAATGTCCAAGATAGCCCAATACTCTTGCCAAATTCGTGCACAATCAAGCATTGAAGAGGAAATCAAATTTTCTTCAAGAAAATTGATTTTATTTGAAAAATTGAATGCTTTCAAATCATATCTTTTTTCACTCTTTTTTCTTTTCAAATCTCTACTATAAATACTCAGCAGTGTGTACAAGCATGAACACAAAACCCTAGCCCAAGCATAACCCTTACTCTTGCAATTTTTTTTAAGAATTCTTGAGAAAATCGTGTTTCAAAATCCAGCCTCTTTCAGCCTCTTCCAGCCATTCCATCGTGCTCAGAGGGTAAGTTTGAGTAAGAATACACTATTGCCATTGGTTAAACCATTCAGAATCGATGCATATACATGTCTACATATTCAAAATTTTGTGATTTTTGCATTTTATTATCCTGCGTGTGTAAATCAATTCTAATGCTTGCAATGTGATCACGAGGTTCCATGGATGAGATCTGGGCAATCGTTCGAAGGTTTGGACGTTAGAATCGTGTTTTTCCATTCTTAGGGTTTCTAAACGGAGAAGCTTCGAACCGGCCTGTACAGGCCGATTCAGTCGAAACGGACAATCCCATTGAACTCGGAAGGGTCGAAATAGGTGGACAGGACCTTTCTTTTGCTTTGAAATTTCGTGTTTTGCAGGTTCTAAAATCACAGTCGCCGGAGAAGACGACCGGAGCTAGGGCTCCGGCGTCGTTGACCTGGCTGACTCCGGCACGGGCTGGCGTGGCACAATGGCTTGCGTTGATTCGCTCCTTCGCGCTGACTGGGGTCCACGCACGCTGACTCAGTTTGAATCCATTCCCCTGACGCGTCATCATTCAAATGCCTTTGATTTCCAGCTTTCCAACACCAAGTGTCAAATGGTCTGGTGGTTAAGGCGCTCACTATTCCAGGATACTCTCCAAGGTCTCCAGTTCGAACCTCACAGGGACCTGGTTTTGTTTCTTTTTTCAAAAACTTCAACTTTTTTCAATTTATTTTCTATTTTCATTTTATTTTAATATTTTTGCAGCATTTTAATTTATTTTCATATTTTATTTCTGCATTAAAAAATTATCAAAAATTATTTTCCTTTTGCATTTGTTTTCTGAAAATCTTTATTTAATTTAATAAATTTAAAAATATAATTTTGCATGCATATTTATTTTTATTTATAATTTTGCATTTAAATCACTTTTAATTCATTTTTAATTATTAAATTGCATTCAAAAAATCCCAAAAATTTATTTTAGCATATTTATATTATTTCCAGCATGTCATATTTTTTCCATATAAAAATTTGCATTTTTCTAACATTTTTTCTCTTATTCAATTCATCTCGTATTTTCCGATTTCTCATTCTTTCACAGGTTGTTCCGATTCAGACGATTTTTCCTTTATCATTTTATTTTTTCAATAATGGGATGTAATAGTTTAAATTAGGTTTTTATTTTCCGCAAGTTTAAATTATGTATCTGCCCCAAAGCCTTGTAATAGCGTAGGACATTTACCTTTCCGCATCTTTACATTCCGCATTTTAATTTCCGCACTCTATCAATTACTAGTAACTAGGCGTGTATGGCAAGATAATAATGAACTTAGCCCACTAACTTTCAAGATAAAATATCTGAATCAACACACTCCTTCACACACGCACCCCTTAGGGTAATTCTCTCTCGTTGTCTTTGCGAATTCAAAATGGTCACGTCCCTCGAACGTAGAGGTATTCTAGCACCGTTGCCTTCCAAACAAATCATCATAGTCCATTCGATACAAAGATCATAAGACCCACGATGTCGCCTCCGAATACATGATCTTGACCCTCGATTGTCGCCTACGAAAAATGATGATAGTCCCTTCGAATGTGCTAGGATACTTCCTACAAGTTGCTTTCTATGACCATCCGATGTCCCTTCGAATGTCCCGCTTACATCCAACGAGTGGAGCTACCTACTAACTAATGGTATGGCTAGCGCTATTCTAAAGGAACGTAAAAGTACAAAAACGACCAATTCTGAGTAGGTGATAAGACTTTTAGTTGCTTGCTCTATTAAATGCTTTTCACACCACACACTCTTTTTTCAAAGTTCAAACTCTTTTCAAAACAAAAAAAACATTTCCGAACACTATGTATACACTCCTACATGAGTCATTACAAAGTCAAAGCGAAATGCCTTTTTCAAAACATTTTTGTCAAACACACAGAAAGCAATTTTAAAAGGTGATCTAGAGCAACTAAGAGCCCGTAGATAACTACGGATGAAAAGGGGTGCTAATACCTTCCCTTTTCATAACCATTCTCCCCGAACTCAGAATCTAACGAAGGTCTTTTTCTGTACTTTTACCTTCCCCTTAATTGGATAAAAATAAAAGTCGGTGGCGACTCTTGCTATCCGCACATTTGGATACAAAAATCCTACAAAGTCAGTTCACCGTGTTACAGAGGGCACCATTAGAATAGTCTTGAAGAGACGAATCCAATGGTACCAGTCTGAAGAATTTATTTCACAGTTTATGGAACGAGCATTTGAGGATGGCTGGAGGTTGAAGACGACCTAAGTGTCTGTCTTCAACCAATGATAGCATGCCATGTAATTTTTTTGAATTGGATTCGGTGATGATGCTTTACCGCGCATGCGTTATATGAGCCCTTGGATCTTATTAGTTTAGTGAGTCAGACTCGACCTAACGCGTGATATCATTTCTTGTTTTATTTTTTTAATTTAAGTTAATTTGTAATCTGGTGTGAAAACCAAGAAGATCCATATTAATCTCAACGCGTCTGATCCATTAGATTAGCTTACTAACGCATTTTGATTGTGATCCAATGGCCTATTTTTTTTAACTTTTATTTTATTTTTTGATTTTATATTTTTAATATTTTAAACTTCAAAAAATAATTGAAAACTCATTTTTTACTCAAAAATTATGAAAAAATTCACAAATATATTTTCAAATATTCTCTTTCTGATTTTTATTTTTTCATAATTTTATTTTCATATTTGATATTTTTTTATGATTTTTCTCTTTTATTTGGTGTTTTAAACGTTTTTAAAATACTTTTTGACATTTTTAAATTCTGGAAAAAAATTATGGAAGGATCCAATGGTCACTTGACAAATGTTGGTGACCTCCTTTTATTTTTATTTCTGATTTTGCAATTTTTGGCAATTTTTGGTTTGTTTCGCCATATATTTTATTTTTTAAAAAAAAGTTTCTGACTTCTAAAATTTATGGAAATTGTTTGTCAACACTCGTCAATAAAATCCAATTAAATAATCTAATTTCAAATTATATTTTATTTGTTATTTTAATTGCTTTGTTGTTTTTTACTTTGCTGATTTTGGGCTTATTTGGAGTCATAGACTTTCTCAACATCAACGGAACTTGGGTGTGGATAGGCCTTTTGGCCAAATCCACCAAGATAGTTGGTTGATTTTGAAGAAGTTAGACCGAATAAATTCATCTGATACATTATTGACTTTGAAGCTTGTTCCCTCTTCTCCATCTTATTCTTCTTTTTTTATTTTGTCCCGAATCAGAAAAGTGATCAATTGGTGGCATGAGCTTTAATGTTCAAGCAAAAGCCCAAAAAGATGACTTAAGCTTTGATTTTGGTTCAACACCTGTGACGCTTGTCGTCTGGTCGCTATGATTTCTTAATCAAGCTTCTGGAAAGTTTTCACTAACTTTGTCCAATTGAAATTCTCAACCATCTTTTATCAAGTGATGATTGTTCC
Source organism: Vicia sativa (assembly GCA_021764765.1). NCBI lineage: Eukaryota > Viridiplantae > Streptophyta > Magnoliopsida > Fabales > Fabaceae > Vicia > Vicia sativa. Next base: position 247,765,049 of record CM038792.1, read on the forward strand.
AAAACCGGTGATATACTTGACAAGTTTCAAGATGGTCCCCTTGCTAACCTTACTAACAATTGACTTTTTGGTGATATACTTGACAAAAAGAAATTGAAACTTGTTGTTTGGTCGCTATGATTCTATCAAGCTTCTGGCAAGTCTTCTTGCGCAAGCTTCAAGATGATCACCTTGCTAATGACTAATTACTAACAATTGACTTTACTTTACGCTTTTATTTTACGCCTTTATCTTTTCGCTTTATTTTATTCACTCTATACTTTTATGCACTTTATTTTAGCATTTACATTTCATGTCATTTTTTCTTTGCTCACTTGAGCGCTATCTTTTCTCGTCATTTTGAATTTGCTCACTTGAGCTTTATTTTCCTTTTAAAATACCTAATAATTCAACTGGAACATAAAAACTTTGATTGGATTTGGCCTATGCTTGGAGTTTGATCTTTGGACTTAGGATTAGGACCTCTACCTCATCTTAGAGATTTCTATGGTCTTGATGTTATTCTGTCTTGTCTAGTTTATTATCTTGTATGCAGGTTATTCTGATTATACTCTATTAAGAGTGGATTTCCTCCAAATACATCCGTTACTCTGCCCGTTTTTCTTGAGACATGAATTTATCTGAGGCATTGATTTATCCTAAGCTTAGCTTTTTTGTCTGGTTATTGTTGCTTGTATGATAATCCAAAGGATGGGATATCGTATTGGCTTTTTGATGTCAAGTACTAGTCTTCCTTTCCGGTTAGATCTTTCTTTACCCTTACCTTTTACTTTTTGTACATAGGTTAGCCTCTTCATCTCCTCCCATATTCTTTAATTTTCAAAAATCTTCCCTCTTTTTCAAAGGATTCTTGTTTTCAAACTCGAACCGCTTTCATAAAAAACTTGGACTTAGGTCCATGCATTTTCAAACTTCTTTTTTTAATAAACTTTCAAATCATTTAATAATACTTTGACTTCTTTTTGTTAAGACTAAAAAACACCTAACCTCATTCAAACTTTTTGAGCCCTTTTGTGGCCTTCTCCTTAAAAAATATTTTCTTAAAAAAAACAACCAACACATAATTTTAGCCTTTTTTACCCGAACTACATTGGATTTTGATTTCAATATTGCACATTGTTGGTATGTAGGCCTGGAACTCATTGGAAGATCCATCAAATCAAAATTGTAAAAAATACTTCTTTTCGCACCCCCGTCATCCATTTTGTACATATACACTCTTTTTTAGCACACATATGCAAATTTTCAAAAAGGTTCCTACGGAGTACCGTAGATGCTTTGGGTGCCTTACACCTTCCCTTAGCATAACAAACCCCGGTCCCAGATCTCTGATCTTTCTTTTTAGGATTTTATCGCTCTTTTTCCTAGTCCTTTAGATAAAATAAAAGCGTGGTGGCGACTCTGTTATTATTTTTTCGAGTTGAATCAATTCAATGGCTTACACTCATAGTTTTTGCCGCTACAAGATAATAAAGGAAAAGAATGCAAGTTAGCGGGGTACACAGATTTGAGCTAGTGTAGAGATGTTGAGGATTGGAAATACACAACAGGATATGTGTTTATGTTAGGTGGTGCGCCAGTTGTTTGGAGTTCAAGAAAGAAATCAGTTGTGGCATTATCATCATGCGAAGCAGAATACATAGTCTCTACTATTTGTGCATGTCAAGAAACTTGGATGGTGAACTTGGTCGAAGAAATCATAGGTAAAGATCATGGAGCAATTACCATGAAGATTGACATCATGTCATCTATCAACCTGGTGAAGAACACGATAGCACATGGTCGAAGCAAGAACATCAAAATGAGGTTCCACTATGTTCGAGAGTAGGTGGTTGATGGGAAGATGAACTTAGAACACTGTACAACTGAGAATCAAATTGCAGATATCATGATGAAGGGTGTGCAGGTCGAAGTATTTTGAAGACTAAGAGCTATGATGAATGTAGATAGCTTAGACACAATAAATTAGATTGTGTGTTGAAATTAATTCCTTGTGTAGAAAAGATTTGATTTGATTTAGAAGTGAGTGTAGCAGCAAAAAATTTTGATACTAAGCCATTGATTGACTCTACTCGTAAAATAACAATGAAGTTGCCACCGCACTTTAATTTTATCCAAAGGACTAGGAAAAAGAGCGAATAAAATCCTAAAAGAAAATATAGATCAAGGTACGAGGGTTAGTTATGAAAAGGGAAGGTATTAGGCACCCTAAATATCTACGGTACTCCGCAGGAACCTCTTTGAAAATTAGTGTATGTGCTATAAAAGATATGTACAAGATAGATGGTGGAGGTGAGAAAAGAAGTAACGTTTTACAATTTTTGATTTTATAGAACTTCCAATCAGTTCTAGGTCTACACACTAACAATGTGAATGTTGAAATCAAAATCCATGTAGTTTGGGTAAAAAAGACCGAAATTGGTGTGTTGGTAAATTTTAAGAAGAATAGACATCATCTTCATATCCGAGTTATAAACATATTTACTACCCACAATTATGAGAAAGAAGTATTTCATCAACTCAAAGTGGAGGATAGAGCTCGGATTTTCATCAACAAGCATCACTCAACAGCAAGTGGAAAATATCTCATTTCACTAGATATTGTAGAAGTATAGTAGTTCACGTCACTACAAAGAATCGACAAGAGTATAATCTTTTAAGAAAATTTTTTAAAGAAAAAAGCCAAGATGACTCAAAAAGGTTTGAATGAGGTTGATTGACTTTTAGTCTTAAGAAAAATGTCGAAGTATTGTTAAATTGGTTAATGGTTTATTATGAAAAGAATTTTGAAAAATGCATGAACCTAAGTCCAAGTTTACTATGAAAGCGGTTCGAGTTAGAAAATAAGAAGCTTTTGAAAAAGGGGGAAGATTTTGAAAATTTAAGAAGGGGGGAGATAAAGAGGCTAACCTATGTACAAAAAGTAAAAGTTGAGGGTAAATAAGATCTAACCAGGTGAGAAACCAGTACTTGACATCAAGAAGCCAATATCATATTTCCATCCTTTGGATTCACAAATCAATGAACAAGTAACTGGACAAAAATACCAAGTCTCGGATAAATCAATGTCTCAAATGAAATCATGTCTTCAAAAATCGGGCAGAGTAACGATTGTATTTAGAGAAAATCCACTCATAGACGAGTATAAACAGAACAACCTGCATACAAAAGCTAATAACCCAAACATAGACAGGATAACAACAAGATCATAGAGTCTCTGAGTTGAGGTCAAAGTCCTAATCTTAAGTCCAAGAATCAATCTCTAAGCATAGGAATAGTAATCAAGTCCAAGAAAAAGAATTAAATTTTTTTTAGTGTTTCAGTTGGATTATTAAGTATTTTCAAAAGAAAAAAGAAAGCTCAAGTGAGCAAATTCAAAATAACATAAAAACGCTCAAGTGAGCAAAGAAAAAATGATATGAAAATAAATTCTCAAGTGTGCAAAGAAAAAATGACATGAAATGTATATGCTAAAAATAAAGTGCATAAAATAAAGAGCATAAAAATAGAGGACATAAAAATAAAGGCATAAAATAAATGTCAATTGTTAGTGAATTAGTAAGTCAATTGTTAGTTGTTAGAGATTTTTACATGAATGATCCATGATGATTTGGACGTTGAACCTAAGTCAAAGGTTATGAAGGTTCATCAAAATATTGATAGAATCAAAACAACTACACGATGAACCGACAATTTTATTGGCTATATCTCAAAATATAATCATTCGTGGGCTTACAAGTTCAAGTCTTGGGCCACGAAGAATCAATCATACAAAGAAAAGAAAATAAGATCGCATGATTCACGATGATTTAAGCCTTGAGCCTAGGTCAAAGGTTATGAGGACTCATCAGAAGATTGATAGAATTAAAACAACTATACGATGAATCGACAATTTTATTGACCGTATCCAAACACTTAATCATACTTGGACAATTTCAAGCATAAAGCTTAGGCCATAGAGAAACAAATTTCTTATCCGAGGTACAAAATGTATTGCTATGTTAAGCAATCTCCAAGTAACCTATTGATAACACGAATTTATATAACATATTTGACGTAATTTTCATAGACAATGTTACTATTTTTATTTAATTATATTACTTTATTTCTGTATTACGTTGGTATTTTCTACGTTTCAGGTATTTTTATTAAATAAAGATAAATCGAGCAAAGAAGTATAATTGAGGGAAAAATCAGATTAAAAAGTCAAAGAAATGAAGCAAAGGGGTGATATAGCAAAGAGGAGGAGTTATAGAAGGAGAAAACAATTATACAAGCCACAGCAAGCAAGCCCAGAACTAAGCCCAACACGCTAGCCCTGCCACGTCACGGGTGAGACGGTCGTCTCACTCCTTCCACATAGCATGGAGGCGCCCGCCTCATGTGGGGCCCATAATCTTCTAACAAGTTGAGACGCACGTCTCACTTACTTCTCTCCACGTGGAGGCGTCCGCCTCCTACTCTCAAGGCGTTATATTTTCTCTCCACGATCACATTTTGCATACGAAGTCTAGGAATGGGAAGTTACCAAGTGAGGATATAAATACAATTTCAAGTTTCAGAATGAGGGTCGGCAGTTTTACCGAACAACCGTTATTTCTTTATTTCGCAATTTTATTTCAGTTTTGTACTTTGAATTATTTGAGTTTTCAGTTTCTTTGTTTAAGTTTTTATTTCAGTTTTTCACTGATCTAACCTTACGTTAGATCAAGTGCCTTTTTTTTATTCCTTGTCGTATTTCCTTTTCTTTGAATTCAAGAAGTCTCCGAGCAGATCCAACCGACTTGTGGTGGAGTGCTCGTTTATTTCGAAGAACAAGATTATTTCCAGTATTCTTATTTTCAGGTTTTTAATTCAATTATTTTATTTTATTTATCATATTGTTGCCAGATATTATTTATTTGATTTCGGAAATGTTTAATTATATTGAACCGTACTATTTATGCATGTCTGAATTAATTAATATGTCTGACTAAATGTTTCTGATATTGGTATGTAAATTAATCGAACCAAAGGAATCCTAAATTAAACTGGCATAATGTTACGTTGTTAAAAATATTCTTTCTGACTTAGATATCTAATTTAATTTATTAAAAGGTTTAGAAACCAACAGAGCGAAAGTTTGAGGTTAATAAACTGGACTAAGGTTAGAAACCAACAGAGCGAGAGTTTGAGGTTTAGAACCAGATAGTGGATACTAGGTATTAATTTTAAAGACTGCGAAAGCATTTTAAAAGAGATTAAACTTTATTTATTTTCAAAAAGTGTTTTTAAATTCGGCGGGATAGCGAGAGCATACGTTAGGATTTAATTGCATGATCCGATTCAACAGAGCGAAAGTTTGAGATAGGATTTTTAGATGAATATTGTTTGCTGAAATAGGATTTTTATCAACTTGAGTAATAAGTCAGTGGAAATTCGGATCCCCTAGGTTAGACGAACTACATACCGATATCTGTTTAATTATTATATTTTCCTTAACCAATTTCTTTAAGAATTATTCGCCTTAGCTGTATACCGTAACTTAGGATAACGATAGATTGATTTATAGTCTCTGTGGGTTCGATATCTTTTAAAAATACGCGATAGGACTGTGCACTTGCAGTCTGCTGATTAATAGACGATAAAGTCGCGATCACCTATATAGAGGTCACCCTACAAAGAGGCCGGTCAAGCATGATCTATGTGTTGAAAAGACAAACGAGAGGAATGATATGTAAGTCGACCTCTAATGTTTGTAAAACATGTAAAACAAGAAGAAGAGTGGGATAAGATGAAGAGGGAGGAGAAATGATAGATCAACTTGGATTATCTTCTCAAAATTATATCATCTTTAAGTTCAACCACTCATCTTGGTGAATTAAAGCACTAAATATATTATTAACTTAAAGCACCAAGAATGAATTGTTCATTCTTTGATAGATTTGAATAAACAATACATTTATCCAACTTTATCAACACCCAAAGTCCATTGAATTTAAAGAGAAATTTGGCATTCAAGATTGCAATCCAAGGAAAACATCAAAAGAATAGAGTAGAAGAATAGAAATCTTCAAAACATCTCAAAAAACAAATAAAAACCCATTCTGACTTCTGTGCAAATCGATTTACACTGGGTATTTTTTCAAGAATCAGCGTAGAAAAACTTGTGCAATCGATTGCACTAACACGTGCAATCAATTTCACTAACACGTGTAATCGACTGCTCACTGCTAAAAATAGAAAAATCACATTTCAAAAGGCCAACTCCTTGTTCAAACTTTTCACCAAACACCTTGTGATCTTTGATTCAATTGAGCTTAAAAATTCCAACAATTTTTTGAGAAATCAACATCAATGGAACTAAAAACAACATTGCTCAATGAATCAAGTCACAAGAATCAAGAGGACACATTGTAAAAGATTATATCTAAACTCACCACTTGTAGATCTTGAGAAAAATTGACAATAACAACACTTCACAAATTGCTTCAATCTAGCTCCAAAAATCAGAATTATAAGCTTTGATATAGAGAATTGATGAATAAAAGGTGTTTGGATGGAGGTTTAGCTCAAATATTAGCAAATTCCAATGAAGAATTTAATAAAATTTTATGAAGAAGAGCTTTGAGTGAATTGTGAGAAGGAGGAGAGTAGAGAGAATATTTAGCAAGGTGAGTTTGGCTATCAAAAGTTTAAAATTTGAATGAGAGGAGGCATCTATTTATAGGATTTAGGCTTGGGATTAGTGGTGGTTTGGAGTTTGGTTTGAAAATTAGAATTAGGCTTCGAAAGTAAATTTGGAGCCAAATTTGAATCAATTAGTGATTATGTCATCAATTGAGGGTGTATAATAGAGTTTAATGATGATGAAATAGTGGAATTTTGAGTGATCAAAGAGTAAATTCAAAAATAAAAATAAAATAAAAAAATAAATTGGAGCCAAAACTCACAAACATGAAAATTGCCTCATTTTTTAGATTTTCGCGTGTGCAAATCGATTTCGCTTTGGTGCAAATTGATTTGCACTAATTTTTTTTTCCAAAAATTGTGTAGAAATCAACAAGTGCAATCGATTTCTCTTTGGTGCAAATCGTTTTGCATTGCAAAAATCATGAAAAATTGGTGCAAAATAAGTTTTAGGGGAAAAGCATCGGAAAAATTTCACTTGTCAGATGCCTTGGCTTGATTCCTACAAAATACAAAATACACAAAGCAAAACAAATATTTTTGGTATTTTAATCAGAGGTTAGTAAAATGAAATAAATGCAAATCAAACATACACATTACACAATTAGGGTGCTTGGAAATATCATGAGAGCAAACTTAAGAATGAGACAACCATGAGAACCAACACTTGTTTGTGATCTTGTTGCATTGTGATGAGATGAGATGATGAGGGATCTTAGGGGGTGGGGAATTGGGGTACAACATTGTGGAAACAGGTTATTACACACAAATTTGATTTTAGGTTTAGATAGATTTGATTTAAATCTAACATAGAATAAATTTGATTTAGCTCCAAAATAGGTATTTTGGGCTTTCATAGTTTTGGGTATTAGGTAACTAAATCTATAAATAGAGGGAGTAACCCCTTTTTTTTGTAATCAAGTCCTTCATAGAATTTTGCAGTTGCAAAGTGAATAATAAAGTTTTCATAGTTTGTGGACAGAGAGAAACTCTGCAGAAAATAATTGTTTCTTTTCTTCTTTAATTTTCTTTCATTGTCATTGTTATTGTATGGTGATATAATTTGTTCATCAAGATTGATAGAAATTCATCATAGGTTTTGGTGGATTTTTAATAATTCCGACCATTTTGACATACTTTCCCAGCAAATCTCCATCTTTTCTCTGCGACTGAAGGAGCTTCACCTCTGTTTGGACGCCATGAAACCACCTTCCTCTGCAACATCTTCCACCCCACCCTCCAGTACCACCTTTTGAAACTTGATGTCCCTCGTTTCGACGATACCAATGCTCACATATGGATCCTAAAGATTAATAATTTTTTCATGTACCATGACACTCCAGAGGAAGAGCGGGTCACCATTGCGTTGTTCTACCTTGACGGACCGACGCTCTCGTGATACTACTGGATGTACTGCAAAAGTCAAATCATTTCATGGACCCGGTTTCTTCAATATTTAGAAACCCATTTTTCTCCGACTATTTATGATGATCCTCATGGAAATCTATTAAAGCTCACTCAAACCACCATCGTCATTGCATATTTAGTGGAATTTGAGGCTCTTGATGTTAGAACATAATTTGGTTCTACACCTATCTTATAAGTTTTGATGATAACAAGTACTGTTGATGACAATTATGTTCTGACCCTGATAAATAAATATTTTGTATGAAACATTGTTGTCTCTTAATTTTGTTTAATAAAGTATGCAGATGAAGTTCTGACCTTGAAAGGAAAAGACGAACAAGTTATGGTTCTGATAGTAGAGGAAGATTCTGGTCTATACAGAAGTTCTGATACAATGAATATATGTTAGAAGATTGTGAATCAATACAGAAGTTCTGATACAATGAATATATGTCAGAAGATTGTGAATCAATACAGAAGTTCTGATACAATGGATACAGAAGTTCTGATACAATGGATATATGTCAGAAGATTCATTCATGATCTGAAGTTTAATTTCAAGCTCTAAAGAGTAGTTCTGATGAACTTCTAAAAGCACCAAAGGTTGCAACAAACTCTGATTAACATCTTGTTCACTGATCTAACAACCTTAAAGCTCTGCTACATCATCTTCTGATCAATACATCAAGGATTCAAGTCAATCTTCTGAAAGCGCCGTGATGCTCTACAAACTCTGATACCTATGTTCTGGTTGCTTTGTTCTGATGCGCTACCATTTATTACATAAAGATTTAAAGCAACGGCTGAATTCCAACAGGATGTCGTTTTTATGGAAATAACAATTAAGTCCAAATATCATGATTCCATATATAGAATATATGTCTCGAACGGATAAGTTCTCTTGACGCCTATATAAAGATCCATCCATGAAGAAAAAAAGAAGAACTCCTGCGCGTACAACAAAAAAGAAAAATCTAAAAGAAATCATTCATATTCTCTAGTTCATAAGTGCTTGAAATATTGTGTAAAAGTCAAGGTTGTGATATAGCTTTTAGAAGCATAGTAAAACACACGATTTGTAATTGATTGTAAAGTTGAAATTCCTTGAGAAACCAAGTTGTGGTTGATCTTGATATGACTAAGACAATTGTCTTAGTGAGTTGTAATCAAGTTTTGATTAGTGAATTAAGACCTCGTTGAGAGAGGAAAATCAACTTGACGGGTGGACTAGAGTAGTTTGAGTTCAAACGAACCAGGATAAAAATAACTGTGTCAAAATCATTTTAATTTCAAAACCCTTATTCAAACCCCGCATTTCTTGTGTTTTTCAACCTTCAATTGGTATTAGAGCACCTGGTTCTGGGTGCTAACACTTAATCATGTTAGATAAAAGATCTAGCTTGAAAAACACTATGGCATAAAATATTCAGAACAATAATGATCACTATGATGATAAAGACAAAATCAGTGGCAGACCCCCCCAATGTTCGATGGAGAAAACTTTGATTACTAGAAGGACAAAATTGAAAGTTTCTTTCTGGCTCATGAAACTGACCTCTAGGACATGGTAACAGATGGATATACTCATACTATTGACGCAAGTGGTCAGAAGATTGAAAGGAAGAAAATGTTAGATCAACAGAAGAAGGAATTCAAAAATCACCACAGATCCAGAACCATCCTTCTAAGTGTTATCTCATACATAGAGTATGAGAAGATTACAAACAGAGACTTAACTAAGAACATCTTTGATTCCTTAAGAATGACTCATAAAGGCAACACACAGGTCAAAGAAACAAAATCCCTTGCTCTCATTCATAAGTACGAAGCATTCAAAATGGAAGAAGATGAAACTGTTGAAGCAATGTTCTCATGGTTTCAAATTCTGGTAGCTTGCTTAAAAGTTATGGATAAAGGATATTCTATTGCTGATCATGTAAAGAAATTCATCAGAAGTCTTCCCAAGAAATGGAGACCTATGGTGACATCTCTCAAGCTTGTAGAAGATCTCAACAAAATCTCTCTGGAAGAACTCATCAACTCATTAAGAAGTCACGAGATATAATTAGAAGAAGATGAGCCCCAGAATAAAGGCAAGTCTATTGCTCTTAAATCTAACAAAAAATATGATTCTAAAGCTTTTTAGGCAGAAAAAGAAAACTCTAGAGGATCATCACCAGAAGAAGAGGAGCTGTCTCTGCTCTCCAGAAGAGTTCAACAACTCTGGAAGAATAGACAGAGGAAGTTCAAGAATCCCAGAAGATCTAGAAACTTCTCTGATCCATTCTCTAGACATAGAAAGTCAAGAATCAAAGAAGTTGTCTGCTACGAATGTAAGGAACCCGGTCACTATAAAAGTGATTGTCCTAAACTTCAAAAAGAGAAGCCAAATAAGAGGTTTGACAAAGAAAAGAAGAAAAGTCTTATGGCAACATAGGACGATTCATATTCTTCTGAAGCTTCATCAAAATCAGAAGGTGAAAGATCCAACATAGCTTTCATGGCCAACATAGATAACATCTCAAAATCCTCTGAATATGATTCTGATACTGAAGAGGTATTTCCTAATTTTGCTGTTAATTTTTCTAAAACTGAATTAGTAGAAAGCTTATCTGAAATACTTGAAAACTATCAGAAGCTTCAAATCAAATACAAGAATCTGAAACGAAATCTTGTATCTGATTCTGAGGATACTAAGAAACTTGAAACAGAAAATTTTGAGCTTAAGGAAATCATTTCAGAACTAAAAATTGAAAACTCTATTTTTAAAGAAAATCTTCAAAAAGCTCAAGAAAATTCTGTTTCAAAAGTTCTGAGTAATATTGATAATATTGTGAAAGAATATGATATTGGTTTTCAAGAGTTTCTTGATAAAAGTATAGGCAGAAGCAAAATGGCTTCAATGATCTATAAAGTTAGTAGAAACAGAAGAAAAGGTTTAGGATATGTGCCTCCTAAAGATGAGAAACCATATTCTGAAGTAGGTCATATGGCCATTAAATACACACCTCTGAAATCTAACTTCACTTATGGTCACCCACATGACATAAAATATACTAGTGAATCATATTATGCAAAAACTTATGTTAAACCTAAGTTCAAACAGAACTTTAGAAAATCTAACCAAAAAGGACCCAAAAAGATATGGATACCTAAGGACAAAATAGTATATGTTGCAGATGTCTTTGACAACAGAGTTGAAACACCAGTCTTGGTACCTGGACTCTGGATGCTCTCGGCACATTACGGGAAGAAAGCATATGTTCCAAAGTCTGGAACTTAAAGCTGGAGGTTACGTAGGTTTCGGAGGAAACCAAAAAGGTAAAATCATTGGCTCTGGAACTATAGGTAGCAGTTCTTTACCCTCTATTACAAATGTTCTGTTAGTAGATGGATTAATGCATAATCTGTTATCCATAAGTCAATTAAGTGATAACGGTTATGATATTATCTTTAATCAAAAGTCTTGTAAAGCTGTTAGTCAGAGAAATGGAACAATCCTCTTTAATGATAAAAGGAAAAACAACATTTATAAAATCAAACTTTCTGAACTTAAAAGTCAGAATGTTAAATGTATTATGTCAGTGAACAATGAGCAATGGGCCTGGCACAGACGATTGGGACATGTTAGTATGAGAAGAATATCTCAAATTAACAAACTCAATCTAGTCAGAGGACTTCCTAATTTGAAGTTTAGCTCAGATGCTCTGTGTGAAGCATGTCAAAAAGGCAAATTTTCAAAACCTCCTCTTAAATCAAAAAATGTTGTTTCTTCCTCTAGGTCATTAGAACTTCTGCATATTGATCTGTTTGGACCAGTGAAAACTGCATCCATCGGTGGCAAGAAGTATTGGTTGGTGATCGTAAATGAATATAGCATATGGACATGGGTAAAGTTTTTAAGACACAAGGATGAGTCACATTCTATCTTTGCTAACTTCTGTAATGTAGTCCATAATGAAAAAGAGTTTAGAATAGTAAAAGTCAAAAGTGATCATGGTGGTGAATTTGAAAATAAAGACTTTGAATTTTTTTATATTAAAAATGGTATTTTGCATGATTTTTCTTGTCCTAGAACTCCACAACAAAATGGAGTTGTAGAACGGAAAAACAGAACTTTACAAGAAATGGCTAGAACCATGATCAATGAGACTAACATTGCTAAATATTTCTAGGCAGAAGCAGTGAACACAACATGTTATATCCATAATAGAATCTTTATAAGACCCATTATGGAAAAGACTCGTTATGAATTGTGGAAGAACAAAAAGTCCAACATTTCTTATTTACATCCTTTTGGATGTACTTATTTTATTCTGAATACCAAAGATTATTTGAATAAATTTGATTATAAGGCACAAAAGTGTTTAATGTTAGGATATTCTGAACGCTTAAAAAGGCTACAGAGTATATAACACTGAAACACATATTGTAGAAGAATCTATTAATATCAGATTTGATGATAATCTTGGCCCATAAAAGTCAAAGAAAAAAGATTCTCTTGCAGATATAGAAGTTAAATTTACAGGATCAGAAGATAGTCTTGATAGAAGTTCTGAAGAAGCCACCAAAGACAGAACTTCTAAAGAACCCATCCAGAAAAAGCCATCCAGAAACAGCTTAGCTCATCCTGAAGAAATGATTCTGGGAAAGAAAGATGATCCAATCAGAATCAAATCTACATTTAGAAATTCTGAAGAATCTCTCATGGGTCTTGTGTCTTTCATTGAACCAACTTCTGTAGATGAAGCTCTTCAAGATAATAATTGGATCATTGCAATGCAAGAGGAACTAAATCAATTCACCATAAACGAAGAATGGGATCTTGTTCCCAAACCAAAAGGTTTCAGCATTATTGGAACCAAGTGGATCTTCAGAAACAAGCTTAGTGAACAAGGAGAAATAGTCAGAAACAAAGCTCGAATGGTAACTCAAGGTTATAGTCAGCAAGAAGGGATAGACTATACAGAAACCTTTTCTCCAGTCACCAGGTTAGAATCCATCAGACTTTTAATTTCATATGTTGTTAATCACAATACCACACTTTATCATATGGATGTAAAAAGTGCATTTCTAAATGGTTACATTGACGAAGAAGTATATGTTCATCAACACCCGGGCTTTGAAAACTCAAAACATCCAGAATTTGTTTATAAGCTCAAAAAACATTTATATGGTCTTAAACAAGCTCCCAGAGCTTGGTATGAAAGACTAAGTAATTTTATATTAGAAAAAGATTTTACCAGAGTGAAAGTGGACACAACCTTATTCTGTAAGACATTTAAAAATGGTATTCTGATATATCAAATTTATGTTGATGACATAATTTTTGGTTCTACTAAATCCTCCCTTGGGATAGAATTTGCTAAGTCTATGCAGGCAGAGTTTGATATGAGTCTTATTGGAGAACTCAAATTCTTTCTGGGAATTCAAATAAATCAGACCTCAGAAGCAACTTACATACATCAGAGTAAGTATGTTAAAGAACTTCTGAAGAAATTTGACATGTCAGATAGCCAACCTGCTAAAACCCCTATGCATCCCACGTGTATCTTGGAGAAGGAAAAGATAAATAAGAAAGTAGATCAGAAGATCTACAAAGGTATGATTGGCTCTCTCTCTTATATTTAACTACTTCAAGACCTGATATTTTATACAGTGTTTGTCTTTGTGCTAGATTCCAATCAGATCCTAGAGAAACTCACTTAACTACTGTTAAGAGAATTCTCAAGTATCTGAAAGGTACTACTAATCTTGGTATATGTTACAGAAAATCCAGAGAATACAAAATTGTAGGATACTGTGATGCTGACTTTGCTAGAGACAGAATAAAAAGGAAAAGCACTTTTGGAAGCTGCTAGTTTCTGGGAGAAAATCTGATATCTTGGTCCAATAAAAGACAGTCCACTATTGCACTATCAACTGCAGAAGCAGAATATATAGCTGCAGATGGATGTAGTACTCAGATGCTCTGGATGAAAATTAGCTTGAGGACTTTCAGATATTCGAGAGTAATATTCCTATCCTTTGTGATAATACTTCTGCTATTTGCTTATCTAAAAATCCTATTTTACATTCTAGAGCTAAGCACATAGAAATTAAACATCATTTTATTAGGGACTATATTCAGAAGGGGATTATTTCCTTAAAATTTATTGATACAGACCATCAATGGGCTGATATATTTACAAAACCCCTTGCTGAAGATAGGTTCGATTTCATTATGAAACATCTCAGTATGGAATTATCTCCAGAATGAAAAACTTAATTTTATATGTTCAACTCTTAGAATACTATTTTCTGTGAACTTCTGATCAATTGTCCTTCAGAAGTGAGAAGGGTAAATGAATCAGAATCTATTAGAAGATCTAAAAGATGATATAGAAGCATGCAGTTAACTAGAACAACACCTGTCAATCTTGATCGTTAAAGTCGCTCTTAGAAAATGAACACATGTTCAAACTCTGATAGAGTGAAACGCTTGAGTTGCTACATAGAGGCACTGGTCACATTGGTAACTGTTCACTATATTTTCACGTCATCTCTCTTGTCAGAAATCAATATGTTTCTTAATCATCATTGTTTTTCTTTGCACTAAAACAAATTAATTGCATGTTTTCAAGAAATTTTATATACTCAGCCTTTAACATATTTTTCAAAACCATAGTTTTCAAATCATTTGCACTCCTCTCTCTCTCTCTCTCTCTCTCTCTCTCTCTCTCTCTCTCTCTTTTGAAAATTCTTATTTTCAAATCTTCTCTTCTTCAGTTCTCGTTCAACAAATTCTCATCTTCTGCACATTTCCTTCTGTACCCTGTTTTGCTCCCTTCATACAATTATCTTCTGTTTTTCAACCTTCAATTGTTCTCATCCAGTAAACTTTCACTTTTAACCTTTAATTAGCTTTCAACCTTCAATTATATTTTGTTTTTCCCTATTATTTTTATATTCTTTTCTTTTTTATATATGACAAAAAGGGGGAGAACGTAAGATATTTTGAACATCATAGTTACTGATAGGCTAAGTCTCGAACATTCTGATATCATCTTTGATTTCATTTCTGTCTAAAGCTTAAAACAGGAAATATCAATTCTGGAAATCAACTTGGAACCTTCACCATACTCTGGACGAAACTCTTCAGGGAAGTACAATGTCTCTAAATTTATATGAATATTAAATTCAGGGGGGAAGACCTCTCTTTGTCAAAATATTTATGTTTTGTCATCATCAAAAAGGGGATATTGTTAGAACATAGTTTGGTTCTACACCTGTCTTAGAAGTTTTGATGATAACAAGTACTGTTCATGACAATTATGTTCTGACCCTGATAAATAAATATTTTTTATGAAACATTGTTGTCTCTTAATTTTTTTAATAAAGTATGTAGATGAAGTTCTGACCTTGAAAGGAAAAGAAGAACAAGTTATGGTTCTGATAGTAGAGGAAGATTCTGGTCTATACAGAAGTTCTGATACAATGGATATATGTCAGAAGATTGTGAATCAATACAGAAGTTCTGATACAATGGATACAAAAGTTCTGATACACTGGATATATGTCAGAAGATTCATTCATGATCTGAAGTTTAATTTCACGCTCTAAAGAGAAGTTCTAATGAACTTCTAAAAGCACCAAAGGCTGCACCAAACTCTGATTAACATCTTGTCTGCTGATCTAACAACCTTAAAGCTCTGCTACATCATCTTCTGATCAAGACATCAAGGATTCAAGTCAAACTTCTGAAAGCGCCATGATGCTCTACAAACTCTGATACCTATGTTCTGGTTGCTTTGTTCTGATGCGCTATCATTTATTACATAAAGAATTGAAGCAATAACTGAATTCCAACAGGATCTCGTTTTTATGGAAAGAACAATTAAGTCCAAATTCATCATTCCATATATAGATTATATGTCTCCAATGGATAAGTTCTCTTGACGCCTATATAAAGATCCATCCATGAAGAAAAAAAGAAGAACTCCTGCGCGTACAACAAAAAGAAAAATCTAAAAGAAATCATTCATATTCTGTAATTCATAAGTGCTTGAAATATTGTGTAAAAATCACAGTTGTGATATAGCTTTTTAGAAGCATAGTAAAACACACGTTTTGTAATTGATTGTAAAGTTGAAATTCCTTGAGAAACCAAGTTGTGGTTGATCTTGAGAAGACTAAGCCAATTGTCTTAGTGAGTTGTAATCAAGTTTTGATTAGTGAATTAAGACCTTGTTGAGAGAGGCAAATCACCTTGACGGGAGGACTGGAGTAGTTTGAGTTCAAACGAACCAGGATAAAAATAATTGTGTCAAAATCATTTTAATTCCAAAACCCCAATTCAAACCCCCATTTCTTGTGTTTTTCAACCTTCAATTGATAACCGCCTCGTGGGTTTGTCAATGGTGGAGTTGCTGATTTATTTCATTTTAGGTTTTAAATTGGATATTTGCTGTGAAATTTTGGCTCACCAACCAACGTCTTTAACTTACGTGGGGGCCTCGCCAGGTTGCAAGAGGACAAACTCTTACATAAGCATCTTGTGAATCATCCTAAGATCCCATCCCCCACACCTCGTTCTTCATCAGATCCTCCTGCAGCACTTTTCGGTTCTGGTCTCTTGCCAACACCACCAACTACTTCCGTCATTTGTCAAAACCCGAGATGGAAAAACATCGTGAAAAAAGGATATATTTTAATTACGATTAAAAGTGGTCTTGAAATCAAAACTATCATGCTCACATTTTCCTTATGGAAGACGCAGTCACGTTCACTGACTCTCCTAGTGACGGCAACCCTCCACCGACTCAACTTAGCTTGTACGCCCTTTCCGGATATCAAGACTCTAATACATCCAAGATAACTGGAAAAATTACTACTCACACCGTTGATATTCTTGTAGATGGGGGTAGTACACATAATTATATCCAGGAACGTGTTGCATATACGTGGGCCTTTTCCATAGTCCAATTTCACCATTGCGTGTCATGATGGGAAGTGGCCAGGAGTTGAATTGTTCTCAAATCTGTGTGGGTGTCAATCTATACATTCAGGGCCATGTTTTCCCTATGGATCTCTATGTATTGGGCCTTCGAGGTGAAAATATGGTGTTAAGAGCCCAATGGCTCAAACAATTGGGCTCCGTGATGATGAATTTCAACAATATCACTATAAAATTCTTTGACGACAACACTTGCATGGAGTTACATGGTACTCTTTCCCTTTTTCCTTCACCACTGATCCTCACCAACTCCAAAAAATTATTCACAGTGATAGCGGCTCCCAATGTTTCTCCCCATATGCTTATGAACCAGACATCGACCCTCCCTATAATTATCTCCCTTAAACATCATCAAACCCACAAATTATCTCTTATCGACCGTTTTCCACCCTCTTCTCTGAGCCTACATACTTGCCACCATGACACCCCACTAATCACACCATACCTCTCCAACCTCACTCATCACCAGTCAATGTACGACCCTATCATTATCCACATTCACAAAAACTAGAAATTGAAACCCAAGTCGCTGAAATTCTCAAAACAGGATAGCTTCAACCTAGAAAACCCCCTTCTCCTCTTAGGTGTTGTTACTTAAGAAAAGGCACAGTTCTTGGCGTATGTGTGTTAATTATCGCGCATTAAGCGCCATTATAATCAGAGACTACTTTACATTGTCTACGATTGATGAATTACTTGATGAGTTGGGAATTTCTCACACATTCTCAAAACCGGACCTCACTTCGGGTTTTCACCAAATCAAGCTCATACTAGAGGATTCACATAAGACTGCATTCCGCATTCATGATGTCCATTATGAATATTGTATAATGTCGTTCGGTCTCTGCAATGCTCTTGCGACATTTCAAGCCACCATGAATTATATCTTCCGACACATGCTTCACAAGATGGTAATTGTGTTTTTTGGTGATATACTAGTCTTTAGCACCTTATTGGATCAAAACTTGGAGCATTTGGCAAAGCTTTTCACTATTCTCTCTAAACATCAATTTCATTTGAAGGCTTCTAAGTGCTCATTTGGTTAATTTAAAGTTGCTTACTTAGGAGGTTCAAGAGATATAGGGGCACTTAACTATCTTTCTTGTTAAAGAACCGAGGAGAAAATATTGGCAACATCGGGAAGAGGATCAGTCATGAGAATATGGCTCTTAACACTTTTGAAATTCTCATTCAATCCTTTCAAGAAACAAATGACATATTTCATTTCTCTTTGTTTCTTGATTTTGAGACTTGCACCACAAATGCAAGTAGGAAGAGATCGTAATGATTCAAGAAAATCCCAAAGGGTCTTCAATTCATTATAATATGTAGTCACTGTCTTGTCACCTTGATGAATAAAATGAACTTGCTATAAGAGGTCAAAGATAGGAAAATGGTCATCTTTGGAAAAATGATTTGCAAGATCTATACAAAGTTGAGCAACATTGTCAATGTAACTCTTGCTTGAGTGATGTCTATTGCCATAGAAGCAGAAATCCAAGCAAGAGCAATGTTGTTACATCGTTCCTAGGTGTCAAACAGCGAGCCATCTTCGTTTGGAACAATAATCTTGCCATTGATAAATTTGATTTTGTTCTTGCTCAAGAGTGCACGTTTTATAGATCGGCTCCAAGATTCGTAGTTATCTTCAGAAAGCAAAGAAAAAACGAAGATGACATCAGGGTTTTCTTCAAGATGAATGTAGTAAGGGCTAGATTGGTCGAGAGCAAGATTAATGTTGGATTGTTGTTTTTATTGGGGTGGAAGGATCATCTTGGTCAGGATCCACCATTATTGTAGAATGTGAAAAATGTCGTATAAATGAATGAGAAAGATAAAAATTCTTTTAGGATTTTACGAAACTGATACCATAAAGGAACTCATGGAAGAGTGGTAATGTTTTTTCATTATCACTGAACTTGATAGGTACAAGACAAAGGAAAATCCTACATATAGGATGTAGTTACTTGCATGGGAAGTAACCAAATCAACTAACTAACTTAATATCTAGGAGATGATTAATTAACATAAAACTAATATAATATAACCATCTAATTATTATTTAATATTATTCTCCCTCCAAACTCAAATATATAAATAAAACAAAACATACTTTGTTGGATATATAATATACATAAATATACTAACTAAACTAATGTCTAAGCACTTCTTTAATTTTAAAAATCAGATTTTTTTAAAATAAAAATTTAGCTTAACGACAACATTTAATATTTATTTGTGATTCAAAGGAATGTTTCAAAAACTAATAATAATTACAGATAATAACAGTGACTAAGTGATTATAAATATTAAAATAAAGAAATGCGGAAAATGTTTAGCCTAATTAATCATTTTTCATTTTTTTTTCTTCAATTTTTTAAAAATGATATGAAGTTAGCATTTCGTGGATAGAAAAAAATGTGGTTAGAGAGAGATGTTTCACTAAAGTGGTAAATAAAATTTTATGGAGATTAGTTAACAGTGAAGGTGATCAACAATATATCACACCAATGACACGACCAAAAAAAATGGTCTTCTCTTCATGTTGTTATAGGCATAAATTTGAAAATAAAATTGTGAAGATTTATTTTCCTTTCTAACATTTTAATAAATAAATCTGTACATAAATAAAAGACTTCAAAGTTTAATATTTATGTGCTAAATTTGTTAAAAATATATAGAGATAAAATGCAGTAAGTAATATAGTTAATAAACGGTGTGACCCTATTATGGCCCAATAGTTTAGGGCCCTTGTATACATTCAAACAAGAAACAGTTAGTTGTTACAAAAAGATAACACACAGATACAGATATACAGGGAGAAATTACCAACACCTTCTCAATTAGACTTAACACCCCACATTTTTATAATACTAAAAATATTTTTCTTTTCATTTTTTATTAAATACGTGTTGCTAAAAAATTTCTCAGATAAAAATATGGTAGTTCAGACAAAAAAATTGGTATTGATCGTTACAAATTATTTGAATATCTGATGCATATCAAAAGATTTATTAGATATTAAAAAATAGGGTTAAATATATTTTTAGTCTCGACCCTGCAATTTTGGTCTCTAAAATTTTCCTTTGAATAATGGTCTTCACAAAATTATTATGCACGTAGTTTTAGTCTTTGCTGTTAAATCGATGTGTATTTTTGAATGATGATTTTACAGACGTGTGTAAAACGTTATAAAAAGTTCTTCGGAAAAAAAAGAAACTCAAAATTTGATTTCTAAATCGAGATTTTCATTACTTTATCAATATTTTTTGAAATTTAAAAAATTCATATTTGATTTTTCTTATTATAAAAAAATTCTAAAATTTAGTAAATAAATATTGTATAGTATTCTGAACACATATGGAAAAAAAATATTCAAAAACTTAACAATTTAAGGGTAATTAAACCGTTTTAAAATTTTTAGAAAATAACAAGGACTAAAACTGCAAGAAAAAAAGTTTGCGAGGACCATTATTTGAAGGAAAATTTTAGAGGGACAAAAATTGCAGGGTGACATATTTATAGGGACTAAAAACATATTTAACCCTAAAAAATATATATTTCTCCTCACCCTTTAAAGATTGTAGTGTTATTTTTGAATGATTGTGATTGTGTTAACAATTTTATATGGTTGTAATTGCAGTGATAATTTTGTGAGATCTATAATAATTTAAAATTTGTATAAATATGTCTCATATGTTCTTAACAAAAACACCTCACAATATTTCAAATTTAGTATAAGTGTTGTATAAATATGTCTCATTTGTGTAACTGAACGACATGAATCCTCCTATTGATTTTAGACTCATTAAGGATACATTTCTTGATGCTTTGAAATCCAAACTAGAAAATCTCTTGCGTTATCTAAATAACATATGGGTAGTTAAGATCAAGTATTATTCACCATTGGTTGATAAAGGAGGAACGATGAAGTTCATCAAATTTGAGTTGAAAATGAGTGAATATTTAAGAGTTATGTGGAGCCTATATCGCCGATACAAAACAAAGGGTTTGATCAAGGTGGATGCGATAGTTGTGATATTTGTCGACGATATTATCAACATGTTGAAACGTCCTGAATTATCTAGTGATGTTTAAGTTTTGTTCATGTTATTTTTTTGTTAATTTAAGTTAAGCAATGTTCGTGTTAAGTTATGTTCATCCCCAGTAATGTAATGTTATTTTTCATCTAATGCAATGTTAATATAAAGTGTCAATAATATACAAATAATTTATTATAAATCCAAAATAATGTCAGCGGTGATAAATAATTAATAAACTAATAAAATCTATGTCGATCCACCATATACAATGTGTGATATATGAGATAGCCTTGCATAGACCTTTCCATTTGGATTTACCAATCCATGAAATTATATTAAAGAAGTGTTATCATCTATAGCATGTGCTCGTCAGTCATGCCAGATGAAGGTGGTGGCGCGTCATCTGAAGGCCTACCATCATGGGAAGGTCCAACATCTTTTGCATGACGAATATATGGGATGATGTGAGGGTGTGATACTTTAAAGTACCACTATAAATAACCATGAATACACTTTTCAGGGAATCTCGCTTCGAATCCCCGTTACCACATTTAAATTTTGTTTCAATGATTTATCACTCGGCATCTTTTCTAGATGCCATATTTTTCTTTATAATTATTAATTCTAAAAAACTTTATTATCAATAAGCAAGAATAAACAATAATAGAGAAAATAAATATTTCAATGATAATAAGAAAAACAACACAACATAGAAAACTATATTCCACAAATTAAAACTTCTTAGTCCACTCAACTTCAACATTACCCCTAACTTAGAGAAAATGTCATAAAGAACTCTTCCATAAGATATGAGGAAAGTCATTTCCTCCCGAGAAATCTTTATCATTTCATTCAAGAAGTTGAAAATGGTAAGAGAAAGATTAACTCTGATGTTGTAGGTGAGGAATAATAAGAGATGCTTTCATACTAAGTAAGTGTTTCCAATTATTTCTCTCTTGGGCGGATATTTGTCACTAGAAGTTAAAACCAAAATTTGCAATAAGGAACAGATAAACGGGACTGGCAAACTTATCTTAGTTGGCATAAATTCAGTGAAGACGGGTTGAGTAGACATTATTGAATTACAAAATTTTCAACATAACTACCAAACTCTTCACATTTTATTGTCATATAAATCAATGATGAAGTAATGAAGAAATAAGAGCCATTGACATAGGTTTGGATAATTTCATCATGACCAGCTGACACAACTGAGGCATTCATCCAGAACTCTTTAACGAGATTAGTGTATATGGGACCATATAGAATGTGAAAGTAATCATTTAACTTTTGGGAGTTGCCTTTATAAAAAAAAGGTAACCGTTTTTATTAAAAAAAATTACTTGGAAGTTGCCTTTAATTTTTTTTAATACTACACTATATTATTATGTTATATTTACTAAATATTAAAAAATTTCTTATAACTTAGTTATATAATGTTAATGAAGTTAATAGTCTGATAATCTTTAATTTTGTAACTTACATGAAGTAAAGAAAAATAAAAATTAGTAGTAAAGAATCTCTACTCGATAAAATAGATAAAAATTTGTTAATTATAAAAAATAGATAAGAAACATAACCATATTTCTATTTTTTTTATATTCTTACAAATTTTAAAAGATTTTAATTCACAAAAAACTTCTTTTTAATTTTTATAATTAACTATTTTTTATCTATTTTAAATTCGAGTAGAAATTTTTTACTATTAATTATTATTTTTCTTTATTTCATGTATTTTAATTAGTGATTATGAGTTTAGGGTTTAAATTCTTTTTTATTTTTTGAATTAAAATAAAAATATGAAGAGTTTTATGAGTTTTATTATTTAATTTATTATTGAAATTGGAGTAGGAATATAAATATGAAGAGTATTATTATTATAACTCATAAATTATATCAACTTTAAAATATTATAATTATATCAATTTTATTATTATTTTTAATTTGTAATAAATTAGATTTTTGTGAGGTTGACACATAAGCTTACATTTTTGTGTGATTGACACATAAGCTAGGATTTGGTTAGGGTTGCAATCATGACTTCTTTACATTTATATTAAGTAGATGTTTTCAATGTTTTTATGACAAAAACTTTTATTATCAATATTTGAATTTCACAAGATAACATTCATCATATATAGTGGTGGTGTTCGTCTTCTTATTAGATATAAAGAGTTTCTTGTGAATTGGTGTGTTGGTAAAATCTTGGACGTTGTTACTCTATAAACATATGGTAAATATTCTTTATTGGTTAACTGAATAACTATACCCCTCGATTCTTTTATAAAACTGATGAAAAATGTAATTTCGATTTTAATTAAAAAGTAAAATAAAATAGAGACTTTTCCCCCGGTTTTATAAATAAATGACATAATATATTACTTGCATAAAAATAGTGAATGGTAAAAAATTGAAAATAACATGTAATATTTCTTTTTTCAATTTTTACCATTCACCACTTTCTTTGTATGCTCCAATATTCAAACATTGTTTGCAATTTATAATATATTTAAGAAATTTATTCCAAATATTGTGAAAATGACAAGGTTCAATTCTAACCAACATTTACATATGTGGGAACAAAGAACAATAGCAACTAAAATAAATATAAATGGCCTCTAGCAATAATAACCAATGAGCAAAAATTATAATAGAAAAATGCGAGAAAAGACAAAAGATTTACTTACATAGATAGATCAAAAGATCTATTATGAAGGAGAGATCAACTCTTTAATTCACTATAATCAAAAAAGTTGTTACAATAAATTACTGACGAGTTACAAGAAAATAATCTTTTTCTTCAAAATTCCCAAGAACAACCTGAAAGCGTCCAAAAATAAAATATACTTTTTAGCTAAGTGTTTGTCACCTTAGATGCCAATATTTTTATATTTTTATTTAGTTTGATAGCATTGGACTCTTTATTGCTCTTAAACATTTCTATTTTGTAAGTGGTGGTGGTTAAAATTTTCAAGTTAATCAAATATTTGGACTCTAATAGTAAAGAAATTCATATTAAAGACGCAATCTAAAAATATCAAGTTTGATTCTTTAATGAAAGCAAGTCCGCAATGATACAAATTTCGACGAGGCTCTGGAATGTTAAACTAAAAGCTTGTTACTATTCCGATATTTTGAATATATTGAAAGAAACTTGTATATTTATTTAATCATGATACAAATTTATGCTTATGACAGGATAATCTAAATATATATATATATATATATATATATATATATATATATATATATATATATATATATATATATATATATATATATATATATATATATATATATATATATATATATATATTTAATTTGATTGAAATTTGTTATTATCTTTGAACTGTGTTACATTGTAATTTGTATTTTTTTTAATTTTTTTTTTGTTGTGATATTACTTGTGAAAGCAAGTCCGCAATTATACAAATTTCGACGAGGCTTTAGAATATTAAATTAAAAGCTTATTACTATTTCGATATTTTGAATGTATTGAATGAAACTAATATATTTATTTAATTATGATACAAATTTATGCTTATGATAGGATAATCTATTTGTATTAGCGAACAAATATAAATTTAATTTGATTGAAATTTGTTATTATCTTTGAACTATATGACATTGTAATTTGTATATATATATATATATATATATATATATATATATATATATATATATATATATATATATATATATATATATATATATATATATATATATATATATATATATATTTGTGATATTACTTGTGAAAGCAATACAAATTTCGACGAGGTTGTGGGATGTTAAACCAAAAACTTATTACTACTTCGATATTTTGAATGAAACTTGTATATATATTTAAACATGATACAAATTTATGCTTATGACATGATATTTTTTTTATATATTTACTATTAAAATATTGTAACACAAGTGTATTATTATTAAATAAAAATGAGACAATTTACTGCAAAAGTTTCATCACAAATTAAATTTGGGACAGAAAACAAAGTTCAGTCGCAATTTTACAAATGTTAAATTGGCTTTAAAACTGGGACGGCAGTCCTATACACTACAGTCACAATAATGAGACGGAATAAACAAAATCTGTCACAAATATTTAATTCTTTTCCGTCCTTATCTTTGACCCAGTAGAGCAACAAATTAAAAAATTCTGTCTCAATTATATTTTTTGGGACGAAAATTTTATTTCCATTTTAATTTGTTTTTTTTATTTAGTAAACATAATTTATTAATTATTAAAATAAAATATTATAAATATCTTATATATTATATATTAATTTAAACTATTTCTAAATTAATATATACTTTAATATTCTTATCATTAAATAAATGAATTTGGAAATTGCACAGATCAAATTTGAAATATGTTGATCATCTAAATCGGACATTCTTGTTGTTTTTTGGCTTTTTGAACTTTAACAATTTCGAAATATATTTTTTTGTCTTCATCAACAAATATTTTAAAGTATACTTCAACAATCTTCATCTTGACTTTAAAATTTAGGGTATAGTTATTCTAGTATCTGTTTGTTCCAGCTTTAAATAAATGAGCTTTTTCTTTGTATTTTTGAAAATGAATTTTTTAAAATCTTTTTTCAAAATATTAGAAGTTTTTCTATATTCATTTTTTTTAATTGGAAACACTTATTTTGACACCCTATAACATAAACATACATTATTGAAGACTAATACTTAGTCAAAATCGCAATCTTTTAAAAGAGTTGTATTTCAAAAATGATTTTTATGAAAATCTATTTAAAATAACTTCAAAATTAAGTGATTTTTTTTAAATTTTGATATACAAAAAAAGTTTTAATAAGAAGATGAAATATCTAAAATAACATTTTAAGAAAAACTATTCAAACCAAATTTTTAATTGAAGCTTTTATGAATTGTTTCTTTGTAAAATTCTTTTTACACAAAATTATGTAACACTATAAAAATCAATTTTAAAAAAATCCAAAAAAATAGGCCCTTAAGTCACTATTGAATCTTGATCTCGCCACTTGCATCCACTTGTTTCCGATTATCTTTTTTTTGCCTAGGTACTTTAACAAGACCACAAGTATGGTTTTCAACCATCATTGACTCCACCCGCATTCAAATACCTCTCTGAAGGTTCTTCCTTTTGTACTTTATAACCCTTTAGCAACATTCAAAACATAACACCTAATGCCAACATAATTGTCCCTTTGAGATGCTACAATACCCCTTTTTATCTTATCACGAGTCAATTGATAATCAAAGATCTCTGTAACCGTTCTTTCACTACCACTAGTATCTTTAGTAGGAAACTCCACATCAAACTGTATTTTCTCCGTTATAGTTTTTAAAAAATTTATCCCTTTAATTTTACTATTTTTCCTCGGAAGAAATTCTCTATCAACCAAGTAAGTTGATTTGATATCAACCCTCTCCATAAACTTAACAAAAACTCAGCGGTCAAAATGCATTTGTATCCCTTGTGTTTTTGCAAAATTCATTATACACTTCTGAATCAACCTCAACGCATTCATAATGCCTTGACCTCAAATCACATATTTCTTTTTTATCATGAAATTTTCCACTAGTTAATGATGAATGACTAACAATATTTGAACCTTCAAAAATATATAGACCGCATATTTTAGACCCTTTAACAATAATCACTTTATCACGCAAATTCTCCAACACCCCATGTTCAACTCTAGTAAAATAGCCTAGATCATCAAACATGTCTATAGATAATAAATTTAGCTTGAATTCTGGAACATACCTCACATTGTGAAGAAGAAACTCACGATCATCAAACACTTTAAGTCTGACCATACAAATACCATAAACCTTACAAGCCTTGCGAATTACTCCACCTTTCACCATCTTCAGAGTCTCAAAATATTCTATTCTTGGACATATGTGATAAGAGCAACTTGAGTCAATGACTCAACTATATTCAATCACCAAACTCGATACCACTCTAGTGCATCAACATCCTCATAACAATCCTCATCTAAGTCAACCACTACTTGAACAAAATCATCATTGAATATTCTCTCAGGATAATCCTTCTTGAAGTGACCGATATTTTTATGACAATTAAAAAATTTTACCTTTGATTTTTCAAACTTCTTCGATTTGAACATTCCTTTAGGCATAATTACTCCTCTTGATACACTTAAGCCTTACCACTATCATCAATTTTTAAATCTTTTGCCTTTGAAAATTCTTTGGATTTCACCGTCGTATGGATTTCATCCAAAGTAATAGTACCTTTCTTACCATAAAGAAAGACATCCTTAAGGTTCTCAAAGAATCTGGGTAATAAACTCAACAAAAGTAAAGTCTTATCATCGACATCAATTTTCACTTCAATATTCTCTAGATCATCAATAATATTGTGAAATTTCGTCAACTGCTCCACTATGGATTTATTCTCCATCATTCGAAATGAATACAATTATTGTTTCAGACACAATCTGTGATGCAAAAAATTGGTCATATACAATGATTCAAGTTTTACCCACATCTCAACTGCAGTTTGTCCGCTGTCGACTTTTCTTAGAACTTTATCCCTAAAGCATAAGATAATGGCACTCTTAGCCTTATCCATCATCTTGATCTTTTGTGCTTGTGTAAGTGTTCCATGCATCAATACTTCTCCCTTCAAAGCGTCAATACACTTATCTTGAATTAAGATTTCTTACATCTTTATTTCCATAACCCAAAATCATTGTTTTTGGAAAATTTCCCGATCTTCCATTAACCCATGGTGCTCACTTGTAAACAATACCCCTTTACCTCATAGTGGGCGCCACTTGTTGGGAAAATGAAAAAAATCAATTCCAATCAACAATTTGATATGCGGGAACAAAGAAAAGTAGCAACCAAAATAAATGACCTTCATCAATAATAATAATCAATAAACAGAAATTATAACAGAATAAGGCGAGAAAAGACAAAAGATTTGTTTACCTAGTTCAATTAAAAGATCTATTTTAGTAGAGAGAAGGGCTCTTCAATTCACTATTATCAGAAAAGTTATTACAAGAGATTACAAGTGATTTACAAGAAAATAATCTTTGCCTTCAAAGTTCTAAAAAATAACCTTGAAGGTGCCCAAGCACAAATGCTATTTTCCACCAAAGTGTTTCCCAGTCTCTTCAACTCTGAATAATATAAGTACACAAATTCATGGTATAAACAAGGGTTTCCCAATCTCCTTAGATAACTCCAATTGTTTCTCAAAATCCTTGTCTTTCTAAGTTTTCTTTTGAGAAGACCCTAAACCTTTTTTTCTTCTTCTTTTTTTTTAAACCTTTTTGCTGTAAACTCTAAGAATGTTACATAACTAGAAGATATTCATATTTATAATAGTTAAACCCCAAAACACAACTCATTAATTATTAGACTAATATATTATAAATATATTAAAATTTATTCTATTTTTAAATTAAGATATGTTCAATAATTAACATTAAATAAATGAATCCACAAGTTGAATCGGTCAAATCCGAAATTCATGGACCGTCCAAATCAAATATTCTTGCAGCTTTTCGACTTCTTGAATTTTGGCAATTTGGAATTATATTTTTCTTCTCTTCATCAACAAATATTTTAAGGCATACTTCAACATGAAAGTATAACAATGGCCTTAGAAGATAGGAGAAAATAACAACAACAACATAAAACATCATTATGTTATTAAATGCAAGAGCTGGAATTTTTTTATTCAAGATTGATGTTAGAAGAACAATACACAAAATAGAACCTTGAAGTTTTTTTAGTTTTGTAATCCATCATAAATAATTATGTATACGAGTTTTGGACGGCTATATTTGATGTCAAACTTAAAAAACGAGTATTTTTATAAAAAAAATTTGATTATCTAATCCCTCGATTATTAAAGAAACCATAGAAATAGATCAACTAATTAATAAATAAAAAATAAAATAATAAGAAAGTCTATTTTCAAAAAATAAACACTTAAACTCATTTTGTTGGAATTCGAAGCATGTCATAAATTATCTTTTCTTTAGTTTTGTTTAAAATCCGAAAAAACTATATGATATTTTTTAAAATAAATCAAAGTGTGTCATGAAATTATAATTCGATTATTTATTGGGTGAGATAAAATTGTTGTTATAAAATATTTATTTGTAGTAGTGGTGGTTTTAAAGAAACTAAGTTAAACATGTCAAAGATAATTCGGTTACATAACATCCATCAAAAGATAATAAACTTATGTAATTTGTTGAATTCTCTATTTTTTTTTTAATTTTCTTTTCTCTTTACTATTTAAGCCAGGTTTATCTCTCTCTTAATTTTGTATATTTTCTCTTTTATAATATAGTATTTTATTATTTATAAATAAATGTTTATAATAAACTTACACAACTAAAATAAAATAAAATAAAATACTTTTATATATGTTATAAGTTATTTATATAAATTATTTAAATGAAATGTATATCCTAAATTTTTATTAAAATAAATATTTACAAATAAGCTAACATAAAATATTTTTATAAGAATTTTATTACATATATTATAAGTTTTTTATAAATTATTTAAATAAATTGAATAAAATTCTAAAAATACTATACGTTAATTTTGATGAAATCTTTTACACAATACTACAAAGCTTATGATAATGGATAAATTCAAATAAGTTAACTGGATAGACTTTATATTTAAGTAAAATAATTGAAATAATTGTTGATCAAATTTTAATAACATTTTCACTAAAATTCCAAATACTAAAAGCGTAAGACTATTTGAGTTTTTAAAAAAGAAATAGAGATTTGATGACACAAAACTAGTTAATTTTTTATTGTATTAATTAGAGAAATCATCTTAGAACTCAAAGAAGGGGCAAGACATTATCAAAACCTCGAAATCTTGTCCTCATTAAAGTATATAAAGTATAACTTTCTATCTCAAATACAATCAAATGAGTATATTTTATATTGTTGATGTGTCAAGCAATATAAATAAAAACCATATTATATAAAAAGAATTATATATCATGTCCTCTTTAAAATTCTCTCATGATCCAACACACGTACTCATACTCATAATTTTATCAGCAACATTTATTAAAAGGGATTATAATTCGTTAAACCCTTAATATAAATATTTTTAATAACTTCAAAATATGTTGAATAAGAACAAATATAATGTATATATAAAATTACATTCCCTTGTTATTCCTCTCTCTTAATCATGTCGGTTTAATTAAATAGATATTTAATAATTCCACCATTTTTCTCATGCACCCATATTTATCCTACTACATAGTTGATGTAGTAACATCGTTAGTTGACCTTAATAACGATTGAAAACAACTACTACTAGACAATAACATCAATAACCAATATTCAAACTCGTATTTTCTACGCCATCCTCATATATTCCACGTTTATTTTTATGTATGGAACTATGCATGTACACGTTATAGTAATGCGCTACACTACTTTGGACAAATAAACTTCTCATTTTGTCTTTATTATGTTTTTGATGAGATTTCCAAACCATAGTGGATGGACCAATACTATACAGAATTCAATTTTAATTATTCATTTGAATAGTATTTTTGACATTCTATTCTATGATTCTATGTGCACTTTGATTATATCATTTTCTATAAATGTCTTTTCGTGTAGAATCGTTATCTCTAAATATTGCATTTTTTGTTGTCCCTATGATTAAAATCAACATCCCTTTTTACTATTATTGTTGTATTATATATGAAGGGTTGGTTCTAAAATGGACCACCTTTTATTTTTCATTTTGATAATAAAAAAAAATAATGGATGGACAATGTGCTTTCTACTATGAAATCCACTATTTTTAAAATTAAAAGGGAGACTTTATTTCAGAACATTGGATCCTGCTAAAATTACGTACAACACTAAAACCATTAGAGGACGAAACAAAAATGAAATTGAAATGAATATGAGTTTTGAAGCATACAAACTCTTTTTGGTGAATAAGCATACAACTTAAATAAAAGAGCTTGTACTATTCTTTAGCAAAAAAAACATTCAAAAAGGTATAGATTTTACGATATATTCAATAATACATTAAAAAATTATTCGATTACATTCTAAAATGTATCAAAAAAATTGTCGCTGCTAATTTTTATACGTTTCGATACATATATAATATATTACCTACATTTATTTTTACAGTTATTTATCTTTTCCATGTCCCAAAATCTAAAAATTTATAATTAATGGTGCAAATAATATATTAGTTTCTGTTCCTCAGAATTCGCAGATGCACTTGCGAATTAACCTTAAATTCTTAAAAAAAAACACATGACAAACTTTGCAACTACACTTGCGAATTCTGCTGAAAGGTGAATTCGCAAGTACATTTGCGAAATAAATCTAAAAATCACGTTTGTGGTGCATCTGCAATTGCACTTGCAAATTCTGGAGATATTTTGAGTTTTACGCAATAGGTGAGATGAAGGATATTAGGTGGGAAAAAAATTCTCTAAATTTGTATTAGTTCACCATCTCTCCGGTAATATATCTAGTCTCTTCCCGCTTGAAGAATTATGTATATAGTGTCAAATTGACTATATTATAGTTTTCTATACTAAATTTAATGATCATCACAAGGAGAAATATCAGCATTGGGTCAAAGACGTATCCAAAAAATTGAGAGACACTACATATTCACCAAAAACCTTAAAGTATTATGTATGTGGGTATTTTTGCTTATAAAAATTCAACCTTCACTTTTTTAAAACAGTGTGAGACTCACAACTCATTCTTGTTTCTCAATTATTGTCCTCTTAAGTGTGAGTTCATCTATTATATTCTTTCCTCAAGTGGAAGCTCTTTCATCTGCATAAACTTGTGCCGCCATTGACACCATTTTCCACATCACAAGCACTTCAATGAGACACACTTCATGACTACCCACACAAGGTGAAATTGACGTGAAACAAAAATTCAATTGATGTGAAGTGGATGTTCAAACTGAAACTGGGACCAAGTGGTGAAATTACTAAGTATAATGCAAGACTAATGGCAAGAGGTTATCTACAAGAGTCTAGTATCGACTTCAACATAGTCCATGCACTTGTCACAAAGTTGGTGACAATCGTTACTGTTGTGTCGACAACGTCATACAAAAGATGGAAGATACACCAATTGGATGTTAAGTCAACATTCTTTAATGCACCATTGAATGAAGAGGTTTATGTTAGTCAACCATCAGAATTTGAAATCAAATGGTATAGGAACAGAAAGTGAACAAATTTAGGAAGACTCTATATGGATTGAAGCAATCCCCAAGGACTTGGAATAAAAGAATAGACAACTTCATGATTAAAGAAGGTTTCACAAAATGGGTTTCAGAGCATGAAGTATATGTCAATGAAGTAGACAAGGCCACTTGAATCATTCTAAGTTCGTATATGGATGACTTTTCGATCACATGTGCAAATGAGGCAGAGATAAAAATGTCCAAGACTGAACTGACAAGGCCGTATTTGAGGGCGTCAAAGGAAGCCTACCGCACATGGCCTCAAAATTTTCAAGGTTAACTCATGGCTAAATGAGGCCTCCTAAAATACTTTTCAACTTAAATTGTGATTATATAAGACCTCTATTTATTTTTTTCCTTGCTAACTTGAGACTAGCCTACACAGGGCCTACAAAAACTTAAGACGATCATATGAACTAATGCAAGAGTTTGAAATGTCTAAACTAAAAAAATAATCATATATCTTAGGAATGAAATTTAAAAACACGAGTGAAATAGTGTTCTTGCACAAAAAAAAGTATGCTCAAGACTTTTTGAAAAGATTCAAGATAAACAATTGTAATGCAACAATCACACTATTGGAGATATGATTGTTAGATCATGCATTGAAGACATCAATGTTAGATTATGCATTTTAATACTTAGTAAAAAGTAAAAAAATATATTTTATTAAAAATTGTATTACTTTTATATTAAAAACAAAATAAAGTATCAATTAAATTTTTAATTTTTTTTTCCAGTTTAGTCCTTAATAATATGAATTTAACTAAAAATCTCTAAAAACATCTAAAATTTAACAATTTAATATTTAAATTATATTAAGAAAAGTATTTTTTTTCTCGGTATGTAAACAATAGTAAATAACATATTAATATCAAAATTACACCTCATTCTCTCAAATAAAAATTAAAGTATATATGTGTTATTTGCCATTAATTATAGCTTTTAATTAAAAATATATTCTTTTAGAATTTTAAAAGTATTTAATTAATTATAAGGTAAGTGTATAGCGTAATGTAGGACCAATTTGTTAAACTATGATAATTATTATAATAATTAATTAAATCATATTATAGATTTTTTTTATAAAAAGTAATATTATAAAATTATAAAAAATAAGTTATTAATTGTAACATAAGTGTATTATTGTACCAATATTTTTTATGAAGCCATAAAAGAAAAGGACTGTTGTACCAATTGTTTTATATAACCAAAAACGAAAAGGATTGTTAGACAATTTTTGGAGGGTTTTGTTTGACCAATTTATTTAGACATAAAGTATGACAGTTAAATGATAAAATGATAAATATTAAATAGAAAAATAAAATTACTATGAATCAAACTGATATCTGTTAACCTATATTCACATTTTGCTAACTTCAACCGTTGGGCCAACGATGATTCACATTTAAACTGCATTCGCGATACTACATTTTGTTGATATTTTATTAGTAGGCCTTTTTTCATAATATTTTTAAAGCCAATAATGTGAGACCTAAGGTCATAGCCTCACTTGCCTTGACCTTGGACCGGGTATGATTTTAAGAAAATCCGAGTTGATCTATTTGACCGAGATCTGACTAGTCTTGTGTCATTCAACCATAGTTGATTTATAAATTCATAAAACCATATCACAGTTTTAGATTCACAGTTCCAAAATTAAGTTTGAATTTGATAAGAGAAAGAAATAAGAAATATTACAATGATGTTTAGCTACTGGATTTCGGGTACGGTGCATGCCTTCCGGAAGCACTGATTTCCTTCGGGTTCACTACATGCACAAACAAGATATTGTTGCCTTCTAATTGCACACCATCAAAGAAAAACGACATATAGTCCCATCAACCCTAGACTTAAAAGTCCACCATTTACCTATTGAAAAATAAAATTTTCACATAAAATTATGGTTGTAGAAAAAGTGAGTTCAACAAACAAAATGATCTCAAAATAAAACTTACTTTTGGGTAAAGAGATACACTTTTCATAACTTGGATAAGTGCTAAAGACCAAGTAATGATGTAATAGAGAGATTTGTTAGTAATGCCATCTATAGTTAGTTTGTTATGCCAGCTAGCTGTCAAGGCTTCTCTATATAAGCGCCTTTGTATGCTTCCATTCAGAATGATCAATACATGAGATTTACACATTTCTTCTATTCTCTACTCTTATGATATTCTATCATGCAGAATATGTTGAGAAGGAATAATGGTATTGGTGAATACTAAATGTACATCAAAATTATTCCCACAAAACATATAAAATATGTTGTTTTAAATATCATCTCATGGGTTATGATGCACATATATTCAATGTTAATATAAACATAAATAAAATTGATGAACTTGCATACTTGTTTATTAAAAAAAAATCTTACAATCCTTTTGCATATGTTTCAGATGCAAAATAATTATTAGGCTAATTATAAAAAGTTGATTATTCTTATTAGTTGAATTAGGAGGAAAACTCTAAAAAATACAAACAATCAAAACAAACATATACCAATTTAAAATAATAATAACAATATGGTTAAATAATTTAAAACAGAATGAAAAATATACCTACCCAACACCAAATTGGGCTACCTGCCCTGAAAAAAACACAAATTATGCCAGTTTAATGGCAAGAAATTTCAAAAATTAGATCGAATATCAAATCAGAAGGTCATGATTCAACTGCTTTAAACCACTCGAACCGCCAAATAACTGAATATTAGAAGATATTGATTCCCAGTTCAACGGATTTGCTAATTCTCCATTTTTGTGATTGGAATTATATTTGGTAAAACTAACTTAGTTTTGACATGTTCAATGAAGATGTCCTACGAAGGTTCATCTGACATCGTGTTTTTGTACATTTGGGTTATTGGATATTTTAGTTTGTTTTAGGTGTAGAATATTATGTGAATATTATGTTAACCTATGTGGCGCACAGGTTAAAGATTGAAAAAGATTCAAGCTGGTTTTATGGAGAATGGTTAGTTTCTAATTATAGAGATAATTGAGGAAATTAACGATTTTCTAGGTGTTTAGAATTGTTCGATCATTGTTTGTGATTGGAAGGGATTTGAGAAGGGTATCATACCTAGGTGAGTCTTAGGTAGAAGTTAAGAAAGGGTAGTGATTAAGTGAGAAGTTGTAAACATGGGAGTTTAGCTTCGAATTGATACTATTTTAGTTAACTTGATCCCAGGCTTGGTAGTCCCTATAATAGGTGTTATGGTAACCGAACTGGGTTAACAATCCTGTGTGTTCTTTACTTTTCTTCACTGTGTTAATCATATATCATGTCATTGTGTGTTTGTTCAAATAAATGTATCTCGACATCTTTTAGGACAATTATGATTTGAATACCAAATTCAATTGGTATTAGAGCAGGCATCATGCTCTGTCTATAGGTGAGATTTAAGGAAGTTACTTTCTAGTACAATGGACAAGAAAGGAGGATTTTTTAGCAGATCGCTTGTTCTTGATAGAACCAATTATGACTATTGGAAAGTTAGTATGGTGGGCTTTATCAAATCCGTAGACAACAAGACTTGGAAGACTATGGTCAAAGGATGAGATCCACCCTTGGTTCTAGGTTATGATGGGAAAGTGTAACACGGTGGAAGAACTGACTTGTTTTATTTTGCGTTTGATCGCAAATGTTGCGGATAGCAAGAGTCGCCGCCGACTTTTCTTTTATCCAATTAAGGGAAGGTGAAAAGAACAGGAAAATACCTTCGTTAGATTCTGAGTATGGGAGGTGATTATGAAAAGGGAAGGTGTTAGCACCCTTTCCATCCGTAGTTATCTACGACTTCTTAATTGCTTTAGCTCACTTTGAAATTTGCTTTCTGTGTACATGTTTGAAAATGTTTTGAAAAAAAGTCATTTCACTTTGACTTCGTAATGATTCACGCTGAAATGTATACGAAGTGTTTGGAAATGTTTCGTTTTTGGAAAAGAACTTTGTAATGATTCACGCTGGAATGTATACAAAGTGTTTGAAAATGTTTTTTTAGAAAGTGTGAGGTGTGAAAAACATTTTGATAGAGCAACCAATTAAGAGTCTATTACCTACTCAGAACGGTCGTTTCCGTGTTATTTTACTTTCCTTTAGAATAGCGTTATCTATACCATTAGTTGGTAGGTAACCCTATTCGTTGGATGTAAAGGGACGTTCGAAGGGACATCAGATGGTCATAGAAGGCAACTTGTAGGAGTATCCTAGCACATTCGTAGGGACGATAATCACTTTTCATAGGCAACAATCGAGGGACTAGATCATGTATTCGTAGGCAACATCGAGGGACTATGACCTTTAATTCGAAGGGACTATGATGATATGTTTGTAGGCAACAGTGCTAAGATACCCACGTTCGAGGAACTTGACCATTTATTCGAAAGGCTACGAGAGAGAATACCGTGCATGTGTGGAGAGAGTGTGTTGTATTCAGATAATTTATCTTGTGATTAGAGTTAGCTATGTTGATTTTATCTTGCCATACACGCCTAGTTTACTAACAGTTTATAGGTGCGAAAAGTAAAATTGCGGAAATGTAAAGTGCGGAAAGTAAATCCTACGCTATTACATGGCTTTGGGGCAAATACATAATTGAGGAGTGCGGAAAGTAAAACCTAATTAAAACTATTACATCCCATGAGCAGTTACATAATATTGAAAAAGAGAATGCGAGAAAATAAATAATGGAAAAGAAAATTAGTCCTAATATTTTTTTGGATTTTTAAAATGTGGAAAATAATCCTAAGTCTAATTGATTTTAATTAATTTAAAGAAATATTAGTTAATACTAACCCTAAATTAATTAATTAAAATAAGAGAAAAAATTAGTGGAAGTTGTCTAATTAATCCTAATTATTTAACCTAATTACTAATTAAATATTAATTAATAAATAAGAAAAATAATAATAAAATATGGAAAATAATGAAAGTGCTGAAACGCTTCTGGAAGAAGCCATCCCAGAAGTTGGAGCTTCTGGGAATTCCTTTGCTGGAGGCACCCAGAAGTTGGAACTTCTAGGGTTTCTGCGCTGGAGATACCCAGAAGTTGGAACTTCTGGGTTTCACTGCTGGAAGCGGATCCCGAAGCTGGAGCTTCTGGACACGACGTCTTATGATGGGATCCAGAAGCTAGAGTTTCTAGACAAATTGCTTCTGAAGGGATCCAGAAGCTGGAGCTTCTGGACGTGTTGCTTCTGAGGAGATCCAGAAGCTGGAGCTTCTAGACATGATTCTGCCTCTGGGGATCCAGAAGCTGGAGCTTCTGGAGGCTATGGCTTCTGGAACCTGAAACATCAAAAAACATTAGGAATTCTGGGAAAAGGCAGGGTTCGAACCCGTGCCTTCCAGGATGAATATGGGCTATCGTTGCCATCTGAGCCAACCTGTTTTGGTGTTAGGCATATGAAACAGAATTAATATAAGGGAAATTGATTTCTGGGAATTAATTTAAAACAGAAAACGCGCCAAGGGTCATCATCCCCATTTAAATTTCCCAGGGTTTATAGCCACGGTTTTTGTTCGTAGCAACAACTTTTACCTACAGATCGTTTCTGTAGCTAAATCCCTGCAAATCAAAACATCAAGAAATATGCAACATAAATAAATTATAAGGCTATGGATCAACTGAAAATCAAGTTCTAAACACGATGATGCCCTTGATTCCTTCCAATTTATCCTAGATAAGAAAACCCCAATCGGAGCTTATGAACCCTAACAATGGTGAAACGATATTCCTGCACTTAAAACTTAATCAAACAACACAGGAAGCTTGCAAATAACATCATGAACATGAATATATGATCAAAATACGTTTAAAATGCATGTAATTATGAATTCGATTTTAGAATTTGGAGGGCAAACCGTGATGGTGATTTTGTGATTCTGGACGTCTGGATGCATGAGAATGGTTTGCTTAGCTTCAGAAAACACCAAGGAATTGATTGACAACATTTGTTTGGCTTGAATCCACGTAAATCATTGGCTGCTACTTCCTTGTATTACACAATTTTTTTGAAGCTTTGTTTAGGGTTCTTGAGGCTAGAATTTCGTCTCCTTGTCATTTGGAATCATTGTGTATTTATACTAGAGTGAATTAGGTCAAGAATTGTGAAGAAATATCATGCCAATCAATGAAAAATTATTTGATTTGGAATCAAACGAAATATTGCCTTTTTGAGCCAATTTCAATCAAATCACTTGCCAATCTCCATTATTTCGAAATAATCAGACTTAATTGGCTTGCTTGGACCTCAAGAATGAGAGAAAATCCATCTTGCAGTTAATTTTTGATTTTATATCTTTTATTTTAATTAAATTAGTTTTTAAATGAATAAAAATCCAAAATAAATAAAAAATTAAAGATAAAAACGTTGCCTTGGGCTTGGAGGTTCCAATTCAGATAAGGAACAAGTTTGAATCAAGAAAAGTTAGGCCCATTTGGAAAAAGTTTGATTTTCTCAAGTATTTTTCTTTGTGCACCTCCTCAAAAATGCTCAACTTGCACAATGTGTATCTTGCTCAATTTTTAACATTTTTGGGTTTTCTTGGACTTTTAGAAATATCAAGATGTCTTCTAAACAACGCTTTTGGTTTCATCTTCATTGAAGTTTCCATGCTCATGAACACTTCTTTGCAAAAAGATGACTTTTTGTTGACTTTTAAAAAGACCTGTAATGTTTTGATCCATAACTTCCAAATGAAGCATTTTCTGCCTAAGCTTGTGAGACATGAAGTTGTAGAGAATGGAATTCTCTTCAAAATGAGATTTGGTGGAAATTTTTTTGATAAAGTATGTGAAAGTTATGCCTAGTCAAAGTTCTGTTGACTTTTGTCTGAAAAACCCTAACTTAGAAACTTTTGACTTTTGATCAAATCTTGACTTTTCTTGAGGAATCATGATCAGCCCTTGATCAAATGGTGAATGTTACTTCAAAATATTGGTGCTGACCAAAAATTATGAAGTTTGACTGTATGTTGACCATAGTTGACTTTTTGTCCAATACAGCTGATTTTCAACCATCTGAGCAATTGACTGGGCAATTTGACTTGTAAGGCTTGAAACTTG
Organism: Vicia sativa; assembly: GCA_021764765.1. Taxonomy (NCBI): domain Eukaryota; kingdom Viridiplantae; phylum Streptophyta; class Magnoliopsida; order Fabales; family Fabaceae; genus Vicia; species Vicia sativa. The sequence goes on from CM038792.1 coordinate 247,804,503, forward strand.
ACATGGTGATCCCTTGAAGCATATGATGTGGTATGATGATCACTTGTAGCATTGGAAGTCCATCTTGACTTAAGAATGGCAAAACCCTAGTTTGGGTTGATTGCTTAGGAGAGGGTTTGTCTGGTCAACCCTTGTGAAATTCTTGAGTATGGATATGTGAATTGTCTTGAGAAGTGGGAGGGCAAATTTTGGGGTATAACAGAAAGCCACTAATTTTGTGAATGTTGAAGAAGACTAGGATGATAAAGATAAAAAATCATTAGAGGAAAACAATATAGCATTAAATGCCCTATTCAATGGAGTAGACAAGAATATCTCCAGGCTAATCAGTAATTGCACTTCTTCCAAGAAAGCGTGGGAAGTCTTGAAGACTTCTCATAAAGGAACCTCAAAGGTTACAATGTCAAGACTTCAACTTCTTACCACTCAGTTTGAAAACTTGAGAATGAAGGAGATGAAAGTATTCATGACTTTCATATGAATGTAATTGAAATATCCAATGCCTCAGGTGCCCGAGAAGGGAAGATGTCAGAAGCCAAACTAGTAAGGAAGGTTCTCATATATCTCCCCAAGAGATTTAACATGAAGGTGGCCGCCATTGAATAAGCTCAAGATATAAACAACTTGAAGGTTGATGAGCTTATGGGATCCTTATAAACCTTTGAGTTAGGAAAAACATAGCCTTTGTCTCTAATATTGAGGACCCGACATAAGAGTATGACTTGGATATAGAAGAAGGAATGTCAAATGCTATTAATTTGCTTGGAAAATAATTCAACAAAGTTTTAAAGAAGGTAGACTGGAAACCAATGTCAAATTTTAGGAACAAGTCAACTGACAAGTCATTCGACATCTACAAAAATTAGGATGTTAGAGGAAGAGACGAATCTAGTGACAAATCCATCCAAGGAATAGGAGTTCAATGTTATAAATGTGAAAGGTTTTTTCACATAAGAACTGAATGTCCCACCTATCTCTAGAAGCTGAAGAGAAGCATGTTTGTGTCTTGGTCGGAAGAAGACTTTAACAATAATAGCATAGAGCAATTTGCCAAGCAAGTATCTGCCATGTATAGAGTTTGTGATTCAAATAATGAAATAATTGTTGAAGACCTAACTGTTGAAGATTTTGTCACCTTTTACAAGGATATATGCCTTGAAAGTCAATATGGAGTTAATTTAGCAAGGAAGCCAGAGAACATTATTGCTCAACTAAAGGCCAAGAAAGAAGAGCAGTTGTCCATTATCTCTAGTTTGGAAGATGAGAAATAGAGCACCTATGTGCCATCTCTAAGTTAAAGGATGAAGTTTTTCTACTCTGATCACAACTTGATAATATGACCAAGTCTGTGAGAATCTTAACAAGATTAAGTCAGGAAAGACTTGGAAATGTTCATGGCATTGGGTATGTCAATCGATCCATGAATAAAAAAGGCAAGAGACGAAAGTGAAGTTTGTTCGCCCAAAAAAATAATTAGAACAAGAGATTTAAAACAAAATTCTCCAACATCAGTATGGACAACAGAGAAACCACTCAAACAATAATGTCTCTATTTCTCTGGATGAAATAACTATCCTAATTGGAAATAATGCTCTTAAGATTAAGGATCTTGGTTATGATAATCTAGTTGTGAAGAATGAAGGAGAAAGGTCGGCGGTAAAGTATGCACCTTCCAATAAGAAACAAGACCTGGAGATGTTGAACAACATGTATTTACATCAACAGAGATATCAGAGGAAGTATAATAGAGGTAGGAATCATCAAATAAGATGCCACTATTGTAGAAAGTTGGTTCATGTAAAAATATCTTCCTACAAATTGTATGGATATCCCCTACCTGTTACACAGCATAGAAGCAAACTGGACAAGGTTAAAGTCAGATCTAAGAGGGTTCCAAAGAATAATTACCGTGGACTCATATTTCACATTCTTAGAGCTTTTACAAGAGAATATATGTTTCTTAATCGTGGTTATTCTAGAAACATCACTGGTGTCAATATTTTTTTTTGTGAACAATTAATCACTTTCTTCTAGTTATGTCACCTTTAGAGACGTGTCAAAGGGTGAAATAAAGGGTTCTGGAAAGATGATTTCCATTGGGTTTCTAGATCTCAAGAAGGTGTTGTTTATTAAGGGATTGACTAATAATTTGATAAGCATTAGTCAATTGTGAAACCAAGGTCTCAAAGTTAACTTTATTGCTTCTGAATGTCTGGTAATTAATGAGAAGAATGAAGTGATCATGAAGGGAGTCTAATCAAAAGATAATTGTTACTTGTGGATTCCTCAAGAAACAAATTGTTCTTCCACATGCATGATTCCAAAGTAAGTTAATATGAAGGTGTTATAGAAAAATCTTGACCAGTTACTCCTGGAAGATATGAAGAAAGTCCAACCAAAGGAAGAGGACAGAGGTATATCCAAACTCTTGAAGGGAAAAACCAAAGATCAAGTTGGGAAGAAAACTAAGATGTTTTCTTAGAAGTTGCATCATCAGATTAATTCCAAAAGTATGTAAACTCTTCATATGTCTCTAATAGAACCTGATCAGGTTGATAGTGCTGCTAAGAAAAGATATAAAGGTGTAATTACTGATGATTTTTCAAAATCTGCTCACATGAGCACTATCAACAAAAAACCTCATAAGAATTTGGACCAATTAAATATAGGGAGGAGTGCAAAAAATTATTTATCCTTCCTCCAGGTTGTTATGGTTAAAGCTGTTAAAGGGTGGAACAAAAGATCTATGAGAAATGATGAGTTGAAGAAGATCTTTTATAAGGTGATGACAAGTGAAGTCAGGGATGTTACTCCTAAAACTTATGACAAAATCAAGGATTGAAAGAAACTATTTGATCGAGAAAGGAGTGGAGGATTATCTGGAAAAAATCATGATTGTTTTGTCCCATGGCTATAGTGTGCCTCTACTACTATTGCTAATGGAAGTTTGTGTGTGTGAAAGATGTCCTACCAAATGTTACGACATCTTTTTTTTGATGTTTTAACATGAGAAGTTCATATTGGTCTATTTCTTTTGTTTGTTTTTCCTTCTCTTTAAAAGGAAAATTTATCGTCTAAGGATAAGGGGGAAAGATAGAGCACTAGTGTGAAGAATACATCTTCTACAAGTGATTTATCATGGAGTAGTTTTGTCATCCTTGTTTTGTTGGATGTTTGTGAGAGGAACTCTCAGATGAATGTCCAGTGGTATGTTCTTTATAAAATTTACAATTTTTCAAGCTGGAGTTAGGACATCATCTCAACATTTTAAGACTTTAGAAGTTGCTGAAGTAATTCTTTTGTTCAAGGTTGGTGGAGGCAGTGTCAATGGATAACTACTCTTCGCGGTTTCTTGTTCAATTGTGATTAATATTGGGGGTAGTATGATCTCTCAATTTCTTTGGAGACATTAAATCCTACAAAGCTCAACTGGGTTTCATGATGTTGCGTTCAAAGAATGTGGTATGTTAATCATCATGAGTGAAGCAAGTGTTGCTGAAGAGAAGATGTGGAAGTGTAGTACTAAAGATTAAGTGTAGGCTCTAGTGGACATAATGCCTACATCTAGTGTCACTTGACTAAGTGTTCCCTTGAGTTGGAGAAGTTATATCAGATGTTGGAACATCTCTACAGTCAAGGCTTGGGAAAAGAGAATGGTTCATTGTTAACAAGGAGGACTTAACTTCTTGAAACTGTTGCATTGACTGGTTGTGTCGTTACAACGATGATATTTTGTCAACTATGATCTTTGTAACATTTTTTTTTGTTTGAAATTATTTGGTACAATGAGCTTGTAGTGGTCTATGGCTTTTTCATTTGGAATATTAAGAATCATGGCCAAGGTATTTGAGTTTTAATTAAGTAGGATCCACCCACCAGTGAAGAATTGAATGATTTATTTTACAATACCATGCTTGATAATCTTCCAGAAATTTTGATAGAACAAACCACCAAACCTATATGGACCCGGTGCACTATCTTTGTCCAATTTCTTGAATGCATTGTGAATTTATTTCTATTAGGGATTTTATAGTTATCATTTTATTGGAATTATCATTCATAATATTAGGTATGATCTCATCAACCAAACTATCCTCTTTCTCAAAATAGAAATATTTTCAAATAAATCCTTGTAATGTGTAGCCACATGTCCAACATTTATTCTTAAAAAAAAATGGTGGTGTCATCAATATTGAGAGAATAACTTATCTTGGTAGTGTTTTGATATTGGATATTCTATGGAAAAACTTAGGGTTTATATCCCCATCATTATTCCACTTAACCCTCAATTTTTCTTTCCAAAAGGCTTCTTCAAGTTGGAGGGTAGAGTCAAGTTGAATTTGATAATTTTTCCCTTGCTCAAAGAGCCTCCCAGTGTGACCTTCCACCATGATTTCATCTTGAATTTGAATTTTCACCCAACTTCACATTGTCATGGAAAATAACAAAAGTAGACTTATTCAAATCTTTGAGCCTAACTTTTATAATATGTAGCTTATTATTAAGAATACACATGGGACAACAAATAACCCTGCTGTTCTAAGAATCAACCATGGCCTCCTTGCGTTTAGGGTAGAGGGCCCATATTTTGATAAATTTTAATTGGGATGTGCAAATTTAACATTATTCTTTTTAAATTCAAATAGTATAGGGAAATGATCAAATTTATTTTTAGTTAGAGTCCTACAAGAAGCTAAGGAGCACATGTCTATCAATTGATGATTTCATATTATTATGTCAAGCCTTTTCTTTGTATGAACTGAACTTTTCCTACCTTTTGACCAAGTATACCAAGCACTTATGGTTGGTAAATAGATTAGATGGATATTATCATTCGAATGGTTAATGTCACCCATTGGGGTTCTAAAAGATGATGGGAAGCTCGATGCTCACGATCTTCTAAAATGGAGATGAAAATAACCTATGGTGTTGAATTGGGCTTGGAAATAGTGGATATTTCACCAAATAAGTCTTTTAGTAATATATTAGTTGACGAATATGTTGGAACAAAATATGTTCATGCTAATTGAGTGTGTACACCTTGGGTTTTGATGATAACAAAAGTAATTAAAGAACAATAGGGTATAATAATGTTTGATTAAGTGTGCAGGATCATTAAGCTTATATTTAACTTGGCTATGATATAGTTAAATAGGTTTTATCAATGACTTGAATTGTAAAGGAAGTCAACTAGAGGTTTTAGCACAAGGATCAAGGCAAAATGATATGATTTCTTCAATCTACTACTCCATGCCTACGAACACCTTACTTGAGAAAGACACAATGGATAATACAATTATTTAGAAGATGAAGATCCTCATCATACCAACTCCATCATTTCTCTCTTGGAAATAGCTTCTTCAACAAAAAAACTTGTGCAACCAAGCTTCCAACGTCTATTTACCCCCTCTATATAAAGAAGCTAAAGATTCAAAAATAAGTAACAAGAACAACAACAGAAAATCAGATATTGCGGGAACAGTTTCACTCTTCACGTTAAATTTTATAGTTTTTGTATTCCACATAGACTTGAGAATATTCTTATACTTGGATATCTTAGAAATCTCAAGTATCAAGTTCTTTGCGTGTGTTGTTTTATCTGTACCTCTGATTTTATATCAAGTACATCTTATGGTAGTCTAAACATTTTATTTAGAACTCGGAAAAGTATCATTCTAGTTAGATTGAGCAAGAATATCCTGAACAATTGGTTTATGAAAGGAATTCTCTTTCTAGTTTGATTGAGAAAGAAAGTCCTGAACAGTTGGTTTAGGAAAAGAAGTCTCTCTAGTTTGATTGAGCAAGGAAGTCCTGAACAATTGGCTTTGGCAAAGAAGACTCTTTCTAGTTTGATTGAGCAAAGAAGTCAAGGATAATTGGTTTGGGCAAAAGGTCTCTTTCTAGTGATATTGAGCAGGAAGTTTAGGACTGGTGTGTCTAAGAAAATTGTAATCATCTATAGATTATAGTGAAAAAGCTCTTGCATGGCAAGGGGACTGGACTGTCTTATTATAGAGGAACCAATTTACATTTTGTGTGTGATTTACTTATAGCTTCTGCAATTTAAATATTACATTGTTGCATACTCAATCAAGTTTAGAATCTGAACTTGGTCAGATTCAGAAGCTTCTGTTTAAAAAAGCTGAAGTTATCAATTACACAATTCAACCGCCCTTCTTGTGTATTTTCTCACCTTTAGCATATACATCAGTAATCCTAAAAAAAAATTCTTGCTCTTTGATAAAAAAAATGAAACATTTTATCTATCTATAGCAACAACCTTATGCTCTAAGTTTTTAGGACGACAACACCAAATATTTGGCGTCATGTCATTCCTAAGATTGACAACAAGTTGTAAATCCCAACCTAGCTAATGTTCTTGTAGGAAAATCAAAAATGGATATTCAAGGTTCAACTATGAAACATTAAATCAAGTTTAAGAACAAAATAAACCTTTTTAATTCTAGATTTTTCGAAAATTTAGAAATACCTCTCATATTACAATAAAGGTGCTTCATGAGGACAAGTTTGAGTTACCAACTCTAGATTTGGTTCCATATCGAGACCTAGAGTTTGAATTAAGTTTCTTGATTTTATTCTTGGATCTATAAACCAATTTCAAGCCATCATGCTTATTATATTTAGCTTAAAAACCTTGTTGACCAACTAAGGGAGAGTTGCGAATAGGGAAAGCATTACCATCAAACTCTTCCATATTGGCCCAAAAGTTATTTAAGAAATCTAAATCCTTTTTCACCTCTTAATAGATTTTTTCTTGTAATTGTTAATCCATATTTTCTATTACATTTTCACCCTTGTAATATGATCACAATGTTTCTTATTTGAAGTGTCTAGCTCCTGATTTCTTCTCTCTATACTTCACTGTAAACAAAGTGTTCTCTAGTGTTGGCCTTAATTGATTCCAATTGTATATATTTGTTAGTTTTGCCACTAGGTTTATTATTCTACAAGTTATCTTTCCTCTGAATATAACTAGGTTGCATTATGGTAGATTCCTTAGGAATATCAATAGTAACTTCTTTTATGTTTGCATCTATGGTGTTTGAGCCATTTGAATCAATTACCATTGATTCTTTCCTTTTTGACTCTCTTTTTGTCTTCCACTTGAACATAGTTCATCTTTGGTTCTTGCATTGGATCACTCCTACTAATTTCTTATTTGTCTCATTGTCCCTGAGCATGACTTGTAGCAGGCTTTGTCTTTCATACTTCAAAGTGATGGCCAATACATTTGCAAAAACTACAATAGTTAGGTAAGTTCTCATATTCTAACTCCACAAAAATTCAACACCTTTCCTTTTTAACTAGCACCTTATATCTCTGGTCACTTGTAATCTAACTTTCACATAATTCCCAAAGGGTCTATCAAAACTTCGTTTGTTTATGGATACATTGGTGCATAAAATGAGTCCCAAAGCTACTAGAAATAGAAAATAGAATATTTGGTCGCTAATATTATCGCGAAAGACCTAAATTTTTTTATCCAAACGTATGCAGAGGTTTGTTTGAGACTAGTAGGATTAAAATCTTTGCTCCATGTAAAATGTTTTAAAAAGCTAGGACTCAAGTTCCAAGAATTCAAATACACTTAACCATTCATATATCTTCTAAAATGGAAAATGAAATTTCATAATAACCTCTGCCTGAAGATGTAATGACCTCACTTACTTATTTATTTCCATAAGATTGATAACTTGCTCTTCAAGATAACTACTATTAGGGGTGTGGAACCCATAGGCCAGATGACTCTTTCGTGTAGATTATGCTTAAAAGACTCTAATATGAGTTGATATTCCTCTTCTTGGATGAAGATAGTGAGCATATCCCCTTTAACACAAGGCTTGGGAAGTTCACTCAATGAAATGTCACATGCATTGTTAACGACATCAACGAATGGTTTTTGTTTCTTTGGTACGCTTGGGCTAACTGATGTTAATGGATTCTTTTGAGGCGATTCATTATTTATGAGGAAAGAACACTTAATGTTTATGAGTGCTATACTTGAATAAGAAGAAATGGAGAGGTACTGAGAAAGTAGATAGGTTTGCTTTACGGTGATATAACAACGTTTTTGCCAGACCATCTCTCTCTCTCTCTCTCTCTCTTTCTCTCTCTCTCTATGACTAAATATTTTAATTAAAATTAAATTATATCAAAATATTATAATTTAATTTCTTATAAAAAGTGAAGAAATATGGAAATATACATTAATAAATGAGAGCTAATTTTCTTATGTGTCTCGTGGTACTTGCAAATTGTACAATGATATTGATGACTCTACTTGTGTGTGTAACTACAAGAAGGTTTGAAGGCTAATTGTATGAAAATGAGTGAGTACTCTTCCAACCCTAGGGGTTGAGATATTTATATGCATGTTGGGTTTGGCTATAGAAGGAAGAAATGAATCAGTTCATATATCCCTATGGATTCAATCATGATTCTAGGGTTTTGACCATATCATGTGAGTAAGCGGAATCAGTCTCCCTTAATCTCAGGGGAAGCGACCTAATATATGGATTTTCTTGTTTTACCACGATCTATATCTGGTGTATTGAATCTCAAGATTATAGAGCCTTAGATCAAACAATATGTATCTTCCATCTCACCCAGACTAGAATGCCCATCGATGAACGTGAAGCCCTTTATTGAGTTGGTGCTTAACATATATGGGCTCGGGTCATGCGACCTAAGCTCCAGGCAAGGTGGATCAAGCGACTGTTGACCCACTCGACTCGTCTTATGACCTTTTTATAAGATTTTAAATTGTATCAGTTATGGATTACTATGTTTTAAGTCTCAATCAGGAAAAAATATGACTATGAAATAACTTTAAGATATATCAATTAATTTAAATAAAAAATTAAAAATGTTCAAACATATAGATAGACCTATTTACTTTGGTTATATATATATATATATATATATATATATATATATATATATATATATATATATATATATATATATATATATATATATATATATATATATATAGTTTTCATTTTGTTTTTGTCCGAAGTAGATGATCAAACAAAAGTATTGAAGATTATTTTGTCATCTGAGTGACTCCTTGATTATTTGTAAACAAATAATAATGGGTATTAGCTACCAAAAGCTTGTAAAATTCTTTCATTTCTATTCAATAATTAAAAAATAAAATAAAATAAATATAAGAAGTTGGTGAGAAAATATACATTTATTAAATTATTAAATAATAACAAAAATAATATAAGAAATTAGTTAAAAAAATTACTAAATAACTTTAAAATAAAATTAAATAAATATAGAAAAATACTAAATAACTTTTATAAATATTGAGTTGGGAAATTAAGATGTTAATGAGTATACATAAAATATTTGAGAGAGAGGAGTGTGTATATAAATTGATTGGCTTGAAAGGGACAACAATTTATGGAGAGGAAAGAAAGTACATGAATGAAGCATAAGCTTACGGCTGGAAAATAAATGTTGCAAAAAGCAAAAAGAAAAGCTCTTAAAAGCAACCACTTCTTCTCTTTTCATTTATTTCTTCACTGCATGCCTATTTCATCTTCATCATCATCATCATCATCATCATTATAAAACCTTCAAAACAAATAAACACCTCTCTGTGCTTTTGATTTCTCTCAAATTCTAACAAAAAGACAAAGAGATTCATTCAGAATTTGTTTTATTAAGGTACTTCCTCTCATATCTTTTATTTATTTATTTATTGATAATAAGTTTGCTCTTGTTTTTTCTATATGGCAAGTTTTATTTGTTCTGTTGCTTTTGTTATTAATCTTTGGCCATTATAAATTTATATTGTTGTATGTGTTCACCTCAACTATATTATTTGATGAAGAAATATTATGTGGTTTAACTTGTTCTATATATATATTTTTTTTAAATATATCAATAGTAGATATTTTAATTTTTTTTGTTCTTATAAACTTATTTACACTTATAACTTGTTTTGTTATATATATTTTGGATTTTAGTGAAATTACTAATAAAAACATATACTGATATACTAATGTTAAGATGATATAAAAACTTAAAAAGTCACTTGCTGTCAATCTATTACTTAATTACTTACTAAAATGATTAACAGATGTTAAGTTCAATTTATTTTTTTTATATATAAGAAAGCAATATTTTATTTTCTTTTTAATTGAAAAAACTCTTTGGCACTACTAAGAAAAATCCCAAAAGGTATAAAAAATGATATGATAAAGTTGTTTCACTTTCATCCAACAGATAATTTTTTTTAAAAAAAGAAAAAGAAAAAGACAAGTTTTCTTTTGATGGAAAAAATAAAACTTTTCATATTATCAAAAGTTAAAATATGTAAATTATTTCACTTTAATCTGAATTAAATTATTTTACATTTCATCTTTTTGGAGTGTTTTTAAGAACTCTATAAAAAATTATTTATAAGTGGATGAATATCTAATTATATTCTTTTTCAAAAGAATCTTTGATATGATGTGTTTTTTTCCAAAAGAACCTAATTAATGATATGATTGTAATATATTACCAATCTTCCACTTGAAGAAGGTAAATGATTTTCTAGGTAAAGACATGTTGTATTGAATATATTTTCTAGAAAAAGGATAATTTTCTTGCTTAGTGTTAATTTATTCTATTTATTGATTAACCACTTTACTACTATGAGCCACATTTAAGAGAATCCTATATAAAGCATGGTAGGCATACCTTAAAGTTTGGAATATAGAATTTTTGCGTATGATCAAAGAATATATAATACATAACTAGAAAAAGAATAGGTTGGGTAAGACCAAATGAGATATGAAGATTTTTTATTTTTCTTTTGGTATAATTTTTCAGTAGAATCTTAAATATTGTATAGAGTCTTGTACTCTTGTATGAGATGATATATATCTAGAATATATGTTATGTTATACTATTGGTATACTCTTCCATAATAAATTATAACTAAATTTAATTTTTTAAAGATATTTAACAATTAATATATGTACATACATTACAATTATAATTAAAGTATAAGTATATTTTAACATTAGTTTGACATCGTATTATAAATTTTACATTATAGTCAAGACAGTGCAATGAATGATTTTCTTTGAATTTATGATTCGGTAGTGTTTAGTTAAAGAAGAAAAGATGGAGACAGGAGAAAGTAAGCAAGAAAGCTGGTGTGGACTAAAAGATTCTTCATGGTGGAAACAGTTCAAAAATATATCAAATCCTTTGATGGCAAGATATGTATATGGTTTTATTTTTCTAGCTGCTAATCTCTTAGCATGGTCTGCACGTGATGAACTTTCTGGCATTAGTACAGTAACAAAACTCAAAGGTACGATTACTCTGCAACCGCATCGCAACCGCAATTACAGATATATTACGCGGTTTTATCGAAATATATAGGTTTGCACTATAACCATAACTGTGACTGCAGGTGTAAGAGTATGCAAGGTTGAAAAAGAGTGTTTAGGAGCAAATGGTGTCTTGAGAGTGAGCATGGGTTGCTTTGTATCCTTAAAAAAAAATTCTCTTCTGAATATGTGCATATGATCTATTTGATGAAAGGCTTAATGAGATTTGTCTTTTTTTAATGATAAAAGTGAACCTTAATTCTTCATAAGCTATTTTTTATGATGATGTTTTGGTCAACTACTAGAGCTTCTGAATTAAATGAAGCAAGAGATAAATGGCATTCTGGATGGTGGTCAGTGAAGATTGTTCTATGGATTTTATTGACAATTTTTCCATTTTTACTACCTTCTGCTTTGATTGAACTCTATGGTTAGTAAACTTTGTCTCTTCAATAATCAAACTCCATTTGTTAATGCTCTCGGACCGGATGATTCAATCCGTTGAACCATGAAACGATACTATCTAACATTTGGTTATTTGACGGTTCGAGTGGTTTAAAGCGGTTGAATCATGACTCCATCGATTGATATTTGGTCCAATTTTTAAAATATTATGCCATTAGTCTGACACAATTTGTTTTTCTTGGCCAGGGCAGATAGCACAATTTGGTGCTGGGTGGGTATATTTTTCCTTCACTTCTAAATGATTTACCATATTATTATTACTATTGTAAATTGATATATGACTGCTTTAATTGTTTATCTTTTTCAGGGTTTTCCTCCTAATTCAGCTAATAAGCATAATCAGTTTCATCAATTGGCTTAATGATTACTTTGCCTCTGAAACACATGCAGAAAGATTGTGAGTTTTTCTTTGCTAATAAACTTAATATGCAAGGGCATCTATCTTATTGTGATATAATTCATCATTTGTATTTGCATTATTAACATTGAATTCATGTGCAGCAAAATCCATGTGATGATATTTGCAGCAACTTCATATTTTATATGTTTGGTGGGAATAATTTTGATGTACGTTTGGTATGCACCAATACCATCATGCCTTCTCAACATTTTCTTCATCACTTGGTCATTAGTACTTCTCCAACTCATGACAAGTGTGTCTATTCACCCAAAAGTAAGTTTTATTTTAAGCTCACTTTATTTGCTCAACTCCCTTTTTCTACAATCATTCATAATTTTAAGTGTAAATTTTCTTTTCTCAATAGATAAATGGTGGACTTCTAAGTCCAGGGTTGATGGGACTATATGTCGTTTTCCTTTGTTGGTGTGCAATTAGAAGGTAATGATATTGTGTTTGGTTCTACGGTGATAAAAATTAATCTTGACGAGTATGAATGTTGTAACGTATTTGTACATGCAGTGAACCTGAAGGAGATCAATGCATCCGGAAGGCGGGCACCGTACCCGAAACCGACTGGCTTAACATCATTGTAATATTTCTTATTTCATAATCTATTCAAATTCAAACTTAATGTTGGAATAGTGAATCTCATATTGAGATCCTTTTCTGTAAAATTGTTAATCAAATATGGTTGAACGACTAGAAGACAAGTCGGGTCTCGGTTGAACCGTTGACATCAATACTTCAAATATTTACTAAGCATTAAAATACATGATCTAACATTATTGTCTTCAATTTGACTGACATGTGACAATAACTGTTGGCAGAGTTTTGTTATTGGAATACTAGCAATAGTTTTTGCAACATTTTCAACAGGCATAGATTCTAAATCCTTTCAGGTTTGTTACAAATATTAAAATCGAACTTGACTTTTTATATAATTTTCTTCAATACATATCTGACACATATAGTTAATTTGCAGTTAAAGAAGAGTGAAAAGCCAACACAAGAAAATGATGTTCCATATGGTTATGGCTTCTTTCATTTTGTTTTTGCCGTAGGAGCTATGTACTTTGCAATGCTATTGGTTGGATGGAATAGTCATCATTCTATGAAAAAGTATGGTTCCATCTTGTACATGTTATTATGGGCATCATAATACTAGGTTTCTTCGTTTTGTTTTGTCAACAAAAAGATAAAGTGAGAAAGTCAAATAAAATTATCTTAGATGCCACCCAATAAATAAACCAATAAATGTGTTTCCAATGTTTGACATCAATGCTATGACTTTTCTTTTTGGCTTCTTCTCATTTACTATAGTAGCATGTTTATGTGGTGTTGACTCTTTCATTCTTTAAGAGCAGCAATAAATTTTATGGAAATAAAAAGCTATTGCTATGTTGTTATGCAGATGGTCACTTGATGTGGGATGGACCAGTGCTTGGGTCAGAATAGTAAATGAATGGTTGGCAGTTTGTGTATACTGTAAGTTTATTTTTCTTTCTCAAGTATTATGATCAATTAAAAATAAAACTATTTAATCTAAGAGAGATAAAATATGTAGCAGTGTCGGTTTGTCTAACAATGACATGACACGACATTGACACGTATAATTTATATTCAAAAGTTAGAGTTTAGTAGAGTCTGATGCAGCATATTGTGTAATTTCCTTAGCAAGGACATAACAAAAGGAAGCTTTTATCTTTTTTACAGTATGGATTCTGATAGCCCCGATTATATGGAAGAACAGACATACTGAATCTACATGAGAAGTTGCTTGTTATACTGTTTTGGTTTGATATTGAGTATACAGATCTTCAATCTGGCGCATTGTATGTTCATATGTAGTTGAATCTTCCAACTTCAAATGTAACACCCCAGAAAATTTAGTCATAGGCAATACAGTTCTCCTCTCTTTCCATCCAAAGGAGGGAACAAAGAAATATACACCATTTACATGTGGATGTGGATGTAACCCTGAGAGAAGTTACTTACAATGATTCAATGGAATAAATTATAAATGTCATTTGTATTCTTTTTTTATCAATTTATCAATTCAATGCACCTGGTTCTTGTAGTGCCCTATGTGGAATCTACTTCAATGGAATCCTTCATTATGCATGTATAACTTTGATCCACAAATAATAGAAACCGAAAGTTACATGTATTTGTACAAGATGCAATGAGTTGATGTTTGAATTTACAAGTCCATGGACAAATCTTTACATTATCCGAATGGGTGCCCTCTTTTATGGAAGGGGTTAGAGGTGGGAGTGATTGACGGCTTACCTGTCGGCTGCTGTTCTGGATTTGACAAGCCGAAAATGTCTCGCTCAGCTCCAAAATTCCCATCTTCTTGCCTGCATGTTCAGTTAAAATCTCTTAATACTGAACACGAATCTATTATTCATAAATTCTAGTGATATATCTGCAACTAATTGTCCCCATCACATATTATTCCAAAAGCTAGGACAACTAAAATCTCTCGGCCGCTCTCAGCAATCATGCCTTATAGGCATCCAGCCAAAAAAATAACATCAGTAAAACTGTATATTGAGAGGCTAAAATGTGTTCTTACTAGTATTAGAGGAAATATAAAATCTAATAAGCTAATACAGCATGAGCAAGTAAAAAATATGATCATGATTGATTGAAGATGAAATTTTACCTTGCCATTGGTGTGTTAGTCGGCATTTGCTTCCCATTGTTAGAACCTGAGATACATTAACATGGTTATGGATACTGAAAAGCAAATGACCTTAGGCATACGTGAACTAACCAAAGAATGGTAAAAGGATAAACATACCTGGTCCCAGGCTGATGCATGAGTTGGTGCTTGTGGGTTGTTAATTTAGGTGTTTCATGAACCATGATAAGATTTAACACGAATGGTGATTAAAGATGATGAATTTGTTGTTGTAGTTAAGATATATTGTTAGTCTATGATCCCATGACATGATTGATGGATTTAGGATGTTAGAACAGTAAAAAAAATTGATTTGTGGTGATATGAATTCGTGGGATAAGTTACCGGTCATTTTCAAAACGTAACAGCAGCAGCCACATGGTTAGAGAAGTAAAGACATAGCATAATCTTTCAATTCAATCAAAATAGTTTCTAAATTCTCTTAAAATGGCAATGAGAAAAAAACACGTATTTTAAGTCTATCACATATAATGGGTGGTGCATAGAATAATCTAAATATATAATTTTAAGTCTATCAAAATTTCACATCACTAACTTTCACTTATCAGTACACACTTAATTGCCACTATAATATAAAAGAAACCACTAAACAAGATAACAAAAAAATGCATACACATCACCGTATCACTCACCAAATGGTTCATTATAGATACTTTTTTTCCTACACTTTATGGTCTGTTATGTTCAATTGATAGAGGGTTTTCACCTCATCCATATTATAGCTTTGTGGAAGGCCTTGTTATGACATATGCAAACTGCAGCTTTTAGGTCCCGATCTAAGTCACTTTCTCCAACAGCTAAGTCAATATATGTTTGCTCCTAATGAAGACATACGCAAACTGCAGTACAATAGAAACTTTGGAGCACAAACAATAACATTTACGAGAACTTACGTAAGAAGATGCTGCACGATTGTCAATCCATTCACCATTTTTTCCTCTTGTGCGTTTTTAAAAATAACTCATTGGGGCGCAAATTCTTTTGTAGTTCATGTGACTACAAATAATCAAATAATCAATATAGAATACGAGTAAAATTGTCACGATATATAGAATCTTCACAATAATTATTATTTGTTAGGATTTTATTACTTACAAATTCAAGTGCAACATCAATATGAGCCTTACGGCCTGTGGTGTGGACTGCTCCGCCTCTTGCGGAAGCTCGATTGGTTTTGTTTTGAGAAGACATAGCCAGGAACTTTGGCTTTTTTCAATGAGTTTGAAGATCAACCCAACATCATCACCAATCCATGAAGGTCGAATCCCTTAGCTTATTGGCTGCTACTCTTTCATAAGAAGAGAATTTGCTTCCTGTATCGTTAGCTTCAAGTTCCATTTAGGAATTTAGATGATAAAAGTTTTTTGTGATGTTAATTAGTTGAAATGTATAAGATACCAAATCACAGATGTGAGTAACTAAACTACTTATAAACTACCTTTCTGCAAACCAGTGAGAGAAGGTTGAGAGAAGTTCCATCAAGTCATCACTTACCAGTGAGACAATTGATGTTAGGGAAGCTTGCGAATGATCGATTAGACAAGGTTGATGGTTTCTACAATACGTTGTTGTTAGTGATTTAGTATTAATTCGGCACTAAATTTTGAGAAAATAGTTGATGTCAACCGATTACTCCACCATGAATCAGATCAAGAGAACTGTTATATTTCTGTTTTATTTTTAAATAAAAAAAAGTGACAACAGCCACACAAAATATATTAAAAAAGGATGAGGATACATAGCCAAAAGAAAGAGGACCAAACCAAAACCCCTTAACGACATACTCTAACAAGGAAGACCTATAGAATTTCTAGCAAATTCCATAAGAATATCCTTATGAAGTACATCCCACCAAATAAAATCATTTCCAAGTAAACCTAGGTTAGTCAACCTGTCAACACAATGATTACCCTCTCTATAGATGTGTGTCGCCAAAAATTAATAGAACTAGTAAAATGCAAAGCATCCTCCCACCGGGTTCTAATGGACCACGGAACAATATCAATCTTGGAGAAAGCCCCAACCACCAAATTAGAATCAGTTTCCAGCCACAAATTTGTCCAATTCTTCCGTTTAGCAATTTCAATAGCTACCATGGCACCCATCAACTCCGCAAACAAAGCATTACCAGCGCCTAGAAATTTAAAATAACTGCCGAGGTGATTCACTTTAAAGTCCCTGCAAATCCCTCTGCAAGCCGCAATACTAGGCACCCCTGAAGCCGACCCATCAATGTTACACTTAACCCAATTGAAGATCGGAGGATTCCACAAAAACTCCCTAACCGTCACCTGTTTTGGAGGATGCGCCGTCACCTTGAAAAACTTCAAAATTTTGAAATCCAACATTGAGTTAGAACAAGTCTTAATGGTTCTGTTACCAACAGCTAAAACCTCTGCCTTGATATTGTTTAAAATCGAATTACAATGGTTGCCAATGCCCTCAAACCTCCTCAAATTCCTCGCTCTCCAAATTGCACCAAGAGTGTGGGAAATAGCAGCAAGCACAACCAACTTCCCTTGCTCAGAAAAAGGGAGATGTAAAGCATTCCAAATATCGACAAAGGACCTGAAATGAAGAAGCAGCAGCTCAGACAACGGATTCCACAAAAACGTTGCAAATTCGCAACCAAAGAATAAATGAGAGATGCTTTCAACATGAGACCAGCATAAACTACAAACAGATGGCCGCAGCAGTCCCGGAATCACCAAGATATCATCGGTTGGTAGTTTGTTGTGAGCAAGTCTCCACAATAAAAGGGATTTCGAGGGAGGGATATGTTCATAACAAATGAACCTCCCCCAAGGAACAACCTGAGAGCTTTTACTTTTGAAAATAAAAGCCGATTTCACCGTGAGAACCCCAGCATCGGACGGAATCTACGCCATTGAGTCCTCTTTTCCAGCCACCGAGAGAGAGATAGAGGAAAGAATCTGCTGAAGGTTAGGAAAAACAGCGGCAATATTACCAGGAATCTGCCAGTTTGAATTCTGGATATAGGCCGCAGCTTTATCGTGAAAAAAATCGTGATGAGACGTTGCACTGACCATGTCTACAAGCACTTCGGAACCAATCCAATTATCTTTCCAAAAATCTATTTTAATCCCATTTCCAAGAAGCCAAATCGAATTTAAGGTCACCTCCGCAAAAGAATCCTTCATGCTTCTCCAAATAGAGGAGAAGGTATAATAATTAATATGCCTCTTACCCCTCAAAACACGATTCCGAATAATACAAGCCCATTGATCAGAGGAAGTTAACATGTCCTAGCACTGCTTCAAATTCATAGCTTCATTCAACGTCAAAAGAGATCTAATTCCGAGGCCTCCCTCCTCATAAGGACGGCAACAGCGATCCCAAGCAACCGTCACCAGCTACCTTCTGTCCACATCACCAGTCCAAATAAAGTTCCGAATCCATCTCTCAATGCTCTTCAAAACCGAGATAGGCCAAGATTAGATTAGCAGGGTATACATCATCATAATGGATTATAGCTTTGACAAGAACCATTCTACCAGAAATCGATAATAAATTTGCCTTCCAAGCCGACAGATTTGCCCTTATTCTGTGAGCAATGGATTGGAAATGCACTGCCTTCGGTCTGCCTTGGAAAATAGGAGCCCCTAGATAAGAGAAAGGAGCCTGACCAACCTTAAAACCCAAATTGTTAGCAATGCTAAGGTGCTTTTGAGGAGAAAGAGATCCGGCAAAAACAGTGGATTTCGAAGGATTAACCACTTGCCCCGACACAGTAGCATACCTCAAAAACAAGGTTCGCAGAGCCTCAGTAGAACTAACATTTCCTTTGCAGAACACCATTATATCATCAGCATATAACACATGTGACGGAAGAAAAGAGTTCCTGGTGGCTTTGATTCTCTGCAAATGATTATCATTAACCAGACGAGAAATGCTCCTACTTAGTCAATCTTCTGCCAGGCAAAAAAGCAGCGGGAGAGCGGGTTTCCCTGCCTAACACCTCTGGTACACTTAAAATACCCCTTTTGCAGGCCATTAACCGAAACAGATATATGAGCGGAGTTAAGGATGCCATAACCCAAGAACAGAACCTGTCATCGAAACCGAACCTTTTGAGGACCTGCATTAAGAAATTCCAATCAATAGTATCGAAGGCTTTTGTAATATCGACCTCGAAAGCAAGATTGCCCGATTTACACTTGTTGAGAAGATTTATCGCTTCAGACGTGACCCCGATGCAATCTTTAATACTACGACCCTTTATGAAGGCTCTTTTCTCAGGGGAGATGATAAACGGAAGAATTATAGGAAGCCTATCTGCCATAATCTCTGTCACAATCTTATGCTTGAAATTTGCGAGAGCGCTAGGTCTAAACTGCTCCACATAATCTGCATTAGGAATTTTTGGAATCAGAACCAATAAATTTGTATTGTAATTTGGCATAATCCAACCTTCCCGGAAAAACTGCTGGACCGCATTAACCACGTCAACTTTGATAATAGACCAGTAAGTTTGGAAGAAAAATCCTCCAAAGCTGTCTGGACCCGGAGCACTATCTTTATTCAAATCAAAAACCGCGTTGTGAATTTCCTTGTCTGTAGGCTGCCTGCAAAGTATATTATTATCCTCCTCCGATAGCATAGAGGGAATGACACTGTCCATATCCTCATCAACCTGCAAAACAGAAGAAGCGTTAAAAAGATCCCTGTAGTAGGAAACTACATGGTATGCAATACTCTCCTGGTCTGTCAAAACAGAACTCTCCACCCTTAAACAAGAGATTCTGTTAGTAGCTTGCTTAATCTTGGCAAACCTAAGGAGAAACCTAGTGTTTCTATCACCACCAACATTCCAATTCACCCTGGCCTTTTCCTTCCAGAACATCTCCTCCATAAGTAAGACTGAGTTCAGTTTCACCTGAGCCTCCCTCTTCATGGAATTGAGAGCATCAGAGTAACCATTAACCACAATCTTGTCCTGGATCTCCTTCAAGATAACCTAAGCATTCTTGACCTCATAATGGATATTAACAAAAGTGGAGAAGTTCCAATCCTTGAGCTTAGCTTTAAGCATCTGAAGCTTCCTATTAAGAATGAACATCGGGCACCCTACCACGTTAGAATTCCAAACCTCCAGAATTACATCTTTGCAGCCAGAATGAGAGGACCACATCTGAAGAAACTTGAAAGTAGAAGCCCTATTGGCAGCAGCATTGACGAACTCCAACAAAATGGGAAAATGATCAGAATTGTTACGAACCAGCGTCCTACAGGAAGTATTAGGCCAGAAATCCATCCACTTAAGATTACAAATCGAGCGGTCCAGCCTTCTTTCAACCAGTAAATCTCATTGCCTCCCGTTCTTTCAAGTGAAAAATGCACCAGCAGTAGGTAAATGAACCAGAGAATTTACAGTGCTCGTGAGCCCCCAAAATACAGTTAAAGTCCCCCATAAAGCCACAAGGGATATCAAATTGAGACTGGATCAAGTTGAGATTCTGCCAAAGAGCCCTCCTAGCAAACAGATTTGTAGCAGCATAAATCGCAGAGATGCCACACACAACATTATTTTCAGTAGACGAAAAAGAGACCTGTTGATTGTTCACACTAATCACCACATGATCAAGATTTTGAGCACAAAAACACCAGAGATTAGGAATTAAGCCATCCCTTTCATTAACAGCGAACAACTTAATTCCCAATCTATGCAACCAACTAACTGGGAAATCCTTCACCTCCATCCAAGGTTCCGAGATAAAAATAAAGTCAGGTTTGTTAACTATAATTAGTCTTTTTAATGTTAATTTTGTAGGAGAGTTAGCAATTCCTTTCACATTCCAAAAGAGGCATTTCATAAGGACAATTTAGAGATCCTGGGTGGTTTGGGATTTTGCTGAGGTTGCTCCGTAGGCATGAGTGTCGAAGTTGAGGCCGAGTCAATAAGACATGCCCATGGTATAACTGGAGCCGCCATGGAAAGGAGGCAAGACGAAAGACAGTGGAAAAAGAATCGGTAGACAATTTCTCTAATCATCTCCTATAAGCTCCTAAATTTTTTTGTTAAAGAAAATAAAATAAAAAAGTGAAAAATGAAAAAGAAAAAAAGAGTATGCCTGTAAAATATTGTCATATTTTTAATTTTTAATTTTACGATTCTAATGGATGATGAATGACAGTGACAGTTATTATTTTTAATCTCAATAAAAAATCTGATTTTTATTTACTATTTTGATAAATAATTAAATAAATAATATATTTTTGTTTTTGATTGGGAGTTTTGATTTTAATTTATAATTTTGTTTTTAATTTAGCATCATTTTTAATTTTATTTTATTAACTTATAGTGTTTATTTCAATTTATGAAGAAAAAAAAAATGCATTATCCGTGTAAAATAATTTGACATTGTCAATCAATTAAAATCATGTTAATTGACAAGTTACATTTAAAATATAAAAATATTTTGATGATTTGATAATTTGTTGGCATTTCATCTAATATCTAATGAGAGTGTAAAATTAATTTATTATCGGTGCATATTTGTTACACTCTTCAATTTATTTGATTTTATTTGAATTTAATTAGAATACACATACGGTTTAAAGAAATTTTACACCGTTAGTTAATCAAAATCGTTAATTTATTTAAAATGTTTCACTTTTGTTTTAATTTCCTTTAAAGTAATAAATTTGAATGATCAAGATGTATTGATGGTATAAATTTTTTATAGTGCGTAATAATTATACTCATTTTATTTTACAAATTTAACTTTAGATATGATTTATATTTTCATTTTATTAATATATAATTTTGATTTTAAGAAAATAATTTTTAATTTTAATTTTATGTTATAAATTAATTTATTATTGGCTAAATTACAGTTTTAACCCCCCTATTTTGTCTGATTCACGAAATTAGTTCCACTTTTAAATTCAAACAGTTTTGGTTCACTATTTTAAATTCAAACATTTTTAGTCCCCCTCTCATATTTTTTCTTAGAAATCGATGAGATTGTTTGTTTTTTAACTAATATTTTTATCTACAAAGTTCAATAATAGGTTTATATATGATGATTTTTACAAGTAATTTGTCGTTTAAAAAGTGAAAAATCATTAATTTTAAGTGCAAAAATGTTAGAATGGACCAAAACTGTTTAAATCTAAAATAGGGGATCAAAACTGTTTAAATTCCACATGTACTCACCACAATTCACCTTGTTTAGTTGTCTAAAGTCTACACAGAGCCTCATAATCTTCTTTCTTTTTAACCAACAAGACTGGTGCACCTTATAGTGACACACTCAGACGAATGAATCTCTTCTCAAGCAGATCTTTAAGTTGAATCTTCAACTCTTTCAATTTTGATGCTGACACACGATATTGAGTTGTCGATAATGGACTAGTCCCAGATACTAAGTCAATCGTAAACTAAAGAATTTAGTTGTCGATATAGGTCAATTCTATATCCCTATAGAATTTATCATTATGGACATTAAAGAAGACAGCGTCACCCCTATAATACTTGGAAGGCCATTTTTAGCAAGTGTTGGAGCTATCATAGATGTTAAAAAAGGAAAATTAACTTTTGAAGTTAGAGAAGAGAAAGTCGAATTCATCCTGACACAGTTCCTACAAGCCCCAGCTATAAATTATATGTGCTATCTTTTAGACGTCATAGACGAATGTATCAAAGAGATGGAGTCATGATAAGAACCTCATTTCGAAACCATAAAGATTATGATGCCCCTGATTTTTGAAGATGATAATTGGTGTCTCGAATATCGAGATGACAGCCTAAGCAAATGTCTAGCACTGACACCAAATCATATGCGCTGCCCGTAGGAACCTAATTTGGAACTCAAAGTTTTTCTGAAAACCCCAAGATACGAATTTCTAGATTCTGAACTCAAAAAACTAGTGATAGTCAACGTAGACTTAGGACAACTTGAGACGGAAAAACTGTTGCATGTTTTACGAAAATATCCATCTGCCTTAGGATACAACATTGTTGATTTAAAAGGAATATGTCCTTATGTTATACCCAAAAATTTTCCCTCCTATTTTCTCAAAAAACAATCCACATCCCCATACTCAAGAATTTCTCAAGGGTTGACCAGATGAACCCTCTCTTAAGCAATTAACCCACAACTAGGGTTTTGCTTCTCTCAAGAAAAAATCAAGTTCTAGTGCAGCGAATAATGGGTGGTGCATAGAATAATCTAAATATATAATTTTAAGTCTATCAAAATTTCACATCACTAACTTTCACTTATCATGATATAGTAACATAACAGTACACACTTAATTGCCACTATAATATAAAAGAAACCACTAAACAAGATAACAAAAAAATGCATACACATCACCGTATCACTCACCAAATGGTTCATTATAGATACTTATTTTCCTACACTTTATGGTCTGTTATGTTCAATTGATGGAGGGTTTTCACCTCATCCATATTATACCTTTGTGGAAGGCCTTGTTATGACATATGCAAACTGCAGCTTATAGGTCCCGATCTAAGTCACTTTCTCCAACAGCTAAGTCAATATATGTTTGCTCCTAATGAAGACATACGCAAACTGCAGTACAATAGAAACTTTGGAGCACAAACAATAACATTTACGAGAACTTACGTAAGAAGATGCTGCACGATTGTCAATCCATTCATCATTTATTCCTCTTGGACGTTTTTAAAAATAACTCATTGGGGCGCAAATTCCTTTGAAATTCATGTGACTACAAATAATCAAATATTCAATATAGAATACGAGTAATTTGTCACGATATATAGAATCTTCACAATAATTATTATTTGTTAGGATTTTATTACTTAGAAGTTCAAGTGCAACATCAATATGAGCCTTAAGGCGTGTGATGTGGACTGCTCCGCCTCTTGCGGAAGCTCGATTGGTTTTGTTTTGAGAAGACATAGCCAGGAACTTTGGCTTTTTTCAATGAGTTTGAAGATCAACCCAACATCATCACCAATCCATGAAGGTCGAATCCCTTAGCTTATTGGCTGCTACTCTTTCATAAGAAGAGAATTTGCTTCCTGTATCGTTAGCTTCAAGTTCCATTTAGGAATTTAGATGATAAAAGTTTTTTGTGATGTTAATTAGTTGAAATGTATAAGATACCAAATCACTGATATCTGAGTAAGTAAACAACTTATAAATTTTAGATGTGAGCATTGGTACAGGATAACATCAACATCAAAAACAGCAATGATCGATTACCAGTGAGACAAGGTTGATGGTTTCTACAATCGAAGGTTAAGAAGTTGAACAAGGAATGGGAAGGAGTGAATACGTCGTTGGTAGTGATTTTGCATAAATTTTGTATTAAATGTTTTGTTAAAAAAATTAAAAAAAGTGGGAAATGAAAAAAGAAAAAAAAATATATCTATACAAATATTTTATATTGTGAATCAATCAAAAACGAATATACAATATATTTTTGTTTTGATCAGTAGTTTTGATTTTAATTTATAGTTTTGTTTTTAATTTAGTATCATTTATAATTTTATTTTATTAATTAATTGTTTTTATTTTAAGTTATTTGATTCTATTTTACAAATTTAATTTTAGATATGATTTATAATTTTATTTTATTAATTTATAATTTTGATTTTTAAAAAATAATTTATAATTTATAATTTTACTTTATAAATTAA
This sequence comes from Vicia sativa, assembly GCA_021764765.1. Taxonomy (NCBI): domain Eukaryota; kingdom Viridiplantae; phylum Streptophyta; class Magnoliopsida; order Fabales; family Fabaceae; genus Vicia; species Vicia sativa. The sequence goes on from CM038792.1 coordinate 247,829,090, forward strand.
TTTAAATTTTTTTATATTTTATTTTATTAATTTGGAGAACAAAAATAAAATGGGAGAGAATTTAATTAAAATAAAATAAAATATGTCAATAGAATTTAATTAGTATCAATTGTGAATATTATCGTACTATTCATTCATAAGTATTCACCGCAATTCATCTTGTTTAGTTGTCTATAGTCTACACAAAATCTCATAGAACCTTCTTTCTTTTTAACCAATAAAACTGGTGCACCCCACGATGACACACTCGGACGAATGAATCTCTTCTCAAGTCGATCTTTAAGTTAGTTCTTCAACTCTTTCAATTTCGATGCTGACATACGATATGGAGCCATCGATAATGGACTAGTCTCATTTACTAAGTCAATCGTAAATTCCTCTTCACGTTTCGGCAATAAATCACTTATATCTTCAGGAAATACCTCAAGAAAATCACGAACTTTCGAAAAATCACCAACTACTCTATTTTCACTAATACTCAAGGTTCCCATCAACGTAAACATCTCAACGTCATCTTGTACTAACTCATTCACTTGCTTAGCAGACATAAACAAGTCTCATTTATTCTCAAGTTCAAGAAAGATAATTGTCTTAGCAAAATAGTTGATATAAATATAGTTGGTTTCCAACCAGTTGATCACAAGGATAACATCAAGTTGATCTAACAGAAGACACACTAAGTCAACTCCAAAATCTCTACCATAAATACTCAACGGAAAATTCAAACACTTATATGAAGTAGTCACTAAACCCATTACATGAGTATCAATAATCATACTTCCATTCATATCAGACAACTCAAGATTTAATCTCTTAACACAATCCAATGAAATAAAAGAATGTGTAACTCCAATATCAATTATAGCAATCAAAGGTGTATCATTAATAAAGCATGTACCTTTGATCAATCTTTCTTCAGCACTAGTATCGGAACCTGATAGAGCAAACACTTTTCTTTTAGATTTCTCCTTCTTCGGTTTATCACACTTGGTACTAATGTGACCTAGCTTCCTACAGTTGTAGTAAATCACACTCGCACTTCCCTTACACTCAAAATCTTTGTGACATGGATTGCCACACTTGAAACACTTCAGTTCAGCACTTGTGCACTCGGGAGCACAATATCCTTTGACACCACACTTAAAACACTTAACTGGAGCAAGAGCCTCTCTCCCACTCGGCTTCTTTTCATAATTATTTTTTTTTGTTTTCGTTTATCATCAGGAGTCACATACGGCTTCCCTCTTAATTTCCTCTTTCCTTTTGTTTTCCATTTTGAGGTGTCTTTTTAATTTATGCATATTTTTTAAATTTTTGCATTGTCTATTTTAATTTAATTTCTTTTGGTTTGTCCTTGTGAATGAATGACGCTCAAAAGCAAGAATAATTCTTGAATGCGTGTTTTCACAAAAATATGATGGTGATGATATGATTCTCGATGTGATGCGCGCTTAAGGTACATTTTTAATTTCTTTATAGTAGGTTAACATGTGTATGAAATTTGTGTTTTATGCAAAACATCTTGGCATGTATAATTTAAAAAAAAAATTGTGTTCACATTTGAATCAATTAGGACATAAACCACAAAAGTGAGAAACTTTCCACTTTGCACAAAAATGAGTGTTTTCTAGCAATTGTTGTTAACTCGTTTGATTCTTGTTTAATCATAATTTGTTGTTGACAATTTGGAAACTTAGAAGTGATCATGAAATTTCTTGTGTACTATGAGAAAAACCATCAATTCCAATAGGGATTAATCTAACATTGTGAGTGCGCGAATCTTTGTTATCTTTTTGAGCTTTTAAATTGAAATTTGTGGAATGAATCATTCTCAGTCAACTAAGTGTTAAGTATGTCACTTAATAATTTGTTGATGATCAATGAAAATCCAATGATGATTCATTCTATGAAATTTTTCTTGTTTGTAAACACTTTACCCTATTGTTTGATTAGTCTTGTTGAAGAGCATGTTCTTAAATAGAAAGGATAAAAAATTGAAAGTTAGGGAGGTTGATCAAAAAGAAATAATAAATTGATGGCACAATGTTTCCTTTGAAAAAGAAAAAGAGAGTGAATAGAAAAGAAAAAAATAAATAAAACTTTGAAAAGAAAAAATAAGAGAAAAAAAGAAAGGATCATTGTGTGAGAAAAGAAAGAAAAAGGTTGTAATGAAATAAGGATGAAGTATGAATGAATATTGTAAAATGTGAAATGCTCTTCATTATCTTTACCCATTTTGTTTCAAAGGCTTTGTGTGTGTGCGCGTCTATATATATATATATATATATATATATATATATATATATATATATATATATATATCCCTTGTTTTTAACCCAAGCCAAGTTACAACCGTTGAAAGTCCTTAGTGATATTTGTTTCCATTTTGTTCATTTAACTTGTTTTGATGATTGCATGAATTATTCTGGATGTGAAATGTTTCTAGTGAAAGTGTTTTGTCCTTTGTAATTAGTGAATTTTTGTTCTTCAAGGAGTATTGAAGAAAGCTTTAGGTGATTCAATTTTGAACATATCTTTTTCTTTTGTTTTCATGCGTGGATGTTTTGTGTTTAGAACTTAATTAATAGTCAAGTTATGTTTCGAAGAAGCAATTATTATGTGTTTATGCCAGGTATGTTGAGTTTGAACCATCCATTTTATGTTTATTAACATGATTAAAATTTTGCGATCTTGTTTTCTTGTTGAGTTTTTGAACTTTGTTCGAGAACAAACAAAGAAGTAAGTTGGGGAGAGTTGTTAAGGACCAAAATGTACATATATTTGTAGATAATTTTGTGGTCTTTTACAATGTCTTTTGATTAATTAGTAGTATTTAATATAGTATTTTGATATATTTATGTTTTTATTTAGTTTTTGTTTATAATTTATTATTTAAGTTTGTGTATGTTTAATTTATAGGTTTTATTTTGGTGATTTTACCTTGAAGTATGGATTCAAGGAAGCTAGGAGAGCTTAAGGAAGAATTTCAAGCTATTTAAGGAGTAGAAGCAGGCTACAGGGTGCGCTTAGCCTGGTTGAAGTGTGGCCTGTAGCTTTTGAGGTGGTTTAGTTTTAAGTAAGGTTCTCTTAGCACCATAAATTAGGCTAAGCGCGGTCTGCGAAATCAGAAAGTACATATAAGCCATACATAGATATTTTGTTCACCAACTCCCTCATTTCCTCACCAAATCAGACCTAAAATTAGAAAAACACTATTCTTATTCATTGTAACTAAAAAACATTAAAGATCTTGAATCTTTGCTAGTTTATCATCCATGTTCATCATCACAACTCCATTTCTTGCAAGTCAAGCTACCATGAGAATGAGTAGCTAAACTTCTTTGTGTCAAGATTAGAGGTAGTTAATCTAACTAATATGAATATCTTTGTTTTATTTATACTTTTTATGGTTTGGATCATGATTGAGAAATATGTTTCAAACTTGACCTAAGATATTCATCTACTAAGGAAACAAATGCTAGACATAGATTTGTGAGTTAGTATTTACTTGTATCAAGCTTAAAGATTATCATGTCAATAGTTAGAGTGAGACATCATCTAAATATTAACATGATAAAACTCACAATATTCGTTAGAAATCAACAATATTGGGAGGATAAGTGAATATATCGATCATCAACTAGTTCATCCGCTTGGTTAAGTGAATATATATGAAATTGGGTTAGTGAAACTAATTTTGACATGCTTTTACAATTTGAAAATCAAATCCAAAACTCTCTTTAATCCAAACAACTTTCTTTGATTATAAAACTAAACTTGTTTGCATGAAACTTATGATTTTTGTGACTATGAACCAAAATCCTTTTGTAACCAAATCTTAAATACACTTTGTTCGCGTTAAAAAGTGACGTGCGAGGGAATCGAATCTGAATTCGAATTCTCTAGCTCGAAACAATTTACTCTTTTGATTTGTTTATAAAGATGCCGCGAGCATCAAGCTTTATTATTTCCAACACATTGATTTGATATGCATAACGACTAGCGCAAACTAGACGTAACGCATTGGGGAGATTCCGGGTAAGGGGGTTTGTTATATAAAGGGAATAGATGGAGCACCCTAAATACATATAGTTATCTATAGCTTTATATATGAATAAGTTTGATATGTTTGTGTGTTTTAAATTGCTATTTCTATGATTGGGAAAGTTTCTCCTTTGGATTTTAAGAAGGATAGATTATGTGGGATCCTAGGTTTTGTTATTATTGTGCTCGCAAAGATCATTGGATCTTCTGCATACATATCCCTTAATGGGAATCAGAGCATTTGTAGCTCGGATCTAAAGGGATCTATGGTTTGTTTGGTTTGAGGGAGAAAGAAATTTGCTCGCCAAGGATGAGACCTTGTGCCTACGTATTCTCAAAGGGAGGTTGAGAAAGTCAGAGCAATTGTAGTTCCCACTTATGCTAGTGGAAGCAACGAAAGTTATTAAGAGACAGAGACGAATGTCGTCTTAATGAAAAATGTATCTAATATATTTCATCACATACATTTTGAAAAGTTTGATTGATTGAATCTTTCGTCGTAAGTTATAGGTGTTTTGCTTGAGTGTACAAGCGTTACCACTTACGAGTTAAGAAATATGTTTGAAAAAGATGATTGAATCTTTTAATTGTAAGCATTGGGTGTTTTGCTTGAGTGTACAAGCGTTACCACTTACGATTAAGAGATGTTTTTGAGAAGAGTTTGAAAGTTTTTTATTGTATGTGATGTGATAGATGGGATACTTCTTCCATAGAGATGATAAACGTCTAAATCTCGAGGAGAAATTGATTGGATTAAGGGGATGCTTTTAAGAAGCCCATGGGTCCTTGTATTGTAAGCCCAAGAGGAGACATTCCGAGGGTCATCGAGGGTCCTTGTATGAAGCTCAAGAGGAAGCTATAGGGTATGGCTGGCTTTGGCTTTAAAAGGGATTTCACCGAGAAACCATCCTTTTAGGATTAAGAGCAATTTCACCGGGAAATTATACTCTCTGGGTTCTATCCTAGCGCGGGTGATTCTTTGTATTGGAAGCCCAATAGGAGGCTGTTAAGAGATTTCCTGGTCTCTTTCTTTGTATGATGCCCAAGAGAAGGCTAAACTCAATGAGGAGTTCTTTTGAACGAAGCCCAAGAGGAGGCTGACTCAACAGGGGAGTGTTGTCTTATATGAAGCCTAAGCGGAGGCTAAACTCAGATGAATGAGTTTTCTTATATGAAGCCTAAGAGGAGGCTGAACTTATATGAAATGAGTTGCCTTGTACAAAGCCCAAGAGGAGGCTAATACTGTGGGGAACCTATTGGTTAGACTAGTTGTTATGTTATAACCAGACAGTTGTATAAACAAGCGTATGAAATTTATTCATAGGAGTTTATGAAGGAAATATAAACAATGCATGTAAAGTTATTTACAAGAGTTTATGAAGGAAATATAAACAATGCATGTAAAGTTTATTTACAAGTGTTTATGAAGAAAATATAAACAAGTGTGTGTAAAACGAACGTTTGAAACGAGCGTAACTTGATTATTTACAAGTTTGAATTGTGTACAAGGAAGTAAGTATGTACACGAACGAGTATTTATGTACGAGGAGTTGTGGATGTACATAAGAGGGTTGGGACTTACACCGTAAGGGAGGCCCATTGGTTTAAAAGCAGTTTCACCGGGAATAATGCTCCTTTTAATACCAATGGTATTCAGTGTATACACAAGCGAAACGAAAAACAAACGGACTAAGTTTGTCTATACATGACTATTTACAAAAGACGTCTGTATTATGTACAAAATAAAAATTGGTATGTACATAAAAGAATTTGATATGTACAAGGAAATATGTATGTACATAAAAGAATTTTGGGACTTACACCGTAAGGGAGGCCCATGATCGATTAAGAAATTCGAGGAGAAACGAATTCGGTTTTATCGTTAAATCGGATCGATCATGGAAAAAGATGTAAGTTTTGATGAATTTTTTTGAAGAAATGATCTTGAAAGTGTTTTTGAAAAGTGAAATATACTTACAAGAAGTTTGAAAAAGAATCGGGCTTCGAATGTTTGAAAAAATCACCTTTAAAAGTGCTTTGAAAAGTACTCAAATGTATCGTTTTCGGCTCGATAAAAATATAATCAGATAAAAGTTTTTCTGAACTTTTTTGACATTATCATAAAATAGATGTGTTAGTTGACAAGTGTACAAAAAATCACCTCAAAATGAGGAGTTTTGATTGGGTTTTGAAAAAGTCAAAGTTTGCAAAAAATATGAAGAAAAATTACAAAGTTTGGCAAAAAATGGTCCCAAGGCTACTCGAACTCGGGACCATTGGGCAAGGCATGGCAAGAGTGACTTAAGAGTGAGCTGGCAACCGCTGGGGCGGCAATACATCCATGTATTGAAATCAAACCATGTAATTATATTATAAACTGGGTTTTTGAATTTGAAAAAACGCGCGCAGTGTTCTTCATCCTCTCCAATCTTCAATCAATCCTAAAATCCTTATTTCTTGATGAAATTGAATGATGTAAACATCAAACTTGATCGTTTTAAGCCCAGGAACATGATTATGTTGTTTAATTTCATTTATTTTCAGTTTAGCATGATTAAATTTCGCACGAACACGAAGAACCCTAGTTCTGAAAATCCTAATTGAAATCGTGTATGGTGAATGAATTAATCAATTGATTGAGGGTTATTGATCAGTGATGGTGCAGAAACAAAATGGCCAAGAGCTTTTTGAACTGGAAGCAAGAAATCAAAGAGTTTGAAGTTCGTGTTCTTACCTCTTGAAGCTGAGATCGAAGTTGTTAATGGAGTGTTTCCAGAACTGTTTTGATGATTCCTATAGCACCAACGGACTTCAAGGATTGTGTGAGGATGGTCTGCTCACTCTAAATTGGCCTGGATCATTCCAACCAAGTCCACCTGCATAAGCTCCAAACTGAAACTTGAATTCGATGTTAGAGGTGTTACAGGTTGAAGTTAATGGTCTGCATCATCCATATGGAGTATGTTGATGATGTTTGAGTGAAAAAATCACAACTTGCTCGAGCCAATGATCAAATTTGATAGTTAAGGTAGTTTTGACAAGTTTAGAAACATGAAATGTAAATCTGACTTTTAGTGTTCCTTGTGTTGATTTTAAGTTACAAACCAGTTCTAAATGATGTTTATAACATGTTAGACACCAAATCTTTCATAGTTTTTCACAAGTTTTGACAAATGCAAGATTTCTCAATTTTGACTATGTTACTTGAAAATTAAGAAAGAAAGGAGAAAGCTTGTTTTGGCATAGCTTTGGTGTAGTTTCAAATGGCCAACATGACCTCTATTTATAGGCCAAAAGTTCTGAATGGTAAGTGAAGAAGATTGGCTTTGGTATTTACAAGTTGCCTTAGAGGGCAAGGAAGTCATTTTTGCAATAAATGCAAAAGGAAGCTTCCTTTTAACCATGGTTAATTATTCAACTTGATCTTATCCCATCATAATTACTCTCCATATTATTTTTTATTAGCTCTATCCCTCTTTGCTAGGTGGCATGGCTTCTAGAAGAAGAAACTCAAAAGTGACCTATAATTTTGAAAGTTGTACTTGAAAATCAAGGATTTTGGAGCTCTATGTTTCAAAATGAAAAGTATAGCTAGACACCATGGATTTGAGAGTTCTTGGACATTTTGGAAAGCTTGTTTCAAGGGCTAGAACTTTCATGTTTTGAGTTTTTTCTAATTCCAAATGGAACTATGTGAAAAAATGTGAAATTTTAACACTTTGAAAATTTTCTAAGTGTTGAAAATTTTGACTTTTTGTTGACTTTTCCAAATTTCTTGATTTTTTATGATCATGATGGATCATTTGAAGTATTTTGATGATTGAAAAAGTTTTGTTTTGAAAAAGTTGACCAAAAGTCAAAGTTTGACTTTTTAGTGCAGGTGAAATTTCATCAGATGATCCAGAAAGTGACTGATGAATTCTGTGAACTTCTGTGATGTTTTGAATCCAGAAATTAGGTTAACATGTTGTATTTAGGATATGAAGATCAATCTCCAATCAAAAAAGTCATTCATTGATCAGAAAATCAATGATTGCTCATCCTCGATAAAAACCCTAATTGGTCGATCCTCGATAGATCATGAGGAAAAATTTGATATTTGAAGATCAGAGGTTGATGGTATGATCAAGATAGATCAATTGAGGTGGATGAAACTCAAACCCTAATTGATTTCTGTTTGAATCAGATGAAAATCTTGTGAAACCCTAATTTTGACCTGTAGAAGCCACACCCGATTAATTCTGTTCTGAACTGTTAATGATGCAATGATGCAAATGTAAGGTGGTATATTAGGTCAAAAATTGGGGTATGACAGATGCCCCTATTTAAGTTTCTTTAACCTGAGATATGAAGATGAATATCTTCGTCTCGATAGGTGTGAAGAGATTTAAATATCAAAATACGCAAATTTTGGACCTAAGATACCAAAAGATGCGAGTGATGCAAAATGATTGCAAAAAGATTCACCCAGAAGATATCAAAGAATGAAATTGTTCGGGGGAAAATTTGTGAGGATGACTCAATCTGTCTAAGAAAAGAGAATCCTGTTGGTTGGGAAACAAGCAGTTTGTTTCATAGGGAAAATATATTCACAATGTATGTGAATATCTGTTTCGCTTTGGGAAACGAGGAGATTACCTTCTGTCAGCCTTGTGACAATGTTTAAGGTAAGTGAAAATGATATTACCAATTATCAGCCTTGTGATAGTTTATGGTAACGAGCTCTAAAGATATTACCAATTATCAGCGAAGTGATAACTATAACAAGGTAATTCTTGAGAAAATTGTTTGAGTATTCAGCCTTGTGAATAACAGACAATGATGGAAACAGATCTCAAATGAGTTTTTATTTTTACAAATACAATCTTGCCGGGGATCTCTCTTGAGAAGATGTGGGCATTTTGATTGAAAAGACACAGGTTTTCTTTTAGACATAAAGACAACTGTGGAGATTTCTTGAACTTTCATGATTTGATCTTGCTGAGAAGAACAACCTTTTTACGACAAGCTTCAAGATGAAAAGAAAATAAGCGGCTCGGATGACGAGGCTATTGCTTAGTGTTTTGTTGGTTAGAGACAAGGTCCTATCCAGGAATGAACTGGAAAGAAACGGTCAATCAAAACTTTGTTCCCGATGAGGAATGATCTCAGCTGGGGAATAGGAGAGAAAAAATGTATTCTTCTGCTTGGGGGATAACCTACTGGAGATATAACATACCCTCTTGAGTAAATGTAATATAAACCAGTGATATGGAAGCAAACATTGAGGAATGCAGAAATGCATTAATGATGCTATTATGTATGATGAATGTTATGAATGTCATATGCATGCTGACGATACTTGACAAAGACAACAAAAAAGGTATTTGGGAAAAGGATTATGTCACAGTTCAAACAAATACTCAGTAAAATCTGCAGCCATCGCGTAGACGTTTACTGATGATGAATTTGAGTTGCATGCTTTAAACTTTCTGAAAAAGGCATTTCATTGGCAACTTTGTTGGGAATTCTTTTTGGATAAGAATACCATCCTTTGATAACCTCTGCTGAGAAGAAGAAGACTTATGTAGTAGTTGTTCTATCTGTTCAAAGATCGAAACACTTTTATGGAGAAATTTGTTGAAGTTCCTTCTGTGTTCATAGTTCAAAGGAAAATTTTGCTTTTATTTCAAAATTTTGAAGTAAAAACTCATTTAAAAACTTTTTAGTTTCAAAAAGTGATTTTCACAATAAAAAACGTTATTTTGTAAAACTGAATAAAGCAAGAATTGCAAAAAAGGCATGATTCCATGATTCCATGAACTATTTACAAAAGTTGGAAATGATAATGTATTGGGAAAAAGCTACATTGAAAGAAAATAACCGCTATTGTCCTTAGCAACTTTGAATTCCAACTGTGCTTGTTGCTTCAGAAGATTTGATTGAAGATCCCTTGATGGAAGATTCTTCAGATTGACGAAGTATGGACTGATGCAGTTACTTTGTCATTTTTTGTATCCTTATTTTTTGCATAGATTGCCCTTTCATGTTTTCAATCTACCAGGATAATTTCTGTTTATTGTCTCTAATTTTTGCCTGGACCGCCTTTTTAGGTTTTCAGTCCACCGAGACGCTCTTTTTTGCCTAAGCCGCCCTTTTCGGGTTTTCGACTTACCGAGCTGTTATTTTGTTTTTAGACAAAGTATTTCTTGACTGCATCAGCATTCACAGGATGCGGGAGTTCATCACCGTCCATGGTTGTGAGAGTCATAGCACCGCCAGAAAAGCTTCTTTTGACGATGTATGGGCCTTCGTAATTAGGAGTCCATTTGCCCCCTAGAATCTGGTTGAAAAGACAGAATCTTTTTAAGCACGAGGTCGCCTTCTCGGAATTCACGAGGTCGGACCTTTTTGTCGAAAGATTTCTTCATTCTTCTTTGATATAGATGTCCATGACACAGAGCGGTCACATGCTTTTCTTCGATTAAGTTTAACTGGTCGTATCTGCTTTGACACCATTCGGCCTCAGAAAGCTTAGTTTCTATGAGAACTCTCATTGACGGAATCTCAACTTCTACGGGGAGCACTGCTTCCATGCCGTATACTAAAGAAAAAGGAGTTGCCCCTGTTGAGGTACGTACTGAGGTACGATACCCATGCAGAGCAAATGGCAGCATTTCTTGCCAATCTTTGTAAGTGATGACCATCTTCTGGACGATCTTCTTGATGTTCTTGTTGGCAGCTTCAACGGCACCATTCATCTTTGGCCGGTAAGGAGATGAGTTATGATGTTCAATCTTGAACTCCTCACACAGTTCTTTCATCATTTTATTGTTCAAGTTTGATCCATTGTCTGTAATGATCTTACTTGGAACTCCATATCGGCAAATGAGGTTGTTCTTGATGAACCTCACAACCACTTGTCTTGTAACGTTGGCATAAGATGCTGCTTCAACCCATTTGGTGAAGTAATCAATAGCCACTAAAATAAAGCGATGTCCGTTGGACGCTTTTGGTTCAATCATCCCGATCATGTCAATGCCCCACATGGAGAAAGGCCATGGAGAAGAGAGAACATTGAGTAGAGTTGGTGGCACATGGATCTTATCTGCATAGATCTGGCACTTGTGACATCTCTTGACGTGTTTACAGCAATCAGATTCCATCGTTATCCAATAGTATCCTGCTCTCAAGATTTTTCTGGACATTGCATGCCCATTTGAATGGGTTCCAAAGGACCCCCTCATGCACTTCATGGATGATCGTGTCTGCCTCATGTCTGTCGACGCATCTGAGCAGAACCATGTCGAAGTTTCTTTTGTATAGCACATCTTCATTCAGGAAGAAATTTCTAGAAAGCCTCCTTAGAGTTTTCCTATCTTTGTACGATGCCCCGAGTGGGTACTCTCGAGTTTGAAGGAAACACTTGATGTCGTGAAACCACGGTTTATCATCGAAGACTGCTTCAGTTGCAAATACATATGCAGGTCTTTCAAGGCGCCGAATACGGATCTTAGGCATATCATTCCAATCATTAACTTTGAACATGGAAGATAGAGTAGCTAAGGCGTCTGCCATTCGATTCTGATCTCGAGGGATATGATGCAATTCCACTGTGTTAAAGAAAGTCAACAAACGTCTTGCATAATCTCTGTAGGGAATTAAACCAAGATGATGAGTTTAATACTTGTCTTTGATTTGATTGATCACAAAGGCTGAGTCTCCATATATGTCAAGGATCTTGATCCTCAAGTCGATGGCTTCTTCAATACCCATGATACAAGCTTCGTATTCTGCGATGTTGTTGGTGCAATCAAATAGTAATCTGGCGGAAAATGGGATATGAGAACCCTCGGGAGTAATGATGACATCCCCAATTCCATTGCCAAAAACATTAACTGCTCCATCAAAAATTAAGCCCCATCTAGATTCTGGATCAGGACCTTCTCCGGGTAGCGGTTCATCATAATCTTTCATCTTTAAGTACATAACATCCTCGTCAGGGAAGTCGAACTTGAGAGATTGGTATTCGTTGATCGGCTGATAAGCCAAGTGATCAGCGAGAATTCTTCCTTTGACCGCTTTTTAAACACGGTACTGGATGTCATATTCAGATAATAGCATCTGCCATCGAGCAATTCTTCCTGTTAAGGCAGGCTTTTCAAAGACGTACTTGATTGGATCCATTTTGGAGATTAACCAAGTCGTATGATTGATCATGTACTGACGGAGACGTTTTGAATCCCATACCAAAGCACAACACGTTTTCTCGAGCATGGAGTAACGAGTTTCACAATCTGTGAACTTTTTACTCAAGTAGTAAATGGCATGATCTTTCTTACCGGTTTCATCTTGTTGTCCAAGCATGCAGCCCATGGAATCTTCTAGCACGGTAAGGTACATGATTAGTGGTCTTCCTTCGACTGGAGGAATCAATATTGGTGGTTCTGACAGGTATTCCTTGATACTGTCAAACGCTTTTTGGAAATCTTCTGTCCACACAACCTCTTAATTTTTGCGGAGAAGCTTGAATATCGGCCCACAAGTAGCAGTCATTTGAGAGATAAATCTGGAGATGTAATTCAACCGTCCAAGAAATCCTCTTACTTGCTTTTCTGTATGAGGCGCAGGCATTTCTTGAATAGCCTTGACTTTGTCAGGGTCAACTTCAATACCTCTTTGACTGACAATGAAACCTAGGAGCTTTCCGGATCTTACCCCAAAGGTGCACTTGTTAGGATTCAGGCGGAGCTGAAATTTCCTTAGTCGCTGAAACAATTTCAAGAGATATTCTATATGCTCTTCTTCAGTGTCAGACTTTGCTATCATGTCGTCTACGTAGACTTCGATCTCTTTGCGCATCATGTCATGAAAGAGAGTAGTCATTGCCCTTTGGTAAGTTGCGCCTGCATTCTTTAACCCAAACGGCATTACTTTGTAGCAAAAGGTGTCCCATGGCGTGATGAAGGATGTCTTCTCCATGTCTTCGGGAACCATTCTGATCTGATTATAACCAGAGAAACCATCCATGAAGGAAAAAACGTTGAACTTTGCAGTAGTATCCACTAACATGTCGATATGCGGTAGTGGGAAATCATCTTTTGGACTAGCTTTGTTCAAGTCCCGGTAGTCAACACACATTCTGACCTTTCCGTCTTTATTTGAGACATGCACTATGTTGGCTAGCCATTGAGGATATTCAGAGGTGACGAGGAAACCTGCGTCGAGCTGCTTTTGAACTTCCTTTTTGATTTTGTCGGCCATGTCTGGGTGAACTCTTCTCAGTCTTTGTTTAACTGGCGGATACTCCGGTTTTAAGGGCAAATGATGCTCCACGATGCTGGTATCTAAACCCGGCATGTCCTGGTAGGACCAAGCGAACACATCAACATATTCTTTGAGAAGATCTATCAGTTTGCTCTTGACGTCGCTGTCGAGTAGAGCTCCGATGTTTACTTCTTTTTTGTCTTCCTCAGATCCTAAGTTGATTGCTTCCAAAGGCTCTTTGTGAGGCTGAATGATTCTTTTTTTCGTGCTTAAGCAGTCGAGAAATCTCATCCGGGGATCTCTTCTTCAACTTCTTCCTCGGTGACTTCACTGGGGATTTCAAAGTTGGGAGAGAGCATAAAGTTATTGCTTTCAATGGATTTGTCCATCTGTTAATCTGCATATTTGATTTATGTTTGATTAATTAACTCTTCTTTTTTCGTTATTTTTTTTAGAAAAAGTTAATGTGAAAGTGTATGCAGATTATTATTATATCATTTTTTTTTGAATATTTTTATCGTATTTTTTAGGATTATCATTTCCAAGAAAGGGTAAAAATGAAAAACAAACACAAAATGTGGAATCAAAACAACACGTTTATTTATGATTCACAATATGAAACAGGGTCCCTAAAATACAAACTCATTTGTCTTGGGCAAGACAAAGAGAAATTATTTAAAAGCTAAACCCTATAAAACATCTCTTCGCTTTGCGCGAGGCGAGAGTTCAAAACAAAAGCAAAATAAACTACTTAGAACTATGAACATTAGTCCGAACTTCAACAAGTTTCCAGTAGTGGCGAACTCCTTGGAAGTCAAGGTACTCTGGTAGTTTTCCACTTGGCTTAATTCTTGAATAGACTTTGGTCGTTGGTCGAACAGGCTTTGAAGACTCTGGACGGTTGACCTTGCCTTTTGTGCTGCTGAAACGATCTTCTTCTGCTTGATGAATAGATCGGGAAGCATGGGATACAGCATATGTACTTTCTATTGACATTTGCGTTGATTTCTGGGGATGTACCCTTCAATCTTCTGAGTGAAGAGACTCATTGTCGGCGACACTTTCCAATTCGTATCCCGAGTCATACCCCTGATCTTTAGTAATTACGTTGATGTAGTGATAGTTAGGATCTGGTTTAACAAACTCCACAGGTGCATCAAAGCAAAGATCTTCATTCGGAACCTCAATTGGTTGATGAGATCGGGAAGATGTGTACACATCTTCTGGTTGACTAGGATACTCAAAAGGATCACCCCATCCAGTGGGCTGGATATCTTCAATTCTGATTTTTGAGCTTTCAGGCGCGGTATATTTCACCATATAGTCAAACTTGCCACTTGGTTCTCCCAAGGTATCCCAAACTTCGGAAGGGACAGGTGGATTTTCATCCTCATGTAGGGACATGCCTTTGAATTGATCAGTCGGAGGATAGAACGGCGCATATGATTCTTCCTGATACACATATTCAGAGCTGGTAAGATAAGTGCTCCACTCTTCAGATCCAGAGAGATCGTCTTCATCACCTTCGTTGGTAAGCACGTTAACCTCTTGAAGAATAGGGTTTAAGAAACCCCCACTGTGGAATACTTCTCTGATTGGGTGAAGTGTTTCATCCCTTTGATTGTCTTTAGGAAATACTGGAGCAAATCCGAGCCCGGCCTTTGTCTCGTTGTTGACAGGTTTTATTACTTGTCCCCAACCTTCAGCATTACCATCTTTCACTATCTGCGCTGCTTCTTTGTAAGAGGAGATAGATGATCTGCTTTTTCTTGTAGATTCATCTTCTAACGGATGTCCTGGGAAATGTGTCCCTTCAATGTCGTTGCCTGTGATGAAAGAAAAGCTGGATAAATGGCTTACTAGTAAAGCTTGTTCACCGATGATAGTTACTAGCTTCCCATTTGATGTGAATTTTAGCTTTTGATGGAGAGTGGATGTCACAGCTCCTGCTTCGTGGATCCATGGTCTTCCTAGCAAACAACTGTAAGCAGCTGACACATCCATGACCTGGAAGGTGATTTGGAAAGTATGTGGACCGATTGTCATCGGGAGATCGACTTCCCCAATAACATACTTCCTTGACCCGTCAAAGGCTCTTACCACCATATCATTGAACTTCATCGGTGTTCCTTTGTAAGCTAAACGAGCGAGAGTCGTTTTTGGCATTACGTTTAAGGATGAACTGGTATCTACTAATACATTGGACAGAGAATCTGATTGACAAATCATCGAGATATGCAGAGCCAAATTGTGATCTTTCCCTTCTTCTGGGAGTTCTTCATCACTGAAGCTTAAATTGTTGCAAGCTGTTATGTTGCCCATAGATCCTCCAAACTGGTCTGTAGTCACGTCATGATCTACATAAGCTTGATCTAGTACTTTCATCAAAGCTTCTCGGTGAGCTTCGGAGTTCAAAAGTAGAGATAGTATCGAAATCTTGGAGGGAGTCTGCATCCGCTGATCCACAACTCTGTATTCGTTTTTCTTGATTAGTTTCAAAATCTCATCAAAATCTGCGTTGACGTTGGTTCTATCAGGCGGACCAACATTTGTGTTTAGATTATCAACGGGAATCCTCATGGGGTTCTCGGGCGGTGCATTAACTGGATTTTGCCTAACAACAGGAACAACAGGTTGCTTTGGGGGCAACGGAGTATGTACACGTCCACTTCGTGTTACTCGTCCTATCTCAGTTATGTTAACATTAGCTGGAAGAGTTGGTATGGGTTTCTCCTTCCCATCTTCTATCACAGTTGCATTGTATTGATAGGGAATTGCTTTGTTAGAAATGTATGGAACATGACCGGGTAAGCAAATCACCAAAGGAGACCCTGGAACGTTTGAACCGTTATATTCAATCTCCACATGCTTGGGCGTATTGAAACAGGGGACAATAACGTTTACTTCGGGAATTTTCGAGTTGATATCTGAGACTAAAAGCTCATGCGGAAAATGCCCTACCATATTCACGTCATAGTCATTTCTGTTTCTGAAGATCTGTATGTCACCATTGTCTAATAATCGTTGAATGTCTGCTCTTATGGTTGGACATCCTCGAAAATTCTTGAAGCAAATGTTGCAAGCTGCATAATCATGTTTAGTGAAAGCACCCATTGTACTGTATGTATCATGGAGTTGTACCAAGCTTTCTCTGATCAGGTTCACGTCTGTGACGAGATACCGATCTGTATTTCTTAGTATCAAATTCACGGTATGTCCACTATGACTGGGAAGTGGATTCGCTTGTACGTTTGGATTCGTATTTCTAAAGGAAAGAAGGTTAGACCTTACTAACCTTTGTACTTCGGCTTTTAGGGCGATGCAATGCTCAAGATCATGACCCGGTGCCCCTTGATGAAAAGGGCAAGATACGTCCGCTTTGTACCACCATGGTAATTTTTCTGGTACTGGAGGTGGTGACCTTGTTTGCACAAGATTCCTTTCTATTAATGCAGGGTATAGTTCTGTGTACGTCATTGGAATCGGGTCGAATTGCGAGACCCGAGGCGCACGATTTTGATTGTTGAATTGCTGAGCCTGCTGTCGAGACTGTTGAGTTTGTTGGAACTACGGAGCAATTCCTGTATTTGGACTTGTATTAACAGTGGGTGCTATAGTAGCTACCTGTTGTTGTCGACTGATATTCTTTCGTGGTTTCCCTCGGGATACCATTCCTATGTCATGTTCCTTTTTCTTTGTAAAACTGGTTCCAACCCTCTTAATTCCACTAGAAGATCCTATTTCTTTGATCAGGCGTCCTGTTCGAACTCCTTCCTCTAGCCGCATTCCCATGCTTACCATCACGGTGAAATCTCCGGGAGCGCTGGCGATCATTCGTTCATAGTAAAATGGACCAAGAGTGTTTAAGAAAACCTTGGTCATCTCCTTCTCTTCTAACGGTGGGTTGACTTGGGCAGGCAGCGATTTCCCTCCAACGTTGGGGGCGTACTCTTTGAATGTCTCTTTTTCCCTCTGAGACATGGAGCGGAGTTGATCCCGATCTGGAGCCATGTCCAAGTTAAATTTGTATTGCTGGAAAAAGGCTTCTCCTAAGTCGTTGAATGTTTGGATATTCATACTGTCTAGTCCCATGTACCACTTCAGTGCAACACCGATGAGACTGTCTTGGAAATAGTGGATTAACAATTGGTGATTGTCGTTGTACGTAGACATTTTCCTGGCGTACATCGTGAGATGAATCTGCGGGCAGGAATTTCCTTTATACTTTTCAAAATCAGGGACTTTGAATTTTGAAGGTATCCTTATGCGAGGAACTAGGCACAAATCATGGGCGTTCTTCCCAAACAATTCCTTTCCACGGATCGTTTTAATTTCAAGCTGCATCTTGAGGAGCTATTCCTGGAGATTCTCCATCTAGCCACGAGGATTCGTGTTATCGCCTGGACTATGGTGGAATTCTTCATCTGCAGTAGTGTGTACTACGGAAGCTGAGTTCGTCATGATCGATTGAGAAACCGTCATAGTAACTTGCGGAAAAGTTACTCCATGCTGCGGAGTAAGTGTTGAGTTTTGCAAAGTCGGTACTTCAAGCGTGGTTGTTTGTACTTGAGAAGTCGGTTGACGAAATCCGATGCCGAAATTGAAAGGCATGCCCCATGGATAACCTTCTGGCATACTAAAGAGTGGACTACTAGCTGCAACAGTTGAAACTGGAGTAGTAGTGGTCTCTGAAATCACCGCTTGATTTTGACTGCTCAATGTTGCTTGCTGACTTTGTGCGGTTGTCAACGAACTTACTAGAGAAGTGAGTCTCTCCACCTCTTCTTGTAGTGTTGTCACTGTACTACGAAGCTCAACATTTTCTTGCTCAAATCCTTCCATTACTTTCCTTCTTTTTGAACGTGTATTGTATGTTCGAGTTGGCTGTGGACGTGGTCGAGAAACTCTAAGACGCGACAGCTTGGCGATCTTTTCCTTTATGGAAAAAATTCCAAAAGAACAGACTCTAAACAACAAACTCGATATGCAAAGTATGATGCATGATTATGAATGTAAAGAAAGATTTCCAAAGAATTTACGCTAAAAGAGAAATTTCTGGCAAATATTTGGATGGAAAACACTTATTTTATTAATTATTGAAAGAAGATTACAACAATTTTGTTTTGAGCATAGCTCACATAATGATAAAATAAATGATAAAAATTACAATCTAAACTAATTAAACGTCTTCGTCGGATGAAGATCCAAAGGCTTGATGTAGCTTCAGCTTCAAGATTTCTTTCCCATAGTGAGCTTTCAGTTCAGCTTTCTCGACTTTAAGCTTGCTAATGACTTTCTTCCACTCATCGGGAGCAGGATCGCTGGTTGTCATTTCCTCAAGCTTTCTTTTTCTTTGTTTGATGTATCTTTTGATCGCGTTATCTTTCTGACGAATTTTCTCATATTTCTCCATGAGCCATTCATCTCGGAAGTAAAGCGTCTTTTCATGATCTTTGACCTGCTTCTTAAGCTTCTCATTTTCGAGATCAGTCTTAAGGAACTTGTCTTCCAAAGCTTCTTTCTCTAGTCTCATCTTGGCCAAAGCTTCTTGGTATTCTCCCATAGTCTCGACGGGAAAAATTGTTGATTTGGAAGCTGTTGAGAACATAGGTTCCTCGTAAGCATAAGGCATTCGAAATTCCTTCGCTCTTTTCTTCACCTAAGAAGTGTAGATTTCCATTGCTACACAATTTCTCGCATTACCCTTTCCCTTCCTTCGGATGTGATGCCAAGCTCTTATCATTCTGGCTTTCAAACCTTGGGAATCCTACCCTTCATGATAGAAGTAGCTATCCACTGTAAAACCAAGAGGTTTACTAGAGTTTGCATACCCGAGTTGACGTCTCGCTAGGAATGGGTTGTAGTTGATTCCTCCTTTTGTATCGATGAGAGGTACGTTGGCAAATTCTCCGCAGCTTTCAATGATTTCCATCTCATTGTCTGCCAAGGTATACCAATGGATATCGTCGTTTGTAAGAGACATGAGTCTTCTTGACCAATGCCAATCGTCTTTGTTTTCGCGGAAGATAGGAGATTTAGGCAAGTGTGAGACAATCCATTTGAAAAACAGAGGTACACAACACACGATAGTTCCATCTCCTTGACGATTCCTATGATGAATGGAGAAATATGTGTCACCAAGCAAAGTGGGGACGGGATTTCCAATCAGAAAGATCCTTATGGCGTTGATATCAACGAAACTTGGGACATTGGGAAACAACACCAATCCATAGATGAGTAAAGCTAGAATAGCTTCAAAGGCTACCATACTACCGGCTTCAGAGAATTTAGGAGCCTTCTCCATTAGGAACTTTGAAGTTAGTCCTAAGAGTTTTCCTTTGGTAGTTAGGTTTTTGTCTATCTCAGATTTCTTTAAGTGAGTCATCGTTGCAATGACTGGTGACTTAGGAATGGCTTCCAAACCATTGAAAGGCACTTTGTCCGATACTGAGATACCTAGTATGTGTGCGTACTCTTCCAAAGTAGGCATCAACTGATAGTCAAGGAAAGTGAAACAGCGATAGACTGGATCATAAAAATGAACAAAAGTTTTGAGAAGTCCTTCATCAACGTTAGTGTTCAGAAGAGTTAAAAGAGTTCCATAGCGTTTTCTGAAATCTAAGGGATCTTCTACCAAGGATGCTAACTCTTTCAACTTTCCTACCTCAGGAATTCTAAAACTGTATCTCTTGGTGAATCTTCCTCTGACGTCCATCACTCTAACCTAAAATATTTACAAAGAAAAATCTCTAAATTCTTTGGAAATGGGAAGAGAAATGAAGTTTTTGAATGCATGCATGAATGCTACAAACATGGTTAGTAGTTACACACACGGTCAAGCGTTCGAAGTCACGAGCATGAGGCCAACGATAAGAATCAAACGTGGGTAAGTTCTAAGGGCTTATTCATACGTGAAGCGGGTTCTCGATAATACAGCTCAACGCTTCTCTTTGAAATATTATCGGATTTGTTGAATACTCGAAGTGCAATAATATTTTCAAGAAAAACTACGCTGATCGTAGTCTCGCATGACAATTATTCTAGGCTTACGCCCGAATAATTTCACTACATCCTAAATGGCGGGATGGGTTATGTGTTCTCTGACCACTAAGCAAGTTCTCTTGAAAGCAAAATGTCTTGCAAATACTTGCTAAACACAAATACTCCCAAGACAACCTCCACTGAGAGAGGGATCTCAAATTAACTCCGTAAGTACTGAGACTTCTCACAAGTTAATAGGACTATACCCCCACCTAGATCTTAAAATGTTTCTTAAATCCGGGTTAGGATTTCTTTCCATCAGATGAAATCGTGAAAACACACAATAAAAAAAAACAAACATATGCACATATGAAAGCTTAACCCTTTTTTTTCCTTTTTGAAAACAAAAAAGCTTGGTGCTCTTGAGCAGAGTCACATTTTTTTGAAAATCAAAATTTAGCGTACTCCCCAGCAGAGTCGCCATTTTTTCTGTTCGCGTTAAAAAGTGACGTGCGAGGGAATCGAATATGAATTCAAATTCTCTAGCTCGAAACGATTTACTCTTTTGATTTGTTTATAAAGATGCCGCGGACATCAAGCTTTATTATTTCCAACACGAGAAAATGACTATGAAAAAGGGGAAAGCTGCAATACCCTCAATTGATTTGATATGCATAACGACTAGCGCAAACTAGACGTAACGCATTGGGGAGATTCCGGGTAAGAGGGTTTGTTATATAAAGGGAATAGATGGAGTACCCTAAATATATATAGTTATCTATAGCTTTATATATGAATAAGTTTGATATGTTTGTGTGTTTTAAATTGCTATTTCTATGATTGGGAAAGTTTCTCCTTTGGATTTTAAGAAGGATAGATTATGTGGGATCCTAGGTTTTGTTATTATTGTGCTCGCAAAGATCATTGGATCTTCTGCATACATATCCCTTAATGGGAATCAGAGCATTTGTAGCTCGGATCTAAAGGGATCTATGGTTTGTTTGGTTTGAGGGAGAAAGAAATTTGCTCGCCAAGGATGAGACCTTGTGCCTACGTATTCTCAAAGGGAGGTTGAGAAAGTCAGAGCAATCGTAGTTCCCACTTATGCTAGTGGAAGCAACGGAAGTTATTAAGAGACAGAGACGAATGTCATCTTAATGAAAAATGTATATAATCTATTTCATCACATACATTTTGAAAAGTTTGATTGATTGAATCTTTCGTCGTAAGTGGTCACAGTGATTTCTGGTGAAACAACCGCTAGTCCTCCAAACTATCAAACAAGCGTTATGATTGTTGTTTAATCCCTTTGGTAACTTGCAGGATCGACTAGATTGATCCTATGGGGTGTTGGTCGTTTGCATAGACTTAAAAAGATGGTAAACGTCCAAGACTTGTTTAGGATGTTTTATATATGTTTTAAATGTGTTTTGATTATGATGTTCAAGGACTTAATAACATGATCATGTGAAGTAGTATAAAACTAATTTGAACAATTAAACGTATAAAGACTTCGAATTGTAGAAAAAGTATAAATGCAGGAATGCTTAAACGACTTTAAATGTAGAAACTTTCAAAGTAAAGCATGAAATGTAAGAGACTTGAATGTAAGAGCAAGTATGTAAAAGTTTTCTGGAAAAGAAGAGCATGAATGTAAAGATTTTAGAAAAGTAAGGGACTTCGAAATGAAAGAAAAGCGTTTAAATGCATGAAAAGTTAAATGACTCGGAATGTAAAAGATTTAAAGGCATTGGAGTAAGATAACGATAAACTGGAAAAATAAAGATACATTATTGCATAATAAAGAGTTTGGTGCAATCATACGTACATCATTCGTGCATTCGTTTCCCTAGCCATGTGGTATTTTGAATGTTACTGAATTTTAGTACAATAGATATGACACACGAAATCCTAACACTAAGAGTTCTATTTATACTATTTTGACCATAACGGTCTGACTTATGAGATTTTGCCACGTTTCGGACATGCAGAATACTATGCTTCTCTAGCCTCCACGTATTCGAACCGTTTTCAAATATCTGAACTACCTTTCGATTCGAACTCGCTTCTCAAACACCACGCTACTACCACTTCGAAGCTCCTTCTACATGTATCATCATAATTGCTACTCGAAGCTCCAAATTTCAATATATTTATTCGAAGAACCCATTCTTTCACTCCAAATCATGACATTTCCTTTGTTCCAATGAACACTAATATTGTTTCACTTCGAGCTCAGTGATTCTTATTCGAATGATAGATATCAAAATCTTCAGCCAACAAAATGCCCCTTTAAAATATGTATTTCGAATCCATTTCCGAGAAATACTTATTTTAAATATATCCAAATTTTGATGTGACCACGAGTAATTATGACATGCATGATTACCATTACGTCGACGACGGCTCTTGGATTTCGAACCGCTTCAAAACGGTTGCCACGGTATGGTGCGGTTATTAAAGATAATGATTATCTTTAATCATGCTTATTTCCAATGCTTACTTTACGCCACCTCACTCCGTGTCCAACCCACGTCCTCCACGTTTCTTGGCTTTAGTTGATGAGTGCTTCAACTTCTACTATATAACCAAACACACTTAGTCCTTTTACTCTTTTTCACACTCGAACCTTTTCTTCTTCTCCTTCTTTGAAAAACCCTAAAACCTTAACAATTTCCAACAATGTCTTCAACAACATCTCGTAAAAATATTTCCAAGAAGAAGACCAAGAACACTGGGCGATCACGGAAAGCAAGGTTGGTATTCCCAAGGCCAATCCGTGCTTATACCTCAAGGCATCTCCAAAGAAGGAACTCAGACGCTTCCGGTATTAATCCCGACTAATGCCTCTAGAAAGAGGTTTGCCCTAATGGGCCCTCTCACGATTTTGAGATTCTAAAGGATACTAGAACCATATTCCTGTTTGTTATGACTTTAAACCTTTGTTCAATAAAATGGAAACCCCTAGATTAGACCGATAATGTGAATAAACCCTCGACTTCAAAAGACATAGAGACCCCTATGGTTCCCCAAAGGATCCTTTCATTTTGGACTATGTTAAGAGTAACTTTAAACCATTTCGATCTTGTCCCATGCGATGTAGCGTGCAGGCGGTTTGCTAAAGTAGAGGCTAAGAAATCCCATCGGGAGGAACTAGGTATTTACAATCTTCTCAAATTATCGAAACCGGGCTTTACCTACAGCCATCCTTTGCTATTTGCATCCTGTACGGGATAGTACCTACAACACCTTTCACCTTCCGGAGGAATGGTCACACCCACCTTTTTGACATAGGCTGCTATCACGGCCTATCACCGAGGGAGAAACATACATCCACGACTCGAGGAACATTCCAAAGATAATTGACTTGATATCAAATTGGCTAGCTTCTCGTGTTTATCACCATTATCATCAAGGTGATAGTGTTTACGATATCGAACATGTTGCCTTTCTCACTCTTTGGTTATCAAGATATGTTTTCTGCAGTAGGTCGCTACAGGTAGCCAGCAGGTTTATCCCTCTAGCAAGGGATTTACATGAAAATAGGAGGATTAATTTAAGTGAGCTCTTATTAGTTGACCTTTATGAAAGTCTGAGGTCAGCTGTTTCAAGTTTAAAGTCCCACACTCCCAAGAATATCCTGCTAGCTGGCCCTTTCTGGTTGCTTCAGTTATGGCTTAACACCATGTTCGAATCTTCACTTTCTACTACGGACACTATTGTTGAGCAAGATCCAGAAATAGTAGATCGAAATGTTGAAGCCACAAGGTTAAGAAGGCTGACTCCGAATGATGACAAGGCCGATTTCCAGATTTTATTTTCTCAATACATTATGCTCTTTTCTAAGAAGCATAAGTTCGAAGAGACTATGGCGCCTTTTGCTTCGAGGACTCATGGACCATCATGGTTCACTATATCCCTTTCGGAGGCTGCTAAGACTAAAGAAATTCAAGATATCTGGAAAGCCTTTTTGCTCCCAAGACTAATCTCTTCAAGGATCACTCCCACCAAAAATCAGATTCTCCTCTTTGCCTATCAACCCAACTTCGTCTCAAGACAATTTGGTTTATGCCAACTGATTCCCGAACCACTCTTTCAGACTCACAATTCTATTACCTCCGGTCGAACCTTCAAGGCTAGGGAAGCCAAAATACAGCAAGAACAATATCAAGGATTTGCTCAATTCGAATTAATCTCTTTTGAACCATCTTATTTTTCATCCAAAGGTTTTCTGGATTGGTGGAGTAAATTCTACCAGTCTTGTATGTTTGATACTCTTACTATCCAAAATAAATTGACTGCTGCGTTCAATGTGCAGGTACACAAAAAGAAAGGTATGTTCACTCACGCTCAAGAAATTAAAGCTTTTCAAACTTACTTCGAAACAACTTATGATCCTACACGCTTGGAGTCCACAGTATATCGAGCGTCCCAAACCTTGAAGGAAAAATTTACAGAAAAAGTCTCTAAGTTCAGACTTCCTTCAGGGCTGTCACCTGAGGATAGGTATAGGTTGGCACTCGAAATGCATCCACCTAAGTTTCCCAAACTACCTACCTCAGAACTGGCTCTGGCTTGGTTTCCCCCATACCCTTGGTGGTTTACTTGCAAAGAGATGTCCAAGTACAAATCTCAAAGGAAACTAAAGCCATCTGAGACTATGACATGGGCTCGACATTGGCTCCATAATTTCCCAGGGCATCTTCGCTATGACCTTTCTGCCATGTCGATTCTTTCAAATGAAGGCGCAGGTGCGAATGCTTGGGAAATCCCAAATAAGTCCTACTTACTTTATTTTAACATTTTGTCTTATGTGTTTCACTTTTTCAGTTATCAGAATAAAGACTGTTGCATCGAAGACCAAGGAAGGAAGTAGTTCCCAAACAACTATTGAAGCTGATGACAATGTGCCCAATGCAACTCCAACAATTACTCCTGCAACAACAACAACAACAAACACTATTGCTCCAACTCCCATTATTTCTCCAATTCCAACAAATGCTCCGACCCCAAAGGTAAACAATTCATTCTGGTATTTCGAAATAGGCTTGAGTTTATTATTGAGATCTAACTTATGTTTGTACCATTTCAGACTAGTAAACTCCCACCAACTACTCCAAAGAAGAGAAAACCTAGTACCAGTGGAAAGACTCTCAAGGTGGGAAAGTTCTGTGATTTTGAGAAAGAAGCAAAAGAAAGACCTTCCAAAAGACACTAACGTCTCTGGACTCGATTCCAGGGATGTTGCTCCCTCACAACAATCCAAAAATCCACCTTCGACCTCCAACATAATGTTGGAACACATAGACAGCAATATATCTGCAGATAATCCACAGGTGAATTCACCTCGAATTTTTGAAAGTGATTATTCGTACCTTAGTTATAAGTTTCTAATCTTTCTTTATTTATGTCAGGATGATTCGACTCCAGTTCCGACCACTTCGACTCCACTCCATCAAACAGCTGCTCCAATCCATTCTTCTCCTCATGGAGATTCCAATCTGTGCGAGAATAAAGGTTCTTCAATATGGCGGTTCAAGCTGGAACTTCGAACAACCAGATGACCAAGGCACCTCGCCTCCTCTTAAAGCAAATGAACCAACACATGAAGTTCGAGGAGGTGCCTCGAAACTCTTCGACCAAAATCCCTCTCGAAATCCCTCAAGAAGGTAAAGAAGCAACTCAAACTGAAGAGGGAAAAACCAATGCTTCTCAAGAGAGCGAAGATTCCAGTGATGAAGGATTTGAGGACGAAGGAGGAGAAGACGCTCAAGATGGTTCGAGCGAGGGCACTGAATCTGATGCTGATGGCAATCAAGATAATGACATTGAGGTAGTAGACTTGATTGATGATGAAGAGGATGACGAAGAAGCAAATAACGAAGGTGATGGTGTTCCCACTAATGAACCAATGGATGCTGAAATGGATGTTACTCCATTGCGCATGGAACTTCCAGAGTCTTCCAAATGCCAGACAGCCGAAGAGGAGTTAGCCCTCTTGAAACGAACTGACCCTATTGGGTACAAGAAGGCTAAACTAGCTCAGAGAAACACTCCTTTCCCTAAGGCTAATGCTGGTTCGATCTCTGATTCAGTGCCTTCTGATGATAGGGTTATCCTTCTTCACAAGATTCGAAAAACAATCCTTGATGTGGATTTATTCGAAGTACTCAGAAAAGATAGTACAGCCTGCTTTGTGATGAAGGGACTTCTCAATCAAGTCAATCTCGCCACATGTTCCCTGGAGGTCAGCACCATTTTTTTTGAACTTCAATCTCGATCGATAACGAATCGGATGCCTTCTTCAAAATGAATCTGCCAACAAAGTCCAAGAGCGGACTGCAATGGACGCCGCTTATGAACATGCCTCGAAGCTTACTAAAGAGGTTGAAGATCATGCCATGCATATCAAGCAAGCTAAAGTTGATTATGATCTTGAGCTCAATCCATTCTTCGTTGGGAGAAAGCAGTTCGGAACTTGACATAATATTAAGGAAGCCCAGACAACAACTTGCATATGAGTCAATACTTTTGGTAATCGATTGAAGAGCTTGAATAAAGGGCTTGCGAGACGGAGGCGGTGGCGAGGCGAAGTTGCTATCTTGGAAGGAGCCGGCCTACTCGGACAAGCTTGAGTCCTTTAAGAATATCTTCGATCGATTAAGGAACAATACCCTTCGAAACTTGTTTATTTAATAAATCTTGTACTTTAATTGAATGTTTGTTTGTAACACTTGACAATGCCATTTTGGCAATTAACTTCACCATTCACCATTTTGGCATCTAGTTATATGTTTATGATTACGTTGCTATTATTCGAATCTCCTGCAGGCATGGTTTATATTTCTTTAAATACTTCCCATTAACCTTTAGGATTCGTTTATCATCCCAACTCTTGATTTCATATGCATTGTTTGAAAATGTTTTACTATTCGAAAAGGTCCTTCCCAATGAGGTGACCATTTACCTAATGCTTTATTTTTCTTGTCCATGGGCAATATAACTTTCCAAACTAAGTCATTAATACTGAATGTTTTACCTTTCACCCTTTTGTTATATGCCCAGCCCTCTCTCTTTTGCCTCATCGAGTTTCCAATGCATGCAATCTAACTTCATCTAATTCGACCAACTCACTCATCATCATTTCCCAATATAAAGAAGATGAGATTTCATTTTGCCTTTGGATTCGAGCGGATTGTAGATGAATTTCTCTTGGTAAGGCGCATCATGACCAAATGTTAGTTGGAAAGGTGTAGTGTTAGTAGCTTCTTTAGGAGATGTTCTGCAGCCCATAGTATTTGATCTAAAGTCTTATGCCAATTTCTTGGTTTTTACCAACATGTTTTTAATTAAACCTATTATTACTTTATTGGTGCTCGACGACCATTTGCTTGACCATAATATGGTGTTGATGTTAACAACTTGAATCCCATTTCTTGGGCAAATTCTTGCATCTTTTTACCAGTAAACATAGATCCTTGGTCTGTGGTTATGCTCTCTGGCAATCCAAACCTATAGATAATTTGTTTCGTATGAATTCGATGATAGCCTCTTGGTCTCTGACTACTAATGGTATTGCTTCTATCCATTTGGTGAAATAGTCTATTCCTACCAGGATATATTTCTGACCTTTAGATGAAGCAGGATTAATTTCTCCTATTAAATCTAATGCCCATCCTCTAAAGGGCCATGGTTTAATGATCGAATGCAACTCACTTGCAGGAGCATGCTGAATCCCTGCATGTTTCTGGCATTCTTCACATCCTTTGGCAAAATCTATACAATCTTTGAGCATCTTGGGCGATACATACCATATCGAAATAGCAACCACTTCATTTTGTGGCCTGCTTGATGTGCCCCACATGCCCCATTGTGGACTTCTGATAGTGCTAGATATGCCTCACTTTCTCCCAAGCATTTTAGTAACACGCCTTCTTGGGTCTTCTTGAACAATTCATTTCCCATAAGAACATATGACAACGCTCTATATTTTATTTTTACGTCCACATTCAATGTTGGATTTTCTAAATACCTTATTAATGGATTTAATCGTATACATTAACGTGTCTATGGCTAATACTTGAACCTATCTTTATCACCATAACTTATTTTGATATTCTCTAGATCGATGGTGTAAGTCTAGTAGCCATGACTCTTCCTCTTATTTCGATCAAATCCTCTAAGTTTTTAGCGAAACTTTATAACACAAGCTAATTGTGCTAGGTCATTTGCTTCTTGATTTTCTATTCTTGGTACGTCTTTGAATGTCCATGTATTGAAATTTTTGAGTAGCCTATTAACTATGACGAAATATGTCATGATTTTCCTTTATGCATTTATATTCCTTAGTTATCGCTTGACCACTAACTCGAATCACCTTTGATTTCGACTCTAGTTGCCCCAATTCCAACAAAGCTTCAAGTCCAACAATGGCGCTTCAGATTCGACTTCATTGTTCGAGCAACAAGGACCTTCAATTTATACTTGAATTTTGTTGGAATTCCTCAGGAGAAATTATGAGAACTCCAACACCGCTGCCCTCTCTGTGGGTCGAACCATCAAAGTATAGCTTCCAAGGTTGCATTTTGACATAACCCATGAAAGGCTATTCGACCAATGAATGGTCCAC
This sequence comes from Vicia sativa, assembly GCA_021764765.1. Taxonomy (NCBI): domain Eukaryota; kingdom Viridiplantae; phylum Streptophyta; class Magnoliopsida; order Fabales; family Fabaceae; genus Vicia; species Vicia sativa. The sequence goes on from CM038792.1 coordinate 247,857,990, forward strand.
AATGAAATCAGAAATTACTTGGCCTTTCACTGCTCTTAAAGGCATGAAAGTCAAAGCATATTTTGTCAAGGCCAAAGCCCATTTACCAATTCTGCTATGCATTATTGGCTTGGAAAGCATGTGTTTGATAACATCGAAATGAGATGAAACATAAACATCAACAGGTTTTATATAATACTTGAGTTTCATACAAGAAAAGTATAAACAAAGACACAACTTTTCTATATTACTGTATCTAGTTTCTGCATCATTCAACACCCTACTTAAATAATATATGGCTCTTTCGATACCATTACTATCTTCTTGTACTAACATACTACCTATAGTAAGTTCAGAAGCAGATATGTACAATCTCATGGGTTTTCCCCATGAAGGTGGAGACAAGATAGGAGGTTGAGAGAGATATCTTTTAATCTTGTCGAAGGCCTCCTGATGTGCTTCGCTCCACTCGAAGGCTTGGCCTTGCTTCAAACGAAGTAGTGGAGAGAAAGCTTGTGTTTTCCCACTTAGATTCAAGATGAATCTTCTGAGAAAATTAATCTTCCCCAGTAGAGACTGCAACTCCTTTTTCGATGTGGGGGCTTTAGTCTCCATGATGGCTTTGGTCTTATTCTGGTTGATTTCGATTCCTTTTTTATGAACTACAAAGCCCAGGAAATCTCCTGCCTACACAAAAAATGCACATTTAAGGGGATTCATTTTTAAGCCATGTTTTCTCATTCTTTCGAATGATTGGCTCAAATGATGCAGATGAGTTTCGGCAGATATAGATTTGATGACTATATCATCAATGTACACCTTGTGGTTCTGATGAATTTGCAACGCAGCAACCTTTCGACCTCTGCTTTAATCTTTGTGAGCACTGCTGGCGCGAAACTCCTTGGAGTCTGCTTGATGGGCTTCTTGCCATCCTTAATCGGAAGTCAGTGCTCCACTAACTCTCTTTTCAAACCAGGCATTTCGTCATAGTCCCATGCAAAGCAATCTTTGTTCTTCTTGAGGACTTCGATCACTTCTTGCTTGAGACTTGGGCTGAGTTTCGCACTTATATAGGTTATTCTTTTCGTGTTTGTATCCCCCAAATTCACTTCTTCGAGTGGGTCTTGTGCCAACATCTTAGCACCTGAGTTTGTGGGATCCTTCTCGAAGCCCAAGGGTTCCGTATCATAAATGGCGTCAAGCCGTTGATCTATTTCGTTTTCGTCACAGGGTGGCTCTTTCGAACCATTCCCTTCGAGTTCGTTTACTTCAACTGTATGTTCTATTGCAGCCTCTAAAGCCGCTTTCCATTCATTCTCAGCCATATAGGCCGAAATCCTTTCGAAGAAAGAAGACTCAGTCATGAGCAGGGTCGTCGGACTCCCAGCCTAGTGGCCGTCTTTGCGAAGTGTCTTCGCCTCCTTCATCACCCTTAATTATTTTCCTATCCCAATACATGCCATCATGGCGAAGGGTCATATAGTAATGCGCCGCTCTTGTTTCATTCATTTCGTCGCTTGGGGTACAGGGAGCTATTCTTGCCAGATACTTGTCATAATTCCTTTTGTTAACCAGATTGACTGTTGTCATGAAGTAACTCTGGTCTGCTTCGATATTTTCCACTATACCATCTTCTCTCTAGATGACTAACCTTTGGTGCATCGACGAAGGAACTGCCCCTACGCCATGAATCCACTCTCTTCCTAACAGCAAGTTATAATTTGCCTTGGCTTCGATCACCATGAACATAGTGGGCCTGCAGCTTGATCCGATGGTTAACTCCACTTGCACTACCCCTAACGTTTGTCCTACCTTCCCTTCATAGTTGGATAAGACCATGTTGTGAGGTTTAACATCACCCTCTTGAATGCCTAACTTCTTCAGCATGAATTTAGGCATAAGATTAACTGCAGCGCCTCCATCCACTAAGACCTTGTTCACCCCATGGGCTCCAGCCTTTGCTCGAATGAACAGGGGCTTCAAATGATTCTTCATTGTGGGATCTGGGTGTTCGAAGAATGCGTTCTGTTCTTCGACCGCGCCATTATCCATTACATAATGTGAGTGCGTGTTTCATCAAATCAATGGTGTCTTCTTCCTCCTATTCTTCGATTTCTGTCTCTTGGCCAAATTCAGATGGTAACACAGATACCACATTGCAGTATAGGTTAAGTGAGGATTCACCTTCTGATTCGAAGTTATCTGTAAGCATATCCTCGTCTTCTTGTGGACTTGGAGTGTACTGTTTTGATTCATCTAGTTTTGTGTCAGAAAAGAGCCTCCTACTAACTGGAGGTTTGTCTTCAAGTTGCTTGTTTGTTGTTGGTTGATTGGTGCTTGATGCTTCTTTTTTGTTGGTCGAAGCTGCTCCTTTGTCTGCTAAACTTTCCCTCTTAGCCTTTCGAATTCGTTGCTGCCTTCGCCATTGGGATCTTGACATGGGATTCTTACCTTTATAATTTCCCAGCCTCAGTTCCTCCCTCTTTGCCGTGTTGAATTGTCTCCGGTATACCATGGCATGACGCGCGTTTCGCTCATTACTTCCCCATTTATCCTTCCCTTTATTGATTTTGACTTGCGACCATTTGTGTTGGTATGCGGGGACTTTAAATGTCACCCTTGAGCACCCTTTGGATATGGGCTATCAGGCTTTCGTTGTCTGTGGTTACCATCGAAACACTGACTCATCTGACCAACTTCTTTGTGATTCCAGCATGGAGCGAAGGGAATCGTTTAGCTCGACCATGTTACGGTCGTATCTTCTTTGAACATCTTGGGCAAATCAAGCACTTGGTTGCCCTTTGTGACAACGTATTAAGAATTCAACAAACTTTCCCGACTCTAGGGTAACATCGAACAATTGGTTGTCTTGGCGCCAATTTACTCGATTCGAGCCCTTTGTTTCGTTCGAACTCGCGACAATCCTCTCATTGCATATAATGCTGCATCTTGGACAAAGCATCATTTCAGCATGTCCCTTGTGGCACAACATGAGATATTGTTTTAGGGTGGTATCTGCAGCATAACCACCCTCCATTTTGTATTTTTCTTTTTCGAGATACCTTTCCATTTCCTGCATTTCAGAACATGGTCTCTCCATGTCCACCATATTGACATCCACATCGGCCCCTTTCTCAACATCATCTCCCGTCACGATGGTTTGATGTCTTCGATCCGAATCTTTGAGCTCTCTGGTGCAGAGTATTTCACCATATAATCAAATTTCCCACTGGGTTCCCCTAAGGTATCCCAGATCTCTTTTTGAGGAATGTTACCATCTTTATCCTCCCCTTTTGTATCATCATCTCCCCATCCTGATGGTGTGACGTCTTCGATTCGGATTTTCGAACTCTCTAGAGCAGAATATTTTACCAGATAGTCGAACTTCCCACTAGGTTCACCCAAGGTATCCCATATCTCTTTTTGAGGGGAAGCTTGTTTTGTAATCTGAACCTTCTCCAGTTTGAGCCTCAGGCCCTCGATGCTGTGTCAATTTCATTTCGATTTTCCGACCCTCGGTGCACGGATTCCTTTTGAAACAACAACTGGAGTTGATTCGGTCGAAGGCTCTAGTTCTTTGTGGACGTCTTCAGTGACTCCATTGTTGACTTCGACCAACACCCAACTTTCACTCTCAGTGCTTTCCTCTTTCAATGTAGTGGCCCCTTGGTCTGCTTCCACCATATTGATGTCTCCAATGCTCGAAGGCTCGGAGTAGTTGGTGTCGCAATATCGGAGGGTCTTCATCCACTTTCATTTTTGGTTTATCAGCAAACTTTAATCTGCCTTCTTTGATTGCATTTTGAATCAAGTCCCTAAAAAGAAAACACTGTGAGGTTTTGTGGCCTAGGAAACTATGATATTTACAAAATCCTCTTTTCTTTCTTTGATCTAAGGAGGTATTTTGACGTTTAGTGGCACAATTAATTGGCCATCTTTGACAAGTAAATCGAAGATTTCATCACACTTTGTTATATCGAAGGTATACACCTTCTTTGGAAACTTGTCATTTTTCTCATTTTCAACAATTTCTTTCCCTTTTGTGGGGACTAGGGTTTACAAGAGTAAGGTGGAGCTGTTTCAATTCGTGAGATCTATTTCGACCTCTTGAATTCGGGATAGTCTTCACCTTCCTCCGTTTCGACATAGGAAATTCTTTCCTTCTTATTACTCTTAGAAGCCACGGCCTTCTCGACCTTTAGCCTTCGACTTGTCGAACCCTCTGCTAAGCGAGCCATGTCCCTCAAGTATTGAGTATCTAATTTCTTTCGAATAGAATAGTCCGGACCACCGTGACCATTTCGACTAACTCATGCTCGGGGACTCTTGTGAAACATCTAGATTTCAAGAGTCGAACCTATTTAAGTATTCATCTATAGGGTGAACTTCCTCTTAACACTTGCTAATTCCTTTAGACTTATCTTGGATTGTCCCATATAGAGCTGTTCATGGAACAACCTTTCTAAGAGGTCCGGTATCTATGGATCCGAGGGGCAAAGTAGTGAACCATGTGAAAGCATTTTAGTAAGGGAACTTGGGAAATATTTAATCCTAAGGTTCTCGTTATTTGCTATGTCTCCTCGATTAGATACCTAGCTATGTGTTCGACCGTTGACTCATTGGTATCTCCGGCAAACTTTGTAAATTTAGGGATCTTATATCCTCTAGGCAAATCGTTATGGATTACATAGATCGCTATGGGAGAAGCGTAATTTGGCCTTCTAATTCTGTATTAATACGTTTTGGGCCATGATCCTTTCTATCATGGTGGTTAGGTTATTTTCCGTGGGATATTGTCATTCGAACCCTATGAATCACGCATCGGCATCTTGGTTTCGACCCAGACAACCCTCTAGGTTGTTCTTCTCGAAATCTTTGGGACCCTAGTCTTTCGACCCGCCCTGGTTCAATAATTCCCCTTTGTGGTTCTTCTCGAATCGGGGCCTTAAATCTTCGACCCTTCTGGTGGTTCTATCAATCCCTTTGTGGTTCTTCTCGAATCATGGGGCATCTACCCTTTGTGCTTGCCCCAAGTTAACCCCTCTCGGCTGGCCTATAAGGCGGGTCATCGACAATCTGTTCTATGATAGGTGCGTTCGCTCGAACCAATGCACGGATCGCCTCGCCTTTCGGTGGAGCAAAGAAATCGCTATTCGACTCATATTATGCGTGTTCTCTCTTTTGTCACGATCACGTTTTGAACTATTGGTGCAAAGATTTCTTGCATAGTTTGTGCTAATATTCCTATCATATTATGGTTACTATCATCCATTAAGCGCCTAAAAGCCATTTGATTTTACGTGGTTAAGATGGGGGCGTGCCATAACCTCTTGACCCTTGGTTATTTGTCATGAATTGATTAGCCCGAACGACCCTAAGTGTGGTGGCGCGTTCGACGTCGAAGTTTGCAAACTGCCATAAAGGATGTTGGCATTCCGTCTTGGGAATTTCGGGTCTAATCTTGTCGCCGAATGGTCTAGTTGGTGGTGGGGTAGCGAAATGGGTTTGTGCCCACGATGGTGGGATGAATCCCCGGGATAGCCGATGGTTCTGTACTACCTAGGATCGAATTGTTTGATGACATGCCACTTGTTCCATTCGTGGCCATACTATTAGTAGAAGGCACAGTTGTGCGTTCGAAGGGATCATGTTGGGCGTCCACAGCGAAACAGATGCATTAGTGCACATTGCGGTGGGGCGTTTGTTCCCCTGTGGATTGTTTGGATCGACATCCTATTACTTGATTTCTTCGGGTAGGGGTTGGTTCTTGTTAGTTATTCTACCACTCCTAAGGTTCATATACTAATGAACTTTGTTTACTCAGAAAGAACCTTTAACAATAATTATGTATTTTAAACGTTAGTTTTAATTAGCAACAACCAATTTGTCCCACTGGGCGTGCCAATTTGTTCACAGTGATTTCTGGTGAAACAACCGCTAGTCCTCCAAACTATCAAACAAGCGTTATGATTGTTGTTTAATCCCTTTGGTAACTTGCAGGATCGACTAGATTGATCCTATGGGGTGTTGGTCGTTTGCATAGACTTAAAATGATGGTTAACGTCCAAGACTTGTTTAGGATGTTTTATATATGTTTTAAATGTGTTTTGATTATGATGTTCAAGGACTTAATAACATGATCATGTGAAGTAGTATAAAACTAATTTGAACAATTAAACGTATAAAGACTTCGAATTGTAGAAAAAGTATAAATGCAGGAATGCTTAAACGACTTTAAATGTAGAAACTTTCAAAGTAAAGCATGAAATGTAAGAGACTTGAATGTAAGAGCAAGTATGTAAAAGTTTTCTGGAAAAGAAGAGCATGAATGTAAAGATTTTAGAAAAGTAAGGGACTTCGAAATGAAAGAAAAGCGTTTAAATGCATGAAAAGTTAAATGACTCGGAATGTAAAAGATTTAAAGGCATTGGAGTAAGATAACGATAAACTGGAAAAATAAAGATACATTATTGCATAATAAAGAGTTTGGTGCAATCATACGTACATCATTCGTGCATTCGTTTCCCTAGCCATGTGGTATTTTGAATGTTACTGAATTTTAGTACAATAGATATGACACACGAAATCCTAACACTAAGACTTCTATTTATACTATTTTGACCATAACGGTCTGACGTATGAGATTTTGCCACGTTTGGACATGCGAATACTATACTTCTCTAGCCTCCACGTCTTGAACCGTTTTCCAGTAGCATATTCGAACTTCCATTTATCCGCTCACGTTTGAATTTCAAATATCTGAACTACCTTTCGATTCGAACTCGCTTCTCAAACACCACGCTACTACCACTTGAAGCTCCTTCACATGTATCATCATAATTGCTACTCGAAGCTCCAAATTTCAATATATTTATTCGAAGAACCCATTCTTTCACTCCAAATCATGACATTTCCTTTGTTCCAATGAACACTAATATTGTTTCGCTTCGAGCTCAGTGATTCTTATTCGAATCATAGATATCAAAATCTTCAGCCAACAGTAAGTTATAGGTGTTTTGCTTGAGTGTACAAGCGTTACCACTTACGAGTTAAGAAAGATGTTTGAAAAAGATGATTGAATCTTTTAATTGTAAGCATTGGGTGTTTTGCTTGAGTGTACAAGCGTTACCACTTACGATTAAGAGATGTTTTTGAAAAGATTTTGAAAAGTTTTTGATTGTATGTGATGTGATAGATGGGATACTTCTTCCATAGAGATGATAAACGTCTAAATCTCGAGGAGAAATTGATTGGATTAAGGGGATGCTTTTAAGAAGCCCATGGGTCCTTGTATTGTAAGCCCAAGAGGAGGTATTCCGAGGGTCATCGAGGGTCCTTGTATGAAGCTCAAGAGGAAGCTATAGGGTATGGTGGCTTTGGCTTTAAAGGATTTCAGGAAACCATCCTTTTAGGATTAAGAGCAATTTCACCCGGAAATTATACTCTCTGGGTTCTATCCTAGCGCGGGTGATTCTTTGTATTGGAAGCCCAATAGGAGGCTGTTAAGAGATTTCCTGGTCTCTTTCTTTGTATGATGCCCAAGAGAAGGCTAAACTCAATGAGGAGTTCTTTTGAACGAAGCCCAAGAGGAGGCTGACTCAACAGGGGAGTGTTGTCTTATATGAAGCCTAAGCGGAGGCTAAACTCAGATGCATGAGTTTTCTTATATGAAGCCTAAGAGGAGGCTGAACTCAGATGAAATGAGTTGCCTTGTACAAAGCCCAAGAGGAGGCTAATACTGTGGGGAACCTATTGGTTAGACTAGTTGTTATGTTATAACCAGACAGTTGTATAAACAAGCGTATGAAATTTATTCATAGGATTTTATGAAGGAAATATAAACAATGCATGTAAAGTTATTTACAAGAGTTTATGAAGGAAATATAAACAATGCATGTAAAGTTTATTTACAAGTGTTTATGAAGGAAATATAAACAAGTGTGTGTAAAACGAACGTTTGAAACGAGCGTAACTTGATTATTTACAAGTTTGAATTGTGTACAAGGAAGTAAGTATGTACACGAACGAGTATTTATGTACGAGGAGTTGTGGATGTACATAGGAGGGTTGGGACTTACACCGTAAGGGAGGCCCATTGGTTTAAAAGCAGTTTCACCGGGAATAATGCTCCTTTTAATACCAATGGTACTCAGTGTATACACAAGCGAAACGAAAAACAAACGGACTAAGTTTGTCTATACTTGAGTATTTACAAAAGACGTCTGTATTATGTACAAAATAAAAATTGGTATGTACATAAAAGAATTTGATATGTACAAGGAAATATGTATGTACATAAAAGAATTTTGGGACTTACACCGTAAGGGAGGCCCATGATCGATTAAGAAATTCGAGGAGAAACGAATTCGGTTTTATCGTTAAATCGGATCGATCATGGAAAAAGATGTAAGTTTTTATGAAAAGTTTTGAAAAAATGATCTTGAAAGTGTTTTTGAAAAGTAAAATTTACTTACAAGAAGTTTGAAAAAGAATCGGGCTTCGAAAGTTTGAAAAAATCACCTTTAAAAGTGCTTTGAAAAGTACTCAAATGTATCGTTTTCGGCTCGATAAAAATATAATCAGATAAAAGTTTTTCTGAAATTGTTAGACATTATCATAAAATAGATGTGTTTATTGACAAGTGTACAAAAAATCACCTCAAAATGAGGAGTTTTGATTGGGTTTCGAAAAAGTCAAAGTTTGCAAAAAATATGAAGAAAAATTACAAAGTTTGGCAAAAAATGGTCTCAAGGGTACTCGAACCCGGGACCATTGGGCAAGGCATGGCAAGAGTGAGTTAAGAGTGAGCTGGCAACCGCTGGGGCGGCAATACATCCGTGTATTAAAATCAAACCATGTAATTATATTATAAACTTGATTTTTGAATTTGAAAAAACGCGCGCAGTGTTCTTCATCCTCTCCAATCTTCAATCAATCCTAAAATCCTTATTTTTTGATGAAATTGAATGATGTAAACATCAAACTTGATCGTTTTAAGCCCAGGAACATGATTATGTTGTTTAATTTCATTTATTTTCAGTTTAACATGATTAAATTTCGCACGAACATGAAGAACCCTTGTTCTGAAAATCCTAATTGAAATCGTGTATGGTGAATGAATTAATCAATTGATTGAGGGTTATTGATCAGTGATGGTGCAGAAACAAAATGGCCAAGAGCTTTTTGAACTGGAAGCAAGAAATCAAAGAGTTTGAAGTTCGTGTTCTTACCTCTTGAAGCTGAGATCGAAGTTGTTAATGGAGTGTTTCCAGAACTGTTTTGATGATTCCTATAGCACCAACGGACTTCAAGGATTGTGTGAGGATGGTCTGCTCACTCTGAATTGGCCTGGATCATTCCAACCAAGTCCACCTGCATAAGCTCCAAACTGAAACTTGAATTCGATGTTAGAGGTTGAAGTTAATGGTCTGCATCATCCATATGGAGTATGTTGATGATGTTTGAGTGAAAAAATCACAACTTGCTCGAGCCAATGATCAAATTCGATAGTTAAGACAGTTTTGACAAGTTTAGAAACATGAAATGTAAATCTGACTTTTAGTGTTTCTTGTGTTGATTTTAAGTTACAAACCAGTTCTAAATGATGTTTATGACATGTTAGACACCAAATCTTTCATAGTTTTTCACAAGTTTTGACAAATGCAAGATTTCTCAATTTTGACTATGTTACTTGAAAATTAAGAAAGAAAGGAGAAAGCTTGTTTTGGCATAGCTTTGGTGTAGTTTCAAATGTCCAACATGACCTCTATTTATAGGTCAAAAGTTCTGAATGGTAAGTGAAGAAGATTGGCTTTGGTATTTACAAGTTGCCTTAGAGGGCAAGGAAGTCATTTTTGCAATAAATGCAAAAGGAAGCTTCCTTTTAACCATGGTTAATTATTCAACTTGATCTTATTCCATCATAATTACTCTCCATCTGATTTTTTATCAGCTCTATCACTCTTTGCTAGGTGGCATGGCTTCTAGAAGAAGAAGCTCAAAAATGACCTATAATTTTGAAAGTTGTACTTGAAAATCAAGGATTTTGGAGATCTATGTTTCAAAATCAAAAGTATAGCTAGACTCCATGGATTTGAGAGTTCTTGGACATTTTGGAAAGCTTGTTTCAAGGGCTACAACTTTCATGTTTTGAGTTTTTTCTAATTCCAAATGGAACTATGTGAAAAAATGCCATGAAGTTTGGAAAAAAAGTGAAATTTTAACACATTGAAAATTTTCTAAGTGTTGAAAATTTTGACTTTTTGTTGACTTTTCCAAATTTCTTGATTTTTTATGATCATGATGGATCATTTGAAGTATTTTGATGATTGAAAAATTTTTGTTTTAAAAAAGTTGACCAAAAGTCAAAGTTTGACTTTTCAATGCAGATGAAATTTCATCAGATGATCCAGAAATTGACTGATGAATTCTGTGATGTTTTGAATCCAGAAATTAGGTCAACATGTTGTATTTAGGATATGAAGATCAATCTCCAATCAAAAAAGTCATTCATTGATCAGAAAATCAGTGATTGCTCATCCTCGATAAAAACCCTAATTGGTCGATCCTCGATAGATCATGAGGAAAAATTTGATATTTGAAGATCAGAGGTTGATGGTTTGATCAAGATAAATCAATTGAGGTGGATGAAACTTAAACCCTAATTGATTGCTGTTTGAATCAGATGAAAATCTTGTGAAACCCTAATTTTGACTTGTAGAAGCCACACCCGATTAATTCTGTTCTGAACTGTTAATGATGCAATGATGCAAATGTAAGGTGGTATATTAGGTCAAAAATTAGGGTATGACACACTTGAACTATCGAACGACGATGATATCACACTTGAAAACGATAATATAAAATACTTGTGTTAGAAAATACGTACAACAGTAACCTCCGAAAGCAATGGAATTGAAGAAGGTAGACGGTTGAACAGATCTGTGAACAGATCTCTCCAAATCTATAACCCTAAAAAACCATCAAAACTACCCAAAAACTCATTCAACAAACCAACATGAAGAAATTAGGGTTAACTTTGTTGTGCATCTAAAGAAAAATAAGTGTAAGATTTACTTTGACTTTTATTATGGTTCACAATCATCAATATGAGTCTTTGTGAGTAATGGATCATTTCAATACCGTGTGATATGCAAGTTTTCACTTAGCTATAGTCATGTGTTGGTGGTTTTGATTAATTTCATATTTACTTTAGAGGTTTGTTGTTCAAAAATGTTATTGCTTTTATATGTCTCTTTGTAGATTGTAGTACTGGGAGGCAATGGGTTTGTTGGTTCTGCCATATGTAAGGCAGCAGTTTCCAAGGGCATAAATGTCATAAGCGTAACCAGGTTTGCGATACATTGAAACTAATTCACCACATATGTATGTCTATTGATCTCTTTTATGCTTCTTTTGGTTTTACGTATTTGATTGATATTTTATTTAACAGTTCAGGACTTCCTACTTACTCGGATTCATGGATAGATCAGGTATCTTGGATTTCAGGCTTGTAAACTTATTAATAGTTTAATACATGATTTTTTTCTTTCTTGCAATTTTGTGTGGACCTAATAATTAGATAAACTATGATGTTTCGGGCTTCTGGAATCGAAGCTATTTTTTATGCTATTATAATGTGCAGGAGATGTTTTTTATGTAAACTGGGACGAATTACTTCCTGGATCTACTGCAGACGTCTCGCACTTGGAGGTTTGGTAGTGACAAACAGATGAGTAAGATTACTGGCGAGGCTAATGTTTTAACTGTGAATACCGTAAAGGAATATGGTGAGCCATCTCATTGAGCATTATTTTCCAATAAAATCATTTGCGAGCATGTATCTTTCACCCTGCTGTATATGGTTTGATGCGACTTTATACGAAGTTCATCATGTTTGGGATATTTCTTTTGCGGTGATGCTTTAAATTTATCTATCGAACCAGTGTTTAATAATGTGTTATTCACTTCTCTTGCTACTCTTTTTTGTTCCTTGTAGGAATTCCCAAATTCATATTGATCTCAATTCATGCAAATTTGACTATTACATATTTACCTCTAAGAGATATTGTGTTATGAATTCAAAGCTGGTTATAAACGGTGGGAAGAAGAAATTGAGAAATGGCATAATCCTATTCTTAAGAACAGGAAGCTACAAGATTGCTAATTCTTAGTTTAACTATTCAAGTATTTCTTTTGAAAAATCATCACCATTTTATTTGTGTCACAGGTTATTCCCTATTAATTTATTAATTAAGGATCAAATTGAAGCTTTTAGTCTTAGATCTAGGTGGATTGCAGAAAACATAATGCAAAACTTGGATTTTTTCTAGCTTTTGGTTTATTCTATTTAGGGTATATTTTACATTTTAAACGAATCTCCGTACATTTTCATTATGCTAATAATTATTATGTGAGCCATAAATCAAATGTTTTAAAAAAATACTCCTTTATGACTTAATAAAATATAGACACTTTACTTTTACCGTTTATAGAAATTGCATGTTATATTATAATTCAGTTTAATCTTGATTTAACATAAACTTCATATTTTAAATATGTTGTTGATGTTGTGAGAAACAAACATCTTGAAATGAAGTGAATGAGGTTGATAGTCGGTCTGAATTTTATATGTGTGATTGGGAGAAAGTTGTGAATTGCATAAGGAAGATAAGGACTTAAGTTTTTGTAAGTCTGTTTTTTCACGTGGATTAAATATAGGTAATATTGATTGTATACTTATGTATTTAGTAAAATTTATTGTTCTTCTGTGTTTTATTTTGCAGCAACTACCTGCTATAGTTATAGAGCAATGCTTTATGGAGCCGTTTAATTCAATAGAGCTACTGGACACAGACACAAAGATTGCTTATGAATGCGTGGTCAAGGGTCGGGAGGAAAAGAATGAGAAGTTATTTGGAAAAGATTGGTATAAGTTTGTAACTGATAGAGATTTGAGTAGAGGGATGTAGTGAAGTTCAAAGTCAAATACCCTCCATTGACGCACGTGCTTGTGAAAGTCGAAAAACAACACCATTGACTGATTTTCCTGATGGATGATTTGATGCTCAATATGGTTGTATGGAAGACTTTTGTAGAGAATATGTTGTGATTTGGTTATGGTATTTTTGAAGTATTATGTTACCATAATTAGCTGCAGTTTAGTATTTGATGTTTCTGGTAATTATGTAAGATTTTAATATGGAACTGATTATGTTACTTGTTAACATATAAGTATTTTGGGATTTAGTACTTTGAGTTATGTAACTTGAACAACGACTTAAGGTTATCTATATTTTGTAATCTATATTATGGTTATGTTTGAAAAGGTTGTGTTTGTGTATTTAATTAACGTTTAGCATTACATAATATCCATCTCATAGTTTATTTCCAGACTGAGTTATGGGAAATGCATTGGTTGATAGATTTAACTAATTGAATATACACAAATTATAGAATATTACAATATCATAAATTAAATAAGAATACTAAGAACGATGTACCTTGTAGGATTGAAGTTATTCTTGTCGAAGAGAGGGAATATAAGAGGATTACTGTCCTCATTCCCGTTTAGGGTTTTCACGGTATGTTAATCGTTTAATGGAGCAACGCTAAAATAACTAAACGACTGAGGGCAGGGACCTCTCATTGGGCTTAACTAAATGGTCCAACCCATCATCGTCCATTAAGAGATAGAAACTCAATCATATAATTCACCAATAAGTGTTTAATAACAATAGATCATAATTAATATTAATAATAATTTATAATAATTAACTATTGTTAATCCATAATTGATTAATTAAATAATTCATTCAACTTTCTACCACTTTGATGACAATAATCAATTATTAAAATTATATAAATTTAATACTAGACTTTTAATTATGGTCAAAACTCTTGTTCACGAAACAAAAGTAATCTTCAACATTGCAGAAATGAATTTGATAAGGAAAACAGATCATACAAGCAAGAGAAGTATATTTTATGTTAAAAAGATGAATTTAGAGAAACATATTTCATATGAGAAAAATATGTTATAAAACAATGACCCAAACATATGAAAATGCTATTAATAAATTTCCACTAACCTAAAATATCATAAGACTTCTTCATGTGTATAAGTCTTTCGGTAGTGATTATACTAATGAATTTTTAATTATAGGTCATAGAATATCCACATAGGTCTAATAGTAGTAATTACAAATAGGAATTACCCTATTACAAGAGTAATTACATTTAATAATATGTACCTTCATATCACAATATCATACTCGATAGGAGTATTGATATTTACTTGTACTTTCATATTATGATCTGACAAAACTGGACTATTGAAGCTAGAATAACACAATATTATATCATGCCAAAGAATTATCGTGTCTTTTCAATATCGACCTTAACATCAAATTATGATACTTTCTAAGATTAAGAGAATAATATGTAGCTCAGTATAAACAAATGTGATTCTTAAAATCATTTTCATAAACAAAATAACCTTCACATCAAATAGTATGATAATTATATAAAACCAAATTATAATCATACGCGTGAGATTAAATCCCTATAATTTTAAATGTATAATTATATAAAATATCTTAATAACTCACTCAAATCTCAAGTATTACAATTAAAGTCACACACACTTGAGACATAATTAGGTTACATGCAGCGAAAATAAAAGAGACTGTAATTTTTATTTTATTGAAGATACAACAAAATAGTCATATAATTTCATATATACATAAGACTATATTATCTTCAATATAAGTCTCTATAATAAACAAATGTTTATTAAACAAATAATATTTGTTTCCTATTTATAAATTGTCGTGTTAGATTCTCCCACTTGATAGAGAAAAATTGTTGATTTATCGATTTAGTAGTTTTAAAATAATCAAACAAATATTTAACTATACTCTATATCACACAATGATAATGGCAAGTAACGTCGCACTGATAGGATATCTCCGTGAATTACACAATACAAAGAGAATTGCAATCCATTTTAAATAAGATTTTAAAATAAATAATTGGATTGCATAAAATAAATATAAATTATTACACGCCTTTAAAATATTTTCTTATTTATTGTAAATTCCGAAATAAGGGTCTCAAAAAATAAAATAATAACTACGAAGTATAACAATGTACTTTACAAAAAATTGTTTCACCATAAAATTCTAACACCGATAAGGTATTCGAACCATATTTGACATAAGTATCAAATCACAAGTATATTTATCAATTAACCACATATTATATTAAAAATAGCATACCGATTGGGTACGACTAGTATCAATATAATATTAAGTAAAATTTAAATAATATAATTATTTTATTAAGCAAAATTGTAATATCTTATTTCTTTAAATCAATTAGAATAATAGTAACCATTTAGTTCAAATCCAACTAGATGGCAAAATTGATATTAGAGCATAGTTGAGGGGTAGAATGGACTTTTGTCAACCAAATAGAACATAAGGGGCTATTTGGTTAATGTCTCATTGTGTTATGTTTCAAAAATCAGAAGTTTGGAGAAGGAAGTAGAAGGAAAACATGAAAGAGAGAAAGAAGAGGAAAGTCCCACTTGCCCAAAGCTTCATCCTTCAACCTTGCATGCCCCAAGATCAGCCTTGAAACCCTGATTCAACATCTTCCATCTACGTTCCAGATTATCTTCATCTCTATCCAAGGTGAGTCTCTTAGTTAGATACTTGGGGAAAATTGGGGTTTTTTGTAAAAATTTGGGATCTTAGGGATTGAGAGTAAATGATATTGCATGCTACTTTGACGATGATTATGATGTTTACATTTAGTTTTTCGAGCTCTAAGTATTATGGGTAACATGTTAGAAGTAAGAAAAATGGGGTTTTGGAACCTTGGACAGTTCTGCTGCAGAACTGTTTTCTGCTAAAACCGCAGACCACGCTTAGCGCGGTGACTGGGCTTAGTGCACCCTGTAGCCTTTGAAAAATGTATTTGATCCCAGTTCACGCTTAGCGCGACCAAGGCTGGGCTAAGCGCGAAATATTCTGTCCAACATTCCTTTTCTTAGGCCATGGGGAGTGGTCTTGTACCATGGTCTTGTTCAATGGTTTCCTTAGTATTAGAAAACCCTTAGTGAGCATAGGATAAGAAGTAAATCAGAATTCCAACGATTTTTGGTAATGATACTTAACTATCCTATAGTGGACATGTGTCCCTTGAACGAAGGGTGTAATCATAACTCTAGTATGTTGGAACCTCCCTAATACCAATGATTAGGATCCCTTAAGGATGAAGATGTTGTTTAATCTAAATTGTCCGTGACATGTATGTTCATTGAAATGAGTGTTATAATGATTCATGTGTGAATTGTGGTTCAAGGTGTTAATTTGACATGCATGATGCTTGTGAACCTTGATTTACCATCGTTCCGGTTGAATGTTCGGATGTGTGTATTGCATGAGTTGCGTATGATGGTTCTTGCTCGACAAGTAACGTGTGTGTGCACTCTTTCCCGTTGTTGTGTGGATGATGGGCTTGGTTGGCTTGACTGTTTGTTTAATATGCTTGAATCGGAGTAGAACTGTACTACTAGGTGGTAAATCCTATTTTCCCATCTATGTGGATGAACCATTGGTATCCCGTGGGGAGGTATCATGTTTATTACCATGTTTGTTTTTTTGGCCATGTGCCTGTTGTCATACCCCAAATTTTGACCTAATATACCACCTTACATCTGCATCATTGCACCATTAACAGTTCAGAACAGAATTAATCGGGTGTAGCTTTCACAGGTCAAAATTAGGGTTTCATCAAATTTTCATCTGATTAAGACGCAAGCAATTAGGGTTTGAGTCTTACTCACTTTATTTGATCTATCTTGATCAAATCATCAACCTCTGATCTTCAGATATCCAACTTTTCTCATTGATCTATCAAGGATCGACCAATTAGGGTTTTTGTCGAGCATGAGTAATCTCTGATTTTCTCATCAATAAATGACTTTTTTGGTTATATATTGATCTTCATATCTTAGATACAACATGTTGACCTAATTTTTGGATTCAAAACATCACAGAAGTTCACAGGATTCATCAGTCAATTTCTGAAACATCTAATGAAATTTCATCTGCACTGAAAAGTCAAACTTTGTCTTTTGGTCAACTTTTTCAAAACAAAACTTTTTCAATCATCAAAATACTTCAAATGATCCATCATGATCATAAAAAATCAAGAAATTTGGAAAAGTCAACAAAAAGTCAAAAATTTCAACACTTAGAAAATTTTTCAAGTGTTAAAATTTCACATTTTTTCCAAACTTCATGGCATTTTTTCACATAGTTCCACTTTGAATTGGAAAAAACTCAAAACATGAAAGTTGTAGCCCTTGAAACAAGCTTTCCAAAATATCCAAGAACTCTCAAATCCATGGAGTCTAGCTATACTTTTGATTTTGAAACATAGAGCTCCAAAATCCATAATTTTCAAGTACAAACTTTCAAATTTATAGGTCATTTTGCATTTTCTTCTTCTAGAACACATGCCACCTTGCAAAGATAAGCTAGAGCTGATAAAAATCAGTTGGATGTAATTATGATGGATAGGATCAAAGTTGAGATTTAACCATGGTTAAAAGGAAGCTTCCTTTTGCATTTAATGCAAAAAAGACTTCCTTGCCCTCTAAGGCAAGTGGAAAATACCAAAGCCAAACTTTCTCACTTATATTTCAGAATTTGTGACCTATAAATAGAGGTCTTCTTTGCAATTTCAAACCACACCAAAGCCATGCAAGAACATGCTTTCTCTCTTCTTTCTTAAAAATCAAGAAACATAGTGTTAATTGAGAAAACTTGCATTTTTGAAAACTTGTGAAAAACTTTGAGTAATTTGGTGTCTAACATGTTTTAATATCAATATGAAACTTGTTTGAAACATAAAATCAACACAAGCCAAGCTGAAAATCAGTTTTTGCATTTCATGTTCATAAGCTTGCCAAAACTGCCATAACCATCGAATTTGGACATTGGCTCGAGCAACTTGAGTTTTGATCATCCAAACATCATCAACATACATCATAGAGATGATGCAGACCATTAACATCCATCTGTAACAGCCCTAACATCAATTTCCAGTTTCACTTTGAGCTATATGCAGGTCGACTTGGTCAGAACATTCCAAGCTATCCCAGAGCAAGCAGACCACTCATACATGATCCTTGAAGGCCGATGGTGCTCTAAGAATCATAAAAACTCAACTGGAAACACTCAAAAGCAGAATTCGATCTCAGCTTGAAAAGGTAAGAACACCAACTTCGAACTCTGTGATTTCTTGATTCAAATCAAAAATCTCTTGGACGTTTTGTTTCTGCACTATCCACGATCAATAGCCCTCAATCAATTGATTAATTCATCAACCATACACGATTTCAATTAGATTTTTCAGTTTTAGGGTTCTTCGTGTTCTTCAGAAATTCAATCTTGATAAACTGAAAATAAATGAAATTAAAGAACACCATCATGTTCCTGGGTTTGAAACGAGTAAGTTTGATGTTTACATCTTTTGATTTCATCAAGAAACGAAGATTTTAGGATGGATTAAAGGATTGGAGGAAGAAGATGAGCTTGCGCACGTTTTTTGAATTCAAATATCATGTTTAAAATATGTTTAGTTGGTTTAATCACAATACACGGATGTATTGCCACCCCAGCGGTTGCCAGCTCACTCTTAAGTCACTTATACCATGCCTTGCCTTGAGGTCCCGGGTTCGAGTAGCCTTAGGACCTTTTTGCCAAACTTTTTAATTTTTCATTCATAATTTTTTACAAACTTTGACTTTTTCAAAACCCAATCAAAACTCCTCATTTTGAGGTGATTTTTTGTACACTTGTCAATTAATGTATCTATTTTGAGATAGTGTCAAAAATTTTCAGAAAAACTTTCATCCGATTATATTTTGATCGAGCCGAAAACGACACTTTTGAGTACTTTTCAAAGCACTTTCAAAGGTGATTTTTTTCAAACTTTCGAAGCCCGATTCTTTTCAAAACTCTTCACAAGTAAACTTCACTTTTCAAAAACACTTTCCAAAACACTCTTCAAAATTTTTCATCAAACTTACATCTTTTTCCATGATCGATCCGATTAAACGATAAAACCGAATTCGTTTTCTCTCAAAATTTCTTAATTGATCATGGGTCTCCCTTACGGTGTAAGTCCCAACATTCTTTATGTACATATATATTTTTCTTGTACATATCAAATTCTTTTCGTATACATACAAATTTTTACCTGTACATAATACGGATACCTCTGTAAATACTCAAACACAGATAAACTTTGATCGTTCGTTTCCGTTTCGATTGTATATACACTGAATACCATTGGTATTGAAAGGAGCATTATACCCGGTGAAACTGCTTTTAAACCAATGGGCCTCCCTTATGGTGTAAGTCCCAACCATCCTACGTACATCCACATCTCCTCGTACATAAATACTCGTTCGTGTACATATTTACTTTCTTGTACACATTCAAACTTGTAAATAATCAAGTTACGCTCGTTTTAAACGTTCGTTTCACATACACTTGTTTATATTTCCTTCATAAACTCTTGTAAATAAACATCATGCATCTGTTTATATTTCCTTCATAAACTCCTGTGAATACATATCACACACACACACACACTTGTTTATATAACTGTCTAGTTATAACATAACAACTAGTCTAACCAATAGGTTCCCCACAGTTATAGCTTCCTCTTGGGCTTTATACAAGATAACTCATCCCTGCAGAGTTAGCCTCCTCTTGGGCTTTGTACAAGGTAACTCATTTCATCTGAGTTCAGCCTCCTCTTAGGCTTCATATAAGAAAACTCATTCATCTGAGTTTAGCCTCCGCTTAGGCTTCATATAAGACAACACTCCCCTGTTGAGTCAGCCTCCTCTTGGGCTTCATTCAAAAGAACTCCTTGTTGAGTTTAGCCTTCTCTTGGGCATCATACAAAGAAAGAGACCAGGAAATCTCTTAACAGCCTCCTATTGGGCTTCCAATACAAAGAATCACCCGCGTTAGGATAGAACCCTGAGAGTATAATTTCCCGGTGAAATTGCTCTTAATCCTAAAAGGATGGTTTCCCGGTGAAATCCCTTTTAAAGCCAAAACCAGCCATACCCTATAGCTTCCTCTTGAGCTTCATACAAGGACCCTCGATGACCCTCGATGACCCTCGGAATGCCTCCTCTTGGGCTTACAATACAAGGACCCATGGGCTTCTTAAAAGCATCCACTCAATCCAATCAATTTCTCCTTGAGATTTAGACGTTTATCATCTCTATGGAAGAAGTATCTCATCTATCACATCACATACAATCAAAAACTTTTCAAACTCTTTTCAAACAAGACATCTCTTAATCGTAAGTGGTAACGCTTGTACACTCAAGCAAAACACCCAATGCTTACAATTAAAAGATTCAATCGTCTTTTTTTAAAAAAAAAACATCTTTCTTAAACATGTAAGTGGTAACGCTTGTACACTCAAGCAAAACACCTATAACTTACGATGAAAGATTTAAATCAATCGAACTTTTTCAAAATGTATGTGATGAAATAGATTAGATACATTTTTCATTAAGATGACATTTGTCTGTGTCTCTTACTAACATTCCGTTGCTTTCCACTAGCATAAGTGGGAACTACGATTTCTCTGACTTTCTCAACATCCTTTTGAGAATACGTAGGCACAAGGTCTCATCCTTGGCGAGCAAATTTCTTTCTCCCTCAGACCAAACAAACCATAGATCCATTTAGATCCGAGCTACAAATGCTCTGATTCCCATTAAGGGATATGTATGCAGAAGATCCAAAGATCTTTGTGAGCACAATAATAACAAAACACTAGGATCCCACATAATCTATCCTTCTTAAAATCCCAAAGGAGAAACTTTCCCAATCATAGAACTAGCAATTAAAACATACAAACATATCAAACATATTCATATATAAAGCTATGGATAACCATATATATTTAGGGCGCTCCATCTATTCCCTTTATATAACAAACCCCCTTACCCGGAATCTCCCCAATGCGTTACGTCTAGTTTGCGCTAGTCGTAATGCATATCAAATCAATTGAGGGTATTAGCAGCTTTCCCCTTTTTCATAATCATAATTTCTTGTGTTGAAAATAATAAACTTGATGCCCGCGGCATCTTTATAAACAAATCAAAAGAGTAAATCGTTTCGAGTTAGAGAATCTGAATTCATATTCAATTCTCTAGCACGTCACTTTTTAACGCGAACACCTGTTACTTTTGCACACCTGAGCTACTATTGTAGTGATGCAAGCGAGCGTCTTTTAAGGAGTTCCCACTTGGTGACTCACCTGCGTGATTAGTATAGTAAGTGGGTTGATATCATGTAGGCTATCACGAGATTACTTACAGCTAGTGACGTCAAATATACAATGTTGCTAGGCTTTCACCCGATGGGCGTGTTCGTTCAAGATGGCATTTTTGCACTTGTGTGACATGGGTCCGTCTCACTTGCATTGGACGGAGGCGGGGTCGTGACGCAACATAGGCAAGGTCATGGCATAACTCGTCGGGGATGAATTCCATGTAGGATAGATCCGTTGTGTAGCAGTTTTCCTATGCAAGTCTCTTGACAATGATGTACACGAGGACTCGCCGAGGGTGTGTGGCAGAGGTATCCTAGTTAGATGGGTATAACTCCTTGATTCCTCGCACATGGATGCGGGTGTGCATATTGTGTATTTTGATGCTTTTGTGTTATCACCTCATTGGTTAGTTATGGGACTTCCAATGGTGTTATCCCTTATTTGTACATGTACCTAGACGTGAGGCATAAACCCGGATTCTAGGTGAATTCATTTTGATGTATGTACCTTGTAGAACCGAGCAAACCTTTAAGATAGGGAGGCTCACTGATATTTAGTAATCTCACCCGATTCCAATTTTTATTTTTCAGGATCTTAGAGGCAGAACAAAGGGAATGGTAAGATGGCTTAGTCTTGCAGTGGTGTTTCGTTGGAGATGATCCATTTCTTTGTATCTTTTCCGCTTATGTACTCTTTTGGGATTATGTATTAGTACTATTTGAGACTTGTATTTTTTTGGGCATAACAGTTTCGACAAAAAATTGTAATTTGTACTGATACTTACCTTACTCCGCTGCTATGTATGATCGTTTTACATGCCATTTTAATGCCATATACATATATCCTAGACAATGTATGTGTGAGGTGTTACATTTGGTATCAGAGAAGGTCGATTGTCGGCTTCGCCATGAAACATCATAAGTTAGCGCAATTCTGTCTCGTATGCGTAATTGTCGACATGATTCCTTATGTTCTACTTATGGCATTAAGCCTGATCAACTTGATTCTATGTGTAGGACAAACAGGGAGATGGATGACGGACGCAGTAGACCCAGAAGTTCCAAAATTAACCCCGTTAAACCGGAAATTCCAACTCCTGTTGGTGATGCAAATGTGCCCTGGATGCAGGTGATACAACAAGTGCAACAGCAAAATCAGATGATGCTGCAAATGATGTAGGATTTACAAGGGAAACAACAGCAACAACCAGCTGCTCATGTTCCTCAAGCTCCAATGGGACCAGACTTTTGTGCCTTTTTTAGGATGAACCCTCCAGAGTTCACAGGTGGCTTGGATCATGTTGTAGCTCATGATTGGCTTCACAGCATGGAAAGAGTATTTCAGGAAGTTCAGTGTTCTAAGGAGGATAAAGTGATGTTTGCTTCCCAAAAGCTGAAGGGTCCGACTGGTAGATGGTGGGATACTTTATCTACCTATTTCACCTCCAAAGAGATTCTGAAAGATTGGAAACACTTCAAGACAACCTTCTTGGAGAAGTATTTTACCAACAATATTCGTGCTCAGAAGGAACGTGAATTCCAAATCTTCAAACAAGGCAACTTATCTGTTTTTGAGTATGCTGAGAAGTTTGAAGACATGGCTGCTTACTCTCGTCAGGCTGTTTATACTCCTGATGAAATGTGGAAGGTTGACCAGTTTTTGTTTGGAATGAATGCTGACATTGCTCACAGTGTGTACCAGAGAGAGTTTACTACCTATGCTTAATGCTTGAGACAATGCTATGTTGCTGAGAATAGTTTGAAAAGAATCAAGGAAGAAAGGGAGCAGAATAGGCCAGTGAGAAGAGAACAAGAGAAATCAAGGCAACAGTTGAGACCCCACAACTCTCCTCCAGTAGGTAAGAAATATTTTGGTGGCCATGAAACTCAACCTCCCTGGTGTGACAAGTGTAATAGGAAGCACCATGGAAACTGCAGATATGGCCCAATAAAGTGTTATAAGTGTGGTCAAGAAGGTCATGTTAGGCATAATTTCCCTATGCCAGATGTTCCTCATAAGACTATAGGCCGAGTGTATACCTTGGATGCTCGGAAGGCTCAAGGAAACATAAGTCTTGTTGCTGGTACGCATTATGTTAACAACCAACCTTTATTTGTGCTTGTAGATTATGGAGCAACTCAATCCTTTAGTTCTAATTCTTGTGTGCATCGGCTTAAATTCGAGGCTACTTCTCTTCCAAGTCCTATGCTAATTTCCTCTTCTACGAATGAAGTAGTAGAAGCTCTAAAGGCTGTAGAGAATATTTTGTCAACCTCAATGACCGAAACTTCTCTATCGATCTTATTTGTCTACCTCTCAAGAAGATTGACGTAGTATTGGGTAGGAACTGGCTATCAGCTAACTCAGTGTACATTGGTTGTAAAGAGAAATCTATCTTCATTCCTGCGCGAAGAAACTACTCATATTGATGCTATTGGAAATTTAATTGAAGGTACAGTTAATTTGATTAATTGCCTTTATGTTCAGGAGAAGTCTTTTCTTTTGGATCTTACTGCAGATTCCGAGAACAAGAAGGATGTGTCAACTATTCCAGTTATGTGTGAATTCCCTAATGTCTTTCCTAAGGATGTTACTTCTCTTCCTCCAGAGAGAGAAGTGGAATTCTCTATTGGCCTTGTTCATGGAAAGGCCCTAGTTTCTATCTCTTCGTATCGAATGTCTCCTTTGGAGTTGAGAGAACTGAAGCGTCAATTGGAAGATTTATTGGTGAAACATTTTGTCCGGCCTACTGTATCTCCATGGGGTGCTCCAGTCTTATTAGTCAAGAAGAAAGATGGTAGCATGCGACTACGCATTGATTACCATTAGTTAAATAAGGTGACCATAAATAATAAGTATCCTTTGCCACAGATTGATGACCTCTTGGATCAGTTGAAAGTGTTAGAACATAGTTTGGTTCTACACAAATCTTAGATGTTTTGATGAAAACAAGTATTGTTGATGACTATCACGTTGTGACAATTATAAACAAATTTTTTTTATGAAACATTGTTGGCTTCTAAGGTTGTTTTAAAAGTATGCAAATAAAGTTCTAACCTTGAAAAAAAAAGAATTATTTTTTTTTTTTGTAGAACAGAAGTTCTGACGAAAGGAAGTGGAACAGAAGTTCTGACGAAAAGTAATGGAACAGAAGTTTTGCCGAAAGTAGAAGAACAGAAGTTCTGTCGAAAGTAGAAGAAGATTCTGAACTGAACATACAAAAGCTCCGACATGATTAGAAGATGTTAAAAGATTCACGCTCTAAACTAAGTTCTGATAGACTTCTAAATAACACCAGACCACTCTACAAGCTCTAATACCCATGTTCTGGCTGAAAGACTCTGAAGCGTTGCCATTCATTAAATGAAGATTTGAAGCAACGATTATCTTCCAACAGGATCTCACTTTTATGGAAAGAAAAATCAACGCAAATTATCATCATTGCATATACAGCTGAAGATGTCTCCAACTGATACTTTCCATGAACAACTATATAAAGGATTCATCTATGAAGTAATCAAACAACAACATACAGAGAACTACACACGCAAAAACAACAAAGAGAATTCAAATCATTTAGTAGTTCATAAGTGCTAAAGTATTTTTTGTGTAAAAATCATAGTTGTGATATAGCTTTCTAGAAGCATTTTTAAACACATTTTTAATTATCTGTGAATTGTAATTCCTTGAGAAACCAAGTTGTGGTGTTCTTGAGAAGACTAAAACAGTTGTTTTAGTGAATTGTAATTCCTTGAGAAACCAATTGTGGTGTTCTTGAGAAGACTAAGGCAGTGGTCTTAGTGGTCTGTAATCAAGTTCTGATTAGTGGATTAAGACCTTGTGGAGAGAGGCAAATCACCTTGACGGGTGGACTGGAGTAGTTTAATTTCAAACGAACCAGGATAAAAATAATCGTGTCTAATTTTATTTGATCTCAAAACCCCAATTTAAACCCCTTTCTTGTGTTTTTCATCCTTCAATTGGCATTAGAGCGCCTGGTTCTAGGTGCTAACACTTAACGGTGTCAGAAAAAAGATCCAGCTTGAAAAACACTATGGCAGAAAAGGTTTAGAACAACTTTGACCACTATGATGACAAAGACAGAGGCAGCGGCAGACCTCCAATGTTTGATGGAGAAAACTTTGATGACTAGAAGGACATAATTGAAAGTTTCTTTCTGGCTCATGATGGTGACCTCTGGGATATAGTAACAGATGGCTATACTCATCCTACTAACGCTAGTGGTCAGAAGATTGAAAGGAAGAAAATGCAAGACCAATAGCAGAAGGATTTCAAAAATCACCACAAGGTCAGAACCATCCTTCTAAGTGATATTTCATACATAGAGTATGAGAACATCACAAACAGAGACTCAGCTAAAAACATTTTTGATTCCTTAAGAATGACGCATGAAGACAACACGCAGGTCAAAGAAAAAAAAGATCTTGCCCTCATTCAAAAGTACGAAGCATTCAAAATGGAAGAAGATAAAACGGTTTAAGCAATGTTCTCAAGGTTTCAAATTTTGGTAGTTGGCATAAAGGTTCTGGATAAAGGATACTCTGTTGCTGACCATGTAAAGAAAGTCATCAGAAGTCTTCCCAAGAATGGAGACCTATGGTGACAGCGCTCAAGCTTGCAAAGGACCTCAACAATATCTCTCTGGAAGAACTCATCAGCTCTTTAAGAAGTCACGAGATTGAAGTAAAAGAAGATGAGCTCCAGAAGAAAGGTAAAACTATTGCTCTTAAATTTAACAAAAAATATGATTCTAAAGCTTTTCAGGCAGAAGAAGAAAACTCTAGAGAATCCTCGTCAGAAGATGATGAGCTATCCTTGCTCTTAAGAAGAGTCCAACAACTCTGGAAGTATAGACAGAGGAACTTCAAAAATTCTAGAAGATCCAGCAACTCCTCTGATCCATCTGGACATAGAAAGTCCAGAAGCAAAGATGTTGTCTGCTATGAATGTAAGGAACCTGGTCACTACAAAAATGATTGTCCCAAACTTCTGAAAGAAAAGCCAAAGAAGAGGTTTGACAAAGAAAAGAAGAAAAGTCTTATGGCAACATGGGATGACTCAGATTCTTCTAAATCTTCATCAGACTCAGAAGATGAAAGAGAAAACATAGCACTAATGGCTAACATAGCTGACAGCTCAGACTCTTCTGACTCTGAATCCGACACTGAAGAGGTATTTCCAAACTTTGCTGTTAATTTTTCTAGAGCTAAATTAGAAGAAAGCTTATCTGAAATACTTGAAAACTATCAGAAACTTAAAATCAAATACAAGAATCTGAAATAGAATCCTGTATCTGATTTAGAAGATACTAAGAAACTAGAAACAGAAAACTCTGAGCTTAAGAAGATTACTTCAGAACTAAAAATTGAAAAGTCTATTTTTAAAGAAAATCTTAAAAAAGCTCAAGTACAAACTGTTTCAGAAGTTCTGAGTAACAATGATAATATTCTGAAAGAGTATGTATTGGTTTTCAAGAATTTCTTACTAAGAGCTTAGACAAAAACAAAATGGCATCAATGATTTATAAAGTAAGTAGAAACAGAAGAAAATGCTTAGGGTATGTGCCTTCTAAAGATGATAAACCATATTTTGGAGTAGATGATATGATCATTAAATACACACCTCTGAAATCAAACTTCACCTATGGTCACCCACATGACATAAAATATACCAATGAATCATATTATGCTAAATCTGTATAAACCTAAGTTCAACCAGAACTTTGAAAAATCTAACCAAAAAGGACCCAAAAAGATATGGGTACCTAAGGATAAAATAATATATGTTGCAGATGTCTTTGACAACAAAGTTGAAACACCAGTCATGGTACCTGGACTCTGGATGCTCTCAACACATGGTGGGAAGAAAGCATATGTTCCAAAGTCTGGAACTTAAAGTTGGAGGTTACGTAGGTTTCGGAGGCAACCAGAAGGGTAAAATCATTGGCTCTGGAACTATTGGTAACAGTTCTTTACCTTATATTACAAATGTTATTTTAGTAGATGGTTTAATGCATAATATATTATCCTTAAGTCAATTAAGTGATAACGGGTATGATATTATCTTTAATCAAAAGTCTTGTAAAGCTGTTAGTCAGAAAGATGGAACAATCCTCTTTAATGGCAAAAGGAAAAACAACATTTATAAAATCACACTTTCTGAACTTAAAAGTTAGAATGTTAAATGTCTTATGTCAGTGGACAATGAGAAATGGGCCTGGCATAGACGATTATGGCATGTTAGTATGAGAAGAATATCTCAAATTAACAAACTCAATCTAGTCAGAGGACTTCCTAATTTGAAGTTCAGCTCAGATGCTCTATGTGAAGCTTGTCAAAAAGGAAAATTTTCAAAAACTTCTTTTAAATAAAAAATGTTGCTTCTACCTCTATGCCATTAGAGCTTCTGCATATTGATCTATTTGGACCAGTGAAAACCGCATCCATCAGTGGCAAGGAGTATGGGTTGGTGATCATAGATGACTATAGCAGATGAACATGGATAAAATTCTTAAGACAAAAGGATGAGTCACATTCTGTGTTTGCTAACTTCTGTAATGTAGTCCAAAATGAAAGTGTTTAAAATAGTAAAATTCAGAAGTGATCATGGTGGCGAATTTGAAAACAAAGACTTTGAAACTTTCTTTAATAAAAATGGTATTTGTCATGATTTTTTCGTGTCCTAGAACTCCACAACAAAATGGAGTTGTAGAACGTAAAAACAGAACTCTATAAGAAATGGCCAGAACCATGATCAATGAGACTAATATTGCTAAACATTTTTGGGCAGAAGCAGTGACCAACATGTTACATACAGAATATAATCTCTATGAGACCTATTCTAGAAAAGACTCCTTATGAATTATGGAAGAATAGAAAGCCCAATATTTCTGATTTCCATCCTTTTTGTTTTTTTCTAAATACCAAAGATTATCTGAATAAATTTGATTCTAAGGCACAAAAGTGTTTAATGTTAGGATATTCTGAACGCTCAAAAGGCTACAGAGTATATAACACTGAAACACGTATTGTAGAAGAATCCATTAATGTGAGATTTGATGATAAGCTTGGCCCTCAAAAGTCAAAGCAAAAAGACTCTCTTGCAGGAATAGAAATTCAATTTATAGGGTCAGAAGATGGTCCTTACAGAAGATCTGAAGAAGCAACCAAAGATAGAAGTTCTGAAGAAGCAACCAAAGACAGAACTTATGACAGAAGTATTGAAGCAATAACCAAAGACAAAACTTCTGAAGAACACATCTAAAAGAAGCTTTGATCACCCTAAAGAAATGATTCTGGGAAAGAAAGATGATCCAATCAGAACCAGATCTACATTCAAAAAATATGAAGAATCTCTCATGGGTCTTGTATCCTTGATTGAACCAACTTCTGTAGATGAAGCTCTTCAAGATAATAATTGGATCATTGCAATGCAAGAAGAACTAAATCAATTCACCAGAAATGACGTATGAGATCTTTTTCCCAAACCAAAAGGTTTCAACATTATTGGAACCAAGTGGGTCTTCAGAAACAAGCTGAGTGAACAAGGAGAAGTAGTCAGAAACAAATCTCAACTGGTAGCACAAAATTATAGTTAGCAAGAAGGAATATATTATACAGAAACCTTTGCTCCAGTCGCTAGGTTAGAATCTATTAGACTATTAATTTCATATGCTGTTAATCACAATATCACACTATATCATATGGATGTAAAAACTGCATACTTAAATGGTTACATTGATGAAGAAGTTTATGTCCATCAACCTCCTGGGTTTGAAAACTCAAAACATCCAGAATTTGTTTACAAACTCAAAAAATATTTGTATGGTCTTAAACAATCTCCCAATGCTTGGTATGAAAGACTAAGTAATTTTTTATTAGAAAAATATTTCACTAGAGGGAAAGTGGACACAACCCTATTCTGTAAGACATTTAAAAATGATATTCTGATATGTCAAATCTATGTTGATGACATAATTTTTGGTTCTACTAAATCCTCCCTTGGGAAAGAGTTTGCTAAGTCTATGCAGACAGAGTTCGAAATGAGTCTCATGGGCGAACTCAAATTCTTTATGGGAATTGAAATTCATTAGACCTTAGAAGCAACTTACGTACATCAGAGTAAGTATGTTAAAGAGCTTCTGAAGAAATTTGACATATCAGATAACACACCTTCTAAAACACCTATGCATCCCACGTGTATTTTGGAGAAGGAAGAGGTAAGTAAGAAAGTAGAACAGAAGATCTACATAGGTATGATTGGATCTCTCTTATATTTAACTGCCTCTAGACCTGATATTTTATACAATGTCTATCTTTGTGCTAGATTCCAATAAGATCCTAGAGAAACTCACTTAACTATTGTTAAGAGAATTCTCAAGTATTTGTAAGGTACTATTAATCTTGGTCTATGTTACAGAAAATCAAGAGAATACAAACTTGTAGGATACTGTGATGCTGACTTTGCTGGAGACAAAATAGAAAGGAAAAGCACTTCTAGAAGTTGCCAGTTTCTGGGAGAAAATATGATATTCTGGTCCAGCAAAAGACAATCCACTATTGCACTAGCAACTGCAGAAGCAGAATATATAGCAGCAGTTGGATGTAGTACTCAGATACTCTAGATGAAAAGTCAACTTGAGGACTTTCAGATATTCGAGAGTAACATTCCTATCCTCTGTGATAACAATTTTGCTATTTGTTTATCCAAAAATCCTATTTTGCATTCTAGAGCTAAGCATATAGAAATAAAACATCAACTCATTAGGGACTATATTCAGAAGGGGATTCTTTCTTTAAAATTTATTGATACAGACCATCAATGGGCTGATATATTTACAAAATCCCTTGCTGAAGATAGGTTCAATTTCATTCTGAAACATCTCAGTATGGAATTATGCCCAGAATGAAAAGATTATTTCTTCTTAACTGGTAGAATACTATTTTATGTGAACCTCTGATCAATTATCCTTCAGAAGTGAGAAGGCTAACTGTATCAGAATCTATCAGAAGATCTGAGAGACAACTCAAATCAAGATAGAAGCATGCAGTTCACTAGAACAACCCTATCAATCGTAATTGTTAAAACACTCTCAGAAGATGAACACGTGATTCAAACTCTGATAGAGTGAAACAATTGAGTTTCTAACTTTAGGTGCTAGTCACTTTGGTAATTGTTCATCATATCTTCTGCTACCTCCCTTACAAGAAATCATCATGTTTTATTAATTTATGCATTAAAAATATCTAAATTGCATGATTTTAAGAAATTATTCCTCTATTTAATCCTTCATCTCTTCAAATTCATTTGTCATCTTCTGTGCTAAAATTCTTTTTGATTTATGACAAAAGGGGGGAGAAAGTAAGATATTTTGAACATCATAGTTACTGATAGACTAAGTCCTCAAACATTTTAATATCACCCTTGATTTCATTCGTGTCTAAAGAGTATAACAGGAAATTAACTTCTGGAACCAACTTCTGGAAATCAACTTTTGGAACCAACTTCTGGAAATCAACTTCTGGAACCAAACCAACTACTGGAAATCAACTTCTGGAAACCAACTTCTGGAAATCAACTTCTGGAAATCAACTTCTGGACGAAACTTCAGGGAAGTACAACGTTGTCTAAATTTATATGAATAATAAATTCAGGGGGAGACCTCTCTTTATCAAAATATTTGAGTTTTTGTCATCATCAAAAAGGGGGATATTGTTAGAACATAGTTTGGTTCTACACCAATCTTAGATGTTTTGATGATAACAAGTACTGTTGATGACTATCACGTTCTGACAATTATAAACAAATATCTTGTATGAAAAATTATTGGCTTCTAAGGTTGTTTTAAAAGTATGCAGATAAAGTTCTAACCTTGAAAAGAAAAGAAGCATTTTTTTGTAGAACAAAAGTTCTGACGAAAAGAAGTTGAACAGAAGTTCTGACGAAAAGTAATGAAACAGAAGTTCTGACGAAATTAGAAGAATAGAAGTTCTGATGTCCGTTAGAAGACTCTGATCTAAGCGAAAGCATTAGAAGATTCTGATTGAAGAGAAGTTCCAATGTCAGAAGAAGACTCTGAACTGAACATACAGAAGCTCTGACATGATTAGAAGATGTTAAAAGATTCACGCTCTAAACGAAGTTCTGATAGACTTCTAAATAGCACCAGACCGCTCTACAAGCTCTGATACCCATGTTCTGGCTGAAAGACTCTGAAGCGTTGCCATTCATTAAATGAAGATTTAAAGCAACGGTTATCAACAAAGAGCACACACGCAAAAACAACAAAGAGAATTCAAATCATTCAGTAGTTCATAAGTTCTAATGTATTTTTTGTGTAAAAATCACAGTTGTGATATAGCTTTCTAGAAGCATTTTTAAACACATTTTTAATTATCTGTAAATTGTAATTCCTTGAGAAACCAAGTTGTGGTTTTCTTGAGAAGACTAAAACAGTTGTTTTAGTGAATTGTAATTCCTTGAGAAACCAAGTTGTGGTGTTATTGAGAAGACTAAGGTAGTGGTGTTAGTTGTCTGTAATCAAGTTCTGATTAGTGGATTAAGACCTCGTTGAGAGAGGCAAATCACCTTGACGGGTGGACTGAAGTAGTTTGAGTTCAAATGAACCAGGATAAAAATAATCGTGTCTAATTTTATTTGATCTCAAAACCCCAATTCAAACCCCCCTTTCTTGTGTTTTTCATCCTTCAAAAAGGAGCTTGCGTGTTCTCTAAGATTGATCTCAGGTCAGGGTATCAGAAGATTCGGGTGAAGAGTTCAGATGTATGGAAGACCATGTTCAGGATGCGATATGGCCATTATGAATTCTTGGTCATGCCATTTGTAGTGACCAATGCTTCTGCTATCTTTATGGATTATATAAACCGTGTGTTCCAGCCATATCTTGACCGATTCGTAGTGATATTCATAGATGACATTTTCATCTATTCTCAAATGGTGGAAGAACATGTAGAGCACTTAAGAGTTGTATTGTCGGTCCTTTGTGAAAAGAAATTGTTTGCGAAGCTTAGTAAATGTGAGTTCTGGATGTCTGAAGTGCATTTTCTTGGACATGTTATCTCTGGCGGTGGTGTGGTCGTAGATCCATTTAAAGTGGAAGCGGTGATTAATTAGGAACGTCCCAAGAATGTAACCGAAGTCCAAAGATTCCTTGGTTTGGTGGGTTACTATCGGAGGTTCATAATGGGATTTTCCAAGTTAGTTTTACCTATGACAAGACTTACAAGGAAGGAAGTTTCTTTTGAATGGGATTCATACTATGAATGAAGTTTCCAGAAATTGAAGAAGAAGTTGACTATCGCTCCAGTATTGATAATTCCAGATCCAGAGAAGTCCTACGAAGTTTTCTGTGATGCATCTAAGAAGGGCTTAGGAGGTGTTTTGATGCAAGACGGCCAAGTTGTGGCATATGCATATCGATAATTAAGGCCTCATGAAGAGAATAACCCTACTCATGATCTTGAACCTGCTATTGTGTTTGCACTCAAGGTGTGGCGACATTACTTGTATGGAGTCCACTTTGAGATGTGTAGCGATCACAAAAATTTGAACTATCTATTTGACCATAAGGAACTCAACATGCGTCAAAGGAGATGAATGGAGTGTCTTAAGGATTAGGATTTTGATGTGAAGTATCACCCCGAAAAAGCGAATAAAGTTGCAGATGCCTTGAGTAGAAAAGAAATTCGAGTTGCAAAATTAATGGTGTTAGAATTTGATCTCTTAGAGAAATTCAGGAATCTTGGTTTACATTTTGAGTGGGTGCCTACGAGCATAACGATTAGTAATCTTAATGTTGAGAACATGTTGCCGGAAAGGATCCGTCAAGCATAGTGTAATGATACGATGTTGCAAGTTTAGGAGATATTTCCAGAATTCTCTCGAGCGTCTGATGGAGTTATTATGTTTGGACAACGCGTGTGTGTTCCTAACGATGAAGCATCGAAGAGAATGATTTTATACGAATCCCATAAGATTAAATTTACCATTCATCCTAGATCTACCAAGATGTACCAAGATTCGAAGAGGAGTTTTTGATGTCCCGGTGTGAAGAGGGATGTTGATTGTATGTGGAGCAGTGTAGTTTATGTCAACAAGTGAGTTTGAACACCAGAGACCCAGTGGTATGTTGTAACTGTTATATGTTCCTGTATGGAAATGGGATAGCATATCCATGGATTTCA
The DNA here is from genome assembly GCA_021764765.1 of Vicia sativa. Taxonomy (NCBI): domain Eukaryota; kingdom Viridiplantae; phylum Streptophyta; class Magnoliopsida; order Fabales; family Fabaceae; genus Vicia; species Vicia sativa. The sequence goes on from CM038792.1 coordinate 247,891,577, forward strand.
TTGTGGGACTACCTCGTGTCTTGGGTGGTCATGATTCTATTTGGGTGATTGTGGATCATTTGACGAAGTCCGCACATTTCTTGCCGGTAAAAGCCACTCACAAAGTGCCTCACCTAGCCCGACTCTATATAGCAGAAATTGTAAGCTTGCATGGTGTACCATGCAGTATTGTGTCTGATAGAAATCCAAAGTTCACCTCCCAGTTTTGGAGAGCTTTTCATTGTGAAATGGGAACGGAATTGAATTTGAGTACTTCAAACCATCCTCAGACTGATGGAAAGACCAAGAGAACCATCCAGAAAATTAAATATATGTTGAGAGCCTGTATCCTTGAAAGTTGTGGAAGTTGGAAAGATCATTTGCCATTGATATAGTTCGTGTATAATAACAAATATCACTCGAGTATCGGTATGGCACCATATGAAGCTTTGTATTAAATGAAATGTCGTTCACCTTTATGTTGGTCAAAAGTGGGTGAAATAGGAAATCTTGGACCAGTGATAATTCAAGAGACAACCGAGAAAGTTAAAGAAATTCGAGAAAAGATGAAGAAAGCACAAGATCGCCAACAAAGTTATGAAGATAAAAGGAGAAGACCTTTGAGTTTTGACGAAGGCGATCATGTATACTTGAAAGTGACTCCTGAAGGCTTAGAAAACACTTAGAACGAGGGGTTGAATAAGTTTTTCCCTTTTAATTTTTTTTTACTTAACAACAGGACTAAAGACACAAGGATTTTTATCCTGGTTCGTTTGAAACTCAAACTACTCCAATCCACCCGTCAAGGTGATTTCGCCTCTCTCAGCGAGGATTTAATCCACTATAATCAAAAGATTACAATTGCACAACCAACTGTTGTGACTAACAACAATGTACAAGCTAATTGCAAGTGACTAACACCTCTAAGACTCAACCAGTCCTAGCCCTCTTTAGAAATCTGACCCAATTGGTCTCTCAAGGAACAATTACTTAAGAACTTCTAGACAAAGTGTATATAATAGCTTATAAAAAGCTTTATCACAAAAGTGATTTTTTACATAAGATATTTTAGCTTAAGAACTTAGAAATAATCTTAACAGAATAATGATTTTGATTTTGCTAGCATAAGTTCTCTTTGAATAAATTGTTAATTGCTTCTTTGAATTTTGCACTATATATAGAGGTTCCAGAATTTTTCCGTTGCAAGGTTTGCGTGTCTTGGTTAATGGAAAACGTAATTAAGGATGTATAATTTCATGTGCTTTGTTTTCTTCAAGTGAACGTAGAAAGTTGAACCACTCAAGTAATTCAGCTGTCTTAGCTTAGTAGGGTAACGTTACTGTAGAAGGCTTTGTCTTAGATGATGACGTAATGATACTTCATTATTTTCTGTAAGCCTTGTTGAAAACATCTTCTAATCATAAAATTCTTTGGTGCTTCTATCAGAGCTTGTGCTTAGCATGCTTCCTTCAGAAGTTGCTTTCAGCGTGCGTGACCAGAAGTTCCATTCTTCATTAGAATTTCTAATACGTGTTTGCTCAGCATAATTTTGAAATTTGTATATTCTTGAATGCTTGAGTAAAAACTCTTATCTAAAATTAAAAAGTATACATCAGAGTATCATATCTATTATACAAAATTTATTTCACTTGTTATCATCAAAACTCTAAGATATGATTAGAACCAAGTATTAGATTTTGATTTTGATTAAAAAAATTTGTATATATAAAAAACATATCTCCCCCTGAGATAGGAAATCTCCCCCTGAGATTAATAATTAATGAAAAAACTAAGTATAGTAAAACTTCCCTGAGATATTCTTTCAGAACTTTCAGAGATCCTTTTTCTTCAAAATTTTCTTTTCATTTACGAGCTTGAACCATCAGAGTTTGAGGCTTTAGAATTGAGTTTGTCTTTGCAACATCTTCTTTCAGAGCTTGTGTAAACATGTATACTTCAGAAGCAAAAAGGTACACTTGTATATTTTTTGTTAGAAATGTTTGACATTTATGTTCTAGTAACATGTTATAATTAATCAGATCAAAATCTCAATTTTCTCCCCCTTTTTGTCATAATAAAAAATGCATAAGTTAAAGAAAAAACATTGTAAAGTAAAACAAAATACTTATAACATTAACTTTGAAGTACGGTTACAGAGGTTTGACAAAAACAAAATAACAAAACACTAAAAAAAATGATGCATAGAAGGTTTTGTGAGATCAGAAGGTCTAGGTGGGACAAGAAATTAATGAGAGTAGAAGGTTGTTGATTTCAGTCGAAGACTCCTCTTGTTTCTGCACCCAAGTCTTAATTTCCTTATTTGACTCATCTTGTTTATCCAGACGCTTTCTTACAACTTCATTCTCTTTCTTCAACTCCTTAAGAGATTCTAGAACAACAAAAGTTGAGTCAACTTCCTCAGTGGAAATAGCCCTTGAGGTACATTCAGTAGAGCTGGGATAAAAGGTTCTAGAGAAAAGTGTATCAAGATCAACCATTAGATTCAACACTTTCTTCCTAGGTTCTCTGGGATGAAAACTAAGAGGTATATACATAACCAAAGCTCTAGAGTTTGGATCAACAACTTCTGATTCAGAGGATTCATCATCAGAAATATCCATGTAGCCAGACTATGGTTTCCACGGAGCATTGTCAAGTCGTAAAATTGGCTTTAAACCATTCAGACACTCAAAAAATTTCTCATAAACATGAGAGTAGAACATCTCTTTGAGTTTAAGGGATTCATCATTGAATCTCCTTATGAAGGTTCTCCATAAATCAACTGATGCAAAGGGGCTTAAATTGTTGACATGATCATCCTTCAGCAGTTCTAGCCAACTCAGCATATCTGTTTCAAACTTATGCAAAGTACACTAACATTTTCATGCACAGGTTTGGAAAAAGTTTTCTTTATGGTGAGAGAGTTTAGACTAATTTTGGTTCTTAAAAATTCTAGTGAGTCAGGAATTTGTGGATATGGAAGTTTTGGAGTGGGAACAGGTGTAGGTTCAGCAGTTTTCTAGGGAGTTAGGATATGGAAGTTCTGTGGTGATGGGGGTTTGTTCTGTTGAGAGAGTAGGTGGAAGTTATGTGGGAATTGTTGTTTGTTCAGTGGAGTGAGTGGATTGAAGTGCTGGAGAGGGACGTGGAGGAATGGTTGGTTCAGCAAATGAAGCAGTAATATGTGTGGGTGATTTGGAGACTGCAAAAATATTTGTTTTAGGTAGAGGACTTGGGAATTTAGTTTGCAGAGGAATATTAATTCAAGGTAATAGGCAGGATGGAGCATCTGAGTTCAATTCACCATTGTTTGGGTGTGGATAAAAAGTTGGGGATGGTGGTGCATTTGGATTAGGTGAGTTGGGAGCAGAAATAGGAATTTCCTGTTGTAAGCTTTGTGGAGTGGTGACAGATGTTGTTTGTGTTGAAGTGGATGAAGGTGGAAGTTCTGAGTTAAGGGCATCAAAGTTATCAATATCAGATAGAACTTGAGCAATGCGGGGATTTGTTTCTAGAGTTTTTAAAAGTGCAGTAAGATCTATATCTACATCTATGGTTTCTATGGTTTGTTTTGTATTGTGTGATGTTGGGGGAACAAAGGTTGAAGTTGTTGTTGGTGCAGCAGATGTTAATATACTAGCAGTATTAGAAACAGAAATGTGACCAGAAGTTGTACCTGAGACTGTCTGTTTATTTTTCTTTTGAGACTTTGGTGGTCTAGCAGAAGTTCCTTATCCATCTTATTTTCTTTTCTTTTTCTTCTTAACAGGGCTTGGTACATATCTTCCTTGGAGCCATTCTGGATCAATTGTAAGGCCTTTTCTCTGGCAAGTTTTGATGTAATTTTGAATAGTCAACTGATGAGCTTCTGAGTCAAACGCTGGGAAATCAGTAAATGGAACTCTCCTCTTCGTGACAGAACCCCAAGCTAATGGAGTGGGTTCACCTAGGAGTCTCTCAATGATCTTTCTCTTCACAAGATTCTTGCCAATCCATATTTTTCCACATATAGGATCCAAATCCTTCAGCAGTTTAGCATCTTCTAAGTGCGCTATCAGACCATTCTCTATCAGAATGTCTAAAATTAGTCAGGCCAGAGGTATCCAGTTTCTCTTAGCCTTAGTATTTCTGGTTCTTTCTACTTCTCTTGTTTCCTTCACATGTAGCCAGAGATGTCTGAACAGAAGATAGGGTAAATCCACCTTAACATTAGTTCCTACACAAAATAGAAGATATTACTGATCTGAATTTATGTAATCTGGAGAGCTTGTCTCCTTTCTATGATGAATGCAGCCATGAAAGATTTTTGCCCAAATCTTGTAAGTTTCCTTCAAATCCTTGATTTTTGTAGAAGCTTCTCCAGAAGTAAATATTTCAACATTAACAGGTTCCAAATCAATCCTTCCTTTTGGAACACCAATTTCACCTTCACCTTCTAGACCCAACAATATTCTGATAATGTTCTCAGTAATAGAGATTTCTTTACCCATTACAAAAGAAATAATTGCTTTGGGGGTAACTAAAGCGTGAATCCCAAATTCTTTGACAAGATTTAGAAAAACTGGTCAAACCAGACGATAAAAAAGGTTCTCCAACCTTGAAATTCCACATCATGAAATTAGTTGAATCCATTGTCTTTGAGATTCACTAGATCAATTATGAGTTCACACATAACTTCCAATTTCTCAACAGGAAATAGGATTGTTCTTTCAGGGACAACATATCTCTCAGATGGTTGAGGGATGGATTGAACATTGGTTTCTTGAGGGTTAGAAGTATGAGTTTCTGGGTTGATGGTTTCTGGGTTGTTGGAGCTTGAAGCCATGGTTGAATTTCTAGTTTTAGGGTTTTTGAAAAGAGAGAAGAAGAGGCATAAATGCATATAAGTTTCTTGAGAGGGAAAAGAGATAAGAGTCTTTTGAGACGGTATTTATAGCAGAAAATGCATGCAAGTGAAACGTTTAAAACTTAATTAAAAAAATTAAAATACAAGTTAATAATCATGCACATTTAAGTAGTGTCTGACAATTAGAGGGATTTCTTGAGATTTGATTAGATATCAACAGTTACCTAGGAGCATTATGTCAATAGCTAGCACGCGTGTAAGTAACCTATCAGAAGTTATGAACACGTGTTCAGATTCTAGGTTAATAGCGTAACAGCAGTTTGATATGTTGAACTTCTAAGCCATACTGGTAATGGAATATATAAACTATTGCAGAACTTCTATGTATGGCTTCTAATTGAACTTCACTTCTAACTTCTGAAGAGATGTTAATTAGAACGTTCAAGAACAAATTTTTTGACTATATTGAAAGTAAACAAAAATTTCATTCAGGGCATACTTCCATACTTATATTTTCCAAAATGTATTTAAATCTATCTTCAGAAAGAGGTTTAGTGAAAATATCAGCCCATTGATGGTCTGTATCTATGAAGTTTAAACTCAAAATTCCTTTATGAATATAGTCCCTTATGAAATGATGTTTTATTTCAATATTCTTTGCCTTAGAATGTAAAATTGGATTCTTAGAGAGGTAGATTGCAAAATTATTATCACAGGAGATAGGGATCTTACACTCATGACTCTTCATCTAGAGCATCTGAGTGCTGCATCCAGCAATATCTACATATCCTGCTTTAGTGGTTTAAAGTGCAATGGTGGCTTGCTTCTTGCTTTACCATGAGATCAAATTTTTACCAAGGAATTGACAACTTCCAGAGGTGCTTTTTCGTTCTACTCTATCTCCAGCAAAGTCAACATCATAATAACCTACTAATTGGAAGCCTTTGGATTTTGTGTAACACAGTCCAACATTAGTAGTACCTTTCAAATACCTTAGAATTCTCTTAACAACAATTAAGTGAGATTCTATGGGATCTGATTGGAATCTTGCACATACACACGCTAAATAGAATATATGGCCTAGATGCAGTTAGATAAAGAAGAGAGCCAATCATACCTATATAGAGTTTCCGATCTACCTTCTTACTTACCTCATCTTTTCCCAAATTGCATGTAGGATGCTTTGGGGTCTTTGCTTCCTTACATTCTGATAGTTGGAATTACTTCAGAAGTTCTTTGACATACTTAGTTTGATGTATGTAAGTACCTTCTGAACATTGATTGATTTGAATTCCCAGAAAGAATTTTAATTCTCCCATCATGCTCATCTCAAATTCTGCATGCATAGACTCAGGAAATTCTCTTCCAAGAGAAACATTAGAAGTTCCAAAGATATTATCATCTACATAAATTTGACATATAAGAATATCATTTTTAAATGTTTTTCTGAATAAAGTTGTGTTCACTTTTCCTCTGGTGAAATTCTTTTCTAAGAGAAAATTGCTCAAACGCTCATACTAAGCTCTGAGAGCTTGTTTCAACCCATATAAATATTTTTTGAGTTTAAAAACATGTTCTGGAAATTTGGAATACTCAAAACCAGGAGGTTGACAGACATAAACTTCTTCTTCTATATAGCCATTTAAAAAAGCACTCTTGACATCCATTTGATATAAAGTAATATTATTTTGAATAACAAAGGAAATTAATAATCTGATAGATTCTAACCTGGCGACTGGAGCAAAGGTTTCATTATAATCAATATCTTCTTGTTGACTATACCCTTGTGCTACCAATCGTGCTTTGTTTCTGACAACTTCTTATTGCTCATTTAACTTATTTCTGAATACCCACTTAGTTCCAATAATATTAAAACCTTTAGGCTTTGGAACTAGATCCCACACATCATTTCTTGTAAATTGATTCAGTTCTTCTTGCATGGCATTAATCCATTCATTTTCTTGAAGGGCTTCATCTATTGAAGTTGGCTCAATAAGAGAAACCAGACCAAACAGAGATTCCTCATTGTTCCTTAAAGAAGACCTTGTTCTGATAGGATCATCCTTCTTTCTAATGATGAAATCTTCTGGATGTGCTGATGTGATTCTTGGAAATCTTCTTTGTGAGGGTTCTTCAGAAATTCTTAAGTTGTCCAGAACTTCTTCAACAGTTGGAACTTCTGAGTTGTCCTTCTATTTTGTCCCTTCAGAGTTTGGTAAATGAACTTTTGTACCTGCAACATTTTAAATTTGCTTTGGCTTTTGTTGGCCAAGCTTATCATCAAATCTTACTTTGATAGATTCTTCAACAATTAGAGTTTATGTATTGTACACTCTATAGCCTTTTGAGCATTCAGAGTATCCAAGAAGAATACACTTTTGTGCTTTAGAATCAAACTTGTTCAGATGTTCTTTAGTGTTTAAAATATAACAAGTGTATCCAAATGGATGAAAATAATAAATGATGGGCTTTCTGTCTTTCCACAATTCATATGGATTCTTTTCAAGAATAGGTCATATAGACACTCTATTCTGAATATAACATGCTGTGTTCACAGTTTCTTCCCAGAAGTGTTTAGCCATATTGGTTTCATTGATCATAGTTCTGGCCATTTCTTGTAAAGTTCTATTCTTTCGTTCTACAACTCCATTTTGTTGGGGAGTTCTAGGACAAGAGAAATCATGAGAAATTCCATTTTATTTAAAATATTTTTCAAAAAATTGATTTTCAAATTTTCCACCATGATTACTTCTAACCTTTATAATTCTAAACACTTTTTCATTCCGAACATGGTTACAGAAATCAAAGAACACAGAATAAGACTCATCCTTGTGGTTTAAGAACTTTACCCATGTCCATCTACTGTAGTCATATACAATGACCAATCCATACTTCTTGCCTCTAATGGATGCAATTTTCACTGGTCCAAATAGATCAGTATGTAGAAGTTCTAATGGCCTAGAGGATGAAACAACATTTTTAGATTTGAAAGAAGGTTTTGAAAATCATCCCTTTTGACAAGATTTACACATAACTTCTGAGTTGAACTTCAAATTTGGAAGTACTCTGAATAGATTGAGTTTTTTAATTTGAGAAATTTTTCTCATGCTAACATGTTCCAATCTTCTATGTCAAACCCATTGTTCATAATTTCCTAACAGAAGACATTCTACATTTTGAGATTTTAAATCAGAAAGATTAATTTTGCATATGTTTTTCTTTCTCTTGTCAGAAAAGAGGATTGACCCATCCTTTAGACTTACATGTCTACATGACTTTTGATTAAAGATAATGTCATAACCATTGTCACTTAATTAACTTATGGACAATAAGTTATGCGCTAGTTGTTAAGGACCAAATTGTAGCTATTTTGTACATGATTTTGTGGTCCTTAACAATGCCTTTTTAATTAATTAGTAGTATTTATTCTAGTATTTTGGTTTAATTATGTTTTATTTAGTTTTTGTTCATAATATATTATTTAACTTAGTTTACTTTTAATTGTAGGTTTTTATTGATTAATGATCTCAAGCTTGGATTCAAGGACACTTGAAGAGCTCCTGGGATGATTCTTTTTGAATGAATTTTTGGATGAAGAAGCATGCTTGGTCGCGCAAGATAAGGCTTCAGCAAAAAAGAAAAAGGACAGACCCATGCTTTCACCTTTTGAGCCACGTAACCCATCATTTCCAGCTGGCTTTTGGTGTGTTAGGCAAGGGAGCTTCACTTCATCATCATTATCTTTCATTGTTGTAAAATTAGGGCATAGAATTTAAAAGGAAAACTTAGTTTTTCATATTGATTCTTCATTGTTCATCATCTCCTCCAACAATCTTGTGAGCAAAGCAACCATGGAAATGTGTGGCTAAGTTCTTTTTGTGTCAAGATTAGAGGTAGTTGATCTAACTAAGTATGTATTTTTTTAAACCCATTTGTGTATGAACATGGTTGATGATTAATATAGTTGAATATCTTTGTTCTTCATCTTTATGCTTTGAATCTTGCTTGAAAAAGGATGCTTCAAAGTAGACCTAGGATATTCATCCACTAATGAACAAATGCTATAGCTAGATTTGTGTGTTAGTATTTACAAGTATTGAGCTTAATGTTTATCATGTCAATATTTGAAGTGAGAAATCATTCAAGGATTAACATGATAAAACTCACAATCTTGGTGAGAAATCAATAAGATTGAGAGGATATGCATTTATAGAAATCATCAAACTAGTTCATCACTTGATTAATAGAATGCACATGAAATTAGGTCAATGAAACTAATCTTGACATGTTTCCATCAATTAAAAACAAACTCCAACTCTCTTGAATCTAAACCATAACTCTCTTTTGAAAAGACTAATTTAGTTATTTGTTTGGAAGTTCATGATACTAGTAGCTTAGAAAACAAACCCTTCGGTTACTTTAATCTTGAAATACGCTTTTCTATTGAAAGACTACAATATACACCAATCCCTGTGGAATCGATAATTAAAAATACTTGTTCGCGGAATATTCCTACAACACTAATCCTTCTACTAAAAGAACATTAGAGATAGAGGGAAGGTTATCGTTTCCAATGGTTCCAGAACCAATGATTCTTCCCTTCTGGTAACCTCTAAATTTTACTTCACCTCCAGGTTTAAGTTCCAGGCTTTGGAACATAGACCTTCTTCCCGTCATATGTCATGAGCAGCCAGAATCCAGGTACCATGATTGGTTTTTCAATTTCACTATTAAGGACATATGCAACATAAATTCTTTTTTCTTTAGGTACCCATATCTTTCTGGGTCCTTTTTGGTTAGTGTTTCTGAGGTTCTGTTTGAACCTTGGTTTAACATAAAATATTTCCGAATGAGATGTGTATTTTATATCATGTGTGTGACCATAACTGAACTGTTTGTACCGTGGTTTGTATGTGATAGTCAATTTATCAACAGATTTGGGTTGATACGTTTCCTTCCCTCTAGGAGTTTCATATCCAATACCCTTTCTGTTGTTCCTACTAACTCCATAGATCATTGAGGACTTTTTGCTTCTATCTATGCTTTTAGTAAGGAATTTTTGAAAGTTATAGTCATATTCTTTAAGAATATCTTTTGAACTTGAAGCAGTATCTGAACTAGAGATTTTTTGAACTTTTTGAAAATCATCTTTGAGTTTTATGTTATTTTCTCTCAGTTCAACATTTTCTGCTTTAAGCTGCTCAATTTCAGACACAAGACTCTTTTTAAGTTTCTTGTAATTGATCTTGAGTTGACTATTGTTTTCCTGAAGTTCTGATAGACTATCTACCAATTCAGAATGAGTAAATTTAGAAAATACCTCATCAGGTTCTGATTCAGAGCCTGAGTCATCTTCTGTTGTGGCCATGAAAGCTAGGTTGGCATGCTCATCTTTTGAGTCAGATTCAACATCAGAAGATTCTAAGTCATCCCATGTGGCCATCATTCCTTTCTTCTTTTCAAACCTTTTCTTGGGCTTTTCTCTCTGCAGCTTGGGACACTCACTTCTAAAATGTCCAGGTTCTTTGCATTCAAAGCACATGATGTTTCTTTTACTGAACTTCTTGTTTCTAGAAGATTCTCCTCTATCTTCAGATCTTATGTGGTTTCTGAACTTCTTTTTCCTGTGCTTCCACATTTGGTTTATCCTTCTGGAAAACATAGATAGATCATCTTCTTCTGACTCTGAATATTCGGAGCTTCCTTCCTCAGCTTGAAAAGCATTAACATCAATTTTTTTAGTAGATTTGAAAGCAAATGACTTACCTTTCTTCTGAGGCTCAAATTCATTAAGCTTTATTTCATGACTTCTCATCGCACTGATAAGTTCTTCTAAGGATATAACATTCAGATCTTTTGAAACTTTGAAGGCTGTCACCATTGGTGCCCATCCTCTAGGTAAGTTTCTGATGATTTTCTTTACATGATCAGCCTTGAAAACTTGAGAATGTTTCCTCAATGGATTTATTTTCCTCCATCTTCTGGGTAAGTTTCTTTGACTTGAGCATTTCCTTCATGTGACATTTTGAGTGACTCAAAAATATCATGTAATGTGTCTCTGTTGGTAATCTTTTCATACTCCATTTTTGAAATGGCATTCAGCAGAATATTTCTTGATTTGTGATTGTAACACGGTGGGAGAACTGACTTATTTGTTTTGCATTTTATCGCAAATGTTGCGGATAGCAAGAGTCGCCACCGACTTTTCTTTTATCCAATAAAGGGAAGGTGAAAAGAACAGGAAAAGACCTTCGTTAGATTCTGAGTATGGGAGGAAATTATGAAAAGGGAAGGTATTAGCACCCTTTCATTCCGTAGTTATCTACGGGCTCTTAGTTGCTTAGTTCACTTTGAAAAATTGCTTTCTGTGTTTGTGATTTGAAAAGTATGTTGAAAGATATTTCACTTTGACTTCGTAATGATTCTCGTTGGAATGTATACGAAGTGTTCGGAAATGTTTGTTTGGAAAATGTTTAACTTTGTAATGATTCTTGCTTGAATGTATACAAAGTATTTTTTTGAATTTTTTTTTAAAAGTGTGAGGTGTGAAAAGTATTTTGATTGGAGCAAGCAAATAAAGTCTTATTTACCTACTTAGAATGGTTGTTACCATGTTATTTTCCTTCTCCTTTAGAATAAGTTTATCCATACCATTAGTTGGTAGGTAACTTTATCCGTTGGATGTGATGGAACAATCGTAGGTTCATTGTATGGTCATTGAAGGCAACATGTAAGGATACCTTAGCAATTTCGTAGGGACGATCATCACTTTTTGTAAGAAACACCGAGGGACAAGTGTCTAAACCCTAATTGTAAAAGAAAAATAGTTTTTGATAATTTTTGAAATCGATTTAATTAATAAAAACCTAATTCTAAGTTAATTAACAATTAATTATGAAAAAAAATTTAAATTGTGAGAAAAATAAATTATTTTTATGTCAAAAGTTAATTAAATGTTTAATTAACCTAATTCTGAAAATAAATTATTTTTTGGGTTTTTGAAAATAATTAAATTAATTTTGAAAGAAAATTAAAATAAGTTAAAAATTAAAAGAAATAGAAAAAATGTTAAGAGGATCAGTGTTAAAAAATAAGGTTTGGTCCTGCCAGGGTTTGAACCCACGTCCTTGAGGTTGCAGGCACAAAACCTAGCCACTGCGCCATGTGTCACAGTGTTAGCAAAACGGAACGAATATAATATGATAGAAAATATTTTCCTGAAATCCATTCAAACAATAAAACGCGCCAAGTGTAACACTCCTTCTAAAATACCCCGCGAATTAATAATTAAATCAGAGTTAACATAACGAAAGAGCGTCACAATTATTTAGAAACAGAAATTCTCATCAACAATGTCATGCTTTTACTGAAGAACTTTATTAAATAATTCAAACCCAATAGTTATGTTCTACACAGCGGAAATAACATAAAATCCGGAATAAATTCAATTCATAATTATTCAAAACATAAACCAAAAGAAACAAGTCAATTCGATGATTCCAAAACAATCGTTCCCTAGTGTTACAACTACTAGAGGATGACACTGACACGCGAACAATCTAAATAGCACAGCTCAAGGCTACCCTCACCATCTCTTAAGCGGCTAACACTTCAATCTGAAATCATCAAAGTAAGGGTGAGATTTCATCAACAATTAAAATGCATTATACGTTTCTTTAAAGCAATAAAACAATCAATACATTATTCCACCCTCATTAGTATATTCAGATTCCAGTTCACAAATACAAATCACACAGATCAATATGCACATAACAACAATCAATGAAATTATAACACTGGAAGTCATCCTAACATGTTATAATTCCATATGCAATGCAGACTCAATGCATGTGGTACCAAAACGTGAACCAAGTCACCAACATCGATTCGTCCATAATCACCTGGACACGAATCCACCCTCACCATCCATCATCACCCGGGCACGGTTATTGACAATACGAGCCAAATTTCACACAATGGGAATTAACTCCACCAGAATGCATATGCATGCACATCAAAAGCATGCCACATTCAATTAACAGAATATGAACACCACATAATTGCATACATAATTAACACCATCAACAACACATGATAACAACATAATCATGAATGTATAACGTTAATTACAACACATGGAATTAACATCTATCAAGTATACACCACGTCAACGACGAACAATCACAAAATACAACGGATCCTTCCCACGGAAAGCCGTATAAACCCCTCAAGATTCAGTTACTGGGTTTTAAAAATGTTTTTAATAGATAGTACGTGCTCTAAGCTTTCCAACGATACCAACTATACCAAAATCGGAGTTACGGTCGCAAAGATATGACCGAAACCGTTTTTCAAAAGTTATGTTCTATTTCTGTACAGTATGCATCGATGCATAAGCTCATGCATCAATGCATAACTAGATTGCATCGACACAAGCATCGTATGCGTCGATGCATATGTTTTCAAAATTAATTCTTTTCTATTTTCCTTCAGTATGCATCGATGCATACCTGTTTTGCATTGATACATAACTAACTCGTATTGATGCATAACCATTTGTATTGATGCATAACCACTTGTATTGATGCATAGACCACATGTATTGATGCATAACCACTTGTATTGATGCATAACCACTTGTATTGATGCATATACCACATGTATTGATACATAACCACTTGTATTGATGCATAACCACTTGTATTGATGCATAACCATTTTCCTTCAGTATGCATCGATGCATAACACGTATGTGTCGATGCATAACTCAAATTTTCACCACATGAATCGAGGCATGGGGGTTTGTATCGATGCAATCCTTATTCCAGCTTCTGTTTTTCACACGTTTGACTACTTGCATCGATGCATAAGAGTATGTGTCGATGCATGCTGCATTTTTTCACGAAAAACTAGTTTTGTTTTGACTGTTTTCAATCCCAATTGATCCCATTCATCACCAACAGCCATAATACATCAGAAATAGTAATTATTAAGTGTTTTCTCCTCCAATTAAAGACATAACTACAGTTTCTAATTAATCTACAATCCACCTACACCTATAAACCATTCTTATTAATTCCAATTGAGGATATTACGTCAGATCATAGCATTAGGGCATAACCTAAAATTCCTAATTCGAGATTCCTAACGTATCAAATCATCCTATTGATTATCAAAACCTATAAGGCATATTAATCAGACCAAATCACCCCTTACCTCGCGATGATTCTTCGAATTTCCAACGCCTTGACTTTTCCTCTTTCTCTTATCTTCTCAACAGTACGTAGAATGAAAACCTCCAATTCAACTTCACACCCCCAACACACCCATTTATTTAATTAATTAATTAAATCCAATAATTCAAAAATATCAATAATTAAACCTTTAATTAAATTAATAATTAAAATTTCTAATTATTTAAAAATTGAATTATTTGGGGTGTCACAACTCTCTCTCACTTAAAGAGTTTTCGTCCTCGAAAATATACCTTAGACGAAATGTTCGGGATACGAGTCCTTCATTTGGCTCTCCAGCTCCCAAGTAACATTTCCACCTGCTGGTCCTCTCCAAGCTACTTTCACCAGTGCTATCTCTTTACCCCGCAACTATTTCAACTTTCAATCCTCAATTTTCGCAGGCAATGCTTCTATGGTCAAATTTTCTCGCACCTGTATATCACCTACCTGGATCTCATGAGACGGATCAGCACTGTACTTCCTCAACTGAGATACATGGAAAACATCATGCAAATTCGCAAGAGACGGTGGTAAAGCAATCTGATAAGCAATGTTTCCAACTCTCTTGGTGATCTGAAATGGACCAATAAAGCGCGGAGTCAACTTCTTTGACTTCAAGGCTCGACCAACACCAGTCATCGGAGTAACTCGCATAAACACATGATCTACCTCACTAAACTCGAGACCCTTCCTCCTCTTATCATGATAACTCTTCTGACGACTCTGAGAAGTTGTCATCTTCTCCTGAACCATCTTAATTTTTTCGAAGTCTGTTGGACAATTTCCGGTCCAATCACTGCACTCTCTCCATATCTGTACCAACACAACGGTGTCCGACACCTCCTACCATAAAATACCTCAAATGGAGCCATACCAATACTCAAATGAAAACTATTTTTGTAGGTAAACTCAATCAATGGTAGATAACTATCCCAAGCTCCACCCTTTTCCAACACACAAGCTCGCAACAAATCCTCTAACGACTGAATCGTTCTCTCCGTCTGACCATCTGTATGCGGATGATAAGCAAAAATCAACCTCAACTTAGTACCCAAAGAGTCTTGCAATCCTGTCCAAAACTTAGAGGTAAACTTCGGATCTCTATCCGACACAATACTAGAAGGAATACCGTGCAAACTCACGATCTTCTCGACATACAACTCTGCCAACCTCTCCATGGGATAATCCATTCTTATCGGAATAAAGTGAGCAGATTTCGTCAATCGATCAACAATAACCCAGATAGAATCACAATTCCTCGCTGTACTCGACAGGCCAGATACAAAATCCATAGAAATGCCATCCTATTTCCAATCCGGAACAAACAGTAGTTCCATCAACCCCGACGGTTTCTGATGTTCAATCTTTGACTTCTGACAAATCAGGCAAGCATAAACAAACTCAACAATTTCCTTTTTCATTCCAGGCCACCAGAACAACTTCTTCAAATCATGATACATCTTAGTAGCACCGGGATGAATACTCAACCGACTACGATGTCCTTCTTCCAAAATACTCTTCCCGATCTCTGTAATATCCGGAACACACACCCTATCACCAAATCTCATAACTCTATTCTCGTCAATTCGGAATTCACCTCCTTGACCTTGGTTGATCAATGTCAATGTATCAACTAAACCAACATCAGATTTTTGTCCATTTCGAATCTCATCCAGAATACCACTAGTCAGCTTCAACATACCCAATTTCACACTATCAGAAGTAGTCTCACATACCAAACTCAAGTCTTTGAATTGCTCAACTAAATCCAATTCATGAACCATCAACATAGACATATGCAATGCCTTCCTACTCAAGGCATATGCAACAACATTTGCCTTACAAGGATGGTAATTCAAACCAAAATCATAATCCTTCAGGAACTCTAACCACCTTATCTGCCTCATGTTTAGCTCTTTCTAATTGAAGAGATACTTCAGACTCTTATGATAGCTGAATACCTCAAATCGAGATCCATATAAATAATGCCTCCACAATTTCAAAACGAATACCACATCTGCCAACTCTAAATCATGAGTTGGATAATTTCTTTCATGAATCTTCAACTGCCTCGACGCATAAGCTACTACCTGCTTATCTTGCATCAAAACACCATCTAACCCCCTCAATGAAGCATCATAGTACACAACAAAATGTTCCACCGGATTCGGAAAAATCATAATTGGAGCACTTGTCAACCTCTTCTTTAACTCTTGGAATCCTTTCTCACATTCAGAATCCCAAACAAACACTTGACCCTTCTGGTCAACTTAGTCAACGGTAAAGCCAACTTCGAGAATCCCTCAATGAACTTTCTGTAGTATCCTGCAAGACCAAGAAAACTACGAATTTCAGAAGCATTCTTTGGTGCTTCCCACTGAGACACCGCTTCTACCTTTGTAGGATCAACAACAATGCCATTCTTGGAAATCACATGGCCAAGAAAGCTTACTTCACTTAACCAAAATTCACATTTGGACAACTTCACATAAAGCTTTTTCTCCTTCAATAATTCCAACACAACTCTGAGATGCATGCTCTGCATCACTCTTCGAATAAATCAGGATGTCATCAATAAATACCACCACGAACTTATCAAGATACGGATGAAATATCCTGTTCATATACTCCATGAAAACACCAGGTGCATTAGTAACTCCAAACGGCATAACAGAATACTCATAATGTCCATACCTCATTCTGAATGCAGTTTTCTGAATATCCTCCGTCTTCACACGGATCTGATGATATCCAGACCTCAAGTCAATTTTACTGAACACACATGCTCCAACCAGTTGATCCATCAAATCATCAATCCTCGGCAATGGATACCGATTCTTAATTGTAACTTTGTTCAACTGCCTGTAATCAACACACAGTCTCATCGAACCCTCTTTTTTCTTAACCAACAACATAGGAGCACCCCACGGCGAAACACTCAGACGAATAAACTTCTTTTCATACAACTCTTCCAACTTCTTCTTCGATTCAAATAATTCAGATGCCGACTTTCGATAAGGCGCCACCGACACCGGACTAGTTCCAGGAATCAAATCTAGAGTAAAGTCCACTTCTCTCTCAGGTGGCAACTCACTAACATCTTCTAGAAACACTTCTGGAAATTCATTCACCATTTCCAAACTACCAAGTTTACCAAAATCGAGGGTTCGACTCTTCGCCTTTCCTTTCGCTTCCGTCGAAGAATACAACATAAACACCACAACACCATCATTAACAGCTGCGCAATTTTGATCATCCATCTTAATTCATTGTCCTTTTTAGAGTCTTCGTCAACTCATATGGTTCACCAGCTTCTACCAAACTTCATTCATATTCATCACTATATGCCCCATTTAGATAGCAAGATAATTGTATACCATCCAATACGATTCCGTTTACTATCAACAAGAGATTAAGGGTGATCAAGTCCTCAATTTGTCAATAGACATTCGATAATCATACTGGAGTATAAACCATCATTACCAACACTTTCTGTTCTCAGAATCCTACTCGCCTTTTTGCACTTCCAACTATGACTCACGGTCCAAACGATTCCAACAACTCTAACCACCCTTGCACGGTCTTCTCAAGCAGTACCTCATAACAATGACTTACAATCAGAACATATCCGGGAAGTATCTCTTCTCCCCCACTTAGTTTCACAATACTCCTACAATAAGCAATCAGAAAAGCAACAAGTATCGACAGTGTTGTACACACTTGTCGCGTACAAAGGGATAATGACATTAAGACACTGGTCACAACGACCGACTATGCTCTAATACCACTATTGTAACACCCCTTCTATAATACCCTCAAATTAATAATTAAATCAGAGTTAACATAACGAAAGGGTGTCACAATTATTTAGAAATAGAAATTCTCATCAACAATGTCATGCTTTTACTGAAGAACTTTATTAAATAATTCAAAACCAATAGTTATGTTCTACACAACGGAAATAACATAAATTCCGGAATAAATTCAATTCATAATTATTCCAAACATAAACCAAAAGAAACAAGTCAATTCGATGATTCCAAAATGATTTTTCCCCAGTGTTACAACTACCAGAGCATGACACTGACACGCGGACAATCTAAATATCACAACACAAGGCTACCCTCACCAGCTCCTAAGCGGCTAACACTTCAATCTGAAATCATCAAAGTAAGGGTGAGATTTCATCAACAATTAAAATGCATTATACGTTTCTTTAAAGAAATAAAACAATCAATACATTAATCCACCCTCATTAGTATATTCAGATTCCAGTTCACAAATAAAAATCACACAGATCAATATGCACATAACAACAATCAATGAAATTATAACACTGGAAGTCATCCTAACATGTTATAATTCCATATGCAATGCAGACTCAATGAATGTGGTACCAAAATGTGAACCAAGTCACCAACATCGATTCATCCATAATCACCCAGACACGAATCTAGCCTCACCACCCATCATCACCCGGGCACGGTTATTGGCAATACGAGCCAAATTCCACATAATGGGAATTAACTCCACCAGAATGCATATGCATGCACATCAAAAGCATGCCACATTCAATTAACGGAATATGAACACCATACAATTCCATACATAATTAACACCATCAACAACACATGATAACAACATAATCATGAATATATACCGTTAATTACAACACATGGAATTAACATCTATCAAGTATACACCACGTCAACGATGAACAATCAAAAATTACAACGATCCTTCCTACGGAAATCCATATCAACCCCTCAAGATTCAGTTACTGGGTTTTAAAAATGTTTTTAATAGATAGTACGTGCTCTAAGCTTTCCAATGATACCAACTATGCCTAAATCAGATTTTCGGTCGCAAAGATATGACCAAAACCGTTTTTCAAAAGTTATGTTCTATTTCTGTACAGTATGCATCGATGCATAAGCTCATGCATCAATGCATAACTAGCTTGCTTCGACACAAGCATCGCATGCGTCGATGCATACGTTTTCAAAATTAATTCTTTTCTATTTTCCTTCAGTATGCATCGATGCATACCTGTTTTGCATTGATACATAACTCACTCGTATTGATGCATAACCATTTGTAATGATGCATAACGACTTGTATTGATGCATAGACCACATGTATTGATGCATAACCACTTGTATTGATGCATAACCACTTGTATTGATGCATAGACCATATGTACTGATACATAACCACTTGTATTGATGCATAACCACTTGTATTGATGCATAACCATTTTCCTTCAGTATGCATCGATGCATAACACGTATGTGTCGATGCATAACTCCAATTTTCACCACATGAATCGATGCATGGGGTTTTGTATCGATGCAAGCCTTATTCCAGCTTCTGTTTTTCACACGTTTGACTACTTGCATCGATGCATAACAACATGGGTCGATGCATGCTGCGTTTTTTCACTAAAAACCAGTTTTGTTTTCACTATTTTCAATCCCAATTGATCTCATTCTTCACCACCAGCCATAATACATCAGAATCAATAATTATTAAGTGTTTTCTCCTCTAATTAACGACATAACTAAACTTTCTAATTAATCTACAATCCACCTACACCTATTAACCATTCTTATTAATTCCAATTGAGGATATTACGTCAGATCATAGCATTAGGGCATAACCTAAAAGTCCTAATTCGAGATTCCTAACGTATCAAATCATCCTATTGATTATCAAAACCTATAAGGCATATTAATCAGACCAAATCACCCATTACCTCACGATGATTCTTCGAATTTCTGACGCCTTGACTTTTCCTCTTTCTCTTCTCTTCTCAAAAGTACGTAGAACGAAAACCTGCAATTCAACTTCACACCCCCAACACTCCCATTTATTTAATTAATTAATTAAATCCAATAATTCAAAATTATCAATAATTAAACCTTTAATTAAGTTAATAATTAAAATTTCTAATTATTTAATAATTGAATTATTTGGGGTGTCACACCAAGGAGTCATCTTCCCCATTTGAATTTTTATGGGAAATTACCCACGGTCTTTCCACCGGTAAAGGCTATACCGACGGACACGTTTGTGGCTATAGCACATTCATATTTGTAAAATTTTGTACAAGCAATATAAATTTATTAGGAGACCATGAATTGATCTGGTTTGATCCCCTGGAGATGACGGTGACATTGGTTTCGTCCAATTTTACCGAAATCGAAAAGCCTTAATTGAAGCTCTTGAACCCTAACAATGGTATCATGGCTTTCCTACACTTAAAACTTAATCAAACGATCCAGATTGCTTCGAAATAACATCATGAACACAAATATGCAATCAAATTATATTAAATATGCATGAATCATTGAAACCGATTTTAAAATTTGAAGAGCAAACCGTGATTCTGAAATCGTGTTTCAAGAGCTTTTGATTTCTTGTGAATGGCTGGCATCGATCAGAGGATACCAAGAAACGTGATGGAATGCTTGAAACGATGCAAAACCATGGCTGCTAGTTGCTTGCAAGTCACGATTTTTTGAGAGTTAGGTTAGGGTTCTTCGCTGCAAATTTTCATCCTCTCATCATCAGGACTTAATGTGCATATGTAGTAGAAGGAATTAGGTCAAGAATTGCAATCAAATATATGTCAATTATGATGATTGAGATTTGATTTGGAATTGATTCAAAACTTTCTTTTCTGGGATCAATCTTGTTCAATCTCTTTCCATTCAAATAATTGTGAAATTGCCAACTTTCAATGAGTATCTTGAACCTCAAGAATGTTGAATAATAAGCCTTGCATTTATTGATTGATTTTTGTATTTTATTTTAATTATAATTGGATTAATTTGAATTAATTCCAAAGTAAATAAAAAAATAAGTGGCAGCATGCAAATGGACTTAGGAGTCATGGGTGATCTTAGGAACAAGTTTGGATCACAAAAACTTAGGCCCATTTAGAAGATATTTGATTTTGTTAAGTATTTTTCTTAATGCACTTCAAAAATTCCAAACTTTCACAAGTTGTATCTGGCTCAATTTTCAACATTTTGAGGTGTTCTTGGACTTTTTAGAAAACTCAATATGTGTCCTCTAAACACTCCTTTTAGTTTCATCTTCATTGAAGTTTTCATGCTCATGTACACGTCTTTGCAAAAAGATGACTTTTTGTTGACTTTTAGAAGGACCTATAATGTCTTGATCCATAACTCTCAAATGAAGCATTTTTGGCCAAAACGTGTGAGACACGAAGTTGTAGAGAATTGAATTCTCTTTAAAATGATCTATGGTGGAAAAAGTTCTGATAAAGTATGTGAAAGTGATGACTTGTCAAATTTCTGTTGACTTTTTGTCAAGAATCCCTAATTTGGAAACTTTGACTTTTGATCAAATCTTGAGTTTTCTTGATGAATCATGATCAAACCTTGACCAAATGATGAATGTGACTTCAAAATCTTGATGTTGACCAAAATGGATGAAGTTTGATTGTATGTTGACCACAATTGACTTTTTATCCAACACAACTGATTTTCAACCATCTGAGCAATTTACTGAGCAATCTTGAGCTATGAGGCTTGAAACTTGCCATGGTGATACCTTGAGACATATGAGGAGGTATGATGACAACTTGAGGCATTAGAACTCATCTTTGACTTGAAAGAATCAAAACCTTAGTTGTGGGTTGATTGCTTAGGAGAGGGTTCATTTGGTCAACCCTTGAGAAGTTCTTGAGTATGGAGATGTGGATTGACTTGGGAAATAGGAGGGAAAATTTTGGGGTATAACAGTTGCCCCTGTTTAATTTTTTGTACCTGAAGGGTTAGATTGGTATGCTTGCCTTTCGCGGCCTAAAGGTAGAAGATGATTGAACACTCGAGTACAACTGAAAATTTGCACTCGCTAATGTATGAAATGAGATCGTTAATTGACAATGCGCTGGAATGGGCATATAGACGCCATCTGGAGGAGCTGATGCTAGAGGGTGAGTCGTACATTAGACTCTATGTTCCTCTTTGAATGAGATTACTGGTATGCATTGATCTTTAACCATATATGCAATATTCTGTAAGTGGAGATATATCGACGTGTAGTCGGATATGGGCTTAAATATGCCATTTAGAGTAAGAGAGAGGTAGAATGATTATACGTCAGGCCGTCAATAGCTTTCTTGTCTTGTTTCGGGTATTAATCTGTATCATGCTGTCTGTTGGTAAACCCGTCTGGTCGTTCAGATAGTTTTCCCATCTTGTTTTGGGTATTAATCCTTGTCCTTCTATTTGGCAGATAACTTTCACCTGTTGAGTAAATTTAACTTGAAAGGATATGGATAGTTATATTCAGATTCTGATGCATGCGAGTATGTGATAATGCCCGTGAATGATATATGAATATGTTATGACTTTTATGAATAATGTATGAATGTAGATGTTGTGGTGTTTCAAAACATATCAATCCTGAAGAATGTAGGGACGTTCTGCTGGGGATCTTTGATTTCTGCTTGGGAATGAAGATCCTGATTGAGGATAAAAGAGATGTAGATTCCTCCACTGCACTATCTGAGTAAGTTTTGAGTCTGGATATTGATGATGTTGGGGAATGATAATCTTTGGGAGATACTCAATTGGGGATGAAAGTCTCGTGTGCGAATCTTGTTGGTGAATAATGTGATTTTGTATAACCTATTACTGCTCGGAGACTAACATAATAATTTGATTGATGATTGGTTACTGCTCGGGGACCAATGTAACAAGATTGACGTTTACTGCGTGGGGACTGACGTGATTATGTTGATAGGATCACTGCTCGGGGACTAATGTGATGATGTGATGAAATTGATAGGATCACTGCTTGGGGACTAACATGATGATGTTGATAGGATCACTGCTCGGGGACTAATATGATGAGGTTGATAGGATCACTGCACGGGGACTAATATGATGATGTTGATAGGATCACCGCTCGGGGACTAATGTGATGATGTTGATAGGATCACTGCTCGGGGACTAATGTGATGAATAGAAATGTTGGACATTGCTGAAAGAAGATGATAGAGTAGCAGTCTTGTTGGGAATCTACCTCTGTCGGGGGAGCGATGGATCTGTGGGGATTATGGATATTATTCTTGTGGGAATATACCTTTGTGAAAATGACTCTGTGGGGATGTATTGGTGACTTTGGTTGTCATCTCAATTCCTAGAGTCTGTAGTAATTGTTGTTTCTGTCGCTTTTTGTGTGTATGTGAACATATATTTATCGTCAGATGCATATAATCATTCAAATCAATCATTGGGCTTTATGCAAGAAAAACAAATAAAAGTAAAAATTGGAACTGGAAAAGGGGCATTGTATTAATTTTGAAAAGTGGCCTTTAGACAGGAAGTTCGTGTATAGAGAAACAAATATCCTAGTAAGAGGAAATTGTTGGAAACATTTGGAAAATAGTAAAATTTATGTGGAAATAATCTCGTCGAGTTTCCACTCTATTATTGCTCATATATTTTCGACTATCTCATCTCCTTGCTTCTAGAAGAAGGTGACTAGATTGATCTGCACGATTTGAAGCTAATAGTAGTATAGTTTGTAGTAGATGACCTTGACGAGACATAGTTGTACGCTTTAATCTCTAACTTTTGCCTAGACATCCTTTCAGGTTTTCAGTCTACCGGGATACCCTTTTTTTCCCAAGCTGCCTTTGTAGGTTTTTGACTTTCTAGGTGTGCATTTTTTGTATATATGTCCCTAACTTTTTCTCAAACACTTTTTGGTTCGCTAGGACACCCTTATTTTTGCCTAGGCCAGTCGACCTAGCGGGTCTCGTTTATGCATAGTATTATTTGACTATGTTTGCATTCACTGGGTGTGGGAGATCTTCTCCATCCATAGTGCTTAGTATCATGGCTTCGCTAGAAAATATTATCTTGACTACAAATGGTCCCTCATAAGTGGGAGTCCATTTGCCCCTGAGATCATCTTGTGGTAGTATGATGCGCTTGACTACTAGATCACCAGCTTGGTATGCTCAATGCTTAACTTTCTTATTTAAGGCTTTGATTATGCGTTTCTTATATATTTGTCCACGGGAGATGGCTGCGAGTCGCTTTTCGTCGATCAAGTTGATCTAGTCAAGTCAATTCTGGACCTATTCGTCTTCGTCTAACTCTGCGTCCTTGAGTACTCTGAGTAAGGGTATTTGAACCTCGATGGATAGAACTGCTTCCATACCATATACGACAAAGGAAGAGGTTGCCCCTGTAGATATTCATACTGAAGTGCGATAACCGTGGAGAGAAAATGGAAACATCTCATGCCAATCTTTATAAGTCACTGTCATTTTCTGTATGATCTTCTTAAGATTCTTGTTGGCGGCTTCCACTACGCCGTTCATCTATGGTTGGTATGGATAAGAATTGTGATGCTTAATCTTGAACTACGTGCAGAGTTCGGTGATCGTCTTGTTGTTGAGATTGGTACCATTGTCTGTGAATCCTTTCGGGGACTCCGTATCAGCAGATGCGATTATGTTTGATGAATCGAGCCACAATATTCTTAGTAACAGATGCGAACGAGACTGCTTCTACCCATTTGGTAAAGTAATCGATAGCAACAAGGATGAAACAGTGTCCATTAGAACCGGTAGGTTTGATTTCTCCAGTCATATCAATGCCCCACATCATGAAAGGCCACAGGGCGGTCAGAACATTTAGTGTAAATAGAGGTACATGCATTTTGTCTGCGTATATCTGGCATTTGTGGCAAGATCGGGAATATCGATAACAATCAACCACCATAGTGGACCAATAGTAACCCGCTCTCAAAATATTCTTAGCCATTGTATGTCCATTGGAATGAGTACCAAAGGCGCCTTCATGTAGCTCTTCCATAATTTATCCGGCTGTCTTCTGATCTACACATCGGAGTAAGGCCAGGTCATGATTGCGTTTATATAAGATGTCGTTACTGAGAAAGAACTTGGCGGAAAATCTTCTTAAGAACTTCTTATCGTTGAAAGATGCCCCTTCAGGGTATTCTTGAGCCTCGAGATATCTCTTCACTTCATAGAACCAAGGTTTCTCCTTTACTCCTTCAATATCAAGTTCACAATAGTATGTTGGTTTGTATAGTCTTTAAATAGTGATTTGAGGAGCTTCATTGTCCCATCTGACTTTAAACATAGATGAAATGGTAGCTAACATGTCTGCAAACTGATTCTCCTCTCGTGGGATATGGTCGAAAGTGATTTCTTCGAAGTAGGGGATCAGATTTAACACATATTCTCGGTACGGAATAAGATTTGGATGTTTCGTGTCCCATTCGCTCTTAATCTGACTAATCACCAAATTTGAGTCTCCATATACTTGCAAGAATTTTATCCTTAAGTCAATAGCAGCTTTGATACCCATGATGCACGCTTCGTATTCATCCATATTGTTGGTGCAGTCGAAACATAATATGGCGGTGAAAGGTGTATGGCCGCCTTTAGGAGATGTAATTATGTTGCCAATACCATTGCCAAGTGTGTTAGAGGCTCCATCAAAGACCGTGGTCCATCGGAATCCCGACTCAGGTCCTTCATCCGGTCCAGGCTCTTCATAATCACTAATTAACCTAGTATCCTCGTGTGGGAACTCGAAATGCATGGACTGATAGTCATCTACAGCTTTATGAGCCAAATGACCACCTAACACACAACCTTTGATTGCCTTCTGAGTAGTATACTGGATGTCGTATTTGGCCAATATCATTTTCCATCTTGCTATTCTTCTAGAGAGTGCGTGTTTCTCGAATATGTATTTTATTGGATCCATTTTAGAGATCAACAAGGTAGTGTGAGTCAACATATATTGTCTTATTCGACGAGCAGCCCAAGCTGTAACACCCCAATATTTTCAATTATTAAATAATTTGAATTTTAGTTATTTATTTAATTAAAATTTGAATTATTAGAATTATTGGTATTTTTGGAAAATAAATAAAAGGAGAAAATTGGAACTATGGTGTAATGAGTAGAAGTGAGAGGTGTGTGGAGTAAAAGTCTCTAATTTTATTATTTTGTTCTTATTATACTAGAATAATAAGAAAGAGAAAAGGATTTGGGAAAAGTGAGAAGAGGAATCCTACGTGAAAAGAGAAGAAGAGGCAAAAAGAACAGAAACACTCAAAGCTTAAAGGATTCAAGATTTGTTACCAAGGTAAGGGGTGATTGCTCTAATTATAGTGTATTATAGATTTTGAAAATGATAGAATAGATTAAGAGATTAGGAATCCCAAATTTTGGATTTTTAGGTTGATGAGTTTAAACCCCAATTTCATGATTTTTAATGTTTTGATGCAATTTGATGTTATAGAGTTATGGTAGGATGTTTTGGTACGTAATTGTTGCATTGGAATCATGTAATGAGATCTATTTTTGTGTTGATGTGAATTGAATTCATATTTGTATGATTGAATTGAATTGGAAAAGTATAAAATGTTGTCAAATTGGTTTTTCTACTACAAACATCGCAGAAACCGGTTACCCTCTTGGAGAAACCGGGTACCACATATAAATTCCAGGAGATTGATTTTTCTGAGTCGTGGGAACCGATTACCCTGTGGGGCAAACCGGGTTCCTAGTACATTTTCCAGGGGGATGATTTTTACAAAAACATGGGAACTAGTTAGTCTGTGGAAGGAACCGGGTTCTCCATACATTTTCTAGTAGCGCGTTTTCACTATGATAGTGGGAACCGGTTACTCTCCTGGAGGAACCGGTTACCACTGATACTCTTTGAAAAATATTAAACTTTAAAAATTCATAACTTTCAAACCGTAAGTCCGTTTTAATCGCCGTTTTGGACATAATTCCTTTAATTAAATATTCTATTTTATAAAATGAAGAAAATAACAGTAACTTGATTTTATTTTGAAAAGAGTTTACTTTCCGATTATGTGGTTTGTTCTTATGTGCATATTTGATGTATATGCATTGGTATGTTGATGTTGTGATTATGTATGAGTGCATATTGATGGTTGTATTCATATGTTGATAATAGCATTACAAATTGATGTGTAATTGCTTATGAATGCTATCCAGTTTGATGATGTTCATGATAAATGATGATATCATATTTTGAATTGAGGATTGTTTATGATGTATGATGTTATCATAACCTGTATTGAATGTTGCATGTTTTTATGATGTGCATGCATATATATTCTGGTGGTATCTAATTCTTATTGTGTGGAATTAATGAGTATTGCCAATAACCGTTCCTGGGTGGTTATGGGTGGTGAGGCTGGATTCATGTCTGGGTGATTATGGACGAATCGATGTGACTGTATCCGGGTTATTATGGATCAGTGTGTGGCTTAGTTTCCTTTTGGTACCACATGCATAGAGTCTTCCATTGAATTTTGTATGGATTATAACATGATAGAATGATTTCCATTGTTATAATTGGTTTGTTGAGTTGATGCATAAATTTGGCAATTGTTTTGTGGAATGAATAATTGAATCTGATTATGCTAAATAGGGTGAAATAATAGCTTATGAAGTTCTATTTATTTTATGAATTTATAATGCATGTTAATTATGATGTAGTCTCACCCTTAGTTAGATGATTTCAGATTGAAGCTATAGTGGTTTATGAGTTGGTGACGATGGCTCATAGAGCTATGCTATTTAGTTATCACGTGGCGGTGTCATGCTTTGGTCTTGTAACACTAAGGAACGTTTGTCTTTAGAGTTACTATTACACTCTAAATTGTTAATTATTTTAGTTGGATAATTATTTCTATGGATTAAGGCGTTGACCTTTTCTGATTGGTGTTTATTTGGTTTGAATTATCCAAGTTCTGATGTTATTCCGCTGTGTTGAACATGTGTATTTGATAATTATTTGAATTATGTTCCTTAGTAAAGCATGACATATGGATGGAATTTATTTTTAATAAATGTGGCGCCCTTTAATACATGTTAACTCTCAGTTATTTATATTATTCGCGGGGTATTTTAGAAGGGTGTTACAATAGTGGTATCAGAGCATAGTCGGTCGTTGTGACCAGTGTCTTAGTGTCATTATCCCTTTTGTATGCGACTAGTGCAAGGTAACACTGTCGATATTTGTGTTCTAATGAGAATTGTTTTGTGGATTCTCAGAACAATGGTTGGAAGAGGTAACATAAGAGATGACGCTGCAATTGCTGAGGCTTTGGGGATGCTTGCTGGTGTGCTAGGAGGAAATCAGCTGGGAGCTGGTATTGGTGCTAACAGGAAGTTGGGAAATTTTCAGAGGAACAATCCTCCGTTGTTCAAAGGCACGCATGACCCTGATGGAGTTCAGAAGTGGTTGAAGGAAATTGAAAGGATCTTCCAAGTGATTTATTGTGCTGGAGATTTGAAAGTGGGGTATGCTACTTATATGCTGGCGGAAGAAGCTGACGAATGGTGGGTTGCTACCAAAACTGAGATGGAGCAAGATGGTACTGTGCTGACTTGGGATATGTTCAGAAGGGCTTTTCTGAGAAGGTATTTTCCTGAAGACATTCGGGGAAAGAAGGAGATCGAATTTTTGGAGCTCAAGCAGGGAAACATGATTGTAAGTGAGTATGCTTCTAAGTTTACTAAGTTGGCTAAGTATTATGATCACTATAACAATGATGAAGAAGGAGAATTCTCTAAGTGTATCAAGTTTGAAAACGGTCTCCGTGATGAGATTAAGTAAGGTATCAGGTATCAGCGTATTCGCAGGTTTTCTGATTTGGTGGATTGTAGTAGGATTCTGGAAGAGGATCTTTCTAATACTAGGTCGAACTCTAGTGGGTTTTCTGATAGGAAAGGAAAACAACTGGTGGGTCGTGGCAAACCGTACGACGCAAATCACCAGAGGTCTGATGGGTGGAAAAGGCCTAGTGGGGGAGATTCTAGTGCTTCAATTAAGTGCTACAAGTGTGGTGAAGTGGGGCATCATATTCAGGAATGCAAAAGTACCGATAAGAAGTGTTTCAAGTGTGGAAAGATTGGGCATGTAGCTAATGATTGCAGAGTGAGAATTGTGACTTATTACAACTGCGGAGAAGAGGGTCATACTCATCCTCAGTGCACTAAACCAAATAAGGAACAGTCTGGTGGAAAAGTGTTTATGTTAGTTGGACAACAGACTAAGCCCGATGATCGATGATTAAAGGTACGTGTTTTATTAATGGCACAACTTTGATTGTGATTATTGATAATGGAGCGACTCATTCGTTCATTTCTTCGGATTGTGCTAAAATATTGAATTTGGATATATCTGATATGGAGGGAAGTTTGGTTATTGACACTCCTGCGTCGGGTTCAGTGACTACTTCGTTTGTGTGTAGGAATTGTCCTATTATAATTTTTGGTAGAGGTTTTGGTATGGATTTAGTATGCCTACCGTTAGAACAACTTGACATTATCCTTGGGATGAACTGGTTGGGATTCAACCAGGTTCATATCAACTGTTTTGCGAAGACGGTTAGTTTTCCTGAAGTTGTCAGTGTCAAAGGTTTGACTATGTCCGTTAAGCAGATGAATGTAGCTGTTAATGACGGTGTGGTAGTGTTTATGTTGTGTTCTTTGATGGAAGTAAAGGGGAAGGCTAAGAGTAATGAGTTACCCATTGTGAATGAATTTCCATAAGTTTTTCCGGAATATGTTAGTGAGTTGCCACCTGAGAGAAAAGTGGAATTTGCTATAGATTTGATTCTTGGAACTAGTCCGATGTCGATGGCGCCTTATCGCATGTCGACATCCGAGTTGACTAAACTAAAGAAGCAATTAGAGGAGCTACTTGATAAGAGGTTTATTCGTCGGAGTGTTTCTCCATGGGGTGCTCCTGTGTGGTTGGTTAAGAAGAAAGAAGGTTTGATGAGACTTTGTGTTGATTAACGATAGTTGAATAAAGTTACGATCAAGAATCGATATCCATCACCAAGGATTGATGATTTGATGGATCATCTGGTTGGAGCTTGTGAATTCAGTAAGATTGATCTGAGATCTGGATATCATCAGATTTGTGTAAAAGCGGAAGATATTCAGAAGACTACATTTAGAACGAGGTATGGACATTACGAGTATTTTGTTATGCTGTTCAGAGTTACTAATGCACGTAGTGTTTTTATGGAGTATATGAACATGATATTTCATTCGTATCTTGACAATTTTGTGGTATTTTTTATTGATGACATTCTGGTCTACTCAAGGAGTAATGAAGAGCATGTAGAACATCTAAGAATTGTATTGGAGTTGTTAAAAGACAAGAAGCTTTATGCGAAATTGTCTAAGTGTGAATTCTAATTGAGTGAAGTAAGTTTTCTTGGTCATGTGATTTCCAAGAATGGTATTCTTATTGATCTTACGAAGGTAGAAGTGGTATCTCAGTGGGAGGCGCCGAAGAATGCTTCTAAAATCCGTAGTTTTCTTGGTCTTGCAGGTTACTATAGAAAGTTCATTGAGGGATTTTCAAAGTTAGCATTTTTGTTGACTAAGTTGACGAGAAAAGGACAAGTGTTTGTATGGGATTTGGAATGTGAGAAAGGTTTCCAAGAGTTGAAGAGGAGATTGACTAGTGCTCCGATTTTGATTTTTCCGAATTCGGCGGAATCTTGTATTGTGTACTGTTATGCTTCACTGATGGGTTTAGGTGGTGTTTTAATGTAGAATAAGCAGGTAGTAGCTTTTGCTTCAAGACAGTTGAAGATTCATGAAAGGAATTATCTGACTCATGATTTGGAGTTGGCGGTTGTAGTATTTGTTTTGAAATTATGGAGGCATTATTTGTATGGTTCTCGATTTGAGGTATTCAGCGATCATAAGACTCTAAAATATCTCTTCGATCAGAAAGAGCTCAATATGAGGCAAAGAAGGTGGTTAGAATTTCTGAAAGATTATGATTTCGGTTTGAATTACCATCCTGGTAAGGCAAACGTGGTTGCAGATGCGTTAAGTAGGAAGTGGTTGCATATGTCTATGCTAATGGTGCGTGAATTGGATTTAGTTGAACAGTTCAGAAACTTGAGTTTAGTATGTGAGAACACTCCGAATAGTGTTAAGTTGGGTATGCTGAAGTTGATTAGTTGCATTCTTGATGAGATTCGAATCAAACAGAAATCTGATGTTGGTTTAGTTGATAGATTGAGATTGATCAACCAAGGTCAAGGAGGTGAATTCTGAATTGACGAGAATGGTGTTATGAGGTTTGGTGATAGAGTTTATGTTCCAGATATTGCTGAACTTAAGAAAAGTATTATGGAGGAAGGACACCGTAGTGGATTAAGTATTCATCATGGTGCTACAAAGTTCTATCATGATTTGAAGAGGTTCTTTTGGTGGCCTGGAATAAAGAAGGAAATTTCCGAGTTTGTTTATGCATGTTTGATTTGTTAGAAGTCGAAAATCGAACATCAGAAACCGTCGGGATTGATGGAACCGTTGTTTGTTCCAGAATGGAAATGGGATGGAATTTCTATGGATTTTGTGTCTGTCTACCGATGAAAACTAAGGATTGTGATGCTATTTGAGTTATAGTGGATAGGTTGACGAAGTCTGCTCACTTTATACCGATGAGAATAGATTATCCGATGGAAAAATTGGCTCAGTTGTATGTCGAGAGGATCGTGAGTTTACACGGTATTCCTACTAGTATTGTGTCAGATAGAGATTCGAGGTTTAGGTTTAAGTTCTGACGGTATTGTAAGAAGCCTTAGGTACCAAGTTGAGGTTGAGTTCTACTTATCATCCGCACACAGATGGTCAGACGGAAAGAACGATTCAGCCGTTAGAAGACTTATTGTGTGCTTGTGTGTTGGAGAAAGGTGGAGCTTGGGATAGTTACTTACCTTTGATTTAGTTTACCTACAACAATAGTTTTCATTCGAGTATCGGTATGGCTCCATTTGAGGAATTATATGGTAGGAAGTGTAGAACACCGTTGTGTTGGTACGAATCTGGAGAAAGTGTTGTGATTGGGCCAAAGATTTTCCAACAGACTTCAAAGAAGATTAAGATGATTTAGGAGAAGTTGAGGGATTCTCAGAGTCTTCAGAAGAGTCTTCAAGATAAGAGAGGGAAGAATCTCGAGTTTAGTGAAGACGATCATGTGTTTTTGAGGGTTACTCTGATGATTGGTATTGGTCGAGCTTTGAAGTCAAAGAAGTTAACTTTGTGTTTTATTGGTCCTTTCCAAATTATGAAAAAAGTTGGAAAGGTTGCTTATTAGATTTCTTTACCGCCGTCGCTTGCGAATTTGCATGATGTATTCCATGTAGCTTAGTTGAGAAAGTACATTGCTGATCCGTCTCACGAGATTCAGGTAGATAATATACAGGTGCGAGATAATCTAACTGTTGAAACATTTCCTATGAGGATTGAGGATCAGAAGTTGAAGCAGGGGTACAGAGATAGCATTGGTAAAGGTATCTTGGGGAGGACCAGTAGGTGGTAATGTTACCTGGGAATTGGAAAGTCAGATGAAAGACTCTTACCCAGAACTTTTCGTCTAAGGTATGTTTTCGAGGATGAAAACTCTTTTAGTGGGGGAGAGTTGTAACACCCCAATATTTTCAATTATTAAATGATTTTAATTTTAGTTATTTATTTAATTAAAATTTGAATTATTAGAATTATTGGGATTTTTGGAAAATAAATAAAAGGAGAAAATTGGAATTATGGTGTAATGAGTAGAAGTGAGGGGTGTGTGGAGTAAAAGTCTCTAATTTTATTATTTTGTTATTATTATAATAGAATAATAAGAAAGAGAAAAGGAATTGGGAAAAGTGAGAAGAGAAATCCTACGTGAAAAGAGAAGAAGAGGAAAAAACAAAAGGAATACTCAAAGCTTCAAGGATTCAAGATTTTGACCAAGGTAAGGGGTGATTGCTCTAATTATAGTGTATTATGGATTTTGAGAATGATAGAATAGAGTAAGAGATTGGGAATCCCAAATTTAGTATTTTTAGGTTTATGAGTTTAAACCCCAATTTCATGATTTTTGATGTTTTGATGCAATTTAATGTTATAGAGTTATGGTAGGATATTTTTGTATGTTATTGTTGCATTGGAATCATGTAATGAGTTCTATTTTGGTATTGATGTGAATTGAATTCGTATTGCTATGATTGAGTTGAATTGGAAAAGTAGAAAATGCTGTCAAATTGGTTTTCTTGCTACAGACGTTGCAGGAACCGGTTACCCTCTTGGAGGAACCGGGTACCACATATAAATTCCAGGAGATGGATTTTTCTAAGTCGTGGAAACTAACTACCCTGTGGGGGAAACCGGGTTCCTGTTACATTTTCCAGGAGGGTGATTTTTATAAAACATGGGAACCGGTTATCCCCTGGGAGGAACCAGGTTCTCCATACATTTTTTAGTAGTGCGTTTTCACTATGATAGTGGGAACCAGTTACTCTCCTAGAGGAACCGGTTACCACTGATACTTTTTGAAAAATATTAAACTTTAAAAATTCATAACTTTCAAACTGTAAGTCCGTGTTAATCGCCGTTTTTGACATTATTCCTTAAATTAATTATTCTATTTTATAAAATGAACAAAATAATAGTAGCTTGATTTTATTTTGGAAAACATGGACTTTTACGATTTTGTGGTTTATTTTTATGTGCATATTTGATGTATATGCAATGGTATGTTGATGTTGTGATGATGTATGAGTGCATATTGATGGTTATATTCATATGTTGGTGGTAACATTATGAATTGATGTGTAATTTCTTATGCATGATATGTTGTTTGATGATGTTCATTATAAATGATGATATCATGTTTTGAATTGAGGATGGTTTATGATGTATGATGTTATCATAACCTGTATTGAACGTTGCATGCTTTTATGATGTGAATGCATATGCATTCTGGTGGTAGATAATTCCCATTGTGTGGAATTAATGAGTATTGTCAATAACCGTTCCCGGGGGATTATGGGTGGTGAGGCTGGATTCATGTCCGGGTGATTATGGACGAATCGATGCGAATGTATCCGAGTGATTATGGATCAGCGTGTGACATAGTTCACTTTTGGTACCACATGCATAAGTTCTTGCATTGAATTTTGTATGGATTATAACATGATAGGATGTTTTCGAGTGTTATAATTGGTTTGTTGAGTTAATGCATAAATTTGGCAATTGTTTTGTGGAATGAATAATTGAATCTGATTATCCTAAATAGGATGAAATAACAGCTTATGAAGTTCTATTTATTTTATGAATTTATAATGCATGTTAATTATGATGTAGTCTCACCCTTACTTTGATGATTTCATATTCAAACTATAGCGGCTTAGGAGTTGGTGATGATGGCTCGTAGAGCTATGCTATTTAGTTATCACGTGTTGGTGTCATGCTCTGGTCTTGTAACACTGGGGAACGTTTGTCTTTAGAGTTACTATTGCACTTTAAATTGTAAATTGTTTTAGTTGGATAATTATTTCTATGGATTAAACCCTTGACCTTTTTGGATTGGTGTTTATTTGGGTTGAATTAACCAAGTTCTAATGTTATTTCGTTGTGTTGAACATGTGTATTTGATAATTATTTGTATTATGTTCCTTAGTAAAGCATGACATATGTATGGAAATTATTTTTAAAATTGTGACGCCCTTTAATAATTGTGACACCCTTTAGAAGGGTGTTACCCAAGCCAAAGCGCTGCAAGTTTTCTCGAGCTGTGAGTATCTTGTTTCACAGTCGGTAAACTTTTTGCTAAGGTAGTATATTGCATACTCTTTTCGACCAGACTCGTCAAGTTGTCCCAACGCACACCCCATTGAGTTCTCTAATGTTGTTAAGTACATGATGAGAGGTGTTCCTTTGACTGGTGGCATTAGGATAAGAGGTGCTTGTAGGTACTCCTTGATTTTGTCAAAAGATGTCTGGCTATCGTCGTTCCATTTTACGACTTGATCTTTCTTCAATAATTTGAAAATTGGCTCACAAGTAGAAGTTAGATGTGCAATGAATTTGGCAATATAATTCAGTCGTCCCAAGAAACCTCTGACTTCTTTCTCGGTACGGGGAGCTGGCATTTCTTGAATAGCTTTAACTTTGGAGGGATCAACTTCGATAATTTTACCACTAACAACAAAACCCAAAAGTTTTCCGGATCTGACTTGGAAGGTGCATTTGCTCGGATTAAGTCTCCACATGTATTTCTTCAGTCTATCAAACAACTTACACAAATGATCGAGATGTTCTTCTTCGGTTTGTGATCGAGCTATCATATCATCGACGTAGACCTCTATCTCGTGATGGATCATATCATGGAATAAAGCCACCATAGCACGTTGATATGTTGCGCCAACATTCTTCAACCCAAATGGCATGACCTTGTAACAGAAGGTGCCCCACTGTGTAACGAAAGTAGTCTTTTCCATGTCTTCGGGAGTCATCTTGATTTGATTGTAACCGGATAAACCATCCATGAAAAAGAAAATTTATGCTGAGTGGTGTTGTCAACCAGAACATCAATATGTGGAAGCGGAAAATCGTCTTTCGGGCTTTCCTTATTCAGATCTCTGTACTCTACACACACGCTCACCTTTCCATCCTTCTTAGGCACGGGAATCACGTTCGCAACCCACTGTAGATAAGAAGTAACGGCTAAGAAACCGACATTGAACTACTTCATAACTTCGGCTTTAATTTTCTCGGACATCTCAGGACGCATACGACGAACCTTCTACTTCACAAGGAGAAAACCTTCTTTCCTCGGTAGTCGGTGTACCACAATGTCGATATCTAGACCTGGCATATCTTCGTAGGCCAAGCAAAAATCTTGATGTAATCTCGCAGCATCTGGACCAATCTTTCTTTAACACTGTTCTCAAGACCCGCTCCTATCTTGATTTCTTTTCTGTCTTCATCGGTACATAGATTCACAACCTCTACCGGTTCTTCGGTGGTTGTATAGCCCTTTCCTTTTGCTGTAGTAGTCTGGAAAGTTCTCCTGGCACTTCAAAATCTTCCTCATCTTCTTATTCATCTTGGTAGATCGTATTATCAAATTCATATTTAGCAATAGCAAAGTCGTTATCAATGAGATTTGGAATGAATATGGATCTGCAATTTATTATGTGGGTTTGTGTAAGAACACATAGCTTTTGAAGAGGTGATAAAGTAAAAAAAAGACAGGGAGCATAATATTTGAATGCAAAATTCCAATGATTTATTGAATGAAAATATATGAATGACAAGTAATAACCCTCACAAACGAGCCGTGGTACCCCGGGCAAGGCACTAGGCTTAAATTTTATTGTGCTAAACATAAAAGCAAAAAGCGTAAAACAGAAAAACAATTAATCCTATCTAAAGGAGATTGGCATAACATCCATAGTCGTCCAATTATCGAGTCCATCGCCAGGAGTTGGGAAGATCCAATTGTTGATGTCGAAGTCACCTTCATCGTCTTCTATAGCATGAACTCCGTCTTTGTTGATGCGAAATAGAGATCTTCTAGCACATTTGCGGCATATCATCTTTTGACCTTTGGAAGTGAATCCTAAACCAGTCTTGTCAGATTTGAATGGAAAATCGGCTAACTAACCCCAAATAGTATATCCTCCTTCTTCAACTATAGCTCTGGCATCTTTTAGTGAGGCCCTCTTCGGTGGAACTCTAGTAACTTTAGGAGTGACAAGAGAGTCAGCAAGCATGACACGTGGAACTTCTTCGAAATCTAGACAGGGAGTTTCGACAAATTCGCCTTCCATTTCGATGTATCGGATTGACTGCAGATGGCTTACCATGTATTCATCTTCTCCGCATATTGTAACAATATTCCCCTTCACCGGGTACTTCAACTTCTGATGCAGGGTAGAGGTAACAGCGCATACCCCATGTATCCAAGGGTGTCCAAGATGGCAAGAATACGTTGGATGAATGTCCATTATGAAGAAGTAGAATCAAAATTCTGGGAACCTACTTTAATCGGCAAGGTAAGCTTTCCAAGTATTGTTCTCTTCAAACCATCAAAAGCTCTTACGATTATGTCACTGTGTTTCATGAACACTTCTTCAGCATCAAATCGGTTGAGAGCACTCTTTGGCATGACATTTAGAGCAGAGCCAGTATCCACCAATACGTGAGATAAAGTAATTCCCTTACACCTTATAGAAATGTGCAAGGATTTGTTGTGTTTTCTTTCGACAAGATTTAAGTCCGCATCTGAAAAGCCCAAACCATTTTCTACGGTCAGGCTAGCAATACAACTTTCAAATTGGTCAGCAGAAGTGTCTTGCGGTATATGAGCATTCTTCAGAAACTTCACCAAGGAATTAGCATGAGCATTGGAGCACAACAACAGAGCTAGTATGGAAATCTTGGATGGGGTTTGTGCCAAGTGCTCCACTACATTCTAGTCTCTCTTCTTAATGATCTTCAGAACTTCCTCCATTTCTTGCTTGGAGGTATCTTCAGCAACTTCCCTTGGTATTTCCGTCTGAGCATGTTGAGTCACTTTCTCTTTCCCTCAAGCCTCGGGAGTTGGTTCAATAGTAGGAATGCGAACCGGTGTATTAGTATCCTTTGGAGGAGAGATATCTAGAGAAAACATTCTTCTGGTTCTGGTTACTTTGCTTGATCCGGTGATATTGTCAACATCAGGACTGGTAGCTTCAACTGTACTGTCTTCAATGGTTAATGGTTCTTGCTTAACACCATAATAGTAAACCTCGGCTTCATAATTCCAAGGTATAGCTTTGTCAGAGGAATATGGAACTGATCTAGGTGAGGTAATGATTAGAGGTGTCACTCTAGGTGCAGGATCGGCATAGGTGATCCTTCTTGTGTTCACATTAGCATACTCTTCGGGATAATCATCTCGTCATCAAGTTGCCTTGATGTCTTCAATTGCAATCTTGTAGTTTTCAAGAGCGTAATACTTCACCATGAAATCAAACATCCCACTTGGTTTCCCCAAGGTACCCCAGACTCCTGGACCGGCTTCTCTTATGTGTTCGATCTTCAAAATCATAGAAACATCTTTGCACAAACTCTCTATAGACGGAGCTTTTAAGAATAGTACTTATCGGTTGTCCATCATGCGTTGAACATGTCTCTTCAACCAAGCACACCCGTTAGATTCAGATGTGCACCAAGAGCAGTTGTTAGGATATCCTGGAAATAAACCGGCTTACAACAAATCCTTCTTGACAGTCATCAGGGTATTGGTCAGCTCATTCACACCAAAGACATAAGAGTCATTGTAAATGGCGTTTGCACTTTTACCATGGTCAGGCATTGGTGTGTTGATCACATTCTGAGTTTCAACAGGAGGGTGAAATTCAATTTCCCAGGTTTCAATCGTGTCTTGGATATTGTTCTTCAGAGCCCAACAATTATCGGTGTCGTGCCCTGGGCTGTTGGAGTGGTATGCACACATTGTATTAGGATTGTACTTCGGAGATAAGGTGTTGGCGTGCTAAGGAGGATCCCTCAAATAATCAGCTCTGCTTTCAGCATGTGTTGTAGTGCTTGAGACAATGACATGTTGATCTTCATAAACTATCTTCTCGGCGCGCTCTACCTACGCATGTTGTCTTATTGAGGTTGCACTGGCGTGGGATTGGAGATCAGAAATTCCCCTACAAATTGATTGCGATCACCTTTATTACGTTTCTTCTGACCATACACAACATTGACTTCTTTCTTCCCACAAAAAGATCTCTTCGCAGCATTTGAAGATGTTTCGACTTGAACCTTTTTGCTCTTGATTCTAGATTCAATACGTTCGCATGCCAATATCAACTCGGTGAATCCGACTGAGGAGTTTCCAATAAGATGATTGAAGAATGGGCCTATCAGTGTTCCCATGAACATGTCAACCAATTCCCTATTAGACAAGGGTGGATGGACTCTTCCTGCTAGATCTCTCCATTTTTTTAGAGTATTCTTTGAATTTCTCATCACGGCCCATAGACATGCTATGCAGTTTCATACGGGTTGGTGCCAATTCAGCATTGTACTGGTACTATTTGTAGAAAGGATCTGCCAAATCATTCCAAGTATGAATATGGGTATTATCTAGCTGATCATACCACTCCAACTATGTTCTGGACAAACTCTCTTGTAAGAAATGTATCTACAACTTCCTGTCTTTAGTATGAGGATGGATCTTCTAAACATTGGACTTCAGGTGAAGCTTTGGACAAGAAATGCATTGTACTAAGAAAAGGTAGGGATCTTGAACTTGTGGGGAATTACCACTCCGAGAACCAGACTCGGATCATCAAAGTTTAACCTTGACATTTTCAGATTCTCCACGGCATTCAGACGGTCTTCAAGTTGCTTGTACTTTTCATTGTCAGGATAATGCTCGCTCATATAGTCTTCCTCTTTGTTTTCAGACTCATGATGGCTTCCTTCACTATTTTTGACGCATCATTTAGTTTCGCTACTCTTGTTTGAGAGCTCAATCTGCCTGACTACCTTGACTGGACCTCTGAACCTTTTCCCCATGTTGAGAATGCCAATGGTCTTCTTCTTTTTGGTGATGAGCTTTTTCAGATTTTTCTGACATTGGGCCAAATTGGTGAATATCTCTTGGAATTGAGCATTCTGATCCTGGAGATCTTTGACAGTCTGTTCGAGAGCCATTTTTGCTGAAATAAACAGCAAGAGATTAAGAAAACCGGTCTTCGGAGTACCTGTTATGAAATGATATGTTATGATATGCAATGTTATGCAATGCAATGTTTTCAAGGACCTTAGGAATTTAAATTTGTTAAACAAGCAAGAACAAACTTTTTATCAGTTGACATAGTAAGTACAAATGAGAGTTCAAACAATAAAAATGAAATTCCTAGTGCTTAGGCCCCCCATGGACGCTTCCTCTTTGTGTTGAAGTAGGTGGTGATGCCTTGCTCCTTGTGAAGTAGCCCTGTCAGCTCAAATACTCTTGTCTCTCTTGCATAGCACTGGGCTTCGAATATATCCCTTTCTTCTTTAAGTTGAATCCAGGATCTCTTTAATTTTTTGAAATCAGTAGGCATGTCTGGATGGAGAATGGCATAGGGTTCGTCACCTTCAGCAACAGGTTCCGTAATCACTGGCACGATAGCAGTATATGCATCATAAGGTTTTGAGCATGAGCCCGTAAACATTTTAGGTAAGGTTCCCAAGGAATAGAATTTTTATGCCCCAAAGTCTTGGTATCAGTTTTCTTCACCATGCCCCAAGCGTGCATAAATCTTCAGCGATAACCATGGAGATCAATGTCGTAATCAAACACAATGCCTTGGATAATCATGTCATGAGGACCATCTATTCGAGCATAACCAACCTAACATAGCGCTAGGCAAGGGTTGTAAGTAATACCTCCCCTTATGCCAAGGAGTGGTACATTAGGGAATTCTCCACAACACTCAATGAAAGTGAAGTCCTTTTGAAAGTAGAGACACCAACGGATATCTGAATGAAAGAGTGACATCAACCTTTGAGACCACTTCAACCTTTCATTCGTTCTTCATTACTGATTGGGGAAGGTGCGAAACAAACCACCTGGATAATAATGGTATGCAACACATAAGAGTTCCTTGTCTTTTCATAGTACGAGTGTGGAGAGAATGCAGAATGTCTCCGAGCAAAGTAGGCACAAGATTATGAGTGAGGAATATCTTGATGGCTTTCACGTCTATGAATTGATCCGGATTAGGAAATAATACTAAACCATAGATTAGCAAGGCCAAAATGTCTTCGAAAGCATGGAAAATCATAACCTTTAAGAATTTTGGAGATTTCTTTATAAGAAACTTATTAAGCAAACCCTTAATTCCACTTCTTGTCTCCCAATGTTCTTCAATGTCTGATCGCTTTAGATGTAACGCCGATGTGATGTCTTCAAACCTTGAAACTTTTTCTGAACCGGTGAATGGTATTTGATCAAGAATGGGTATCCCGAGTAGCTTAGAGAACTCTTCCATTATATGTACCAACTGATAGTCTGGGAAAGTAAAGCAGTGATGTTTCAGATCAAAGAACTGGAATAGGATGCTCACCATATCTTCTTCAAGACTTGAGGTAACCAAGTCGAGTTGATAACCATGTATTTTGATGAACTGAGCGTGATCAGGAATTTCTGAGACTAACTCCTTGAGTTGAGATGGTATACCCATAAAGTTGATTTGGATAGTCTTCCTAGAAGCCATAACCCTACAACAAAGAGCAAAGATAAATACCTAGGTCCTTGAAATGGTTAGAAATGTTATGATGTTATGATGTCATGATGTCATCTTTAAATAGAAAGCACAAGCAATTCACACAATAGCCCTAAGTTTAAGGCTTGTATGAGGTATAGGTGTCTACCCTACCAGAGTTTGAGTTGGTTCAACCTGTCCTATACTAGTAACTAGGTTATAGGAATCTCATATCACCGATCTTTCTCACAAGCTTTATTTCAATACGTCTACCAAATGGTCGACCGAAACATCCCAAAAGTAGAATCTTAATGAGCGTAGCATCGAGTATCAACCAACCTCAGTCTGCACTGAAGCCGACTATCTCACTACCTTCTAATGACCAAGATGGGTCAATTAGGGTTCTAAAGTTGAGTTAGTTCTTATGACACCACGCAGACGCTAAATATTTCCTCAATGAAACATGAGGAGCATCCTGACATCCAAAGTGTCGCACTAACATAGCCATCATTTTGACTGTTTTGGTTTATGCCTAACAATCACGGTGATCTATTGATACTTACCTAAGGAAACCTGGATCCAGGTGTAGGATCCCCATAAGATATAATACCCAAAAATCCCTTAAAAATAAAGCAGACAAAGAAAACAGAAAGCAATAAAGTGATCTAGAACCCTAAGGTAGCCTCTCTTTAGGTAGTATCCCTGACAGAGTCGCCAGTTCTCTAACACGGTGGAAGAACTGACTTTTTTGTTTTGCATTTTATCGCAAATATTTCATATAGCAAGAGTCGCCGCCGACTTTTCTTTTATCCAATAAAGGGAAGGTGAAAAGAACAGGAAAAGACCTTCGTTAGATTTTGAGTACAAGAGGCAATTATGAAAAGGGAAGGTATTATAAACCCTTTCCATATGTAGTTTTCTACGGGCTCTTAGCTGCTTAGCTCACTTTGAAAAATTTCTTTCTGTGTTTGTGATTTGAAAATTATTTTGAAAGACATTTCACTTTGACTTCGTAATGATTCTCGTTGGAATGTATACGAAGTGTTCAGAAATGTTTGTTTGGAAAATGTTTAACTTGGTAATGATTCTCGCTGGAATGTATACAAAGTGTTTTTTTTAAAAAATCTTTTGAAAAGTGTGAGGTGTGAAAAGTATTTTGATTGGA
Organism: Vicia sativa; assembly: GCA_021764765.1. Lineage (NCBI taxonomy): Eukaryota > Viridiplantae > Streptophyta > Magnoliopsida > Fabales > Fabaceae > Vicia > Vicia sativa. Next base: position 247,933,935 of record CM038792.1, read on the forward strand.
GCAAGAAATAGAGTCTTATTTTCCTACTCAGAATGGTCGTTTCCATGTTATTTTCCATCTCCTTTAGAATAAGGCTATCCATACCATTAGTTGGTAGGTAACTTTATTCGTTGGACGTGAAGGGACAATCGTAGGGTCATCGTATGGTCATTGAGGGTAACATGTAAGGATACCTTAGCAATTTCGTAGGGACGATCATCACGTTTTGTAGGAAACAACTGATGGACGAGATCATATATTCATAGGCAACATTGAGGGTCATCGAGGGACTATGATTTTTGTATCGAAGGGACTATGATGATGTTATTCGTAAGCGTATTTGCTAATGGTATCCCTACGTTCGAGGGACATGACCATTGTTTTCGAAAGGCAACAAGAGAAGATACCGTAAGGGGGTGCAAGTGTGAAAGACTGTGTTAAGTTAAGATATTTTAGTCTAGAATTAGGGTTATTCTAAGACTGTTTTTAGTCTTGCCATACAATCCCTAGTTACTAGCAGTTAATATGTACAAAAAAGTAAGGTGAGGAATGTAAAAGTATGGAAAGTAAATTTCCTACGCTATTACATGGCCTTGAGGAAGTTACATAATATAGGTGCGGAAAGTAAAGGCAGAAAATTTAAATCTACGCTATTACAAAATAAACCTTGCGACCTATACCTCGTTTTCTAGAATTTAAATACGAAATAAAGAAAATTAGTTGGACAAAAAATGTCTAAGAATAAGAGAGAGTGTCTAAACCCTAATTGTAAAAGAAAAATATTTTTTGATATTTTTTGAAATCGATTTCGTTAATAAAAACTTAATTCTAAGTTAATTAACAATTAATTATGAAAAATAATTTAAATTGTGAGAAACATTTATTATTTTAATGTGAAAAATTAGTTAAATGTTTAATTAACCTAATTCTGAAAATAAATTATTTTTTGGGTTTTTGAAAATAATTAAATTAATTTTGAAAGAAAATTAAAATAAGTTAAAAATTAAAAGAAATAGAAAAATGTTAAGAAGATTATTGTTAAAAAATAAGGTTTGGTCCTGCTAGGGTTTGAACCCACACCCTTGAGGAGTCATCGTCCCCATTTGAATTTATTTGGGAAATTACCCACGACCTTTCCACCGGTAAAGGCTATACCGACAGACACCTCTGTAGCTATGGCACCTGCATATTTGTAAAATTCAGTACAAGCAATATAAATTTATTAGGAGACCATGAATCGATCCGGTTTGATCCCCTAGACATGATGGGGCCATTGGTTTCGTCCAATTTTACCAAATCGAAAAGCCCCAGTTGAAGCTCGTGAACCCTAACAGTGGCATCATGACTTTCTTGCACTTAAAACTTAATCAAATGATCCAGATAGCTTCGAAACAACATCATGAACACAAATATGCAATAAATTATATTAAATATGCATGAATCGTTGAAACCAATTTTAAAATTTGAAGAGAAAACTGTGATTCTCAAATCGTGTTTAAAGAGCTTTTGATTGCTTATGAATGGCTCGAATCGATCAGAGGACACCAAGGAACATGATAGAATGCTTGGAACGACTTGAAACGATGCAAAACCCTAGCTGCTAGTTGCTTGCAAGTCATGATTTTTTGAGAGTTGGGTTAGGGTTCTTGGCTGCAAATTTTCATTCTCTTATCATCAGGACTTAATGTGCATATATAGTATAAGAAATTAGGTCAAGAATTGCAATCAAATATATTCCAATTATGATGATTGATACTTGATTTGGAATTGATTCAAAACTTGCTTTTTTGGGATCAATCTTGTTCAATCTCTTGCCAGTAAAATATTTTCGAAATTTCCAGCTTTCAATGAGTATCTTGGACCTCTAGAATGCTGAATAATAAGCCTTGCATTTATTGATTTGATTCTTGCATTTTATTTAAATTAAAATTGGATTAATTTGAATTAATTCTAAAATAAATAAAATAAAATAAAGGGGGGCATGAAAATGGACTTAGGAGTCATGGGTGATGTTAGGAACAAGTTTGGATCACAAAAACTTAGGCCCATTTAGAAGAAATTTGATTTATCTAAGTATTTTTCTTAATGCACTTCTTCAAAAATGCCAAACTTTCACAAGTTTTATCTTGCTCAATTTTCAACATTTTGATGTGTTCTTGAAATTTTTGTAAATCTCAAGATATCCTCTAAACACTCCTTTTGGTTTCATCTTCATTGAAGTTTTCATGCTCATGTACACTTCATTGCAATAAGATGACTTTTTGTTGAATTTTAGAAGGACCTATAATGTCTTGATTCATAATTCTCAAATGAAGCATTTTTGGCCAAAGCTTATGAGATATGAAGTTGTAGAGAATTGAATTCTCTTTAAAATTATCTTTTGTGAAATTTTTTTTTGATAAAGTATGTGAAAGTTATGCCTGGTCAAAGTTCTATTGACTTTTTGTCAAGAAACCCTAATTTGGAAACTTTGACTTTTGATTAAATCTTGAGTTTTCTTGATGAATCATGATCAATCCTTGATCAAATGATGAATGTTAATTCAAAATCTTGATGTTGACCAAAAATGATGAAGTTTGATTGTATGTTAACCACAATTGACTTTTTGTCCAATGCAATTGATTTTCAACCATCTGAGCAATTGACTGAGCAATCTTGAGTTGTGAGGCTTGAAACTTTCCATGGTGATACCTTGAGACATATGAGGAGGTATGATGACCACTTGAGGCATTATAACTCATAATTGGCTTGAAAGAATCAAAACCCTAGTTGTGGGTTGATTGCTTAGGAGAAGGTTCATCTGATCAATCCTTGAGAAGTTCTTGAGTATGGAGTTGTGGATTGACTTGGGAAATAGGAGGGTAAATTTTGGGGTATAACAGTGATGATTCTTAAAATCTGCTTTTTGTATTTTGTCCATTTCTTTTCTTTTTTTCTTGTTTCCTTCCTTGTCTATTGGGTGTTTGTAGCCATCCAAAACCATATTCCAAAGATCGGGACCATAACCTAGAATAAAGCTTTCTAATATATTAAGTGTTTGCACCTAGAACCAAGAGCTCTGATGCCAATTAAAGGCTTAGAAAACACATAGAAAGGGGGTGGTTGAATAAGTTTTTCCCTTTTAAAGTATTCTTTTACTTAACAACAAGACTAAAGAGACAAGGATATTTATCCTAGCTCGTTTGAAACTCAAACTACTCCAGTTCACCCGTCAAGGTGATTTCGCCTCTCTCAATGAGGACTTAATCCACTATAATCAAAAGATTACAACTTCACAACCAACTGTTGTGACTAACAACAATGCACAAGCTAACTGCAAGTGACTAACACCTCTAAGACTCAACTAGTCCTAGCCATTTTGAGAAATCTGACCCAACTAGTCTCTCAAGGAACAATTACTTAAGAACTTCTAGACAAAGTGTATATAATTGATTTTAAAAAGCTTTATCACAAAAGTGATTTTTACACAAGATATTTTAGCTTAAGAACTTAGAAATAATCTTAACAGAATAATGATTTTGATTTCGCCAGCATAAGTTCTCTCTGAATAAATTGTTAATGGCTTCTTTGAATTTTTCACTATATATAGAGCTTCCATAATTTTTCCGTTGCAATGTTTGTGAGTCTTGGTTACTCGAAAATGTAATTAAGGATGTATAATTTCACGTGCTTTGTTTTCTCCAAGTGAACATAGAAAGTTGAACCACTCAAGTACTTCAACCGTCTTAGCTTAGTAGGGTAACATTATTGTAGTAGACTTTGTCTTAGAAGATGACGTACTGATACTTCATGATCTTCTGTAAGCCTTGTTCAAAACATCTTCTAATCAGAACATTCTTTGGTGCTTCTATCAGAGGTTATGCTTAGCATGCTTCCTTGAGAAGTTGCTTTCAGTGTGCGTGACCAGAAGTTCCATTCTTCATTAGAACTTCTAATACTTGTTTGCTTAACATAATTTTTATATTTCTATATTCTTGAATGCTTGAGTCAGAACTCTTATCTGAAATGAAAACAGTATACATCAGAGTATCATATCTATTATACAAAATTTATTTCACTTGTTATTATCAAAACTCTAAGATATTAATAGAATCAAACTATGTTCTAACAACTCTGAAACATAGGTTGAAAGGACCATTTAAAGTTCGGAAGCTTAGTCCGAGGTATGTGGGACCGTATCAGATCATGAGATGGGTAGGCGAGGTGGCATATTAGTTAGCGTTACCTCCATCACTATCCGGACTACATGACGTGTTCCATGTGTCTCAACTTTGAAAGCTTATTCTAGATTCGTTTCATCCTATCCTTCCAGATGTTGTGGAGATAGAACCAGATCTTTCTTTCCAACCTCAACCTGTTCGTGTCTTAGAATATGCTATCTAGTCCTTGGGGAACAAGGAGATACCCCTTGTGAAGGTGTTGTGGGAAGAATCCCTCCCGGAAGAAGCTACTTGGGATCTTGAAACGGAAATGAGAGAATCATATTTATTCTGGTAAGTTTTTGAATTCGAGGACAAATTCTAATTTAAGGGGGGGAGAATGTCATATCCTATTTCTTTAAATCAATTAGAATAATAGTAACCATTTAGTTCAAATCCAACTAGATGGAAAAATTGATATTAACGCATAATTAAGGGGTATAATGGACTTTGGCCAACCAAATAGAACATAAGCGGCTGTTTGGTTAATGTCTCATTGTGTTATGTTTCAAAAATCAGAATTTGGAGAAGGAAGTAGAAGGAAAACATAAAAGAGAGATAGAAGAGGAAAGTCCCACTTGCCCAAAGCTTCATCCGTCAACCTTGCATGCCCCAAGATCAACCTTGAAACCCTGATTCAACATCTTCCATCTTTGTTCCAGCTTCTCTTCACCTCTATCCAAGGCGAGTCTCTTAGTTAGAGGCTTGGGTAAAATTGGGATTTTTGTGAAAAATTGGGATTTTAGGGATTGAGAGTAAATGATATTGCATGCTAATTTGATGATGATGATGATGATGATGTTTACATTCAGTTTTTCGAGCTCTAATTGTTATGGGTAACATGTTAGAACCAAGAAAAATTGGGTTTTGGAACCTTGGACAGTTATGTTGCAGAATTGTTTTCTGCTAAAATTGCAAACCACGCTTAGAGCAACTTTGGGGCATAGCGTGCCCTGTAACATTTTTGGAAAATAATTAACTTCCAGGTCATGCTTAGCGCGGTGACCGGTCTTAGCGCACCCTGTAGCCTTTGAAAAATGTATTTAATCCCAGGTCACGCTTAGCACGACCAAGGCTAGGCTAAGCACGAAATGTTCTGCCCATCACTCCTTTTCTTAGGCCACGGGGATTGGGCTTGTACCATGGTCTTTTTAAATGGTTTCCTTAGTCCTAGAAAACCCTTAGTGAGCATAGGATAAGAAGTAAATCAAAAATCTATTGATTTTTGGTAATGATGTTTAACTATCCTATAGTGGATATGTGTCTCTTGAACGAAGGGTGTAATTGTAACTCTAGTATGTTGGAACCTCCCTAATACCAATGATTATGATCCCTTAAGCATGAAGATGTTGTTTCATCCAAAATGTCCGTGACATTAATGGAGGATATGACCGCGGCATTAACTCGCTCTAGACAAGAACCAATGAATATGGAGCTCTTTGTGGAGATGCAAAATGCCACGCTAACTCACTTTGAGGAACTGCAAGAATCCTATAATTTCAACCTCAAAACATCAATGGGGGATTTCAATGCGATGTTAACTCACTCTAGGCTAGAATTTGTGATGAAAAACTTGGTAGAGGGACAAACTATCCATAATTAAGAGATAAGAAAACAAAGTCTTGACAACAATGGAACTCTTTGGCATTTGAACAATGCGGTTGAGTCCCTAGTGACTCATAACGAAGCATTAGAGGCCCAAATCTCCATGCTTTCACAAACATCTCTAGGACCCTCCCTTGAGGAGAATGTGTATGTTGTAACAACCAGTAGCGAAAGACAAATTGAAAATCCTAAGGAGAATGATAATAAGGTTGAAGAGAGTAATAATGAGGTTGAGGAGAGTTTTGGTGAGAAAAGAGTAGAGATTGAGAAAAATGCACCAACATCATCCAAAAGGAATGTTGTAGAAAAGGTAGAGAAGGAAGCACCTATTGTTGTTACTCCTCCCTATACCCCACCGATTCTTTTCCCTCAAAGTTTTATGGAAGCTCAGGTAGACTCCCAATCCAAAATGTATGTGGAGGTAATGAAAACTACCCACACCAATGCACATTCGTCTGAGGTCTTTCATAGAAAGAGAAAATTTAAGGACCATGAAATTAGGGAACTCATTAGCATTAAGAGGGGAAGGTTAACATTCGATATGGTGAATGAAATAACTAAGCGCAAACTCGAAAAATTGATACTTAGAATAGATCCAGAACCACCACCACTAGTCCAAAAGAATGAACCACCCCACAGAAGAAAGAAAGAAAAAAGGTGAGGGATATGTGAGATGGCTTGATAAGTGGCCATGGAAACTAAATATTATTAAAAGTTCGCTCGAGGATTCATTCTCGAGAGAACCACCACAAGTGCTTGAATTCCTGAGCCGTCGAGCTATTGACGTTAACCAAAGCGCTGCGTGGGAGGCAACCCACGAGTTTTCAATTTAATATTTTCCTTTTACTATTTGAATTTTCAGAAAAGAAAGATATGGGTCACTTGTCATGTCTCGACCATATCTAGGGTAAACATCTATAGACGATCATCTCGAAATGAGTCGGTGCCCATGAACATTCCCACGAATATTGTTGTTGGTGGTGACACCGTTGATGAGTACGATAGGAGAAGAGATGTGTCTCCTGTCTGTAACTTACCTCATCCCCATCATTTCCATGGTCATGTTCCACCTGCACACACCACACTGTATTTTTCACACTTTTGCAGGTACTTCCTCCGAAAATGATAAATATGATGAGCGGCTTCAGGAAAGAGAAGTTTTATCAAATTCAGATATCTCGTAGTACAAAACGTCGGAGTAGAAGTGGTCAACAAAGACATGTCAACAAGGGAAGGATCATAGCAAAAATTGGTCGTTGTAGCACGCAATGTCGTTCATTCAGGTTCTATTTTTCCTTTTTCCACCTTTCATTGAAACATTGAGGACAATGTTTGGTTTAAGTGTGGGGGAGGACTTTACCGCTTTCATTTATTGCTTTCTAGTTTGATTTATTGCTTTCTAGTTTATTTTATGTTTTTAGGAATTTATTTGTTTTAAGTATTTTGTCAAGTCATTGCATGTGTTGTCGAGTCTCTATATGTGTTGAGTCTCTATACGTGATTTTCAGTTGCTATTGAATTTCCCCAAAATTTTAAAATTTTAATCTCCAACCAAATTTTTATTTTTGATGCATGGTGCACACACTCTGAAACTATATAGGTTGTCAAACTGTAGGTTTTGTTAGAGAGACTTCAGAATGTTTCGATAAAATCGATACCGTTAGGACACGCTAGACCCCCTCATTATGTGATATCGATTTGGGTACCCATTTTTTCGATACCTTAGGCTTAAGTTTTCAAAGTAGCTCTTAATAGTTTATATTTGCAGTCAGCACCATCTTATATACAAACTACGTAGGGAGTCGATTAATATAAGTAAATGATCCCATTTTTAATAAGTAAATGATTTAATAGAAAAATAACCTTCTAAGTTAGGTGACCCTCACCTGGTCATTTAGCTCAACGGTTGTTATTCCTATAAGGATTTAATAATAAGCATCCATTGTTGGTTGATCCAGAGGTCACTGGTACTGGATTTGGTATGGAGGGCTACGGTCCGATCCCCCGCAGCCTCAATTAGGAAAATGGGGCTTCACTGCTTAAATACCAGAACCCCGTGCTAAAGACAAGAAAAGGATCACAGTCGCTAACCGATTTCCCTACTATGTGTATGTATGGATAACGGGATTAATGTGATTGCGCTTGAATGAAAAGATTAAAAGAAAAACAAGACATATAGGTTGAGTTATAATGGTATAATTTGAATTGGTTTGCCTAAAGTGGGAGTCTTTGAACATTGTGTCGTTACGGTATCCTTGGTGTTGACAATTAACAGCTATCTATCTAACATTAGCGTAGCAACCACGTATGGCTAGGAGTCGTGTCGTGCCTTTGTTTCAAAAACCATACTTAATCTTTTTCTTTTACCGTGTTGGTTGATTGTGTGAGGACAAGCAATGGTTTAAGTATGGGGGTATTTGATAACACAAAAATGTATCGTATATTTAGCTTGACTTACATAGATTATAGATTATATCTTTATTTTATCTTAATTATGTTGCTTTATATTCGTATTATGCCGGTATTTTCTATGTTTTTAGGAAGCTGATGTTTAAAGGCATGTGTGAAGAAAGTCGAGAAAAATCGGGAAAATCGTACTTAAAATCCACAAAAGAAGAGAAATTATGAAATTGTGGGATGTATGGAAAAATAGGGGTGCATTACAGGTAAAAAGACTTTGGAAAATAAAGAAATGAGATAAAGCACCTAAGGCCCAGCCCAACGTGCCTTCACCAGCCCAACAAAGTGTGACGGTCGTCACACCCCCTCAAGCCAAGTCGTAACTATCGTTACGCATTACAGGGTGAGGCTTTCTCACCAAGCAAGCCCATAATGACCGTCACACCTCCCATAACGACCATTACGCATTAGAAGGCGCTATTCTCTCAACAAGCAAGCTTGTAACGACTGTTACAAGCCCTAGCGACCACCATGAAGGTATTTTCGCAAGAGGAAGTCCAGGAGGAGAGCGAGCTTCACGCCAATGAGTTCCTATTCCTTAGTGCATCCTACCTCTATAAATAGGGCCTCAATTCTCAAATTTATACAACCTCTCTCTTGGCCTCTCTTTCCCTTTCTTTTCTATTTTTGCAAGAGCATTAGTAGTTATGTCTTAGGCAGAAAATTACCATTTGTCAAAGTGATAGTTTCTCACATCGAGGAACTACCACACCATTAGTTTTAGATTTTGTTTTCTTTTATCTAAATTATGTATCTGATTTATCAAGCATGCTGGCATAGTCTAAATTCAGTCCTTGTTGATGAACGCAAAGTTTATTTTAGAAGTTAATTTCAATTTCGTTTGTTTTTGCTTTTATAGATTTCTCTTTATCGCACTTCCTACTTTTATTGTTTGGTTTGTTTATTTTGATTAACATGTTATTTTTAATTGTGATCGTTATGTTTAGTTTGTTTACATTTGATTCCATGTTTAGATAAATATTTTAGAGTCTGGTGTATGAGGACCGTTGTTACCAACGGGATTCGGTAGAAAATAATAGGTGAGAATTTATGATTAGGATTCTATTTTGGTTTTAATTTCCAAATCTAACTTAGATAGCTTTGTCACGAGATTGAGAGGTTATTTAACACAATTTTGTCACGAGAGTGAGAAATCAATTAAGGTGAGAACCAACACTGCGAGAGTGTGGGAATCGAAACAGATAGTGGAAATTAGGCAACAAATCTAAATACAGCGAGAGCACTTTAGATGCATTTAGGATATTATTGGCTTACAAAATATATTTCTTAGTTACCGGGCAAGCGAGAGAAAAATCTTGGGATTATGAAGTATGGCTTTAGTTAATACCGCGAGAGCGTGAGACAGAGTCTTTAAGTTAGTATATTCTACGGAACTAGGTTATAGTCGTAATTAGTACTCGTTTTCTATAAGTCCTTTAGGAACGCGGAAATCGTATCCCGATCTCATTTTAGTATTATTTCCTAAGTCCATTTATTTTAGTTTTAGTTCGTAGCTTCCCCTAAATCAAATATCCATTAGCCTTAGATTTACAACGTAACGAGCCTTAGATTTACAACGTAACGATAAATTATAGTAGGTTGACATTGCTCTCTGTGGTTCGACAATCTTTTATATTACTTCGATATTTCCATGCACTTGCGAAATTTACCCATCACTCTACCTTAGGTAGACCTACGAAAGAGATTTTTCCTAAATAAAAAGCGCTGCTAAAACCTATAGCAGCGTCACATACGACAGCGCTTTTAAGCGCTTACGTAGGTCTTTTTTGGCATAGTGCTTTCATAGACCTATTACCACTCCCAGAACTCTTTCCATAACTTGAATGACTTATAGTGTCACCATGTGCCTTTTTCCCAGGAAACTCCATCAGCATATCCAAACTGTCTACAACACCAATATTGTGGGCAATCCCTTTCCCATTCCTTATAATATATGTCTGCTCAGCTAATACACTCTCAGAAGTCTGTGGTTCTCCTGCAGATATTACAGCATTTACAATCTCCCTTGCCTACTCTTCTGTCTCACTAACCAAATCGGTATCTTGTAATAATGTTGTAAAGAGTGAACTTGTTGTTGAATCATGCACGACTGTTGCCACTGCTTGAACCATGTCACTCCCACCCCCTTGTTTGTTACCAATGCCTTTAACCTGTCTTGCCTTTAACCTTAGTTAATTAAGTTCTTTTTGAAGTATAGTAATTTATTATGTGTATAATAGATATCCTTAGAGAATAAATAATATTAATTATAAATTAAATATTTTCTTTCTTCATTTTCTTCGAAATTTTTTCATGGGTCATCATCACTACAATACCTTTTTTATTTAATCAATAAAATATTTGTACATGTTTATAGTTATTAGTTTTACTTATAAATATTTATAGTTATTAAATATATTGGATTTATAAAGTTGGTGATTTGCTATATATTTATATTTGTCCATGACATGTATGTTCATTGTAATGAGTGTTATAATGATTCATGTGTGAATTATGGTTCAAGGTGTTAATTTGACATGCATGATGCTTGTGAACCTTGATTTCCCGTCGTTCCGGTTGAACCTTCGGATGTGTGTATTGTGTGAATTGCATATGATGGTTCTTGCTCAACTAGATACGTGCGTGTGCACTCTTTCCCGTCGTGGTGCGGATGATGGACTTGGTTGGCTTGACTGTGTGTGTAATATGCTTGAATCGGAGTAGAACCGTACTACTAGGTGGTAAATCCTATTGTCCCACCTATGTAGATGAACCATTGGTATCCCGCGGGGCGGTATCATGTTTATTACCATGGTTATTTTTTTTGGTTGTATGCCTGTTACTTTTGCACACCTGAGCTACTATTGCGGTGATGCAAATGAGGGTCTTTTAAGGCGTTCCCACTTGGTGACTCACCTGCGTGATTAGTATGGTAAGTGGGTTGATGCCATGTAGGCTATCACGGGATTATTTACCGCTAGTGACGTCAAATAGACAATGTTGCTAGGCTTTCACCCAGTGGGCGTATACATTCAAGATGGCGTTTTTGCACTTGTGTGACATGGGTCTGTCTCACTTGCATTTGAAGGAGGTGGGGTCGTGACGCCATGTAGGCAATGTCATGGCATAACTCGTCGCTGATGAATTCCATGTAGGATAGATCCGTTGTCTAGCAGTTTTCCTATGCAAGTCTCTTGACAATGATGTTCACGAGGACTCACCGAGGGTACGTGGTAGAGGTAGCCTAGTTAGATGGGTATAACTCCTTGATTCCTTGCACATGGATGTGGTCTGCATATTGTGTATTTTGATGCTTTTGTGTTATCACCTCATTGGTTAGTTATGGGACTTCCAATAATGGTTTTATCCCTTGTTTGTACTTGTACCTAGTCGTGAGGCATAAACTCGGATTCTAGGTGAATCTATTTTGATGTATGTACCCTGTAGAACCGAGCAAACCCTTAAGATAGGGAGGCTCACTGATATTTAGTAATCTCACCCCATTCCAGTTATTATTTTTCAGGATTTTTGAGGCAGGACAAAGACAAGGGTAAGATGGCTTAGTCTTGCAGTGGTGTTTCGTTGGCGATGATCCATTTCTTTGTACCTTTTCTGCTTATGTACTCTTTTGGGATTATGTATTAGTACTATTTGAGACTTGTATTTTTTTAGCCATAACCGTTTCGGCAAAAATTTGTAATTTGTACTGATACTTACCTTATTATGTTGCTATGTATGATCGTTTTACGTACCATTTTAATGTCATATGCATATATCTTAGGCAATGTATGTGTGAGGTGTTACAAACATTTTCATAATTAATGACCAAATTATATTAACAATAATGTACCGATAGGATACAACTATTATCAATACAATTTTAAATATAATTAAAATAATTTTAATTATTTTACTAAACAAAATAATTTCATTTAATAGAAATCTCAAAATAATTTTATTTGAAATACTCCAAAAATATAATTTTATTTTAAAATGGAGTTTATTAACAATAAATCTATAGAAGATTAAAGAGTTTTAAATTTCAAAAAACTATAATAGTTAATAGTTTCACTTTATATATAATTGCTCATATTTTCATAAAAGGAGTATATAATATTTAAAGAAATATATCCTTGTATGCAATTATATAATATAAGTCTCAGTATTTTAAAAGTAATTAAATTATACTAATTAACCTCGTACGATATGACATGCATCATTGCTCTTGAGTCGTTAAATATTGATGATTTTAGAATATCATCATATCATTTCAAATGATTCATAATTCAATAGCAAACTATTATAACAAATAAAATATTCTAAAATAACATAATGGAATGATGATATACTTTTCAATTGTCTAAATAATTACTCAAAATGACAAGGCAATGAATAATTTAATATTAATTTTAAATTCTAAAATATAAAATATTTGGTGTCTAAAACAAATTCAAAATGTAACACTTTATTAAAATAATTAAGAATAGTGTTACTATCAAAAGAAACTCTCCACCAAATAATTTATACTAAAATATTGAGAATATATTATGTAAAATAGTGCAAAATTCTCAATTTAATTAACATAGAATATTTACATTAATTTCACAAAGAAATCTTCAATACTAAAATCAAGAATTTAATACTTAAACAATCAAATATTCTCATACTCATTATAAAAAAAAAATTCTGGTCATAAATAAAAATCATAATTTCATTTCACAAATGAAATAAAATATCAAATCAATTTACTATAGAATAAAAATAAATTGATATCTATAATGACACATATTATCAAGATCTCAAAATAAGAATAATAATTGTCAATAAAATATTATACAATTTTTACAATGTGATATTAAAGTATAATTTATTCTCGAAATAAATTAATAAAATATATCTCCAAGTGTCAAACAATATTCAAAATAATACATAATTTTATTCAATGCACCAAAAAATTAAAATATTTTAAATTTATCGCAAGATTGGTTTAGAATATTTATAAATTTAAATATATATATATATATATATATATATATATATATATATATATATATATATATATATATATATATATATATATATATAATCATAATTGAGAAACAAATTATGTATCCAATAAATAAGAAAATATAAAATTATCATTAATATCATTATATAATTAATTTTTATCAAATATATTGTGATATTAATGTCGGTAATTACTACTACAAATTGATTCATTATTGATCCAAAATAATATCACATAATAATCATTATATAATATTAATTTTTTTAATGCAAAATCTTGGAATTGGTGCATAGAGATAGAGTAATTGCAATGAAAATAAATTGCAACATATATGCATGTGGAAGTCAAATTTATGATGAAATTACGTTACGACATTATACAACACGAAGGGTTTGATTCAAACAATATCATAAAATATATCCCAAATCAATAATAATGATGATGTAAAACCATATAATTAGTGTTTATATGATTACTAAGTTTAAGGAATAACCATATCATATGTAACATGCTAAAAGGATATGATATATATAGAATAAACTCCAATTCAATTTTACACATTAGAAAATTAAACCACAATAATAGCTATAAACGTATCTACATCTGATACCAAATGATAGATTTAACTAATTGAATAGACACAAATTATAGCATATTATTATGTCATAAATTAAGTAAGAATAATAAGAACGATGTACCTTGTAAGATTGACGATATTTCTGTCAAAGAGAGGGAATATGAGAGGATTAGTACCCTCATTCCCTTTTAGGATTTTCACAGTAGGTTAATCGTTCAATGGGGCAACGCTTAAATAACTAAGTGGATGAGGGCAGAGACCTCTCATTGGACTTAACTAAATGGTCCAAATCATCATGGTCTATTCAGAGATAGAAGCCCAATCATATAATTCACCAATAAGTGCTTAATAACAGTAGATCATAATTAATATTAATAATAATGTATAACAATTGGCTATTGTTAATCCATAATTGATTAATTAAATAATTAATCCAACATTCTCCCACTTAGATGACAATAATCAATTATTAAAATTATATTGTTTTAATTTGTCTAACCAAACCGTGGTTTACAATCATAGTTTAAACAATATCTATGTTTATGACAACCTTGACAGCCAATGTATGTAGATTTCTGCATAATAAATTGTTTGAAGACACCAATAACAACATTGTAGCATAATTAGTTGCATATAATACATGTAACTGCATTATTTTGTTCAAATTAATGCTTAAAACTGTTTTTATAGTCTCTATAAAACTGTTTTTATATTTACATTTTTTCATCTGATATTGTGAGCAAATGACTAACACTTTTAATACTCAATCTGTTTAAATTCAGTAATTACCACCATTGAGATGTTTGGCAAGTAGCATCATGTGAGTTATAGGTCCAAAAATACTGATACAGGCCTAATATCAATACCCAAACATTTTTGTATATAGGTTTAGTGTTAACTCTTTAAACAAACATTTATTTTGTGTGTATACCTTTTTGAGTTTGCATAGCTCACTTAAAGGCATACACTTGTCCTTATTAACAAACTTTTCATCTCTAGTGAACTGTGATGATCTAGACCAAAGAGACATAGACTTTGAAGATTGAGCTAGTTTTTCATTCTGCTCATTAGCAGGTAACCTACAACAATATTGATATATGAACTTAAGAAAAATTGAATATGAAATGAGAAACAATAAGGCCAAGTGTCACAACGATTTTAATATTTTACTTAGACAAATATTCTGCAATCTTTGGAATGTCCTTATTAATTAGCAACTTAGAACTTGACCATCCATTTGAAATTGAAAATGACATGAAACAGAATCAAATTAACAATGATACTTTACAATTTATAAAGTTTCCTTGGCAAAAAGTAAGGAACACAAGCTTTGTGAATCTTTGATCATTGCATGAGTGAGAATTATGACTATAGCACCACTGTTCTTTTCATCATTGTAGTAATTCAAAAACTTATTTGCATAGCTTTCCCATAGTGTGCAGTTAATAAAATTACCACTGTTATCAATAATGAAAAAAATAGTATTTTGAATGACATATTGCAACATACATTAACAGAAATCTAACAAAACATGTAAAGGGGTCACATTTGACCTGGAGTCTTTGAGATTGAGAGACACAAAACTCTTCTACCCTTGTGTGTTAGTTTGGAAATTGTTGATTTCGTGAACAGCACCAATAATGTCTACATCATTAAAAAAATTGTCTTTAACAGTATGTGGTATTAAAAACATTAAACCAAATAAATTTACCATTTGAATAAATCATACATTCAAGTCTGTTAAGTACACATTTCCCTACAAGAGCATCACCAAAATCTTTGAAATAAAACATTTTGGGAGAAATGTTTTCAACATCAACAACTTTCAACGCGGTACCACCAAGGAAAACAAATTTCTTGGAATGATCAAGAAACTTCCACTGAAAATCACTGTCATAAACACTTCCATTGTTAATTATGAAGATCGTGTCCTCATGGATTCAGTCTTTCCATTTAGGTGTATGGTCTGCACGAATTAGAACTTGAATTATGTCATCCTGAAAAACATTGGAAACAAATAAGCTTTATTAATATGTAGAATCTAATGAAACGAAAATCTTAACAAATAAACGTAAAAACTATACTGATGCATCTACTAAAACCATCTCCAAATGCTTTATCCCCTTACTGATTACAATGACCCATGCATCAACTATTCGAACAACCAATCTCCATGTTTCCTTGTTGTCGTTGATGTCTTTAATACAATCGATCTTTCGACTCATTTTTGAATTTGCAGAGAGTAAAAAATAAGTTAACTTCCAATGAATAACATATAGAACAAAAAAAAACATATGTAGCAAACATACTGATGGTTGAAGTAAGTGAGGTTGGTGGAATATGAGACTGTTATTTGGATGGAGAGGAAAATGAAAGAGTTTGGTTTGTGAGATTGAAGATGAGACTGTTATTTTCTTGTATTTAAATACAACAACAGCACCGACGGTGCAATGATGACAGAGGGGAGTAGGAAGAGTTTTTCTCAAGATTCCAATGTTACAATTCAAATAATGTGTATGTGGAAATAATTTTTGGTATTGGAAAGGATGATAACTTTGAAAAGAAATAATGCACAATTAATTATGTTTGCCTTTGGAGGAAATTACCATTAGGGGTAGTAATCTTGATTATTTAAGTTAATTACCTTGGCTAATTAAGTACTTTTTGTAGTATAGTACTTTATTATATTTATAATAGATATCCTTAGAGCAGAAATAATATTAATTATGAATTAAATATTTTCTTTCTTAATTTTCTTCAAAAGTTTTTCACGGGTCATCATCACTACAGTACCTTATTTATTTAATCAATAAAATATTTGTACATAGTTTATAGTTATTAGTGATATTTATAAATATTGATAATTATTAAATATATTGGATTTATAATGCTGGTGATTTGCTATATATTTATATTTTAATTTTTCTGCTTATTAGTTATTTTATAATAATAATAATATATATATATATATATATATATATATATATATATATATATATATATATATATATATATCACTATGCCAAATAAGGGAATAGACAGCGCTTTTTTAGGGCTTTAACAGCGCTGCTAAAACCTCCGCTGCTAAAGGTATAGACAGCGCTTATGTAATTTCAAAACACTGCTATAGGTACCCCCTTTAGCAGCGCTTTTCAGGAAAAAGCGCTGCTAAAGGTACCCCCTTTAGCAGCGCTTACACTTCAGACAACGCTTTTAATATTGAACTTTAGACAACGCTTTTACAAAGCGCTGTCTATTCCCCCCTTTAGCAGTGCTTTTCCTTATTATTTTTTAATATATTTTTTTTTTCAATCAGTATAGACAGCGCTTTTAAAAAGCGTTGTCTATTCCCCCCTTTAGCAGCGCTTTTCCTTATTATTTTTTAATATATATATTTTTTTCAATCACTTTAGACAACGCTTTTAAAAAGTGTTGTCTATTCCCCCCCCCCTTTAGCAGCGCTTTTCCTTATTATTTTTTTAATAGAACTTTTTTTTCATTTAATATAATATCTCACCATTTTTGCAACAGAATTTATAGCTTCCACATAACATTTTAAACAACAACATGCATCAATATACAACAATAAAACAATATTATAACAACATCAATATACGTCAATATACATCTTCAATCCTTTTTGCACAATATACACAACAACAACAACATTAATTTATACAACAATGAAACAAAATCAAAATTTCTTTACAAAATAACTCTATCTTCTACATCGATCTGCACCTATATTACCTGAAACAAAATCAAAAAATCGAAATTCATACAAGTTACCAAATAACAACAAAAACAACACAACTATAACGACATATATTATATTCTCAAAACTCAAAGTTATACCTTATAATAAAACTCTCAACTCCATAACAAATTGGCACCAATCCTCCATAAGTTCATCCAATTGATCTTTTGAGTAACAAGCACACGTGAATTCATCAAAGTACTACATAATAATATAAATAGTATGATTTAATTAAAATACTAAGTCATTTTATGAGAAATATTAAAATAATTCCTAAGTTAGAAATTCATACCGTGGATGGAATCTCTAATCGGTCCAAAAGAATAGTTTCTTTCATAAACCTCAACATAAAATAACCGCAATCTACACCATTGCGTTGACGAGGACACTACACATGGAAAGAAAATACGGATATACATCAGTATATACAACTTAACTTGTTTTATCAAGTATCATCGCTATATTATCAAAATTGGGAAAATCTATACCTCCACTTTGATCCAAGAAATATTGTTGACTCTACTCCTTAGTACTTGAATACCTCTTTGTGCTCGAAAACTTTGTAAAATGCTATAATAAATTAATAACGAATATTTAGAACTATCGCACATAAATAATTAAATATACACAGGAATATTTTACAACAATCTCACTTACGTGTCAATCGCCTTCTTCATATCTGGGTATGTTGTCCAATCATTTCCCAATGAATCCAGATAATATACAATTTCTCTCAAAGGATTAATGGCAACCAATAACCAGTGTCCACTGGAATATTAAACAAAGGTTAGATGGAAATTTTCTACACAACGTTAAAAAACGAAAAATTATAATAGAGGAAATTTAGAATGAAAATCTTACTTGTTGCCAGTATTATATGGTAAAAAGAACAATTTTTCTGTATCTTTTCTGGCCATAAATAAACTGAGTACAGATGCTATTACTTCATCTGGACAACGTTGGGATTTATGAAAGCGAATCTGGACTCTAATCCACGCGGGCGAATCAACTTGTCACACAGAAACCTTAAGTAAAAACATCATTAACATTAATTATTCATTGAAATGAGTAAATAAATTCTGCAATTAATTAAACAAAGTTGGTTGGAGTATATCTGATGTATGTCTCGATAACAGCCATGCCTAATGTCAAGTGTCCAAAAACTTGTTCCAAATCCTCCATACCAATTGCAGTCATGCCTTGAGAACCATAAATCCCTTCATCCAGGGGTACAAGAGAAGTACCACCTTGCGAAATAGTTGTGAAGCTTATATATGTCCGAAGGCACGACCTATATTGTGAAGTAGTTTTCTTTCTAGCATCGGTCCTCTTAGCAACACTCTTTATTTCTGTGGGAATGTTGCTAATTACAGGCTCCTTACCCCTACTTACAGCTTCAATCTCTTTGGCAGGAATAATCTAAATATCATAAAATTAGAGTGGTCAAGTATAGGATGACAAATTAACATTATCTAAGCATAAATATCATATAATTGTGTTGTACCTATTTTTTTGATGCCACTGACTCCATTGGCCGTGTAATCCCTTTATCTTTTGGTTTGGGTTTTATAGGAGTCTAACATTACCATGCAAAAAAATATAAGTAAAACGAACGTAAAAAATTTGAGTACTAAAAGGTTCATAACGATTTTAATTATACCTCATCATCTATGCGAACGAGTCTTGACGGCCATGCAACAAACGCTCCTATTGCCTCTCCCACCAACGTTGCATCAGAAACTTCATCTGAGATTGGTAATAACGTACCCTCCTCTAAAGTAATATCAATTGACACTTTCTAATATCCAGAAGGGAGCGGTTTATGATGAAGTACTTCTCCCGGAGTGTTATGGACTTTTCCCTTGCCAACCATGTGATAAGTTGGTGTCTCTAAAAAGAGTTGACAAGGTGAAATGCCGTAAAATCAATAATAAATATGACATCGTTAATGTGTATATATGTCAGTTAAATAAATTACACTAATTAAATAATATATGAAATTACCTCGGGAATACTTGGTTGAAGAGAACAATTGACACTAGCTATGTCACTAGTTTCTTTAACACCCGGAGATTCCCTTTCTGATTGGTACTGTCTTGCTTTTTCCTTCCTCAATTCAAGAACTTCAACTTCTAATGCATCCAACCTTGCCTGCAGTTCTTTATTGCTAGCAGACTTTGTCTTTGGGTTATTCATTTTCAAGGAGCTTGGAGTAACCCCATGTCCTTTACCCCTCACCCGACCAGAATACTCACGAACATCTAATGCTCGACTAAGTATGCTCCTACAATCATCTGGTGGAGATGTAGACTGTGACAGAATCTCCTAAAGTGCATATGAATATTATATGTTAATAAAATTTTGATTTAATTAGAATTAATGTTATACTTACGCATTTTTCAAAAATTTCTTGTACATCTTCTTTAAGAAGTCCATCCTTACCCACACAGGCAGCCTTCCACAAAACATGCTCCGGAAGAGATGTTTCAGAACTATTCTCCTCTTTTAACTACACATTAACACAAAAAACAAGCTCAGTTATAACTCTTGATGAACAAGTATATCATTTCAATTTGTAAATACTTGCTATTTTTTGTTCTAATCGTGCATATCCCAAACGTCCCTTTTGGTATGGATATGCCGGAGATGATGCTCTTTGACGATTTACGTCACTTACACTCTTAAATTCTGGGGTTTTCTGTTTGTCTTTAAAAACATCTCATTCTTTAAGTGAAATCACATCTGCCATATTCTGTTGGACGCTCTGCATCAACAAATTTTTTTTTGGCATCTCTAAGATATTTTCTGTTTAAATATGTTCTAAACCCTCTTAGTATTTTGCCGGCCAATCCAAGACAATAATCTTTTTTTGAGTCATCAATGTTGAAAGACCTCTACAAAAAACATACACAAAGTGCGTTAGTATAAGTAATTTAAAGACATAATTTAAAGTACATAATCGTAATTTAAAGACATAATTAAAAGTACTTGTATCTCACTCCAGATTTTGTTTTTAGCATTATCCAGCGTTTGTTTTTAGCATCATCATGATCTTTTCTAATATATGTTTCATCCGCTGTAGTATTTTCATCTCGATCGTTTCCAATATACGACTCATTCTCAACATCAACATCACCTTGATCTACACTTTTATCATCAATCACTTTGTTAGATAAAAGAACTATAGACCATTTCGTACTCTTCGGGTCTGTGACATAGAACACTTGTTTAGGTTGAGAGGCTAGAATAAAAGGCTCATCTTTATACCCCACCCTATTGAGATCCACTTGCAAAAACCCTGACTTATCCATTCGTATGTGTTGGCTGAAGATTTTGATACATGTAGTTCGAAATGAAGCAATATTGATGTTTCGTTGGAATAAAACAAATGTTATAGTTCGGAATGGAAGAGATTGTTCTTCGAACGGACATGTCGAAGCTCGGAGCTTCGAGTAACAGTTATGAAGACATATTTAAAGAAACTTCGAAGTGGTAACAAGACTATGTCTGTGAAGGTTGTGAAACGAGTTCGAAGCGAAGGCTACCAGAGCGTTTGAAATTCAAACGTAAGCGGGATATTAGAAATTCAAATATATATGCACTGGAGCGTTCGAAGACGCGTGGAGGCTAGAGAGAAGCAATGCTCTGCATGCTCCGAACGTGGCAAAATCTTATAAGCAAAACCATTATGGTCGAAGTAGTATAAATAGAAGTCTTAGTGTTAGGATTTCATGTGTCATATCTATTGTACAAAATTCAGTAAACATTCAAAATACCACATGGATAGGGAAACGAATGCTCGAACAATGTACGTATGATAACACCAAACATTTATAATTCAGTAAAGCTCTTTATCTTTTCCAGTTTATCTTCCATTTTCATGTCAATGTCATTCAAATACTTTTACAATCAAAGTCATTTACTTATTTCTTGCATTTAAACGTTGTTCTTCTATTCGAATCTGTTACACATTTCAGAAACCTTTTACATTCTTTACACTGAAACATTTATATTCATGCTTTTACATTAAAGTCTTTACATTAAAGTCATTTATTCTTTTCTGCATTTAAACGTTTCTTTTACATTCGAATCTTTAGTCATTTAGTCCAATTTTACATTGATCTGTTTAATTATGTCATTAAATTCCTTTAGTATGGCAATCGAAGTAAGTTGGATGTTTCTAAAACACTTTAAATAAAATCTTAACTATGAATACCAGTTTTACTAGTAGATTTATCCAAACGACCAATACCCCATAGGATCAATCTAGTCGATCCTGCAAGTTACCAGAGAGATTAAATAGCAGTCATTAAAATTATTTGATAGTTTAGAGGACTAGCGGTTGTTTACCAGAAAT
The DNA here is from genome assembly GCA_021764765.1 of Vicia sativa. NCBI lineage: Eukaryota > Viridiplantae > Streptophyta > Magnoliopsida > Fabales > Fabaceae > Vicia > Vicia sativa. The sequence continues at coordinate 247,955,877 of CM038792.1, forward strand.
CACTGTAAACATATTGGCACGCCCAGTGGGACAGTCATTGGTCGTTACAGAATTTAAAAGTAAAAGTAAAGATTGTTAAGACATAATCATTGTAAAAGTTCTTTTCTGAGTGTCAAGTTCGTTGTTATATGAACCTTAGAAGTGGTAGAATAACCAATAGCAACCAACCCTTACCCAGAAGAAAACGTGATAATAGGATGTCTAATCCAAGCAATTAACAAGGGGAACAAAATGCCCCACATGGAACAGGCACTAGCGCGTCTGCTTTCGACGAGAACGTCTAACGCGATCCCTTCGAACGCACAGTCAGTTGCATCCTCTACTAGTAATGTGGCCACGAATGGAACAAGTGGCATGTCGACTAACAGTTCGATCCTAGGAAATACAGGGACCACTGGTTATCCTGGGGGATTTGTCCCACCATCAGGGACACAAACCCATTTCGCCACTCCACCACCAACTAGACCACCCAGTTTCGATGGCAGTAGACCCAGAAATCCCTCTTATGGGATGCCAACATCTTTTATGGCAGGTTTGCATACTTCGACGTCGAATTCGTCACCACAATTTGGGTCTGGATCTGGGGCTAATCAATTCATGACAAATAACCAAGGGTCAGTAGGTTATAGTACATTGCCTATCCTAACCACAGAAAATCAGATGGATTTTAGGCAATTAATGGATGATAGTAACCATAATATGAGAGGAGTGTTAGCACAAACTATGCAAGAGATCTTCGCCCCAATATTACAAAATGTAACTGTGACAAACAGAGATAACGCGGATAATATGAGTCGAATAACAGATTTCTTTGCTCCGCCAGAAAGGCGTAGACAGAACCAGGCATTGGTTCGAGCAAACGTACCTATCATAGAACAAATTGCTGATGACCCACCCTATAGACCAGTCAGAGAGGGGGTTAATTTGGGGGCAAGGGCACAAAGGTTAGATGCCCCAGTGATTCGAGAAGAACCTCAAAGGGGATTTATAGAACCAGCGGCAAGGATCGAAAGGTTAGATGCCCCAGTGATTCGAGAGGAACCACAAAGGGAAGTAATGGAACCAGGGGCAAGGGTCGAAAGGCTAGAAGTCCCAGCGTTTCGAGAAGAACAACCTAGAGGAGTTATCATGGTGGGTCGAAATCAAGATGTTGATGCAGTCGTTCATAGAATTTGAAACGAAAACATCATGGCAGAAAATAATTTAACCACCATGATAGAAAGGATTATGGCCCAAAACGGTCTTAATACAGGGATTAGAAGGCCAAATTATGCCTCTCCTATAGCAGATTATGTAATGCACACTAATTTACCAAGGGGATATAAGATCCCTAAGTTTACGAAGTTTGCTGGAGATACCAATGAATCAACAGTCGAACACATAGCCAGGTATCTGACCGAAGCAGGAGACATAGCAAATAATGAGAACCTTAGGATTAAATATTTCCCAAGTTCCCTGACTAAGAATGCTTTTACATGGTTTACCACATTGCCCCCTGGATCCATAGATACTTGGACCCTCTTAGAGAGATTATTCCATGAACAGTTCTACATGGGACAATCTAAAATAAGTCTGAAGGAACTAGCCAGTGTTAAGAGGAAATTTACTGAACCAATAGATGATTACCTGAATAGGTTCAGACTCTTGAAATCTAGATGCTTCATAGTAGTTCCTGAACATGAGTTAGTCAAAATGGTCGCTGGTGGCCTGGACTATTCTATTCGAAAGAAATTAGACACACAATACTTGAGGGACATGGCTCAATTAGCAGATAGAGTTCGACAAGTCGAAAGACTAAAGGCCGAAAAGGCCAGGGCTTTTAAAAGAAATAAGAAGGAAAGAATTTCCTATGTCGAAACTGAGGAAGTTGAAGACTATCCTGAATTCGAAGAGGTCGAAATTGATCTCTCTGAATTAAAGCAGGCTCCACCTTACTCTTGTAAACTATTAGTTCCCACAAAAGGGAAAGAAATTGTTGAAAATGAGAAAAGTGACAAATTCCCAAAGAAGGTGTATACCTTCGATGTAACAAAGTGTGACGAGATTTTTGATTTGCTTGTCAAAGATGGCCAACTAATTGTGCCATCGAATGTCAAAATACCTCCTTTAGATCAAAGAAAGAAAAGAGGATTTTGTAAGTATCATAGTTTCCTAGGCCACAAAACCTCACAGTGTTTTCTTTTCAGGGATCTGATTCAAAGTGCAATTAAGGATGGCAGATTGAAATTTGTTGACAAACCAAAAATGAAAGTAGATGAAGACCCTTTGGATGTTGCAGACACCAATTACTCTGAGCCTGCATACATTGGAGAAATCAATATGGTGGAAGCAGATCAAGATGACACTCCATCAGGAGAGGAAAACACTGAGAATAAAAACTATGTGTTAGTCGAAGTCAAAAAGGAGGTTACTGAGGACGTCCATAAGAAACAGGAGGCTTCAATTGAAGTAGTACCTTTGGCTGCTTCAAAAGAATTCCAGGCTACTGAAGTCCAGGGGAATCGAAACCAAGAATTGACACAGGCTACTGAAGGCCTGAGGCTAAAATTGGAGAAAGTCCAGATCACAAAGCCAACTCTCCCTCAGAAAGAAATATGGGATACTTTGGGGGAGCCCAGTGGAAAGTTCGACTACCTGGTGAAATACTCTGCTCCAGAAAGTTCAAAGACCCCAATCGAAGATATCAAACCTATAGGATGGGGAGATGTTGACATAAAGGGGGAGGATGTAGATGTTAACATGGTAGATATGGAGAGACCTCGTTCTGAAATGGAGGAGATGGAAAGATATTTAGAGAAAGAGAAGTACAAGATGGAGGATAGTTATGCTAGGGATGCCAGTCTTAAAGAATACCTCATGCTGTGCCACAAAGGAAATGCTGAAATGATACTATGTCCCAGATGCAGCATCATCTGCAACCAGAGAATTGCTGCAGACTTCGAGGGGAAACAAAGGGCACGAACTGGCATCAACTGGCGCCAGGATAACCAATTATTCAGATGTTACCCTAAAGCTGGAGAAAGTTTATTGGAGTTTTTAGTTCGTTGTCACAAAGGGGCAACCAAATGTCTAGTATGCCCAAGGTGTTCTGCAGTGTATGATCAAAATGTGGTCGGAGCCTTCGAAACAATTCCTTTCGCCCCATGCTAGAACCACAAAGAAACTGGTCAGATGAGCCAACTTTCGAGAGCAACTACACTCAACGAAGGCCTGACAGCCCTTATCCCAAAGCCGCTTGAAGGGTGACATTCAAAGTCCCTGCTGAAGTACCAACAGACAAGTGGCTGCAAGTCAGGACTGACAAGGGGAAGGATAAATGGAGAAGCAATGAACGAAATGCACGCCACGCCATGACATATAGAAGGAAGTTCAATACTGCAAAGAGGTGAAGCAACTCGTTTTTTTCTAAAAATCATTTAATTTTCGAAACAATAGTGAAATCGCCACCTAATTTTATTTGTTCTAAAAGAAGAACGGGGAAATATAGATAAAACCCACGAAAGAAAAGGATAAGACGGTTTACGAAATCAAGAGATATAGGTTCGGGAGTTGGTTATGCAAGGGGAAGGTATTAGCACCCCTCACATCCATCGTACTCGATGGTACCCATTTAGTTCAAAGTGTGGTTGTGTGTTAGTGTGAAAATTTTACGATCTTCTAAATTTTGAAATGAGAAAGAAAGGGAGAAGAAATGTTTTTATTATTTTGAGTTTGACACGGTTTTAAAACCGCTGCCTACGATTCCCTCGCAATGGGAAAGTCAAAACTCCGTAGTTCTTCTAGAAAATGATTGTTTGTTGATTGATTTTAAATGAAAAGACAAGTCGTCATTTTTAAAGGAGAAGACTCGTCTAACGTCCACAAAGTGTGATAAAGAATAAAGGACTACGCACCAACATGAGGGAGGGTTTGAGAACACCTCTAGTACTCAAGTGGAGAAGTCGAAAACCTTGGGAATAGAGGAAGAAACATCTCAATTATAAATGAATCATGTCTAATCTTGAAAAAGGATTTAAAGGTAAAAGGTGCTTTGAGCGCACAAAAGATATTGAATGTGTTGGAATTGATTTTAAATTGTGGATGACAAGTACCAAAACGTTGGGCTATCCTCTAACGATTCAATACTCGAGATTGGTGATTGAGGTCAATCGATCCTCTCTCATCCAAAATCTTTATTATGAAAAGGGAGAGGTGAAACAAAGTTCACTTTTATTAAGTGTATGGAATAAAGTATTTAAGTCATTGGGTTACCCTCTAATGGCCCAAATACTTTACATTTTAATTAAATCGTTGGGCTATCCTCTAACGATTTACTTAAATACCATAGCACCATGTTTTTTTTTTGTTTTGTAGAAAAATTGATTTTTTTTGAAAATGACTCGACGTTGGATCGAGGTTTGAGAAGAAGACTCAACGTTGGATCGAGTTTTTATGGAAAGTGTTTTAAATGCTTGGTGAATGGAGAAAGAATAGGATCGAGATAATTGTAAATCACAAATAAAATCGACAAAGCCCATACAAGGTGGCCAACCTAAGTATAAAACAATTAAATTACATGTGTACTAGCAAAGTGGGCTAGTCTACTATAACGACTAATTGGAACAATTAATCGAAATAGGCTCACTGTAAGAAGGCCCAGGATCAAGCGTACATGTGTGGTCATCGCGACGCTTCGAAGCTTTGTCGACTTACGGGTTTAAAAATGATTTACAAATATTAGTTTAAAAAAGATTTTTTTGGTTTTGTGTAAGTGACAGTTAAATTAAATAAAATAAATGTGCACTAAATTATTACAAGAATTGTTTTTGGGAGAGGGATACATGAATTATAAATGGGGATTAAACGGTAAAATAAAATAGAAAGCGGTAAATTAATTACAATGCAACAAGGGGATTGGGGTACAATTTTTCGAATGGGGATAAAGATAAATTAAAGAGAGACTGGAAGTTAATTTAGAAGCAAACAAACAGAAATTAACTACGGTGAAACTTAAATATTAATTATTGTATTTTATTTGCATTCTATTAAATCAATTAGAATAGACAATAGGAACTAATTCTACGAAATTGATATACAAAGGAGATTAGTATAATATAATTCGAAAGTTATTTATGAATGAATGAATAAAGCATAATAATAATATGTATATAGTATATTTACAAAGAAAATATAAAATAAAAATAATACTAAGTATAATTATATTTACAGTATAAAATATAAAATAAAATAAAAATGCAAGTCTATTGTATGTACATTATTAAATATTAAATAAGAAATACTAATATGAATATTAAAATGCTAATGATAAAAGTTTAGGTATGCTAAAAGAAATTGAATGTTCCGATCAATCCTCGGATGTCTACACAAATAGCAAACATATTAGTAGCATGAGTGTGAGATGAAATGGAAATAAAATGAAATTGCAATAAAAATTAGAATACGATTAGTAATTACAAGCTATAGAATCGAAAATGAAACTAGTATAAAATGTATATGAAAGGAAGGACTAAAACAATTAAATATGCGAGTAATTCGATTCACAAAGTAACCAAAACCAAAGAAACATACACTATTATTCAATTTAAAACCGAACCAAACTAAAAATTAAACCGAACAAATCCGGGCAGCAACTATATATACTTAATAATGCTCAAGAATTCATCTCAAAAAGTGTTTAAAACAAATAAAAATGCAACGATAGAAACAAACGGATGCCTCACAGTTTCTCGGTTAAATTCACACGCAAGTAAATGCGGTATCATTGTCAAACCATCATCGAAGCTAAATTTGAATATCAAACGACTACAAACTTTAATTAAAATGATTAAAATGATAATGACACAAAGTATGATGTCCTAACATGTTTCTCGGTTGGATTTTCACGCGAGTAACGCGGTATAATCATTAAACCGTCATTGAAACAAAACAAATAAATGCCAAATGGTTTCTCGGTTAAATTGTACGCGAATAAACGCGACATCAATATCAAACCATCATCGAAACCACAATGTGATTCTTATCACCCATTCAGAAGAAAACGAAATAATGTGGCTGCCCATGATGGTTTCTCGGCCATATCTTTCACGAATAACGCGATATAAATGTTAAGCCATCATCGAAATAGAAAACGAACCACGGGCAGCAGCGATCTTTGAACTAACAGAACCTTGTCGCAGTTAGAATGGGACAGAAATTACCACATGAAATAGCACAATCAAAACCACATATAGCAACCTCTTAACAAAACTGACACAATCACAAACCTAAGAAAAAAAAAGAGTTTATCCCAGGATCTGCTACAAACGTATAACGCCAACAAATCAATATTTACAAATTCATAGACAGCTAGCTATATTGACACTTCAGTTAAACTCAAACTCATAGCATCTACTCATCACTGAAATTTAACAGGGACTTATTCCAAACATATTCACAAGCAGTTATACAAGCATCTCAGATTCAGAAAAAAAATGGCAATAGGCCATTGATTAAATCAAAAGTGATCGAAAGCTACCGAGATACGAAGCTGTTGCTGTTGGCTTGCTGCTGCGATGAAGAGGGAGAGTGGCTGTTGCAGAACAGAAAGGATGAGAGCGTTGGAGGAGCAGTGGCTGTGTTTGGAGCAGTAAGGCTGTCACGGCAAGACAGAGGGAATGGCGATGAGAGATGTATGGATGCTGTGAAACAGGGGCGAAGGTGAGAACGGTGAGGCTTTGGTTGTTCTGATGAGGGTTTACGGTGGAAGCAGTGGATGGAACAGCGGCGGCGGAGGAAGTAGAAACAGGGACGGTGAAGAGAACTTGACAAAGGTTGGGTGATATGAATGAAGAAAATGGTGAGATGGGTAAACGGTGAGGAAGCGGCGGCTTCTGTGAGAGTGAAGGAGGACTGGAGCTGAAGGTTGGATACAGAGGGAGTTTGGGGTCGCGGCGGAACGGTGAGTGAAGATGAGGAAGGTGAGCGGATGCAGATGGATGAAATAACAGGGAGCGATACGGTGAGAGGGAGAAAGAAGATGGATTTTTTTATATTTTTTCTGATAGCCTCACTGTTCCGTGTTTTTTTTCCAAATTTTTGGCCTCTTGTTCCGTTTTTGATCCGTTCCAATTTTTGTCTCCTCAATGTGTTGTTTCAAACCCGCCTCCTTCTTAACAATTATAGGTACATATATATACTAAAAGAATTAGGTTTTCATAATTTTAAAAAATGCCTAAAATACCCTTTTCATAAAATGGTCTATAAAAATAGGTCATGTAAAAATTAATAAGCCCACAGTATTTTTGTTGGATTTTTTTGAGATAAAAATTTACACTTAAAATTGTTAAAAATGGTAAAAGTTCGGACAATAAATTATCCGAAAAAAATAACTGAGTACATTAAAATAAATTACGGGTCTTATAAATTAAAGAAAAATTATTGAGATGGTTAAAATCGAAATAAAATGATAATAAAGAAACCCCGACTTTAAAACGCTTACGGTTAAAAACGAGACTAAAAAATGTATCAAAAAATTAGGGAGAGCACATTTTCATGATCTACGCGACACGTAGATTCATAAAGCAGTGAGTAAAAGATAAAAACTTGAAATATTTTCCTCGCTAATTTTCGCACAGTATTGAATTGCTTTTAACAGTCTGTTTATAAAATCGAAATATCGATATCATCGACATATAAATAATTTAAAACAATGCAATAAACAGACAATAAAGTAAAAATAAATGAAATGAGATAACGGGTATTTTACAATTATAAAACGATGCAAATATCGATTTAAACTGATTTTTGGTCAATTTAAATACGACGTAATGATGCAAATGCAATGACTAAATGACTGTTTTTTTTTATTTTAAATATAATGCGAGTAGAAAAATAGCAGGGTAAAATTTGGGGTGCAACAGTTGCCCCTATTTAAATATCTTCAACCAGATGATATGAAGATGATTAAGCTTCATATTATCGCAGTGGGAGATAGTTAAATATCAAAAATCAAAATTTTGCCCTGAGATGCAATGGGCATGATGAATGACATATGAAGAGAATGTGATGAATGCAATATTTTTTTTGATATATTTTTTAGAATGATGTATGATACGAGACAGACACTGTGGGGGAAAACATCAAAGATATTTAGAAGAGCAATGGAAGATCTTCAAGCATATTCAGAAGTGCATTGAATATACGAGAAACAAAATATCAGAGACATTCAGAACAATCATTGAACGGACTCTGGAACACATCATCGAAGACATTCAGAAAAATCATTGAATGAACTTCGGGAAAAAAATTCTGGTATATTCAGAAATGCATTGAATATACGAGAAACAAAACATCAGAGACATTCAGAAAAATCATTGAACGGACTCTGGAACACATCGTCAAAGACATTCAGAAAAATCATTGAATGAACTTCGGAAAAAAGATTCGAGTATATTCAGAAATGCGTTGAATATACAGGAAACAAAACATCAGAGACATTCAGAAAAATCATTGAACGGACTCTGGAACACATCGTCAAAGACATTCAGAAAAATCATTGAATGAACTTCGGAAAAAAGATTCGAGTATATTCAGAAATGCATTGAATATACAGGAAACAAAACATCAGATACATTCAGAAGGACATTGAACGGACTCTGGAAGACATCATCAAAGACATTCAGAAAAATCATTGAATGAACTTTGGGAAAAAATATTCGGGTATATTCAGAAATGCATTGAATATACGGGAAATAAGACATCAGAGATATTCAGAAAAATCATTCAACGGACTCTGGAACACATCATCAAAGATATTCAGCTAAATCATTGAATGAACTTCGGAAAAAAGATTCGAGTATATTCAGAAATGCATTGAATATACGGGAAACAAAACATCAGAGACATTCAGAAGGACATTGAAAGGACTCTGGAACACATCGTCAAAGACATTCAGAAAAATCATTGAATGAACTTTGAAAAAAAGATTCGAGTATATTCAGAAACGCATTGAATATACGAGAAACAAAACATCAGAGACATTCAGAAAAATCATTGAACGGACTCTGGAACACATCATCAAAGACATTCAGAAAAATCATTGAATGAACTTCAGAAAAAAGATTCGAGTATATTCAGAAATGCATTGAATATACAGGAAACAAAACATCAGATACATTCAGAAGGACATTGAACGGACTCTGGAAGACATCATCAAAGACATTCAGAAAAATCATTGAATGAACTTTGGAAAAAAATATTTGGGTATATTCAGAAATGCATTGAATATACGGGAAATAAGACATCAGAGATATTCAGAAAAATCATTGAACGGACTCTGGAACACATCATCAAAGATATTCAGAAAAATCATTGAATGAACTTCGGAAAAAAAGATTCGAGTATATTCAGAAATGCATTGAATATACGAGAAACAAAACATCAGAGACATTCAGAAGGACATTGAAAGGACTCTGGAACACATCGTCAAAGACATTCAGAAAAATCATTGAATGAACTTTGGAAAAAGATTCGGGTATATTCAGAAATGCATTGAATATACGAGCAACAAAACATCTATTTTGGTAGGTACCAAGTAAGTTGGATTTTGACTGCAAGGTAAGACATTGACTGTAACAAGACCTCGGGAAATGCAAATGAGGATAAAACACTCTTGCTATGCATGATATATAAATTTTGTGATGCATGATATATGAATGATATGCATGTAGTATGTAATGCAGACGTTTATGACAACGGAGATTGACTCTTTTGTGAAGGTAAGATGGGAACTCTGATTCCTCAACACGGAGAACACTGCCAACTCTTCTTAGAGAGAAAATGTCTTGAGAAACACTTCTAACACACTTGTGAACTGTATCGAAAATGATGATCCTTGGAGGAAGGACTGAAGTGTTGCCTGGGGATTGTCCCGAATTAGCTAGTTGTTGAGGATAAACCGATCATGGCTTCAACTCTTGAAATGACAGAGGGGAAAGGAGTGCCCCGGTATAAGTCTTGAAAGGGATCTTCTGATTAAAACAATTCTGATAATGACTTGCACTGAGCAAAAAATCTTGAACTGATTCACAACAGGATCTGAAAGATTCTTGCCCCTGATTAGGATCACTGACCAAGTTTCCTAACAGTTTGGACTTCCTTGATGAGGAAAGCTGGTTTGCAAGCAAAAATTGTTTATTCAAACATGGTAAATTTAATGAAAAGTTCATGCACAGGTTTTGAAATAAAAATCATTTTTTGAAATGATGTAGTTGCTGTATAGAAAATGAACCACTGGTTAAGACACAGAGGTTTGGAAATTTAAATGTGAAAGAAAAGACAAAAGTATGGATATACCAAGACAGTTGATTTGCAAAAGACCTTAGGAGTCATATTACGCAACCTTGTTGTAGTATGCTTTCAAAAGAAACCTGGCTTCAATTAGGTCTTTTGAGGGTTGTAACGTGGTCTGGTTCACGGTTTAAGAAACAAAAGATAAAGGCTCAAAATTTATTTTTACCCAACCCAATCTTCGTGATGTTCTTCAGTCCTACGCTCAATTAAATCAGATTGTGCACTCAGCTTCCAATAGATTTTGGATTGTACACTGATAGTGATGATGGCTCAGAAGCTGATATATTCTTGAGATTGCAGTCACTTCTTTTTTGCAACATTTTGCTTTTTGAGGACTTTGGTCAACTCTTTTTTGAATTTTGTCATCCCTAACTTTTGCTTAAACCGTTCCATTTAAGATTACGGTAAGCGGGATGCCCCAATTATTTTTGCCTAAGTTGCCTTTTTAATTTTAACTTAGCGGCTTTTTTCTTTTGATATATTTTTTAAAAAAAACAGTGACTGCTTGACTTTCATGATTACGGGGAACCATCATCATCACTTTTACTTGTATGACATCTTCGACACTTCTTGATGTGTGCGAAGGAAGCTTGATTGAATACAACCTCTATAGAAAGGCGTCTTGAATGAATGCACATCCAAATTAAACTGAGAATTACCCTGCCCCAGGTTAAAAAAATGCAGGTTTTTTGTATAGAAAGAAACTCCAACTTCTAGGCTCGAAGGGGTTGACAAGGGATTAACTTCCTTATTTCTCCAATGTTTGGGAATTGAAACAATGCCTGTATATCATCAGCAAAGTTTTATTCGAAAGCATTCCAACAACACTTATGGGTGTCTTGTTTTTATCATCCTCCCTCCAATCTTTGCAAAAACAAAAACTCGGTAAAGATATTAAACAGGAAAAATATATATGTTTGAAAGCAACAAATGTAAATGATTTAAATCAAAACAGTGCAATGCTCATTTCATTAAGATCAACATGAAACTACAAACAAAATTTGCAAGCGACAATTTAACATAAACAGGGAAAAATGCAAACAGAAAGGAAACGTGGCTTAGTGACTAATCTGCAACAAGGATGAGCGGTCCTGTCTAAAACACTAGCTTTACGAGGTAACTTGAGATATTCTGACCCATCAGCTGGTTGATCTCATCTTTTAATAATTCTTGGTCTCGTTGAAGTTCTTCCATAATTTTCTGAACCATGCTTCAAATCCAAAGTGTTGAGGAATCAGTTTGACGGTAAACGACTAACTAAAGATGGAGACAGACGAAATAAGTTTTTGACAACTTGAGTGTATGAATGAAATATGCAGATGGATACAATGAAATGCAATGTCACATATACAAATGGAATGCAACATAATAACAGTAACAGGTTCACAGGGATGTGAAACAGGGATGATACAAGTGATCAGAACCACTTATTCAGGTGGGATCCTATGATAGGATGGCTTTAAGTTTTCTACCCAAATTCCCCATGGGATGGTTCTAAGGTTTTCTGCTAAGTGTTTCTTGGAGTCTCAGATCCCCTTTTAACAAACACTATCATCGCGCGAGAGGCCTACGTGGTAATAGTATTTGGAAAAGTATACCCCAAGAAACGGCTCTTAACGGGATACTCAAAATCCGAAATTTGAGCGTTTGGTCTCGGTTAGGACAACATGAACAAACTTAGAGTTATAGGTCATTTGTCCAAAGATTGATGTCCCTGCGCTATCGCGCCAACAACCTCCTTAAAACAACCAACTCTAAGCCGAGTCTTCGGGCCAACAAGACAATGGAGTCAGGTGGACCTAGGCTACGCAACCCCTCTATTCCTAAAAAAGTGACCTAGAAGCCTGGGTAGTGGGCTTATCTATGTATCAATAATCCCATCAAGAATTCCCACACAATGGATATATAAACAAGATAATAAATGAAGTATAGAAAAATAAATAACTGAAACATAAACATAATATAAAGTACAAAGATGAAAGTAAAATAAAATGATAAACACACAACCACACAAAGAACTAAACTAGGGTTAACTCGCTTGAGAAAACGTCCCCAGTGAAGTCGCCAGCTGAAGCAACTCGTTTTTTTTCAAAAAATCATTTAAATGAATTTTCAAAAATACAACTAGTGAAATCGCCACCTAATTTTATTTGTTCTAAAAGAAGAACGGGGAAATATAGATAAAACCCACGAAAGAAAAGGATAAGACGGTTTACGAAATCAAGAGATATAGGTTCGGGAGTTGGTTATGCAAGGGGAAGGTATTAGCACCCCTCACATCCATCGTACTCGATGGTACCCATTTAGTTCAAAGTGTGGTTGTGTGTTAGTGTGAAAATTTTACGATCTTCTAAATTTTGAAATGAGAAAGAAAGGGAGAAGAAATGTTTTTATTATTTTGAGTTTGACACGGTTTTAAAACCGCGTGCCTACGTATTCCCTCGTGCAATGGGAAAGTCAAAACTCCGTAGTTCTTCTAGAAAATGATTGTTTGTTGATTGATTTTAAATGAAAAGACAAGTCATCATTTTTAAAGGAGAAGACTCGTCTAACGTCCACAAAGTGTGATAAAGAATAAAGGACTACGCACCAACATGAGGGAGGGTTTGAGAACACCTCTAGTACTCAAGTGGAGAAGTCGAAAACCTTGGGAATAGAGGAAGAAACATCTCAATTATAAATGAATCATGTCTAATCACGACGCTTCGTAGCTTTGTCGACTTACGGGTTTAAAAATGATTTACAAATATTAGTTTAAAAAAGATTTTTTTGGTTTTGTGTAAGTGACAGTTAAATTAAATAAAATAAATGTGCACTAAATTATTACAAGAATTGTTTTTGGGAGAGGGATACATGAATTATAAATGGGGATTAAACGGTAAAATAAAATAGAAAGCGGTAAATTAATTACAATGCAACAAGGGGATTGGGGTACAATTTTTCGAATGGGGATAAAGATAAATTAAAGAGAGACTGGAAGTTAATTTAGAAGCAAACAAACAGAAATTAACTACGGTGAAACTTAAATATTAATTATTGTATTTTATTTGCATTCTATTAAATCAATTAGAATAGACAATAGGAACTAATTCTACGAAATTGATATACAAAGGAGATTAGTATAATATAATTCGAAAGTTATTTATGAATGAATGAATAAAGCATAATAATAATATGTATATAGTATATTTACAGTATAAAATATAAAATAAAAATAATACTAAGTATAATTATATTTACAGTATAAAATATAAAATAAAATAAAAATGCAAGTCTATTGTATGTACATTATTAAATATTAAATAAGAAATACTAATATGAATATTAAAATGCTAATGATAAAAGTTTAGGTATGCTAAAAGAAATTGAATGTTCCGATCAATCCTCGGATGTCTACACAAATAGCAAACATATTAGTAGCATGAGTGTGAGATGAAATGGAAATAAAATGAAATTGCAATAAAAATTAGAATACGATTAGTAATTACAAGCTATAGAATCGAAAATGAAACTAGTATAAAATGTATATGAACGGAAGGACTAAAACAATTAAATATGCGAGTAATTCGATTCACAAAGTAACCAAAACCAAAGAAACATACACTATTATTCAATTTAAAACCGAACCAAACTAAAAATTAAACCGAACAAATCCGGGCAGCAACTATATATACTTAATAATGCTCAAGAATTCATCTCAAAAAGTGTTTAAAACAAATAAAAATGCAACGATAGAAACAAACGGATGCCTCACAGTTTCTCGGTTAAATTCACACGCAAGTAAATGCGGTATCATTGTCAAACCATCATCGAAGCTAAATTTGAATATCAAACGACTACAAACTTTAATTAAAATGATTAAAATGATTAACAGGGACTTATTCCAAACATATTCACAAGCAGTTATACAAGCATCTCAGATTCAGAAAAAAAATGGCAATAGGCCATTGATTAAATCAAAAGTGATCGAAAGCTACCGAGATATGTCTGGCGATGAAGAGGGAGAGGTGCTGCGAACGAAAGGATGAGCGTTGGAGGAGCAGTGGCTGTGTTTGGAGCAGTAAGGCTGTCACGGCAAGACAGAGGGAATGGCGATGAGAGATGTATGGATGCTGTGAAACAGGGGCGAAGGTGAGAACGGTGAGGCTTTGGTTGTTCTGATGAGGGTTTACGGTGGAAGCAGTGGATGGAACAGCGGCGGCGGAGGAAGTAGAAACAGGGACGGTGAAGAGAACTTGACAAAGGTTGGGTGATATGAATGAAGAAAATGGTGAGATGGGTAAACGGTGAGGAAGCGGCGGCTTCTGTGAGAGTGAAGGAGGACTGGAGCTGAAGGTTGGATACAGAGGGAGTTTGGGGTCGCGGCGGAACGGTGAGTGAAGATGAGGAAGGTGAGCGGATGCAGATGGATGAAGGAACAGGGAGCGATACGGTGAGAGGGAGAAAGAAGATGGATTTTTATATTTTTCCGATAGCCTCACATTCGTGTTTTTTCCAAATTTTTGGCCTCTTGTTCCGTTTTTGATCCGTTCCAATTTTTGTCTCCTCCATGTGTTGTTTCAAACCCGCCTCCTTCTTAACAATTATAGGTATATATATATATACTAAAAGAATTAGGTTTTCATAATTTTAAAAAATGCCTAAAATACCCTTTTCATAAAATGGGCTATAAAAATGGGTCATGTAAAAATTAATAAGCCCACAATATTTTTGTTGGATTTTTTTGAGATAAAAATTTACACTTAAAATTGTTAAAAATGGTAAAAGTTCGGACAATAAATTATCCGAAAAAAATAACTGAGTACATTAAAATAAATTACGGGTCTTATAAATTAAAGAAAAATTATTGAGATGGTTAAAATCGAAATAAAATGATAATAAAGAAACCCCGACTTTAAAACGCTTACGGTTAAAAACGAGACTCAAAAATGTATCGAAAAATTAGGGAGAGCACATTTTCATGATCTACGACACGAGATTCATAAAGCATGAGTAAAAGATAAAACTTGAAATATTTTCCCCGCTAATTTTCGCACAGTATTGAATTGCTTTTAACAGTCTGTTTATAAAATCGAAATATCGATATCATCGACATATAAATAATTTAAAACAATGCAATAAACAGACAATAAAGTAAAAATAAATGAAATGAGATAACGGGTATTTTACAATTATAAAACGATGCAAATATCGATTTAAACTGATTTTTGGTCAATTTAAATACGACGTAATGATGCAAATGCAATGACTAAATGACTGTTTTTTTTTATTTTAAATATAATGCGAGTAGAAAAATAGCAGGGTAAAATTTGGGGTGCAACAAGAGGGAAGAAGTGAGGTTAGAAAACTACAAAGGAAACAACCCTATGTCAAGATCACAATGGCGCAGGCAACAGAGAATTCGAAAGGCTGAAAGGGAAGCTATGGCAGATAAAGGAGCAACTTCGATCAAAAACAAAGAAGAATCAAGCACCAACAAACCAACACCAAATAATCAACCTGAGGGAAAACCCCCAGTTAGCAGAAGCCTCTTTTCTGAAACACAACAAAATGAATCGAAGGAGTACACACCAAGTCCATAAGAAGATGATGATATGCTAACTGACAACTTCGAATCAGAGGGGGAGTCTTCACTCAACATCAATTGCAACGTGGTATCTGTGTTACCTTGTGAATTTGGACAGGAAACTGAAATCAGAGAGCATGAGGAGGATGATACAATAGACTTGATGAAGCACTGGCCAGTATGCTACTACGTGATGGATAACGGAGCGGTCGAAGAGCAAAATTCTTTCTTCGAACACCCAGAGCTGGCTATGAAAAATCATTTGAAGCCATTGTTCATTCGAGCCAAAGTTGGTGCACATGGCGTAAATAAAGTCTTGGTGGATGGAGGCGCTGCAGTCAACTTAATGCCCCATTTCATGCTAAAGAAGTTAGGAATACAAGAGGTCGACATCAAACCACACAACATGGTACTATCCAATTATGAAGGAAAAGTAGGCCAAACATTGGGAGTGGTCCAAGTAGAGTTGACAGTGAGATCAAGTTGCAGACCCACCATGTTCATGGTGATCGAAGCCAAAGCCAACTACAACTTGCTGTTGGGAAGAGAATGGATCCATGGCGTTGGAGTAGTCCCTTCATCAATGCATCAGAGGTTAGTTTTATGGAGAGAGGATGGTATTATGGAGAACATCGAAGCGGATCAGAGTTATTTCATGACAACAGTTAACTTAGTTAATAAGAGAAATTATGACAAATATCTAGCCAAAATAGCTCCTTGTACCCCAAGTGACGAGATCAACGAAACCAGGAACGTACACTATTACATGACCCTTCGCCATGATGGCATGTATTGGGATAGGAAGATAATTAAAGGAGACGAAGAAGTTGAAGGCACTACGCAAAGACAGCCAGCAGGTTGGGAGTTCGACAACCTTGCTCATGATTGAGTCCTCCTTCTTCGAAAGGATTTCGGCCTATATGGCTGAGAACGAATGGAAAGCGGCCTTAGAGGCTGAAGTAGATAATATGGCTGCAGAAGTGAACAAAATAGATGGGGATGGCTCGAAAGACTCACCCTTTGAAGAACACGAAATAGATCAAAGGCTAGATGCCATCTACGATAAAGAACCCTTAGGCTTCGAGAAGGACCCCACAGACTCAGGTGCTAAAATGTTAGCACAGGATCACCTCGAAGAGGTAAATTTGGGGGACGACAATACAAAAAGAATAACTTACATAAGCCAAGACTTAATCCAAGCCTCAAGCAGGAAGTGATCGAGGTTCTCAAGAGAAACAAAGATTGCTTCGCATGGGACTATGATGAAATGCCTGGTTTGAAGAGAGAGTTAGTGGAGCACAGACTTCCAATTAAGGATGGCAAGAAACCCATCAAGCAAACTCCTAGAAGATTCGCACCAACAGTTCTCACAAAGATTAAAGCTGAGGTCGAAAGGTTGCTGCGCTGCAGATTCATCAGAACCACAAGGTATGTCGAATGGTTAGCAAATATAGTACCTGTTATTAAGAAAAATGGCTCTCTTGAGAATTTGCATAGATTTTAGGGATTTAAATACTGCTACCCCTAAAGATGAGTACTCCATGCCTGTGGCAGAAATGTTAATAGACTCTGCTGCAGGATTCGAATACTTAAGTATGTTAGATGGATACACTGGGTATAATCAGATCTTTATTGCTGAAGAAGATGTTGCCAAGACAGCATTCCGTTGCCCAGAAGCCTTAGGCACCTACGAATGGGTAGTGATGCCTTTTGGTTTAAAAAATGTTGGGGCAACTTATCAAAGGGAAATGAACTCAATTTTCCATGATTTTATTGAGACATTTATGCAGGTGTATATTGATGATATAGTCATCAAATCCATATCTGCAGAAACCCATTTGCATCATTTGAGCCAATCATTTGAAAGAATGAGAAAACATGGCTTAAAAATGAACCCCTTTAAGTGTGCATTTTTTGTGCAGGCTGGAGATTTCCTTGGCTTTGTGGTTCATAAGAAAGGAATCGAGATCAACCAAAATAAGACCAAAGCCATTATGGAGACGAAAGCACCTACATCAAAAAAGGAGCTGCAATCTTTGCTAGGGAAGATTAACTTTCTAAGAAGATTCATTTCGAATCTAAGTGGAAAAACCCAGGCTTTCTCTCCATTACTTCGTTTAAAGCAAGGCCAAGCCTTCGAGTGGGATGAAGCACATTGTCATACCCCAAAATTTGCCCTCCATCCTCTCAAGATATTTCATACATCCATACTCAAGGATTCCTCAAGAGTTGATCAGACAAACTCTCTCCTAGACAATCAACCCAAACTAGGGTTTGGCAATTCTCAGGTCAAGATGGACTCCCAACATCTCCAATGGTCTTCATGCCTCCTCATATGCTTCAAAGATTCTCCATGACAAGATTCAAGCCTTACAAGTCAAGATTGCTCAGACAATTGCTCAGATGGTTGAAAATCAACAGATTGACAAAAGTCAACTGTGGTCAACCTACCAAACTTCATAATTTTTGGTCAACATCCTCATTTTGAAGTTACATTCATCATTTGATCAAGGGTTGATCATGATTCATCAAGAAAACTCAAGATTTGCTCAAAAGTCAAACTTTCTAAATTAGGGTTTCTAGATGAAAAGTCAATCAACTTTGATCGATCATAACTTCTTCATAATTTCTCAGAAATTTTTCCACCACCTCTTGTTTTGAAGGAAATTCAATTCTCTACAACTTCATGTCTCACAAGAATGTTCAAAAAATGCTTCATTTGAGAGGTATGGCTCAAAACATTACAGGTCATTTTCAAAGTCAACAAAAAGTCAACTTTTTGTTTTGAAGATATATTGAGCATGGAAACTCCAATTGAGATGAGACCAAAAAGGTTGGTTATAGGACTCTTAGAACTTTTCAAAAAGTCCAAGAACACTCAAAAATGTGGAAAATTGAGCAAAATACACTATTCAGAAGTTGGGCAATTTTGGACAATTGCACAAAAGGACATTTTGGTCAAAATGCAAAATTTTTCAAATGGGCCTAAAATCTTTTTGTCCAAACTTGTTCATGACATGATTTTTGACCCATAAATGATTGGCCATGGTAATTTTCTATTTTTATGATTTATATTTGAATTTTAAAACATTTAATTCAAAATTAAATCATGTAAAATATGAAAATAAGATTTTTTTCAAAAAGGATTGGATTTATATCTTCCTTGAAGTCCAAGATAGCTCAATATCCTTACCAAATTCGTGCTAGCCTCTTACATGGAAGGAAAATCAATTTTTTTCAAATATTTGATTTGTTTTAAATGGAAAAATATTGCACATTGATGGATGAATCCTTTTTCACTCTTTTTTCTCTCCAAATTGCCTCTATAAATACTCAGCAACATGCCAAGCCACAAGGACGAAACCCTAGCTCAAGCCAAACCCTTATACTTGCAAAATTTTTCAAGAAACTTGAGAAATTCGAATTCTATTGTGCAGCCACTTTCAGCCATCAAAAACCATCCCATTGTCTTCAGGAGGTAGGTTTGAGTAAGAATACACCATTGTTATTGATCAAAGCAACCTGAATCGATGCATACATGATCATACATATCTCAAACTTTTTGATTTTTGCATTTTACTATTCTGCGTATTTCCATTGATTCTAATGCTTTTAATGTGTTCATGAGGTTCTATGGAAGGGATCTGGGCAATCGTTTGAAAGCTTGCACGTAGAAAACACGAGTTGCCATGTTTAGGGTTTCTCAAACTGTCGTCTTCGAACCGGCCTGTACAGGCCGATTCAGCCAAAACCGTGGCCACCATTGAATCCAGAAGGGTCGAAATAGGTGGACTAGGTCTTTCTTTTGCCTTGAATCTTCGTGTTTTGCAGGTTTGGAAGTTATAGCTGCCGGAGAAGATGACCGGAGCCCTAGCTCCGGCGCTGACTCAGGCGAAGACCGGCGAGGAGACGGCGTGGCACAATGGAGCTTTCTGATTCGCTCTCTCGTTCAACCTGGACCCCACGCGCGCTGACTGTGTTTCAAACTTGTCCTTGACGCGTCATCACTCAAAAACAATTGATTTTGTTCTCTCAAACACCAAGTGACGTTTGGTCTAGTGGTTAAAGCGCTGCCTGTTCAGAGATTCTCCTTCTGGTCATGGGTACGATCCTCACTGGCACCGGTTTTGGTTTTCTTTTACAAACTTTGCACTATTTTCTTATTTTCTATATTTTCTTATTTATTTAATATTTTGCATTATTTTTAATTCTTTTCATAATTTTATTTCTGCATTAAAAAATCATCAAAAATTATTTTTCTTTTTACATTATTTCCAGAAAACCTTTATTTAATTTATAAAATTAAAAAATATAATTTTGCATGCATATTTATTTTTATTCATAATTTTGCATTTAAATCACATTTAATTAGTTTTAAATTATTAAATTGCATCTAAAAAATCCCAAAAAATTATTTTAACATATTTATGTTATTTCCAGCATGTCATATTTTTTCCAATTAAAAATTTGCATTTTTTCTAACATTTTCTCTTATTTCGATTTCATCATATTTTCCGATTTCTCTTATCGTTTCACAGGTTATTCCGCTTCAGACGTTTCTTTACCGTTTTCATTTTTTTTCCAATAATGTAACTGTTTATGGGATGTAATAGTTTAAATTAGGTTTTTATTTTCCGCAGGTTTAAATTATGTATCTGCCCCAAAGCCATGTAATAGCGTAGGACATTTACCTTTCCGCACTTTACATTCCGCATTTTAATTTCTGCACCCTATAAATTGCTAATAACTAGGCGTGTATGGCAAGACTAAAATCAACATAGCTCACTCATAATTCCAAAGATAAAATATCTGAAATCAACACACTTTTTCACACATGCACCCCTTAGGGTAATTCTCTCTCGTTGCCTTACGAATTCAAATGGTCAAGTCCCTCGAACGTAGAGGTATCCTAGCACCGTTGCCTTCAAACAAATCATCATAGTCCCTTCGAATGTGCTAGGATACTTCCTACGAGTTGCTTTCTATGACCATCTGATGTCCCTTCGAATGTCCCGCTTACATCCAACGGATGAAGTTACCTACGAACTAATGGTATGGATGACGCTATTCTAAAGGAACGTAAAACAATACAAAAAACGACCAATTCTGAGTAGGTAATAAGACTTTTAGTTGCTTTCTCTATCAAAATGCTTTTCACACCTCACACTTTTTTGTCAAAGTTCAAACTCTTTTCAAAACGAAACATTTCCGAACACTTTGTATACATTCCTACATGAATCATTACAAAGTCAAAGCGAAATGCCTTTTTCAAAACATTTTTGTCAAACACACAGAAAGCACATTTTTTTAAGTGATCTAAGAGCAACTAAGAGCCCGTAGATAACTACGGATGGAAAGGGGTGCTAATACCTTCCCTTTTCATAACCATTCTCCCGCTCGTAATCTAACGAAGGTCTTTTTCGTACTTTTACCTTCCCTTAATTGGATAAAATAAAAGTCGGTGGCGACTCTTGCTATCCGCACATTTGCGATACAAAACTAAAAAGTCGTTCACCGTATCACGAATCGGCGACTCACGGGAAACACCCTAAAGAGAGAATTGCCTTAGGGATTTCTAGATCATTTTTACTGCTTTTTGTTTGACTTGTATGCTTTATCTTTAAGGGTTGCTTTGGTATCATATTTGTGGGGGATCCTACACCCGGATCCGGGTTTCCTTTTAGGTAAGTAGCAATAAATCGTCGCGACCGTTAGACGTATATCAAAACGGTCAACATGATGGCTACGTTAGCGTGACACTTTGGTTGTCCCGATACTCTTCATTCCCAAGTTGAGGATAGTATTTGGCTTCTGCGTGGTGTCATCAAGCGCTAACTAAACTTTTAGAACCTTAATTGACCCATCTTGGCCATTAGAAGGTAGTGAGATGGCCGGCTTTGGTGTAGACCGAGGTTGGTTGATACTCGATGCTACGCTCATTGAGATCAGACTTTTGGGACATTTTCGGTCGACCACTTGGTAGTCGTATTGAAATAAGTGCCTACGAGAAAGATCAATGATGTGAGATTCCTAGAACCCAGTTACTATTATAGGACAGGATGAACCAACTCAAACTTTTGGTAGGGTAATCACCTATACCTCATGCAAGCCTTAACCCTAGGCTCATTGTGTGAATTGTTTGTGTGTGCTAAACATGACATCATGACATCATTTGCATTGCATATCATTTCTAACTATTTCAAGGACCTAGGGATTTATCCTTGCTCTGTTTTGTAGGGAATTATGGCTTCTAGAAAGACTATCTGAATCAACTTTATGGGTATACCTTCTCAGCTCAAAGAATTGGTTTCAGAAATTCACGACCATGCTCAGTTCATCAAAAGACATGGTTATCTACTTGATTTGGTTATCTCCGGTTTTGAAGAAGATATGATGCATGTCCTATTCAGTTCTTGATCCAAACACCATTGCTTTACATTCCAGATTATCGTTGGTTCCTACTTGGAAGAGTTCTCTAAGCTACTGGGGTACCTATTCTTGACCAAATGCCATTCACCGGTTTAGAAAAGGTTCCTAAGTACGAAGACATCGCATCCGCCTTTACATCTTAAGCTCGACATTGAAGCCAATTGGGAAACTAGAAGTGGAGTTAAGGGTTTACTTGCTAAGTTCCTAATAAAGAAAGCCCGAGAATTCCTCAAAGTTATGAGTTTCCATGCATTTGAAGACATTGTGGCCTTGCTAATCTATGGTTTGGTTCTATTCCCTAACTCGGATCAATTCATAGATGTCAACGCCACCAAGTTGTTCCTTACCCGCAATCCTGTGCCTACTTTACTTGGAGATATCCTACATTCTCTCCACACTCATACCATCAAAAGACAAGGAACTCTCATGTGTTGCATACTGTTACTTTCTAGGTGGTTTATTTCGCACCTTCCTCCATCTTTGAAGAATGAACAAAGGATGAAGTGGTCTCAAAGGTTAATGTCACTCTCTCATTCAGATATCCGTTGGAATCTTTTCTCAAAAAGATTTCACATTCATTGAGCGAATTCTAATGTACCACTACTTGGTATAAGGGAGGTATTACTTACAACCTTCTCTAGCTCTACGTCGCTTTGGTTTTGCTCAAGAGATGGTCCTCATGATATGCTTCTTCAAGATATTATGTTTGACTACAATCACGATCTCCGCATTACCGAAGGTTTATACACGCTGGGGCATGGTAAAGAAGACGATACCAAGACTTTGGGGCACCGAACTCCATTCCTTGGGAACCTTACCTCAAATGGGTGCGAGCTCGAGCTCAAAACCTCATGATGCCATTCACGCCTGTTTTACCAGTAATTATGGAACCTGTTTCTATAGGTGACGTACCCTATACTATTCTCTATCCCGACATGCCTACTGATTTTGAAGACTTGAAGAGATCCTGGATTCAACTCAAGGAAGAGAGGGATACCTTTGAAGCTTAGTGCTATGCAAGTGAGAAGAAAGTGCTAGAGTTGACAAAGCTACTTCACGAGGAGCGAAGCATCAACGCCTACATCGGCACCAAGAGAAAGCGCCCATGGGAGACTTAGAGCTTTAGGATGTTTATGTTTTCTTTTATTGTTTTGAACTATCTTTTGTACTTAAAAAAAAGGAAAAAATAATAAGAAGAGTGCTAATAAGTGTTTGTTCATTGCTTGTTTAACAAATTTAAGTCTCTAAGGTCCTTGAAAACATTGCATTGCATTCGCATAAACATTGCATATCATAGCATAACATTGCATCACAGGTACATTGAAGATTGGTTTTCTCATTTGCTCTCTATTTATTTTAGCAGAAATGGCTCTTGAACATTCCGTCAAGGATCTTCAAACTCAGAATGCTCAGTTTCAGCAGATGTTTACCAGCTTGGCCCAAGGCCAAGAAGATCTGAAGAAGCTCATCAATAGAAAGAAGAAGGTTGTTGGTCTCCTTAATATGGGTAGACGTTACAAAGGAGGTCCTAGAGTGGTTAGTCGAATTGAGCTCTCTAAAGGAAGTGTCAAGAAGAAAGATGAGCAAAGTAACAAGGGTGATGGTGAAGGTAGTCAGCCGGAGCTTGAGAAGAACTATGATGGTGGCCAATACTCTGATGAGGATGACAAGTACAAGAAACTTGAAGACCGTCTGAATGCTGTGGAAAACCTGAAGATGTCCGGGCTGAATTTTGATGATCTGAGTCTTGTCCCTGGTGTTGTGATTCCTCCCAAGTTCAAAGTTCCAACTTTTGCTAAGTATGACGGCATGTCTTGCCCTAAGCTACATTTGAAATCCTATGTCCAGAAGATCAATCCCCACACTGATGACAGAAAGTTGTGGATGCATTATTTTCAAGAGAGTTTGTCCGGAACCCAGTTGGAATGGTATTATCAGCTAGAGAATGACCGTATTCGTACTTGGAGTGACTTGGCTGATGCTTTCTACAGACAGTATGAGTACAATGCTGAATTGACACCCACTCGCATGCAACTACAAAGCATGTCTATGGGTCATGATGAGAAGTTCAAGGAGTATGCTCAGAAATGGAGAGATTTAGCAGGCAGAGTTCAACCACCCTTGTCCAATAGGGAGTTGGTTGATATGTTCATGGGAACACCGACAGCCCATTCTTCAATCATCCGATTGAAACTCTTCACCGGATTCACCGAAATGATACTTACAAAGAGCATATTGAAGCGGTATCAAGAGTGGAAAGATTCAAAGAGACATCTTCAAATGCTACGAAGAGATCTTTGGTGGTAAGAAAGAAGCCAATGTGTATGGTCAAAAAGCCGAGCCAAGACCGACCGTGCTCAATCGGGGCTTGTGATTCCAATCCTACATCAAGACAACCTCAGAGACAACGCAGAACTTAACGCGAACGAAGACAGTTTACGAAGATCAACATGCCATTGTCGCAAGCCTTGCAACACATGTTGAAAGCAGAGTTGATTACTTTGAGGGATCCTCCTCAGAATGTCAACACCTCCTCTCCGAAATACAATCCTAATGCTAAGTGTGCTTACCATTCCAATAGCCCACGAATCGACAATTGTTGGGCTCAAGAACAAGATTCAAGATATGATTGAAGCTAAGCGATCGAGTTTGATCCTCCTGCTGAGACTCGAATGTGATCAACGCGCCTATGCCTAATCATGACAAGAGTTACAATGTCAAGGACGATACTTATGTTTTCAACATAGATGACTTGACCATTCCTCCGATGATTAAGAAGAATTTGCTACAAGCGGTGTCAACCGTGATGCCCGAGAATCGTTGGTGCCCATCCGCACCGATAGTTGTGCTTGGTTGAGAAGACGTGTTCGGCATGATGGATAACCGTGAGATACTATTCCTAAAACCACCGTGCGTAAGTGTGATGAAATGTCTAAGTTGAAGATCGACAATGCAAACGAAACTGTACCATCTGTGTGGGATACCTTGGGGCAGCCAAGTGGAAAGTATGATTACATGGTGAAGTACACTGTTCCTGAGAGTTACAAGATTCCTATTGAAGATGTTAAGGCGACCGGATGGGGTGACGATTTCCCAGAAGATTATGCTGATGTTAACACTATAAGGATTTCCTCTGCTGATCCTGTGCCTAGAGTGGCACCTCTCATTATCACTTCTCCAAGGCCAGTTCCATATTCCTCTGACAAGGCTATCCCTTGGAATTATGGAGCTGATGTTTACTATCATGGCGTCAAGCAAGACCCTCTGACCATTGAAGATCTTACAGTTGAAGCTACCATTCTTGACATCGACAACATCACCGGATCAAGTAAGGTGACCAGAACCGGAAGGGTATTCTCTCCAGATATCTCTCCTCCAAAAGACACCGCGACTCCAGCTCGCATTCCAGCTATTCAATCCATTCCCAAGCTAGAGGAAAGAACCAGTGACTCATCCCGCCACCAAGTACCAAAGGAAGTTCAAGACACCTCCAAACAAGAAATGGAGGAAATTCAAGATTATCAAGAAAAGTGACTACAATGTTGTGGAACAGTTGGGACAAACTCCGTCCAAAATTTCCATGCTTGCTCTCTTGTGCTCGAGGCTCATGCTAATGCCTTGGTGAAGTTTCAATAATGCTCATGTGCCGCAAGACACTACCACCGACCTTGAAGTTTGTATTGTTAGCCCGGCTGCCAACAACGGCCTAGGCTCTCTCGATGTCGATTTGACTCTCCGAAAGAAACACAACAAAGCCTTGCACATCTTTGTTTAATGCAAGGGCACTACATTGTCTCATGTTTTGGTTGACACGGTTCGCCTCGAATATCTTATCAAGATCGCTTTTGATCGACTTGATGTCGAAGGGTTGGTTCGAGACCCAAAGGTCATAATTATGAGAGCTTTTGATGGTTATAAGCGAACAGTTCTTGGAGAGCTCACTCCTGTAAAGTCGGTTCCCGACTTTTGACTCCACATTCTTTGTCATGGACATTCGTCCGTTACTCTTGCCTACTTGGACGCCCTTGGATACATGGGCGGTACCTCTACCTTACATCGGTCAAGTACCCGAAAGGGAAGGTTGTCACAGATGTGGTGAAGAGGAATATATGGTCACCATCTACAATCATTCCGATACCTCGAGGTGGAGGGTGAATTCTTTGAGACTCTGTCAAGCTTTTGAAACAATGCCCAGTCACACCTTGACTCTCCGCCTCCCGAGATTGTTAAGACCGCCTAGGATGTCCTCATTGAAGGATGCTCAAGCTGTTGAAGAAGGTAGTACTATTTGGGGTCACTCGATCTTCCTTTCAAATTTGACAAGACGGTTTAGGCTTCACCATCAAAGGTCAAGATGATACGCCGCGAACGTGCCGGCCAACTTCCTTTCCGCATCAGCCAGAGTGGAATCCATGCTATAGAAGACGACGACAACGGCTTCGACATCGCAAGTGGATCTTCCCAACGCCGGATCATGGGCTCAAGAATTGGAAGATCAAGACGCTATACCAATCTCCTTTAGTCAGGAGTAATTACTCTTGTTTTTGTTTTGATTTTCGTATTTCTTTATGTTTGAACAATAAACTTTGAAAGCCTAGTGCCTTACCCGGGGCATCATGGCTTGTTTATGAGGGTTATTATCCGTCGTTTATATTTTCATTCAATAAATTCGTTGGACTTTTGCATTCAATTGTTTGTTTTCTTTCTTTACTTTATCACCCCTTCAAAAGCTATGTTTTTACACACACCCACGTGATACACCGCAGAATCACTCCGAATCTCGTTAATGCTATGCTATTGCTAAATATGACTTCGATAATCCGATCTACCAAGCCAAGACGAAAGTGAGGAAGATTGTGAAGTGCCGGAGAACTTGCCGATGCTACAAGAAGAAGAGCGAGTTATACACCACACGAAGAGCAAGTTGAGGTTGTGAATTTGGGTATCGATGAAGATGTAAAAGAGATCAAGATAGGAGCGGTCTTGAGAACAGTGTTAAAGAAAGGTTGGTTCAGATGCTACGAGACTATATTGAGGTTTTTGCTTGGTCATACGAAGACATGCCGGTTTAGACATTGATATTGTGGTACACCGATTGCCGACAAAAGAAGGTTTTCTCCCTGAAATGAAGGTCTCGATGCGTCCCGAGATGTCGAGAAAATCAAAGCAAGTTATGAAACAGTTCAACGCGGTTTCTTAGCTGTTACTTCCTATCCACAATGGGTTGCGAACGTGGTTCCCGTACCTAAGAAGGATGGCAAGGTACGAATGTGTGTGGATTACAGAGATCTGAACAAAGCGAGTCCGAAAGATGATTTCCCACTTCCTCATATTGATGTTCTGGTTGACAATACCGCCAAAGATAAGGTTTTTCCTTCATGGATGGTTTCTCCGGTTACAATCAAATCAAAATGGCTCCCGAAGACATGGAGAAGACTACTTTTGTTACACAGGGGCACTTTCGCTACAAGGTTATGTCGCTCGATGAAGAACGCGGTGCCACTTATCAGCGTGCTATGGTGACATTATTTCATGACATGATTCATCACGAGATAGAGGTCTACATCGACGACATGATAGCTCGATCACAGACTGAAGAAGAACATCTTGATCATTTGTAGAAACTATTTGACAGATTGAAGAAGTACAGGTTGAGACTCAATCCTAACAAATGCACTTTTGGAGTCAGAGCCGGAAAACTCCTAGGGTTTGTTGTCAGTGGTAAAGGTATTAAAGTTGATCCCGCCAAGGTTAAAGCCATTCAAGAGATGCCAGCTCCCCGCACTGAGAAGGAGGTCAGAGGTTTTTTGGGCCGATTGAATTACATTGCCAGATTCATTGCACACCTAACTGCTACTTGTGAGCCAATCTTCAAGTTACTAAAGAAAGATCAAGTAGTAGAATGGAACGACGATTGCCAGATCGCTTTTGACAAAATCAAGGAATACCTACAGAATCCTCCTATTCTGACGCCGCTTGCCGAAGGAAGACCTCTTATCATGTACTTGACAGTGCTAGAGAATTCAATGGGGTGTGTGTTGGGGCAACATGACGAGTCTGGTCGAAAAGAGCATGCAATATACTACCTTAGCAAAACGTTTACCGATCGTGAAACAAGATACTCACCGAGAAAACTTGCAACGCTTTGGCTTGGTCACGACTAAGGCAGATATGTTGACTCACACTACCTTGTTGATTTCTAAGATGGATCCGATAAAATACATATTTGAGAAACCAGCTCTCGTGAAGAATAGCAAGATGGCAAATGATCCCGACCGAATATGACATCCAAAGACACTTCTCGTAAAGCGATTAAAGGAAGTGTGGTAGCCGATCATTTGGCTCATCAGATGACTATCACCTGCGCTCAATTTCCGGATGAAGATGTTTTACTAGTTACAGATTGTGAAGAACTGTGCCCGACGAAGGACCCGAACAAGGATCCAGATGGACTATGGTCTTTGATGGAGCCTCAAACGCACTTGGCAATGGCATTGGCGCCATCATTACATCCCCTGCAGGCGGACACACGCCTTTCACCGCCAGATTATGTTTCAGTTGCACTAACAACATGGCCGAATATGAAGCGTGCATCATGGGTATCAAAGCTGCTATTGACTTAAGAATCAAGTTCTTGCAAGTATATGGAGACTCAGCTTTAGTGATCAGTCAGATTAAGGGAGAGTGGGATACGAAACATCCGAATCTTATTCCCTATCGAGAGCATGTTCTGAGTTTGATCCCCTACTTCGAAGAAATTACTTTTGATCACATTCCACGAGAAGATAATCAGTTGGCAGACGCATTGGCTACTATGTCATCTATGTTCAAGGTCAGATGGGACAACGAGGCTCCCCAGATCATCATTGAGAGGTTTGACGAACCAGCGTATTGTTATGAGCTTGATACAGAAGAGAAACCTTGGTACTACGACGTGAAGAGGTATCTTGAGACTCAGGAATATCCCGCAGGGGCATCTGTTAATGATAAGAAGTTCATGAGGAGGTTTGCATCCAAGTTCTTCCTCAGCAACGACATCTTATACAAGCGCAACCACAACTTGTGCTTATCTACTGTAGACCGAAACAAAGAATACATATCATGGAAGAGTTACACGAAGGCGCATTTGGTACTCATTCCAGTGGACACACCATGGCTAAGAAGATTTTGAGAACAGGTTACTATTGGTCCACCATGGAAGCTGATTGTCACCGCTACGCTCGATCTTGTCACAAATGCCAGATATACGCCGACAAAGTGCACGCTCCAAAGACTCGAACGCTTTAACTCTCCTTGGCCTTTTGCAATGTGGGGCATTGACATGATCGGAGAAATCAAGCCCACAGCTTCCAACGGACATCGTTTCATCCTTGTGGCAATCGATTACTTTACCAAGTGGGTAGAAGCAGCCTCGTTTGCATCGGTTACTAAGAATGTTGTGGCTCGTTTCATCAAGCATAATCTTATCTGTCGGTATGGCACTCCCGAAAGGATTATCACAGATAACGGTTCCAATCTCAACAATAAAATGATCACCGAACTCTGCACGCAGTTCAAGATCAAACATCACAATTCTTCTCCTTATCGGCCTAAGATGAATGGCGCAGTGGAAGCCGCCAACAAGAACATTAAGAAGATTATACAGAAGATGATAGTGACTTACAAAGATTGGCATGAGATGTTACCATTTGCTCTTCATGGCTATCGCACTACAATGCGAACATCAACAGGGGCAACCCCCTTCTCTCTTGTATATGGTATGGAAGCAGTCCTACCCATCGAGGTTCAGATACCCTCAACCAGAGTCCTCCAGGACGCAGAGTTAGGCGAAGACGATGGTTCGCATAACGGCTTGACCAGATTAATTTGATTGATGAGAAACGACTCGCATCCATTTGCCATGGACAGATTTATCAGAAACGAATGATTAAAGCATTTAACAAGAAGGTCAAGCACCGAGTCTACCAAGTCGGTGATCTAGTAGTCAAGCGCATCATCCTTCCACAAGGTGATCCCAGGGGCAAATAGACTCCCACCCATGAGGGACCATTTGTAGTCAAAATGGTTTTCCGGCGAGCTATGATACTTAGCACCATGGATGGTGAAGACTTCCCACACCCGTGAACGCAGACATAGTCAAAAATACTACGCATGAAGAGACCCGCTAGGTCGATTTAACCTAGGCAAAAATAAGGGCATCTGGCGAACCAAAAGGGTTTGGGCAAAAGTTAAGGATATATACAAAACATGTACACCGCAAGTCGAAACCCGAAAAGGCGGCTTGGGCAAAAAGGGTATCCCGAGACCAAAACCCGAAGGGCGGTCTAGGCAAAAGTTAGGGATTTAAGCGCACGACTATGTCTCTTCCGATCACCGCTTCTAGACTACTATCGATTCAAGATTCAAATGGCGAAGATCACCTACTCACTTTCTCGACAAAGGAGATGAGATAGTCGAAATATATGAGTACTAGCATAGTTGGAACTTAACGAGATTGTTTCCGATAGCTTTTACCTTTCTTGTGTACAAACTACTTGGCCATACGTCACCTTTCAAATAAACGCAAGCTTCTTTCTTTACAATTTTGTTGTTGTCGTTTGCAATAAGTCCAACGTTTGTTTTGAATAACTATACGCATTTGATAATAAGAATCTAACCACAAACATACGAAAAGCGGGCATACAAAAGTAGTTACCACAGGCTCTAGGAATTGAGATGACGACGAAGGTCACCAAAACATTCCCTGCAGAACATAATCCCGCAGAGGTGTCACTCACAACCTCCCCAATGAGTATATGTTAATCCATGAGCAGTGATTCCACTCAACTAAGAAATGTTACATCAGTCTCCGAGCAGTAACACTTCGTCCCCGGCTAAGATGTTTATCCCCAACGGATGCCTCTCAACAATTCCCCTTTTCTCCAACAGCAGTATCCAGACTCGAGACTTGGTCAGATAGTACACCGGAGAAAATCTACATCTCCTATTCCCCGGTCAGAGATTCCAACGGACCCCAACCCGGTCTCCCAGCAACCATCAAATGCTCTCCAGTGAGATCAGCGCTCAACATCCCCAGTAGAGTGCCTCCTAATTCTTCCCAACAGGATCTACATGCAAGATCCCCAACAAATTGCCTCCCAGACTCTTCCCAGCAGGGTCTATGTATGAGATCTCCAACAACGAGTTTCTCAATCTCTATTTTCCTCAAACAATATCTAGGCCCAAGACTTGGTCAGATAGTGCATCGGAGGAATCCAGGATATCTTTCTTCTCCTTCAAAAGCGGGGTTCTCACCTACCCAAATCCCCAAGCAGAAGTCAGAAATCCTCAAACAGAACATCCGCATCTTCTTCAAGATGGATATGTTTTGAAATACCACAACATCTTTCATTCATACATTACTCATAAAGTCATAATTCATGCATATGTCATTCATATACATTGTCATGCATCATACTTTGCATAAGACTAACAAATATTCTATCAAAGTTTCTCTTGTTTTTCCAAAAGTGAAAATCACTCGACGCAAACGGTCGAGATTAAGCCTCGAACCGACGGAAAACTATCGAAGACCACCGGTTGTCCTCCGACGATGGTCAGGATTAAGCCCCAAACGACGGAAAACTATTTGAAAGACCACCCTGGTTGTCCTCCTCCTCCGGTCTAGGATTAAGAACCGACGGAAAACTATCTCGAAGACCGCCGGTTATCCTCCGATAACAGCAATGGATCAACACCGATGCACAATAGGGAAGCTATCCACATTTTGCCAACTACTAATTTCCTATTAATCGGCAAAGATTTATTCTCGATCCTTCTTATTATTAACTTCAGGCTCGCGACCTGCCTTGGATGGCATCTTAAGCCCATCTCCGACTACTTGTCAACATTTCTCCACTTTCGAATCTGCATATTTGGTTAAAATCAATGCAAACCAATAACTTCATTCAAAAATGAGCACGAAGTCTAACATACGACTCCCTCCGGATGGCATCTTAAGCCCATCTCCTTGCTCCTTCCAGAAACGACTGCAGAGCCTAGCGTACGGCTCACTCCCCAAGATCGATCTTTCGGATGGCATCCTAAGCCCATCCCCGTCAATTCTCTTATCGACATTCTCGAGTCTAGCGTACGACTCATCCCCCAGCGAAGTATCCAGCTTCTCAAAATGGCATCTGTAAGCCCATTCCCGCATCATCCACCAAATGCGAGTGCAAATTTTCAGGTGTATTCGAGTGTTCAATCATCTTCTACCTTCAGGTCATGAAAGACAGGCGTCTCAATCTAACCCTTCCAGTACAAGAAGATTGAACAGGGGCAGCTGTCATACCCCAAAATTTTCCCTCCATCCTCTCAAGATATTTCATACATCCATACTCAAGGATTCCTCAAGAGTTGATTAGACAAACTCTCTCCTAGACAACCAACCCAAACTAGGGTTTGGCAATTCTCAGGTCAAGATGGACTCCCAACATCTCCAATGGTCTTCATGCCTCCTCATATGATTCAAAGGTTCTCCATGACAAGATTCAAGCCTTACAAGTCAAGATTGCTCAGACAATTGCTCAGATGGTTGAAAATCAGTTGTATTGGACAAAAGTCAACTGTGGTCAACCTACAGTCAAACTTCATAATTTTTGGTCAACATCCTCATTTTGAAGTTACATTCATCATTTGATCAAGGGTTGATCATGATTCATCAAGAAAACTCAAGATTTGCTCAAAAGTCAAACTTTCTAAATTAGGGTTTCTAGATGAAAAGTCAACTGAACTTTGATGATCATAACTTCTTCATACTTTCTCAGAAATTTTCCACCACCTCTTGTTTTGAAGGAAATTCAATTCTCTACAACTTCATGTCTCACAAGAATGTTCAAAAAATGCTTCATTTGAGAGGTATGGCTCAAAACATTACAGGTCATTTTCAAAGTCAACAAAAAGTCAACTTTTTGTTTTGAAGATATATTGAGCATGGAAACTTCAATTGAGATGAGACCAAAAAGGTTGGTTAGAGGACTCTTAGAACTTTTCAAAAAGTCCAAGAACACTCAAAAATATGGAAAATTGAGCAAAATACACTATTCAGAAGTTGGGCAATTTTGGACAATTGCACAAAAGGACATTTTGGTCAAAATGCAAAATTTTTCAAATGGGCCTAAAATCTTTTTGTCCAAACTTGTTCATGACATGATTTTTGACCCATAAATGATTGGCCATGGTAATTTTCTATTTTTATGATTTATATTTGAATTTTAAAACATTTAATTCAAAATTAAATCATGTAAAATATGAAAATAAGATTTTTTTCAAAAAGGATTGGATTTATATCTTCCTTGAAGTCCAAGATAGCTCAATATCCTTACCAAATTCGTGCTAGCCTCTTACATGGAAGGAAAATCAATTTTTTTCAAATATTTGATTTGTTTTAAATGGAAAAATATTGCACATTGATGGATGAATCCTTTTTCACTCTTTTTTCTCTCCAAATTGCCTCTATAAATACTCAGCAACATGCCAAGCCACAAGGACGAAACCCTAGCTCAAGCCAAACCCTTATACTTGCAAAATTTTTCAAGAAACTTGAGAAATTCGAATTCTATTGTGCAGCCACTTTCAGCCATCAAAAACCATCCCATTGTCTTCAGGAGGTAGGTTTGAGTAAGAATACACCATTGTTATTGATCAAAGCAACCTGAATCGATGCATACATGATCATACATATCTCAAACTTTTTGATTTTTACATTTTACTATTCTGCGTATTTCCATTGATTCTAATGCTTTTAATGTGTTCATGAGGTTCTATGGAAGGGATCTGGGCAATCGTTTGAAAGCATGCACGTAGAAAACACGAGTTGCCATGTTTAGGGTTTCTCAAACTGTCGTCTTCGAACCGGCCTGTACAGGCCGATTCAGCCAAAATCGTGGCCACCATTGAATCCAGAAGGGTCGAAATAGGTGGACTAGGTCTTTCTTTTGCCTTGAATCTTCGTGTTTTGCAGGTTTGGAAGTTATAGCTGCCGGAGAAGATGACCGGAGCCCTAGCTCCGGCGCTGACTCAGGCGAAGACCGGCGAGGAGACGACGTGGCACAATGGATCTTTCTGATTCGCTCTCTCGTTCAACTTGGACCCCACGCGCGCTGACTGTGTTTCAAACTTGTCCTTGACGCGTCATCACTCAAAAACAATTGATTTTGTTCTCTCAAACACCAAGTGACGTTTGGTCTAGTGGTTAAAGCGCTGCCTGTTCAGAGATTCTCCTTCTGGTCATGGGTTCGATCCTCACTGGCACCGGTTTTGGTTTTCTTTTACAAACTTTGCACTATTTTCTTATTTTCTATATTTTCTTATTTATTTAATATTTTGCATTATTTTTAATTCTTTTCATGATTTTATTTCTGCATTAAAAAATCATCAAAAATTATTTTTATTTTTACATTATTTCCAGAAAACCTTTATTTAATTTATAAAATTAAAAAATATAATTTTGCATGCATATTTATTTTTATTCATAATTTTGCATTTAAATCACATTTAATTAGTTTTAAATTATTAAATTGCATCTAAAAAATCCCAAAAAATTATTTTAACATATTTATGTTATTTCCAGCATGTCATATTTTTTCCAATTAAAAATTTGCATTTTTTCTAACATTTTCTCTTATTTCGATTTCATCATATTTTCCGATTTCTCTTATCGTTTCACAGGTTATTCCGCTTCGGACGCTTTTTTATTTTTTTTCCAATAATGTAATGTTTATGGGATGTAATAGTTTAAATTAGGTTTTTATTTTCCGCAGTTTAAATTATGTATCGCCCCAAAGCCATGTAATAGCGTGGACATTTACCTTTCCGCACTTTACATTCCGCATTTTAATTTCGCACCTATAAATTGCTAATAACTAGGCGTGTATGGCAAGACTAAAATCAACATAGCTCACTCATAATTCCAAAGATAAAATATCCTAAATCAACACACTTTTCACACATGCACCCCTTAGGGTAATTCTCGTTTTAATTCAAATGGTCAAGTCCTCGAACGTAGAGGTATCCTAGCACCGTTGCCTTCAAACAAATCATCATAGTCCCTTCGATACAAAGATCATAAGACCCACGATGTCGCCTCCGAATACATGATCTTGACCCTCGATTGTCGCCTACGAAAAATGATGATAGTCCCTTCGAATGTGCTAGGATACTTCCTACGAGTTGCTTTCTATGACCATCCGATGTCCCTTCGAATGTCCCGCTTACATCCAACGAATGAATTTACCTACCAACTAATGGTATGGATGACGCTATTCTAAAGGAACGTAAAACAATACAAAAAACGACCAATTCTGAGTAGGTAATAAGACTTTTAGTTGCTTGCTCTATCAAAATGCTTTTCACACCTCACACTTTTTTGTCAAAGTTCAAACTCTTTTCAAAACGAAACATTTCCGAACACTTTGTATACATTCCTACATGAATCATTACAAAGTCAAAGCGAAATGCCTTTTTCAAAACATTTTTGTCAAACACACAGAAAGCACATTTTTTTTAAGTGATCTAAGAGCAACTAAGAGCCCGTAGATAACTACGGATGGAAATGGGTGCTAATACCTTCCCTTTTCATAACCATTCTCCCGTACTCAGAATCTAACGAAGGTCTTTTTCTGTACTTTTACCTTCCCTTAATTGGATAAAAATAAAAGTCGGTGGCGACTCTTGCTATCCACACATTTGCGATACAAAAAACTAAAAAGTCAGTTCACCGTATCACACACATCAGGAGGCATTTGAAAAGATAAAAAGATATCTCTCTCAGCCTCCTATCTTGTCTCCACCTTCATGGGGAAAGCCCATGAGATTGTACATTTCTGCCTCTGAAGTTAGCATAAGTAGTATGTTAGCACAAGAAGATAACAATGGCATCGAAAGAGCCATATACTATTTAAGTAGGGTATTGAATGATGCAGAAACTAGATATAGCAATATAGAAAAGCTATGTCTCTGTTTGTACTTTTCTTGTATGAAACTTAAGTATTATATAAAGCCTGTTGATGTTTATGTTTCATCTCATTTCGATGTTATCAAACACATGCTTTCGAAACCAATAATGCATAGCAGAGTTGGTAAATGGGATTTGGCTTTAACAGAATATTCTTTGACTTTCATGCCTTTAAGAGCTGTGAAAGGTCAAGTAATTTCTGATTATATTGTGGACCATTCACTGGTCGAAAAGACTGTCATGGGTTACGTTGAAATGCAACCTTGGAAACTATACTTTGATGGTTCGACCCATAAGGATGGTAGTGGTGTTGGAGTTCTTATAATTACTCCTGAAGGAATTCCAACAAAATTCAAGTATAAGTTAGATGGTCCTCGTTGCTCGAACAACGAAGCTGAATACGAAGCGCTTATTGTTGGACTTGAAGCTTTGTTGGAATTGGGGGCAACTAGAGTCGAAATTAAAGGTGATTCGGAATTAGTGGTCAAGCAAATAACAAAGGAATACAAATGCATAAAGGAAAATCTGATGACATACTTCGTCATAGTTAACAGGCTACTCAAAAAATTTGAATACATGGATATTAAACATATACCAAGAATAGAAAATCAAGAAGCAAATTACCTAGCACAGTTGGCTTCAGGGTATAAAGTTTCTACCAAAAACTTTGAGGATTTGGTCGAAATAAGAGGTAGGCTTATGGCTACTAGACTCATACCATCAGATATAGAAAATATAAAATTAGGTTATGCTGATAAACAGGGATTCGAAGTACTAGCCATAGACACCTTATCAGCTGCAGATTGGCGAAGTCCACTTATGAGTTACTTAAAAAATCCAACATTGAATGTTGATAGGAAAATAAAATATAGAGCATTATCATATGTCCTCATGGGGAATGAACTGTTCAAAAAGACCCAGGAAGGCGTATTACTGAAATGCCTAAGAGAAGGTGAGGCATACTTAGCATTGTCAGAAGTCCACAATGGGGCATGTGGGGCACATCAAGCAGGCCATAAAATGAAATGGTTGTTATTTCGATATGGTATGTATTGGCCCAGCATGCTCAAAGATTGTATAGATTTTGCTAAAGGATGTGAAGAATGCCAAAAACATGCAGGGATTCAACATGCTCCTGCAAGTGAGTTGCATTCGATCATTAAACCATGGCCCTTTAGAGGATGGGCATTAGATTTAATAGGAGAAATCAATCCTGCTTCGTCTAAAGGACAAAAATATATCTTGGTAGGAATAGATTATTTTACCAAGTGGATCGAAGCAATACCATTAATAGCTGCTGATCAAGAGGCTATTATTGAGTTCATACAGAAATAGATTATCTATAGGTTTGGATTGCCAGAGAGCATAACCACAGACCAAGGTTCTGTGTTTACTGGTAGGAAGATGCAAGAATTTGCTCAAGAGATGGGGTTTAGATTACTAACATCAACACCATATTATGCTCAAGCTAATGGTCAGGTCGAAGCAGCCAATAAAGTGATAA
This sequence comes from Vicia sativa, assembly GCA_021764765.1. Taxonomy (NCBI): domain Eukaryota; kingdom Viridiplantae; phylum Streptophyta; class Magnoliopsida; order Fabales; family Fabaceae; genus Vicia; species Vicia sativa. Next base: position 247,993,698 of record CM038792.1, read on the forward strand.
TAGGGTTAATTAAGAAACATGTTGGTAAAATGCCAAGGAACTAGCACAAGACTTTAGACCAGATACTATGGGCCTGTAGAACATCTCCTAAAGAAGCTACTAACACCACGTCTTTCCAACTAACATTTGGTCATGATGCAGTTCTACCAGTAGAAATTCATCTACAGTCAGTTTGAATTCAAAGACAAAACGAGATCCCATCTGCATTATATTGGGAGATGATGATGAATGAGTTAGTTGAGTTAGACGAAGTTAGATTGCATGCATTGGAAATCTTAATGAGGCAAAAGGAAAGAGTAGCCAGGGCATATAACAAAAGGGTGAAAGGTAAAACATTCACTATTAATGACTTAGTCTGAAAAAGTCATATTGCCCATGGACAAGAAAAATAAAACATTAGGTAAATGGTCACCTCATTGGGAAGGACCTTTTCGAATAGTTAAGATATTTTCAAACAATGCATATGAAATCAAAGAGTTGGCTGATGATAAGCGAATCTTAAAGGTTAATGGGAAATATTTAAAGAAATATAAGCCACGCCAGCAGGAGATTCGAATAATAACAACATAATCGAAACATTATAAAGGAATGCCAAAATGGTAATATGTATTGCCAAAATGGCGTTGTTTGGATATTACAGACCAAAATTCAACCAAAATTCAAGATTAATTAAACAAACAAAAATTTAAAAATATGCATTGTTCCTCAATCTTTCAAAAGTACTTCGAAAGGACTCAAGCCTTTGTTGAGTGAAGCGCCTTGCTCCTTCCAGGGTAGCTACTTCTCCTTTAAGTTGCTCTGCTGCTTCCATTTCGGCAAGTCCTTTGTTGAGAAGTTCTTCGAACTGATTGCCAGCAGTATTGGTTTCATATGCCAATTGTTGTTGTTGAGCCTCCTTAACCTTTTGTTGGAGCTCTTGAATTTTCTTTTCCCAGAGGAGAATAGACTGAGCTCGAGCTTCATAGTCAGTTTTGGCTTGTTTTAAGTGCATGGCTTGGTCTTCAGCTTCTTTAGAAAGCTTTGAAGCATACTCATAGGCAGCATCCATAGCGTTTCGCTTCTCTTGGACCTTAGTAGCAGCAAATTCGTCTTGAAGAAGACACCCAGTCACGTTATCCAACAAGGTTTGAAGATCGAATAATATGGTGCTGACTGGCAAAGAGCAGGTTGCGAGGTTAACTTGCGTAAGAAGCTCCTTCATGGTGTAACAGGCCGTACTATCCTTTGTAAGAATTTCGAACAAGTCCACATCAAGGATTGTCCTCCTGACTTTGTTTAAGAGTATGGCTCTATCATCTGAGGGCAATGGGTTATTGGTCGAACTATTGCCAGCCCTAGCAAGAGGAGTATCCCTTTGAGCTAATTTAGCTTTCATATACCCAATTGGGTCATTACGCCTTAGGAGAGCTAACTCTTCTTCAGTCATTTGAGAGTGGGGAATTTCCATACGCAAGGGAGTCACATCCATGTCGACCTCCATAGGCTCATTAGTCTGGTCACCATCACCTTCACTCTTGTCCTGCTTGTTGTCTTCTCCTTCATCAACCAGATCCACCAATTCGATCGAATTAGTTTCACTGTTGTTAACATTAGACTCTGTTCCATCGCTCGAACCGCTCTGGGCTTCGTCTTCCCCAGATCCTTCTTCTGCAGATTCTTCACTCTCTTGGGAAGAATTAGCCTTTTCCTCTTCAGCATGAACAACCTTTGGGCTCTCTTGAAGGGTTTCGAGAGGAGACTTTGGAGGGGAAGTCTCTGGTAGAATTTCTGCAAATTTATGAGGCGTTGCTTCGTTTGTTTCTTTTAGAGGAGGGGAAGTTCCTTGGTCGTCTTGTGCCTCTGAAGCTCCAGTCGGAATCACCATGTTGGAGGATCCTTTGTTCTGCACAAGATTACTGGAGTCCCCATGAGGAGAAGAGTTGATTGGAGTAGCAGTCTTTGATTGAGGAGTCGAGGTAGTGGGATTTGGGTTCGAAGTATCCTACATAAACAAAGAAAAAATTAAGAGCATGCACCAAGGTACGAATAACTATTTTGTTAAGGATTCGAATTCAATTTACCTGTGGATTGTCAGAGGAAAGGTTACTATCTATATGTTCCAACATTACGTTAGAGTTAGAAGGTGGAATTTTGGATTTTGTTGAGGGAGCAACATCTCTAGAATCAAGTCCAGAAATGCTAGTAGGCTCAATGCCTTTAGAAACTTCTTTTTTCTGCTTCTTCTTCGAAGCAGTTGGAGAATTTCCACCAACCTTGGGATTCTTTCCAGTGGTGCTTGGTTTCCTTTTCTTCGGAGTGGTTGGTGGAAGTCTGTTAGTCTGAAAAGGTTTAGACATGAGTTAGATCTAAATCACAAACTTCTGTTTATTCGAAACATCAGGGTTAATTGATTACCTTTGGAGTTGGAACATTTGTTATTGCTGGTGTTGTTGTTGTTGCAGTAGTTGTTGTTGGTATGGCTAGAGGCACATCATCATTAGTTTCGACAGATTGTTGGGAGGTACTTCCTTCTTTAGACTTCGAAGCAACGGGCTTTATCCTGATGGATGAAAATCGAAACAATTAAAGTAGAATGTTAACAATGAAGAAAGTAAGAAACATTTGGGATTTTCCCAAGCATTCGCACCTGCGCCTTGATTAGATATAATCGACATGGCAGAAAGGTCATAGCGAAGATGTCCTGGGAAATTATGAAGCCAGTGACGAGCCCAATCACAGTCTCAGATGGCTTTAGTTTCTTTTGAGATTAATATTTGAACATCTCTTTGCAAGTCAACCACCAAGGGTATGGAGGAAACCAAGCCAGAGCCAGCTCTGAGGTAGGCAATCTAGGAAATTTAGGTGGATGCATTTCGAGTGCCAACCTATACCTATCCTCAGGTGACAACCCTGAAGGAAGTTTGAACTTAGAAATTTTTTCTTTAAATTTTTCCTTCAAGGTTTCGGATGCTCGATACACAGTGGTTTCCAAGCGCGTAGGATCATAAGTAGTTTCGAAATAATTCTGAAAAGCCCTAATCTCTTTGGCGTGAGTGAACATACCTTTCTTGGAGTGTACCTGAACATCGAACGCATTAGTTAGTTTCTATTGAATGGTGAGTGTGTCAAACATATAATATTGGTAGAACTTAGTCCACCATTCCAGAGAAATCCCTTCGCTGTGAAGTATGTGGGTTCAAAAGGTAGTAGTTCGAACTGAGCGAAGTCTTGGTACTGTTCTTGTTGCAGCTTGGCTTCTCTTGCTTTAAAGGTTCGACCAGAAGTGATGGCACTCTGTGTTTGGAACAGAGGTTCAGGGATTAACTGGCACAGGCCAAATTGTCTAGAAACAAAGTTAGGTTGATAGGCAAAGAGGAAGATTTGATTCTTGGAAGGAGTGATTCGTGAGGAAATTAATCTAGGGAGCAAAAAGGCTTTCCAAATATCTTGAATTTCTTTACTTTTAACAGCTTCTGAAAGAGACATGGTGAACCATGATGGTCCATGAGTCCTTGAAGCGAAGGGTGCCATGGTCTCTTCAAATTTGTGTCACTTGGAGAAAATCATGATATACTGCGAGAAAAGGACTTTGAAGTCATCTTTGTCATCGTTCGGAGTGAGTTTTCGCAGCCTTGTACCTTCAATAATTCTATCCGCTATCTCTGGATCTTGTTCAACAACGGTGTCAGCAGTTGATAAGGAGGATTCGAACATGGCATTGAGCCATAATTGGAGCAACCAGAAAGGGCCAGCTAGAAGGATGTTTTTGGGAGTATGGGATTTCAAACTCGAAACAGCTGATCTTAAGCTTTCGTAAAGGTCAACAAGTAACAGTTCGCTCAAACATACTCTCCTATTCTCATGTAAGTCCCTAGCTAAGGGGATGAACCTGCTTGCTACATATCTTGATAACCATAAAGTGAGAAAGGCGATATGTTCTACGTCTGAGACGCTATCTCCTTCAGTGTGGTAATGGCTAATGAATTTGGAAAAACTGGCTAATTTGACATCGAAGTCAATAATACTGGAGTGTTCTTCATTATCAGGGATGTAAGTTTCTCCTACTGGTGAAAGACTAGTGATGGCTTCTATATCGAAAAACGTGGGTGTTATCATTCCGCCAGGAAGATGAAAGGTGTTGTAGGTGCTATCCCAGAAGTATAGTGAGGCAAATAACAGTGGATGACTATAGGTGAAACCCGGTTTTGACAACTTAATTAGATTATAGATTCCTAATTCCTCCCATTGATGGGATTTCTTGGCTTCTACTTTGGTGAGCCAGTTATGGTAAGCTATGTCAGAGGTAGGGCAGGATCGAAATGGTTTAAAGTTACTCTTCACATAATCTAACACAAAGGGATCTTTTGGGGAAACGGTTGGAGTTTCTATGGCTTTCAAATCAGAAGACTCGCCTATATTTTCAGTTCCTATCTTAGGGATATCCATTTTATTAAACAAGGGTTTGAAATTGTAACAGACAGGGAAGATTTTCCTAGTATCTTTCAAGATTTCAAAAACTGTAAGAGGACCCATTAAAGCAAACCTCTTTCCAGCAGCGTTAGTTGGAATCAATACCTGAGAGGCGTACAACATTTCCTTTTCCTTGGAGATCATTTGAGGGATAAGCACAGATTGACCCTGGTAAGTGCCTACCTTACTCTCCATGATTGTTCCTGTGTTCTTGTTCTTCTTCTTGGAAGTTTTTTTCAGCTGGGATGATGTTGTTGAAGACATTGTTGAAGATTGTTGGAAGTTTTAGGGTTTTAGTGAGAGTAGAGGAAGAAAAAGTTTCAGAATATGGGAAAAAAGAATAAAAGACTAAGTTGATTAGTTTTTATAGTGTGGAAGTTTAAACATCCACTAAGTAAGACTAGGATACGTGGGAGTCGTGGGTTGGATTCAGAAGGAGGTGGCGTAAAAGCTGATATTGGTAATAAGCATGATTAAACATAATCATTACTTTTGAAACCGCACCATGCTGTGATTACTAGTTCAATACGGTTAAGAAATCCAAGAGGCGTCTTGATTGACGTGGTTGAAGTCATATACAGTAAATATCATGATTACTCAAAAGTCACATCAAAATCTTGTAACTATGTTTAAAATAAGTATTTCTCAAAAGATTCAAAATACATATTTTAAAGGGGCATTTTGTTGGTTGAAGATTTTGATACATGTAGTTCGAAATGAAGCAATATTGATGTTTCGTTGGAATAAAACAAATGTTATAGTTCGGAATGGAAGAGATTGTTCTTCGAACGGACATGTCGAAGCTCGGAGCTTCGAATAACAGTTGTGAAGACATATTTAAAGAAACTTCGAAGTGGTAACAAGACTATGTCTGTGAAGGTTGTGAAACGAGTTCGAAGCGAAGGCTACCAGAGCGTTTGAAATTGAAACGTAAGCGGGATATTAGAAATTCAAATATATATGCGCTGGAGCGTTCGAAGACGCGTGGAGGCTAGAGAGAAGCAATGCTCTGCATGCTCCGAACGCGGAAAAATCTTATAAGCAAGACCGTTATGGTCGAAGTAGTATAAATAGAAGTCTTAGTGTTAGGATTTCGTGTGTCATATCTATTGTACAAAATTCAGTAAACATTCAAAATACCACATGGATAGGGAAACGAATGCTCGAACAATGTACGTATGATAACACCAAACATTTATAATTCAGTAAAGCTCTTTATCTTTTCTAGTTTATCTTCCATTTTCATGTCAATGTCATTCAAATACTTTTACAATCAAAGTCATTTACTTATTTCTTGCATTTAAACGTTGTTCTTCTATTCGAATCTGTTACACATTTCAGAAACCTTTTACATTCTTTACACTGAAACATTTATATTCATGCTTTTACATTAAAGTCTTTACATTAAAGTCATTTATTCTTTTCTGCATTTAAACGTTTCTTTTACATTCGAATCTTTAGTCATTTAGTCCAATTTTACATTGATCTGTTTAATTATGTCATTAAATTCCTTTAGTATGGCAATCGAAGTAAGTTGGATGTTTCTAAAACACTTTAAATAAAATCTTAACTATGAATACCAGTTTTACTAGTAGATTTATCCAAACGACCAATACCCCATAGGATCAATCTAGTCGATCCTACAAGTTACCAGAGAGATTAAATAACAGTCATTAAAATTATTTGATAGTTTGGAGGACTAGCGGATGTTTACCAGAAATCACTGTAAACAGTATGCCACTACTATGTACCCACTTGCAATCAAAGATAGGAATCTGAAACTTCTCGTAATCAAACACCCAAATGTGATTGATAACCCCAAAATATGACAGATTTTCATATTTGGGGTTTAAGTCCTTCATACTAGAAATGTGCATTGCTTCAGCTACAACCGTAACACCACTATTTTGCATAGTACTTTTCTCATCTTGTTCGTTGGTATAAAATGTGTATCCATTAATTGTGTATCCTCTATAAGAGAACACAATCGAACTTGGACCATATGCCAAACATCTCAACCTATCTGATATTGAAGCGGGATCTGAATGAAACTTTGAATATATATGATCCTTAAACCACTGTATAAAACTTTGATTGTGCTCTCGTACTATCCAATTTTCATTTCTACTTTGATTCTCACCTCGGAGTATAGCCTTGTGCATTTCAACAAACGGCTCAACCTCATTGTCATTATGCAGAACATACAAATGCACTTGATCCCGTTCATCCCTTGATACTGTCACAATTTCATTTCCAATTAATTTTTTACCTTCTTTTTTTAAAAATGAGATTTGGGGAGTCCAATGGATTGCACATTGGACAAAAATTCAGTACAAAACTCAACCGCTTCTTCAACAACATATCGCTCAACGATACAACCCTCTGGACGACTTCGGTTTTTCACGTACCCTTTTAATATTTTCATGTAACGTTCAAAAGGGTACATCCATCTCATATAAGCTGGTCCACACAATTGTGTCTCTTTCACAAGATGAAGAACAAGATGTACCATAATGTCAAAAAATGATGGAGGAAAATACATTTCAAGGTCACACAAAGTAATAACTATTTCTTTTTGTAATACTGGTAAGATCTCAGGATCGATCACCTTACTACAAATTGACCTGAAGAAAAAACACAATTTAGTTATAGCGCTTCTTACTTTTTCTGGAAAAATAGAACGTATACCTATTGGTAGAAAATGTTCCATTATGACATGGCAATCATGTGTCTTCAAACTCTTTAACTTGAGGTCTTTCATGGACACGAGTCTTCTAATGTCTGAGGAGTAACCTTCTGGAACTTTAACTTCACTCAAAAACTTACACAATATTTTATTTTCCTTCCCAGAGTATAAGCGCAGTGGTAGATATGTGCGTCTTCCTTTCTTCACGGGTCCTAATTCAATTCTTATTCCCATCTCTACCATGTCCTCCCTTGCTTTAAGGCCATCCTTAGACTTTCCTTTTATATTGAGTAACGTACACATAACACTTTTAAATACATTTTTTTCAATATGCATAACATCAAGAAAATGTCTTACGTACAAAGATTTCCAATATGGCAATTCAAAAACAAAATTGACCTTTTCATCCACCCACCTACGACAACTTTATGTGCAAAAGGTTTGCCAAACTGAATACTCACATCTTTCACCTTTTCAAAAATTTGATCACCTGTCAATCCAGGCAGAGCTCTACGTTGTTCTGTATCTCCATTGGACGCTTTTCTCCATCCACGATATTGATGTTTAGAATTTAAGAATCTACGATGACCAAGAAAGACATTCTTCTGACAAAGTTTCAATCGCATGGTATCGGTTCCATCTTCACATACAGGACACGCTTTTTCACCTTTAATGTTATACCCGGATAAATTTCCATATGCTGGAAAATCGTTAATTGTGCCAAACAAAATCGCCCTCAAATTGAAATTTTCTTTCCTATATCCATCATAAACCTCCACACTCCGTTCTCCCACAAAATCTTCAAATCTTCGATTAAAGGTTTCAAGTATACATCTATGTCATTCCCTGGTTGTTTAGGCCCAGAAATTAACATAGACAACATCATGTACTTGCGCTTCATACATAGCCATGGAGGTAGGTTATAAATCATAAGAATCACGGGCCATGTGGAATGTGAGATACTTTGAAGACCATGCGGGTTCATTCCATCCGTCGATAATGCCAAGCGAAGGTTTCTTGTTTCTCCTCCAAAATCAGGATAGTCATTATCAATTTTTTTCCACTGGGGTGCATCTGCCGGATGTCGAAACTTTCCATCGATAATTCTTTCATCTGCATGCCAAGTCAAGTGTCTAGCATCGGTTTCACTACGAAACATGCGTCTAAATCTCGGAATAATAGGAAAATACCATAAGACTTTCGCTGGAGATAATTTTTTCTTATATCGAGATAAACCGCACTTAGGGCATGCATTCAACGATGCATATTCGTTTCGAAACAAAATGCAATCATTTAGACATGCATGTATCTTTTCGTAGCTCATGCCAATAGAGCACAACATTTTTTTGGCCTCGTAGGTTCGATTAGGAAGAACATTATCCTCATGAAGCATATCTCTCAAAAGGGCTAATAACTCTGTGAAACTTTTATCTGACCATCCGTTGCGCGCCTTTAAGTTGAACAATTTTAATACCGCAGACAATCTTGTGAATTTGGGACAATCTTTATACAACGGTTTCTCCGCATCGCCTACCAACCTCTCAAACATTTTTGGACAATCCTGAAGATCTTCTTCAAGTGCTTCTGCAATCTCTTCGATTCGATCACAATCATATGTATCAGTGGCATTGTTGTCTGAGACATAGGTCGCATTACTTTTCATCCCCGGTTCAACATTCTCGATGCTTTTCTCACCATGAAATATCCAACACGTATAACTTCGATCAATTCCACGCATCAGTAAATGCAATTTCAATCCATCTGCGTCAACCCGACCCACATAACAACAACCCAAGCAAGGACATTTCATTCTATTCGGGTCTTCAGCGTGTTCAACAGCAAACTTAACGAACTCTAATACCCCATTCTCGTACTCTTTTGACAATTGATCGACATACATCCAATTTTTATCCATGGTTTTAACTATTATGTAAGTTAAACAAAACACTAATTAGGCACAAACGGCATAATAATATCTAACTATGGACTCTCCATGTCTATCATATTCAAGTAAGAATGAAAAATATAGATAAACAAAGGGCACAGATCCAGCCTATTCCTCCAAATTACTTCAAGTAGCCATCAATGTCATTTCAGTTTCACTTCTCTAACACAATCAACTTACGTTTTATTTTATCAATTTTCATGCTCTAACTAATGAATTAATGTTATTTTTCCAGGTATTTAATTTTGCACCGTTATAGGCTCTTACAGTGACTCTCTCAATTCCATTGTCTGTCCATTTTACTTCTCTTACTATGGATACCATGTAAAATCATAAACCACCTTTGAATTTTTTATGAAACTAAACAAATAATATACTAAATTAATCTAAATTGTTTAATAGGATGAGTTACTTTGGGGTGCATCATGGACTTATAAAGCTTCTAGAATAAATTCCTACATGGAGTTCATAGTTGTCTTTTTCTGCAACTTTGTTTACTTTGACTTCATACATAGTAAATAAAATTAATTAATAGTAACTGATGGGTATTTTGATAGGATTTCTTGGAGAAAAATTCTGAACAGTTTCAGTTATACAAGTAAAAATGAAAAATATAGATAAACCAAGGGGAAAAATAACAAATACGTACCTTATGTTTTAATGCAGGTTTCTAAAGAATTCAAGAATAATGCAACTTGATACGAACGAATTGAGCCAAATGCAATTAATCTTCTACAATAAGAAAGAGTGATGAATAAGGATCTCTTCCATCAAATTTCACTCAAGCAATGTAGAAAAAGTGAAAAAGTGAATTTAAGCGACAAGTGAATTTTAACATTATGACATAATGCCACATTTTCATACTTGACCATTCTCCTTATAACAATAGCACCATGTCATTGAAAAGAATAGTATAATTTAATACGCATCAACTTTATTCAAAAATATCTATTGAACAATAACTTATCCCGAATGAATTCAATAATTTAAAGTTAAGAGCAGCCAAACTTTGTCCTAAGTCAAAATAATGTAGAACATAAATATGCATCACGCTTGCCTTTTTCCTAAATTAGTAATAGGCCTCCAATCACTAGGACTTATGTTAGAAAGAAGGATAGAAGTCAAATTATTGTTCAGGCAAAAGGTATGTAATATTACTAGGCCGATTATTTTAGACTATTACAAGAAGAGTCAACAAAAGATATTGTTGCTAGTGTTGGGATTGAAACTGAAGTAGTATTAAGACACAGAATGATTTCTTCACTGGTAAATTTCAATCTGTTTATTAAAGCTACTCACATTGGAATACAATCAGCATGACAATGTCTTAGAATCAAACATATTTAGAGTTAATCAGGGTGTTGAAGAAGAAACTGCATTAACAGATGCCAAGATATTAACAACTTCAACTTATTTAGAGTTAATCAGTAAAACCAGATTAGGAGCAGAGAGCAGAGGGTAGAAGCCACTGACCCACAATACCTAGAGAAAAACAAAGACGGACGGAGGAGAAGCAGATACCTAGAAGCTACCCTACAAGAATAACTATCAGTATCAAATTCACAAGAAAAACAGACCTGTTGTTGTTGGAGAAGCAGATGAAGAGGAGCGATTCTAGGGATGACAGACAGAGGACGTGAGTAACGTTTCTGGGATGACGGACGGAGCGATTAAGGGATTCTGGAGTTTGTGAGTGATGACGGAAAGAGGATGGAAGGAGGACGGACGGAGGACGGACGGAGGACGTGAGTAACGATTTTAGGTTGACGGACGAATTCTGGAGAAGAAGATGAACAGTGGCTCTGGTTGTTTATTTCGTAAGAATGGAAATCTGATTCTCAAATTAGGGGTTGAGAAATATTTTAATTACACAAAGACAGCGCTTTTAAGAAGCGCTGCTAAAGGCATTACCTTTAGCAGCGCTTTATGCTTAACAGCCCTTTAGCAGCGCTTTTAGAGTGATACCTTTAACAGCGCTTCTGGAAAGCGCTGTCTAAGGTGAAAGCTTTAGCAGCGCTTCCAAGAAAACCCCTTTAGCAGCGCTTTTTGAAAGCGCTGTCTAAAGCATACCCTTTAACAGCGCTTATGTTAATTTTTTAATTTTTAATTTTTTTGAACCCCTATAGCAGCGCTTAGGGTAGAAAAGCACTGCCTTTGATAGGGCCTATAGTAGCGCTTATAAGAAGCGCTGTCTAAAGTATTTAATTTAATTTTTTTTTTGGATATCTATAGCAGCACTTTGGCATAAGCACTGTTAAGCGCTGTCTATGTAGTGCTGCCAAAACTCGTTTTTGGCGTAATATATTTATATATATATAAAATATATATGAATGAACTTAGTCCTGCGGACACACGAGACTTCTATTAGTTTTAAGTAAAAGCTTCAACATATCTCTCTCATGTCCTTGTTAAATAATATAATTGATGATGATGGCACATAAATACTCATATCACCTTGATGTATCATTTATTTTGTTTGAATGTTGGAAATATTTCACTAATATTAATGGATGTAGTAATTATATTCATTGATTTAATACAGATTTGGAGATGAACAAGGTATTTTGCCGTAAAAAAATGTTGGATCTGGTTTCTCGAGTTCATCCGCGGCGCGATAATGTGGCTGTATTAGTGCATATGTCAAATATTGTTAATCATAGGGTTTCTGCTCTTGAACAAAGGTCAATCAGTTAGTGTATTCTTGTAATTCCTTTTGTTTGTGTTTGTTATGGTTATATAAATATGATTGATGATTTAATTATTTGGCTTCATTTTTTTTCTTAACCAAAATGGAAGGGGTTTTGAATCAGAATTTGGCTGTAAGAAATTGGTCGGTAATAAATTGTTGCACAATTGTTACATGTTCGATCAGTTAATCCCATTTTACAAAACAAAAAACATTATGTTCACCAAGAGTTTCTGATTATGACTAGACACTTGATTTTTCCTCATGATTTAAGTGTGTCTATTGTGAGATTGGATACAAAAAACATTATGTTCACCAAGAGTTTCTGATTATGACTAGACACTTGATTTTCCCTCATGATTTAAGTCTGTCTATTGTGAGATTGGATCAAGTTCTTATTATTCGCAGCAACTGATACAGAATCAATAGAAGAGGAGGCCCAAGAAGATTGGGAAGAAATAGAAGAGAACATACCTAGACCAAGGCCTAAGAGGAACAGAAATAAGCCCAAGCATTTCAGTGATTTTGTTTTAAATTAGTAAAATAGCATCTAGAGAATATTCCTTAGCTATGACTCACCAAGTTGTTAGTAGGTGAGGTCACTAAATTTGTTAGAAGTGTCATTGAATTCTATTTCCAATTTGTACTATTCAAGTACTATCGTACACAGTGAATAAGGTGAGGAATATGATGCAAGTAGCTCTCTTTCTTTAGTATTGTTAGCTATATCTTTTGTTAGAATAGCCACTACAGTAAATCTTCTATTACAATGATGCTTTTCATTGAGCCATGACTCCACCACCTCCCTCTATCGAAGAACTTTCCGCCACACTCACTCAACTCCTCCATAGCCAACAGTCTTTTCGGGCCAGTGTTTCAGCTAACATCAACACTCTCACCTCCGAATTTCACGACCTCCGTTTACGCATTCCTCCACCTGGGTTCACTCCACCTTTCACTCCGTATGGGCCTGACATACATCCACCATCTATAACCACCATGAAACTTGACATACCATGCTTCAATGGTTCTGATCCTTTCGGGTGGATATTTAAAATCAATCAGTTTTTTGACTTTCACCACACATCGGAAGACCAATGACTTGACATCGCCTCTTTTTACATGGAGGGAGACGCCCTTTCCTGGTTCCAGTGGATGCACTCTAATGGCAACTGTTGATGTGGCCCTCGTTCTTGCAGTCCTTAGAATCCCGTTTTGCGCCGTCCTTGTACGAAGATCCCAAGGGAGCACTTTTCAAACTCTATCAAACTGCGTCTGTCAAAGACTATCAAACTCAGTTCGAAGCTTTGGCCAATCGTATTGTGGGTTTACCACCACCGTTTTACTTGAGCTGCTTCATCTCCGGTCGCAAACCGACTATCCGCCGTGAAGTTCAGGAGTTTCAACCAATATCCCTCACCCAAGCGATCCACTTAGCACAGCTGCAAGAAGAGAAGTTCCTTGACCGTGCACCGTTTCCCCCAAAATTGTTTTAACCCACACCCACAAATTCCACCGGATCTTCTTTCAAACCAAGCATTTCGGTGACGCCGTCCAAATCTCGTGACACCTTAAACGCCTCTCCGCACGAATTACAAGTCTGACGCGAAAAAGGGTTATGTTATAATTGTGATGAACGCTATCAAACTTGACACCGCTGCCAACGTCAATTTCACCTACTCATCGTGGAACATGACGCCGCTGAGGAACCATCTATGGATCTCACAAAACCCCCTGCACCCATTCCTGACCCGGCCCAGATTAGCCTTCATGCTCTCATGGGTCACACTATTCCTCGACCTTGCGATGGTGGCCTAATTAACAAAAAGTCCAGCTTGCTATTTTGATAGACAAAGGTAGCACACATAACTTCCTACAAGATCGGGTGGCAAAGAAATTAGGGCTTCTTCAACCTAGAACAAGTGTTTTTTCATCCCCTGTTTTATTGGTGAGGAAGAAGGATGGAACATGGAGGTTCTGCGTGGATTATAGAGCATTGAACGCCATCACGGTCAAAGATCGGTTTCCAATTCCAGCTATTAATGAACTCCTTGACGAACTGTATGGTACACGTTGGTTTTCCAAACTTGACCTTCGCTCTGGATACCACCAAATTCGTATATCAGCCTCTAACATCCACAAAACGGCATTTCGCACACACCAAGGCCATTATGAATTCCTAGTGATGCCCTTTGGGCTTTGCAACACCCCCTCAACTTTCCAGGCCACTATGAATCTTATCTTTGAGCAATATTTATGTCGTTTTGTCGTTGTATTCTTTGATGATATTCTAGTCTACAACCCAACACCTGAGGATCATCTCCAACACCGAAGTTGTGTTTCAATGTTTGATGGAGTACGAGTTCTGTCTCAAACAATCTAAATGCTCAATTGCTCAAACAACCATCGAGTACTTGGGCCACATTGTTTCAATTGAAGGCGTGGGGCTTGATCCTGGTAAAATCAGCGCAATGCTTAATTGGCCAATCCCTGTCAATCTCAAGCAATTACGTGGGTTCTTGGGGCTCATAGGTTCTTACCGAAAATTTGTGCGAAACTACTCAGTTCTTGTTATGCCACTCACATCCCTTCTACGCAAAGATGCATTTGTATGGAATGAAGATGCTTGTAAAGATTTTGAATTGTTGAAGAAAGCAATGTCTGCAACTCCGGTGCTGGCTTTGCCAAATTTCCAAGAACGGTTTATTCTCGAAACTGATGCTTCCGGATCAGGGATGGGAGCGGTCCTCATCCAAAATAGTCACCCCATTTATTACTATAGCAAACAATTCTGCCCAAGACTGCTAGCTGCGTCTACCTATTTACGGGAACTTTGTGCTATCACTTCAGCGGTTAAAAAATGGAGGACATACTTGTTGGGAGATACCTTCACTATACACAAGGATCAACTGAGTTTAAGAGAGTTGATGACCCAAGTGATTCAAACACCAGAGCAGCAGTTTTATTTGGCCAAATTATTGGGCTACTCTTATGAAATTATTTACAAACCTGGCGCTCAGAATAAGGTCGCAGATACGTTATCCTGTGTACATTGTTTGGCCTTCTCGATTCCTCATGTGGAGTTTTATTTACAAACTTAGGGAGCAGCTGGAAAACAATGACAGCTTCAAGCTGTTTGCACAAGATATTCAGACCAATCCTGCCAAGTATGAAGGTTTTCAAGCCCTTAATGGTTTGATATTATTCAAAGGAAAAATCTTAATTCCCAGAGACACGACGCTAAGGCTAACGTTGTTAGAAGAGTTTCATGCTTCTCTACTAGGGGAACACATTGGCATTCATAGAACCCTTGGTAGATTAAGGGAGAATGTGTTCTGGTTCGGCATGCGAAAAAATGTTATCGAATTTGTGAAAATTTGTGTGGTGTGCCAACAAACCATGTGCCTTATGGATTGTTGCAGCCACTACCGATCCCAAGTCAAGTATGGGAAGATATCTCTTTGGACTTCAGTGTAGGCCTCCCTTCATTCTAAAATAAAACAGTGATTCTCGTAGTGGTGGACCGGCTTTCCAAAGCTGCTCATTTTGGTATGTGCTAACTCAATTCACGACATCAAAAGTGGCTGAAGTTTTCTCTATGATGGTTTGTAAACTGCACGGAATGCCCCACAGTATGGTATCAGACAAAGATCCTATTTTTCTGAGTCACTTTTGGCAGGAGCTTTTCCGTTTAAGTGGCACTAAACTTCGCATGTCGACTTCCTATCACCCTCAGAGTGATGGCTAGACAGAAATCGTTAACACAATGTTGCAGCAGTATCTAAGGTGTTTTGTTCACAATAGGCCAAAAGAGTGGGGATCCTACCTCCATTGGGAAGAATGACATTACAACACTGAAATACATACGTCCACAGGTTTCACACCTTATCAAATTGTGTATGGAAGACAACCTCCATCTCTCTCACATTATGTGGAAGGAACATCACATATCCAAGCTGTAGACTCAATTCTAGTGGATCTACTGCAAGATTACAAGAGTCAAGAAAAGGTCACAGAAGCTCAAGAAACCATGAAGAGAAATGCTGACCGTACCCGAATTCCTCATAAATTCAAGGAAGGATATATGGTTTTCGTTAAGTTGAGACCTTATCGCCAAATCTCTACTGCTGGAAGAAGAGTTCATAAACTCTCCAAACGTTTCTATGGTCCCTTTAAGATCTCAAAAGCAGTAGGAGAGGTAGCCTTTCAACTAGAATTGCCTCCTGCTAGCAAGATACATCCTGTCTTCCATGTATCCTCACAAACCATGTATTGGTGATATCAATCGGGCCGAACCGCTTCAAGGCCGACAACCAGCCTTTGATCCAACTTTGGCATGTTGGATTGGCTTATCTGGGTCAAGGTGAAAAGCAGGTGGTAATACAGTGGGTCGGTTTACTACCCGAAGACACAACTTGGGAAAGCTACCATCACATCATCAACAATTATCCAAATTTTCACCTTGAGGACAAGGTGAATTTTGAAGATCAAGGGGATGATACAAAATCAATAGAGGAGGAGGCCCAAGAGGATTGGGAAGAAATAGAAGAGAACATACCTACACCAAGGCCCAAGAGGAACATAAATAAGCCCAACATTTCAGTGATTTGGTTATGAATTAGTAAAATAGCATCTAGAGAATATTCCTTAGCTATGACTCACCAAGTTGTTAGTAGGTGATATCACTAAATTTGTTAGAAGTGTCATTGGATTCTATTTCCAATTTGTACTATTTAAGTACTATCGTACACGGTGAATAAGGTGAGGAATATGATGCAAGTAGCTCTTTCTAGCTCTCTTCTCTGTTAACTATATCTTTTGTTAGCATAGCCACTACACACTACAGTAAAGCTTCCGTTACAGCCACACAAAATTTTATCTAATTCATTTTTGGCATCTTTCAATGCTAAATTTTTCCTTTCATTTGCCTCTCTTAGGTTTATCAAATATTACAATATGTGGAATTGTATCATAGAGAAAACAGGCTCAAACTGCTGCCTATTATTCTATGCGAGTGAGTTTATTCCACAAGAATGTAACATACATTACGAGCGGCTCTTTTCTTCAATTCACGAGTATGTTTTTCATTCACATTTTATCATTGCCTCGACCAACATAGAATTGGTGGGACTTTTAGGTAGCACTGTTGCTGGCATCCATTCCATGACATATGAGCATTTTAGAATTAGTGATTGTTATCGCTTGTCTCACCTTAGAATGATCTGATTATAATAGGAAATAACTGGGACAAATAAAGATGTTTCAGTTGCACCATGGCAATTTGTTGTCTGATATTGTTGAATGCATCACAAAGCTCTAAACCTTGGTGTGAACGATAACATGATTACCAGTAAGATTTGTGGTTCTTGCTTCCTTGTACTTCCTTTCTTGATGTAATTTCTTAATTCATTGGTATGATACATTCAGCTGTTGATACTTGATAGGATATATACATCTAGTTGATTCATTATCAATTTTCACATGTTATATTCATTTTATCTCGCTGGAAAATTGATTCTTTATTCGTTTTTACAGTGACAATGTGATAAGCATTATCACTACGGAAATTACATGCTGTCGAACCAACACCTTGCAGGTCTGTCATCATCATGCCTATTCGATAATTTCCTGTTTGTTTTGTATTACTATATAACATTACTCTAATTCGCTTTATTCATACCTTTCTAGATTATTGAGACTATTGACGAAGCTGGCCGTTGATGAATGGGATGACTCTATTTGCATTGTAAGTCTTGTGATTAATTATTTCATAATTCCTCATAATACATACTTGCATTTTTGTTATGTTGGCTCGAACTTGATTGTCCTATCAACTATCAAGATCGGGCTGTCCGCATTCCACTTTTGTATTTTACATTTGATTCACCAACCTTCTTAATATAAACCTCTTCGTATGCCTCCGCCTTTACAACAACATTGAACATCAATTACGTGGTGTTCTGATTTCCCAAAACCTATAAAATCCCACAAATGAAGCAATTTTAAGCAATCTCATATTAGTAAACTCATGCACCAATTTAATTGAAAATGAATTATAAGATAATCAACTATTGCAAATTATGAGAGTAACGCTTTCCTTATCGTCAATTGACATTTTTTATACACAAGAACTTGAGATCGCAACTCTTCCACCTACCTTGAGATCGGCAGCTTTATCGGCGATGTCAATTTGTTTCACGAGCCTCTATATAGCAATTCAAGACCATAGTAGTCATTCTCGCCAGCGTAATCAACACTGCACCATTTGCATACAAAGGATGCTTCTAGGCACGGGTTTTAATAGTTTCATCTACATGAACAACTTCATTTGCAACCTAATGTTCAAGAGGAACATCAACTTGTAAAGAAGCCTCAATTTCACCACAAACAGAGCAAATTTTAGTGCCGGTACAAACATCACAAGAATAAACATCATCAAAATCGATGTTGTTGGAAAATCATCGCAAATAAATTAGTCCAAGTATCATCAAGGCCTTAGAAAGCAACTCTATTGGAAAAATGTAATGCTCTTCTAAGGGTGTTGGTATGATCGTTAAACTTGTTGCATTGCATTCATCAAAGTGGCAAGTTGTCTAATCTGTATTTGCAAAATCTGCAAAGTATAATCTATTTGTTGTTGATACTGAAGATTATTTGCAGTCATTTGTTTGACAATGACCTGTAGTGAAGGTTCGGAAGGTGCAGAGTACACAATCTGGTATTCCCTTAGATGCTTATGCAGATCATCACATGCAAGAACATTAAACTTTGGCAACAATTGTATTAAATCAGATTTAAATTCAAAAGGTGCATCAATTGTATGATAGTCAATACATAAACCATTATAGTTCATATCAGTAGTCAACTGCCTCAAAGTTCTTTGTTCAGTTATGTTATCAAACAACACAGAAACACCAACTATGTTCCAAATAGGCAGAAACAAATAGAAAGAAGGAAAACTATTAAAATAAATTCATAAAAATACAAAACACGAAATTTAATCTAAGAAACGGAATAAAATTTTAAGAATATGTTTGAATTTTTCGACACTATGTGTCATACCCCAAAATTTGGCCTCCTATCTCAATTTTATCCGCTTAGGCTTCACATTCATTTGCATGTGCTTCGTGGATGACCGGGTTTTTTCATCGATTATTTTAAAACAATTAAGTCGCCGCTAATTTTATTTGTCCTAAAAATAATGGGAAAATATAGATAAAACCCATGAATGATGGATAAGGCGGTCTACAAGACCAAAAGACATGAATTCGGAGTCGGTTATGCAAGGGAAAGGTATTAGCACCCTCACATCCATCTTACTCGATGAGACCTCTTAATTCTAAGTGTTTGTGTTTATATTTGCTAATTTCTAAGTTATGATCCAGAAATAGGAAAGAAGAAAAGAGCTTTGTTTATTATTATTTTGAGTTTTCCGCGGTTGCAAAACCGTATGCCTACGTATTCCCTCGTGCAATCGGAAAGTCAAAACTCCGTAGTTCTTCTCGAAAATGTTTAAGTTGGTTGTATTGATTTTATAAGAAAAATCGGCATTAGACATTTCAAATGCTTGAACTTTGATTTGTTTAGTTTGTTTGAAAACCTAAGTCCTCGTTCGTATATGAAATGGCTATTGCACACTCTTTGTAAGAAAAGATCTTTAATGATCGCCTATGAGCGGAAAAAAAGAGTTGAGTGAGTTGAGTTATTTTTATGTGGGAGACAATTATCGGACCATAAGCGTTCCATGGCTAACGCCCCAAGTACTCGGATGAGTGGACAGAACCATCCTAATCATCTTTTTCTATCCAAAAGTTTTATTAAGAAAAGGTGATGTGAAACAAGGTTCTCTTAATTAGATTCACTTACGGCCAGTGTATGATCGAGGGTCTAAACAGACTTACTACCTACCCTACTGGGAAGAGATAAGTGGAGTATTTATTTAAGAAAATATTTTGCAAAGAAACTCGACGTTGGATCGAGGTTTAATGATTTTATTTATGAAAGTGTTTTAACATTGGTATATGGACCGAGAGTTGATCAATGATTAATCAAGTATATGGACTTGATTAATCTCGTGAGGATATGTGCTCCTATCCCCAACTATGTAATCAAGTGCATGGATGATTGGTATATGGACCAAATTATAGTTACGGTTAATCAAAGCAAACTAGGGCTTCGACTAACCTTATGAGAATGACCATGCCCATTCCTAACTATGAGACCCTTAAGGAATTTGGTTTATGAGCCAAGAGGATATAAGAATCCGATTAAACTAAGTCTGTGAAGTGTACAATTGTGAATAATCTATACAAGCATACAAGAAACAAGTAAGTATTAAGAACACAATACACGCCCAAATCCTTTAAAAATTATTAGAATAACAATTTTATTTTGATAAAATTAATTAATAGTTTAATCAATAAATAAAATTATCTTAGACTATAATTATTTAATACAGAACAAAGTTTATTTGCGTATGTAAAAATTAAAATAATTGAAAAGAGGTAAGGATTTAGTGATAGCCAGTTTTGAAACTAGATTTGGGGGGTGTAGATAAGAAGGGGAATCACATTGTGTATGTGACACCCCAAAATAATTCGATAATTAAATAATTATGATTTTTAATTATTAAATTAATTGAGAACATAATTTATTAATATATTGGATTATTGAGATTAATTATGGATTTAATTGAGGTGTGAGGAGTAAAATTTATTTTATTTATGTTAAAAGGAATAAAAGGAATAAAATAAGGAAAGCAGGAAAAAGAGTCATTTTTGGAGAAAACAAGAATACGTGAAGTTGAGAAGAGGAGAAAGAAGGAAGAACACCTAAAGTGTCAGAATTCGAAGAACTCACAAGGTGGGGTGATTTTGATTAGTTATTTCACATTATCGGTTTAGATACTCAATAATATGGATCTCAGTGTGTTAGGAATCCGTTTAGAATGTTAGGTTCCGGAGGATTATCCCTATTGTGTCGATTGTAGGGCTTAAAATGATTAAGGTGTCGATACCAATTATGACCGATAGAAACATTATATTTGATGTGATAAATGATGCAAATCGACGGTTTTAGTGTTTTCCATGTTGGAATTGTATGGGTAAGTTTGGGTTGATTGAGAATGAAAGGAATGTCACAAAGTGCAGTGAAATGGCCCGCAACACGTGGGAACCGGTTCCCTGGGGAGGAACCGATTCCACTTTGAAAATTTACAAAACCGAAAATTTATGACAGAACGGTTCTCGTATGGGAGGAACCGGTTCCACGTTGTTTTTCCGTAAAAATATGAATTTACTGGAACCGGTTCCTCACCGAGGAACCGGTTCCCCATACATTTTTCCGTGGGCTGCTTTTTTGAAATGTGGGAACCGGTTACTCCTGTGAGGAACCGGGTTCCACCGAAACTTTTTGAAAATTTTAAAATTTAAAATTCATAACTTTCAAACCGTAAGTCCGCTTTTGAGCGCCGTTTTTGGACGTTGTTTCTCAAATTTAATGCTCTATCTTATAAAATGAAAAGATTTTCTAAAACTTGAATTTATTTTGGAAAGGAGTCGAATTTCAAATAAATGATTAGTAACCTGTTACATGATGATGTATGTGTAGCAGTAGAACCTTGGTGATGGAGATATTGGTATTGTGGTAGATGTAAAGCATGTTTATGCTTATGTTAATTGTATGCATGATTTGGTTGAAATATCATGATGATTGGTTGATTCATTTATGTTAGATTGATGTATACATAGACCGATTGATGTTGCATGCTAGTGATGTGCGCATATGCATTGTTTTGGTGAAGTTAATTCCCTATGTGCGGAATTTGACTTGGATTGCCGATAACCGATAATTTGAGTGAGGATGGGTGGTTAGCTGGATTCGAGTCCGTGTTTATGGACTAATCGATGGTTATCAGATCCGGTTGATGATGGATCGTTGTCAGTGACTCGTCACGCGGTCGCTACCGCATGCATCGAGTCCGAAGATTTTGTTGTACATGGAATTGTAAACATGTTAGGATGTCTTCCAGTTGTTGCACCTTTGTTGTCTATTGATTATGCATAATGACTTATATGAATATGGTTGTGTGTTGAACTGGATTGTGTTGTGGGTGAAATAATATGCTTGTGATATATTATTGATTTAAAAGCTTATAATGTGTTTTAATTATGAGAAGTCTCACCCTTACTTTACCATTTCCGCATTAAAGTTAGCAGCTAAGGAGTTGGTGAGGATGGCTCTAGAGCTTAGTATTTAAGTCCGCGGTCGTCTGCGTTCATTAGATTGTAACACTGGGGAACGCGTTGAGGAATTAAATATTGTTTAATTGTCTCTTTAAATTCGCTAGAATAATAATGATGGATTATTCCGCTTTTGGTTTTGATGTTTCTTTTTCCTACCTGTAAGACATGGTATTAATGCACCGAATTGTCTCGAATGTTGACCCCCTCAAAGTAGCATGGCTACTATTTAATTGACGCTTTATTTTATTTAATAATTGTGACATCCCCGATTGCCGTGTTAACTCCTGGTTAAAGTCGATTTTAATATTAATTTAATTAATATATTCTGTATTTAGATGGGTGTTACAATAGTGGTATTTAGAACCGAATCGAAGAAGATGGCGTTGCATTGAATCACCGTGTTCGTGAGAGCTTTTCCGAGGAGGTACTTTCCGAGGACACATCGAGGTAAGAAGGAGATTGAGTTTCGTGAACTGCAGGTAACAAACCGCCGCGAGTATGCTTCAAGTTTATCGAAGAAGGGTATTATGCTCATTACCCTAACGATGCAGATGGAGAATTTTCCAAATGCATCAAGTTTGAAAATGGTGACTTGTAGAGTGAGGGTGGTGACTTGTTACAACTATGGTGAAGAGGGTCATACTCGTCCTCAGTGCACAAAACCCAAGAAAGAGCAAGCTGGTGGTAAAGTGTTTGCATTGTCTGGATCAGAGACTAAACCAGATGATCGTATCGATTAAAGATACATGTTTTATTAATGACATACCTTTGATTGCGATTATTGATAACCGAGCTACGATTCTTTTATTGCTTGGATTGTGCTAAAAGATTAAATTTGGAAATTTTAATATGGATGGAAGTATGGTTATTGATACCCGCTCGGTTCGATGATTTCATATGTTTGTAGGAATTGTCCCGCTGTGATTTTGGTGTAGGGTTTCGTATGGATTTAGTGTACCTACCGCTAGAACAACCTCGACATCATCCTTGAATGAACGGTTGAATTCAACCAGTTCATATCAACTGCTTTGAGAAGACAACATTTTCCCTCAAGAGGTTAAAGTCGAAAGTGAGATTATGTTAGTTAAACAGATGAACCTAGCTGTGGAAAGACTGGGTCGTGGTGTTTATGTTGTATTCTCCGATAGAAGCGGAGGGAAAGGCAAAAGGTGATGGATCGCCAGTGGTGAATGAATTTCCGCAGGTGTTTTCTAAGACGTGCTAGTGAATTGCACCCCGGAGAGAGGTAGAATTTACTATAGATCCGATTCCCTCGAACTAGTCCGTGTCGATGGCGCCTTATCGCATGTCGCATCCGAATTAGCCGAATCAAGAAGTAGTTAGAGGAATTGCTTGAGAAGAAGTTTATTCGTCCGAGTGTTTCACCGTGGGGTGCTCCGTGTTATTGGTTAAGAAGAAGGAAGGCTCAATGAGGTTATGTGTTGATCAATACGCTTGAATAAAGTTACAATCAAGAATCGGTATCCTTTGCCGAGGATTGATGATTTGATGGATCAACTCGCTGGAGCTTATGATTCAAGAAGATTGATCCGAGATCCGATATCAATGATTCATGTGAAGTCGGAGGATCGTAAAACCGATTTAGAACGAGGTATGGACATTATGAATATTCCATGCCGCTTGAGTTACTAACGACCCGGTGTTTTCATGGAGTATATGAATGGATATTTCATCCGTATCTTGACAAGTTTGTAGTAGTGTTCATTGATGATATTCGATTTATTCGAAAAGCGACGAGGAGCATGCGTAATATCTGTGGTTGTGTTGGAATTGTTGAAAGAGAAGAAGCTATGCGAAGTTGTCCAAGTGTGAATTCCGTTAGATGAAGTAAGTTTTTGGCCATGTAATTTCAAGAATGGGATTGTTGTTGATCCTACGGAGGTAGAGGCGTGTCTCCTGGGAAGCGCCAAGAATGCTTCCAGATCCGAAGTTTTCTCCGGTCTTGCAGTTATTACCTAAGTTTATTGAAGGATTTTCCAAACTAGCGCTGTTGCTGACAAAGTTGACCGTGAAGGGTCGATATTTGTTTGGGATGTTGAATGCGCAGAAAGGATTTCAAGAGCTTAAGAGAGGTCGACAAGTGTCTCGATCTTGATTTTCCGATCCGACTAAGTCTTTGTGTATTGTGATGCATCACCGATGGGATTGGTGGTGTGTTGATGCAAGATAAGGTGTTGTGGCTTATGCTTCACGACAATTGAAAGTGCATGAAAGGAATTATCCGACTCATGATTGGAGTCATAACCATGCAGTTTGTTTTGAAGTCATGGAGGCATTATTTATATGGTTTCGGTTTGAGGTATTCGCTGATCATAAGAGTCCAAGTATCTCTTTGATCGAAAGAGTTGAACATGAGGCGAGAAGATGGTTAGAATTTTAAAGGATTATGATTTCTGCTTGAATTACCATCCCGTAAGGCAAACGTTGTTGCGGATGCTTGAGTAGAAAGTCCTGCATATGTCGATGTTGATGGTCCGTGAGTTAGATTTGGTTGAGCGCTTAGATTTAAGTTTGGTTTGTGAAACTACTCCGGAAAGGTGAAATTAGGTATGTTGAAACCGACTAGTGGTATTCGGAAGAGATTAGAAATGGACAGAATTGATGTTGGTTTAGTTGATAAATTGACATTGATCAACGAAGGTCAAGGAGGCGCAGTTCGAATTGACGAATGGTGTTATGAGATTTGGTGATCGGGTGTGTGTTCCGTGTTGCCGATTAGAAAGAGTATTTTGGAAGAAGGGCATCGAAGGGTTAAGTATTCATCCCGTGCTACTAAAATGTACCACGATTTGAAGAAGTTGTTTTGGTGGCCGGAATGAAAAAGGAAATTGTTGAGTGTATGCTTGTTTGGTTTGTCGAAGTCAAAATCGGCATCGTAAACCGTCATTGATGGAGCCGTTGTTTGTTCCGTAATGGAAGTGGATGGAATCAATGGATTTTGTGTCCGGTTTGCCAAGGACATGAAGAATTGTGATTCTATCCGGTTATTGTGGATAGGTTGACAAAATCGCCATTTTATTCGATAAGAATGGATTACCCGATGGAGAGGTTGGCGTAATCGTATGTCGAAAGGATTGTAAGCTTGCACGGTATTCCTTCTAGTATTGTGTCGGATCGAGATCCGAGATTTACATCTAAGTTCTGGACGGGATTGCAAGAAGCTTTGGGTACCAAGTTGCGCTAAGTTCCGCTTTATCATCCATGCATGGATGGTCGACGGAAAGAACGATCTACCGTTGGAAGACTTGCCGAGAGCTGTGTGGAGAAGGGTGGAGCTTGGGATAGTTATCTACCATTGATTGAGTTTACCTACAACAATAGCTTTCAATGAGTATTGGTATGTCTCCGCTTGAGGCATTGTATGGTAGGAGGTGCTGACACCATTGTGTTGGTATGAACCGGAGAGAGTGCGGTGATTGGACCGAAATTGTTCAACAAACTTTAAAAGACTAAGATGATTCAGAGAAGATGAGAACTTCTCGTAGTCACGTAAAAGTTACCATGATAAGAGGAGGAAAGATCTTGAGTTTAGTGAAGGAGAACATGTTTTATGCGAGTTACTCCGATGACCGGTATTGGTCGGTTTGAAGTCAAAGAAGTTGACTCCATGTTTTATTGGTCCGCTTCGCATTACCAAGAGAATTGGGAAGGTATCGATTGCCTCTGCCGCCACTTGCTAATCTTCATGATGTTTTTCATGTATCTCACCTAAGGAAGTATCATCGATCCGCTCCCATGAGATTCGGGTATGATATTGTACGAGAATTTGACCGGAAGCGGTACCGCAAGGATTGAGGATCGAAAGTTGAAATGGGGCAATAGGCAAAGAAATTGCATTGGTAAGAGGGTTTGGGAGGACCAATGATGGAAATGTCACTGGGAGCTGAGTCAAGAAGGACTCGATCCCGAACTATTCGTTCGAGGTATGTTTTCGGGACGAAAAACTCTTTAGTTGGGGAGAGTTGTGACACCCAAAATAATTCGATAATTAAATAATTATGATTTTTAATTATTAAATTAATTGAGAACATAATTTATTAATATATTGATTATTGAGATTAATTATGGATTTAATTGAGGTGAGGAGTAAAATTTATTTTATTTATGTTAAAAGGAATAAAAGGAA
This sequence comes from Vicia sativa, assembly GCA_021764765.1. Lineage (NCBI taxonomy): Eukaryota > Viridiplantae > Streptophyta > Magnoliopsida > Fabales > Fabaceae > Vicia > Vicia sativa. The sequence goes on from CM038792.1 coordinate 248,019,855, forward strand.
TAAAATAAGGAAAGGAGGAAAAGAGTCATTTTGAGAAAAACAAGAATACGTGAAGTTGAGAAGAGGAGAAAGATGGAAGAAGACCTAAAGTGTCGTAATTCAAGAACTCACAAGGTAAGGGGTGATTTTGATTAGTTATT